>CM069454.1:26441980-26510437 GCA_035610835.1 Ophiura sarsii | reverse complement strand
ATGATTATTTTTAGAAAGTAAATTTTCTTGCAGAATTACATTTCTGATCATAAATCATAAATATTTTCCGAGTTACAGAGCGATACGATTCCTAATTACGTCAAAATCATGGTTTTAGAGTGAATTTAGAGTGAAAAATAAGTTGTCACGCAGACCTGACATGCAGTTTTATTTTCACTCTTTAAACCATGATTTTGAATAATTAGAATCAAATCGCTCTGTAACTGCCATACCGACCTGAGATTCCCAATTACCATAAGATTCTCAGGGGAACGCTAAATGTGAATCAAAACCTATAAAGCTAATTGCATGGAATAGCAATAGCAGCAGTGAATTGGAGTGTGGCAAAGTGGTCCATTTTTATGTGACACTAAATGTATTCCTATTCTTTGACATCCGAGGACTCAGGAGGTGTGTTGGGCGAGTGGGGAGTGTGTTATATTCAATAAGGAGGAGGCAAAGTGTACTTTTCGTAAGAAGATTATATTTTCGCACGCAGCGCAAGCAGGGGGGGGGGGGGGGGGGGGGGCGGTCACATTTTAAGCTTGAATACGCTCGATTTGTTTTACAAGATGGTTTCAGGAATGTTTTTCTATAACATTTTACTTCTAAAAATGCTTGCTCATCTCTTTTTAGAGTGTTAATTGCTGGCATTCTTGGATGTGATGTATTCATTGTCTCAAGTATGACAATATAAATACTGAGCGATTAACATACCTGAATTTACTACCATCTTGCAGCATCCTCACAATCTCAGTATTTACTACATCCACCTAATGTCACGATGTGTTTACTCTGATGGAAACACCTTGGCTGTACTCTGCCCTGCCCAGATGAGAGCTCTGTCTCTCGTTTCAGTTTCATCAACAAACTTAAAAAGAAAACATGGAAGGAAGTCATTGCATTGTCAGTGATCTAATCGTTCCAGAATGGTGGTACATGTAGACATACGAGGGGCAGTCAATAAATAATGAAAGTGATCATGGTATGGGATGCATGAGTGATTCTATTGAGGGGATAATGTGATCAATACAAAGTATGAACCTTTGTCTTTCAAACAATACAGTTTTTGGATTTTTAAGTGTGAACTATGACGTCATAGCATTGTCTCAAAGTAAGTACACTTGGGACACTGCTAAATCAGTTATTTGGCGGGAAATTTGAATTGTTTTTATGAAACACGTGGTAAGAAGATTGCATAACATGACATCAGAAGCAGGTAAATCCCGATTTTTTTTCCCGCATAAATATGATACAAAAAGACAATAACTTTAATCCCTGTGTAATTTGGAATGTGTAGTATAAGAGGAAAAGTAAGGAGACGCAATTGAATGAAAGGTATACAAATATCAGTATTTCAAATAACTAATTTTCATTAAAAAATGCCCAGTCAGTGAATCACTAATATTGCGGAAATCAAACAATTTAGGAAAAATTCAAGCAATTAACCAGTTTGGAAGATTCCATATGATAGTAACTAATTATCCAAACTTATTCGCATGAAACCTGCAGAAAAAATGCGCATGCGCAGACGGCAGATAATTTTGAAACGAGCCCAAAATGGCTAAAATCATGAAATTTACCAGATAAAAGCTTACTGTGCCTTCAAATTCTAATCAGAAATAATTAAAAATGCTTAAATCAATGTGTAAACCTCAAGCTGCTGACTGTGTGATACGTCGCGTAGACATCGGCTCCGACAAAACATTACAAAACCCGCCTAATTCAACGGAACTTTACCAAAACGTGTTCACGAACCATCAGTAACAAGTACAGGAGAGGCTCCGGAGATTATATATCGGTTGAAATAGTGCCTATTTCGACAATATTTGAGGTAAACTCTATCAAAATCAAAACTTTAAAAAACACCAGTACGTAATATACTGTACACACGAACCGTGTACACCTATTGCATTGTAACACTGACTAATGTGATTGTATTGACCCTCGTGTACAGTGAACACGGACCAGTGAAAAGTGACCAGAGATTTAACTGCATTTACTATACTTGCACACACAGCCTGTAAATCGATTTTACAATGGATGACAGTATCAAAGGAAGTTATTCGTACCCTATATTCTTTAAGAATAATGAAGTAGTTAGTCGTGATGAGGAGCAACTAACCGTCCTGGAAGTGTGCCTGGCAGCGGAAGCAGTGTCCGGCCCGTTCACGGTGCTAGGGGCCCAAAGAATCAGAAATCTATGGAGACTCTATGTGAAGGACCCAGCAACCCGCGACACTCTTCTGGTAAAAGACATAGACCTTAGAGGCACCACGGTAGATCTGCTAGCGTCTAACCCTTATATCAACGACCCAGACAAGCCAACCACTAGAGTAACCGTGAGTAACATTCCCATGTCGTATAACAACGACAACATTAAAGACAAGCTTGTAACCATGGGTTACAAGCCAACGAGCAAGAATTTTAATGACCGATGCAGAGGACCCGATGGTAAACTAACCAGATTCATGACGGGCCGGAGATATCTATACATCGAAATTCCCGCGTACCCAATACAAGACTATATCCAGTTTGGGTTATTTAAAGGGAAAGTTTACCACAAGGAGCAGGCATACTACTATCCACCTGCCGCCTCTGATGACAACCCGGATGAAAACGAACAAAATGACACTGATTATCCCAAAGAAAAAACCAGTGCGTATGACGAGGAAACTATCCTAGAAGATCAAGACACTGCCCCAGGCACAACGATCATCACAGAAATTGCAACTGGCAATACATACAAAGTTTTTGCGGACTTAGAAGAGGAGGCAGATGCAGATGCGGAGTCGAGAGTGGACTCGGAAGCGGACTCTGAAGAAGAGATTAGAGACAGTGAATCATCGACGGGTGACACAACTGTGATAGAAACTCCAACGCCAAAAGATACTTCAACCCCAAAACGCGATGAATGTAGACCTTATAAAGAGACTACCATCACAAAATACCTGACTGGCGTCACCAGTACATCTGAAGCTTCTGCATCCCGAACACCAGTCACCCCTGTAACGAAAAGAAACATATAAGAAAAGGCCAAGGGTATCGCCGAAGCAAGGTGGACAAGCAACGAAGTCTAAGAAAAAAAGTAAATCAAAATAGAACAATGAGAAGAATCTATAAGAACTAAGCAGTATTACTTATCTACTTCATGAACAGAAACAATGTTATCTGACAATAGGATCGAATTTTTTACTTTAAATGTAAGAGGTTTAAGAGATAAAACCAAAAGACGATGTGTCTTTGAATATTTGAAAAAGCAAAAAGCTGGAATATTCCTCCTATCAGAAACATTTTATAACCAAGGACATCGTTAACGATGTTAATAAGGATTGGGATGGTCCAAATTTTCACTCGTTTGGCATTCCTCACTCAAACGGAGCAAGTAAAGGAGTATCTTTGTTTGTGTTAAAAGAAAAGTACCATTCAAGTGTTATGAAAAGAAAGTAAGTGATGATGGTAGAAAATTACTTGTAAATTGTGAAATTTATAACTCAAAATTGTCATTGATTACAATTTATGCTCCAAATACAACAACAGAAAGAATATCTTTTTTCAATGATGTTAAAACGTGGATGCAAGACATTGAGTTGCATACAGTTATCATGGGCGGTGATTTTAACACAATAATGGATGCCAAACTAGATAAAAAAAGGAGGGACGTATCGCAGAAGTAAAGTCTGGGAAATCTTTAAAGAAATGTTTAGGCAAAACTTTGATCTTGTTGATATATGGAGATACAAAAATCCAGATAAAATGTCCTTCACGCATAAACTGTCTAATCCGTTGATTCTCACGAGAATAGACTTCTGGTTAATATCAAAAGTAATTTTTAAAGATATAGATTCATGTGACATATTACCATCTATAAAGTCTGATCACCGAGCTGTCAAGATGTCTCTACAAATGAGAACACTAACGAATGGTAAAGGGTCATGGAGACTAAATACATCCTACTTATATAATGAAAATTACCAAAAAGGTATCACTGACATAATTGATAACTTCGATAATGAATTCACTGGTTCCCACATTGATAAAAGACTTCTATGGGACCTGATGAAAATTAAGTTCAAAGAATTTTCAATTGGGTTTTCAATTACATGTGCCAAGCAACGAAAACTTGAAGAAAGCAAGCTGCAAGATCAATTGCAAGAAATTGACATGAAGTTGGACCAAAATAGTGATGATTCCGATCTTATGCTTAAGCGAGACGAAGTATCAAAGGCTCTAGAAAAATATTATGAATATGCTGCAAAGGGTGCACAAATAAGATCTAGAGCAAATTGGATTGAAAAAGGTGAAAAATCGACAAAATACTTTTTTAGGTTTAGAAAAAAGTCATGGGGAAAACAACTCTATAGACTGTCTCACAAATGATGATATAGAGTTATATACTAATAGGGAGGTATTAGATGAATGTGTAAAATTTTATGAATCGCTTTACTCGTCAATGAATGTTTGTAATAATGCCATAATAGAATATTTTGCTAATGCAAAGATTGACTGTACACTATCTGAAGACGATGCAGCCATGTGCGATAAATCGATTACAAAGGACGAACTATTTTCAGCAGCTAAATATATGAAAAGTAACAAGGCTCCTGGTCCTGATGGACTACCCATTGAATTTTATATTCATTTCTGGAATAAGATCTCCAAGTTTGTTTTTCAATCATGTGAAGAAGCATTATCAAAGGGTGAGCTTTCAACCTCCCAGTCAAGAGCGATTATAAGACTCATTTACAAAAAAGGAGATAGAAAATTACTAAAAAATTGGAGACCCATAAGCCTGTTGAATACCGACTATAAGATCCTAACAACTGCCTTCTCGAAAAGACTGCAACAAATTCTGCCAAAAATAATCAATAATGATCAAACCGCTTACATCAAAGGTCGTTTTATTGGTGAGAACATCAGACTTATTAACGATATTATTGAATATTCTACGGAAAATAACTCTTCAGGCTCTATTCTCTTTTTAGACTTCGAAAAGGCATTTGACAGTCTGGAATGGAACTTCATTTTCGAAGCTTTAAAGAAATTTAAATTTGGATCCAATTTTATAACCTATATTAAATCCTAGTTGTATAATAAATAAAGGGTGGAAGACTAGATATTTCAGTCTATCCAGAGGCATTCGGCAAGGATGTTCACTATCAGCTTTACTCTTTGTCATCTCAGTAGAAATACTAGCATGTAATATCAGAAATAATCGTAATATTAAAGGCTTTACCATACCAGATAACAAAATACCGTTCAATTGGCGCTCACAAGAAACCGAAATTAAGATAAGCCAGGTAGCCGATGATACGACAGTATTTACGCGAGATCAACAGTCAACTTTTGAAGTTATTAAGACTATTGAATGCTTTAGTAAAGTTTCTGGATTGAATTTAAATATGCTTAAATCTGAAGGCATATGGCTTAATAATAATAAACAAATTCCAGCGAACAGTATTGATATAAAATGGTCAATCGGCCCAGTGAAGTCACTTGGGATATAATTTGGTCTTAATTTGGTCGAAATTCAAAAACTGAACTGGGAAAGTAAACTTGATAAGCTTAAAAGACTTCTATCAGTATGGAGGAAAAGAGATTTAACAATATATGGTCGTACTGTTATAGTTAAAGCTATTGCCTTGTCCCAACTTATATATATAATGAATTTGCTAGTTATACCGGGATGCATCGTAAAAGAAATAGAAACATTAATATATGATTTTTTATGGAAAGGAAAAAGAGATAAAATTAAACGTCTATGTATGATAAATGATTATTCAAACGGTGGAATTAAATTTATTGATGTAAAAACCAAAATAGTTGCCTTGAGGATAACATGGGTTAAAAGGCTATGTGACACAAGCTTTACCAAATGGAAGCTTATACCCATATCTTATCTTGAAAAGTTTGGAAAAGATCTGTTAATCTTCAAAATGAATTTCGATAGCGAACATCTCTTTCCACCATTAAAGACTCATATTTTACCAGATTTCTATAGACAAATTGCAAGGAGCTGGCATGAGTCAAACGTGTTGTATAACTCACCAAATACTATAGCTGATGTTAAAAATGAAGCTATATGGGGGAATAGATATATTCTATGCAACAACGAAGCCTTATTTATGAAAAAATGGATAGACAGTAATATAGTTTACATTGGAGATATATGTACAAAACCAGTTTCATGTCAGTTCAATCAATAAAAAATAAACTGGGTTCTGTGACGTATCTTCATGATTATAAGATATTATACTTGATAGCTTACCAAAACCATGGCGAACCATTTTAAAGAGTCAAGACCATGACGACAATGTAATTGTTAAAAAAGATGGAAATTCATTTCAATGGAATGGAGAACATTACACTCAATATAATCTGAATAAAATAACAAGCAAAATGGTTTTATTCGATTATAATAGATAATAAGGCTACTCAAGCAACTTGCGAAACTTTTTGGAATCGACGTTTCCAGCGTAAGATTGAATGGAATGATATCTGGCCAAACCAAACAATTAACCTAACAAAGCATTTTAAGTTGGTGGAATTTAATTTCAAACTGCTACACAATATTTTACCCACCTACATAAATGGAATATGTCAAATTCAAATCTATGTATCGTATGCAATGTACAAGATGATTATGAACATGTATTTACTTCATGTCACCTGTTAACGTGTTTTTGGACCGATATAGCCGAATTAATCTATAAAACGTTCAATCGAAACATTAATGTAAACTTCGAAACACTCATTCTGGGTTTCGAGATAAAGAGAGTACGAGATAACGATAATATACATGTCGTTAATACTCTACTTACTTTGGGAAAATACACAATTTTCAAAACGTGGTGTAAATTCAGAAACGACAAGAGCACATTTCTAAAAGTCAGAAAGAACCTCTACATCATATTCAAAAAAGATGTGAGACTCTATACTGAAATAGCAAAACATATCAAAGACCAAAAGTCTGTGTTGCTACAGCGTATTTGTGAAAAGCTGTGAAGCCAATACTGTACGTATGCAATGAATATTTGATATTGATTATTATGCTACCACTATATACATGTATATGATTTTCAAAACAATAAGTAATAATATGTAACTAAAAAATCTTTAAGATAGTAAGAATATATTGTTTTAATTATATGAACTACATAATATGATTATTATTAATATGTTACTATGTATAAATGACAAGAGTTAATTAAAATAAAAGCACGAGTGCTATATGCACTGTGGAAAAGGAAAAAAAAAAAAAAAAAAAAATAAGAAAAAAAATGTGTAAACATATTGTGATAGTCAAAATGAAGATATACAGGAATGTATCAATCAAAGATGGCTGCCACAACCTCTCTTATTACTCTTATGTTTAGAGCTACTAGATATGTATTGGTGTAAGTAATCGTCATATAATTTCAATGGTTTGAGGAAATTTTATGAACAGCTCCTTTTGAAATCCCACTATTATTGCTTTACATCCCACAACAATTTATTAAATTATAATCCCTCCATTGTTCTTTATCCTTTGTTGTTTTCTAAGGTATATTATTGCGGATTTTGCTAAATAAAAAGCGTATTTGAAATGGTCCCTTCTTGTTCGTTATTATATTAAGGCATTCAGATCTCAAAAAGAGTGTCAAACAGAGATAAGTGTGTATTCTAACCATGTGCCAAGTGTTATCTGTTTTTATGCTTGCATTGCCGAGATATACGCAAATGTATCAATCAACCCATATTCAACATATTACATATCCAGCCAAATAATTGACAGATTTTATGTTAATGACGTTACATAACCAAAGGTATCTAACAATCCAAAAGTGTATTGTTTGAAAGACAAAGGTTCATACTTTGTATTGATCACATTATCGCCTCAATAGAATCACTCATGCATCCCATACCATGATCACTTTCATTATTTACTGACCGCCCCTCGTACATTTAAATGGCTTTAAATTAAACCCAGCAACTCCCGTTAGATAAATACTATAGAGCTGGGAGATACAGATCAAAAAGAGATAACAACTTGGCTTGATTCCAGTCACTGTAGAATGTTGTAAGAATCATTTGATTATTCTCTATTACTGCCTGATACTCATAAACATACATTTTTATGTTTTAAAAAATAACCGAATATATGTTATATTACAATTACTAAACACTGTTTTAACAAATTCAATTCTTTCCCATATGTCACATTAACATGGTGTTTGTTGAATTCTGTGATTTTTCTAATAGACTACTTATATAATTGTAAGCATACAAAAAAAATCTAGATTTTGGTTTGTATTAACCCGATAGAATCTATATAAGTATCAATATCAATAATACTTTAATAGTAGGCCTAGTTAAAGTTCTATCAAAACACTCTTTCAAATACTTCTAACTTTTGTTGGAGTTTTGTCTTGGACATCATTGATATAATTGTAGCAGTTCAAATCTTAAAGTACAATTCATTTATCATATTTTACAATGCCTGGCTGATGATGAGTTTGCCTATAACCATTCAGAGTGTAAAAGCTGTAGTATACATTGTAGTAGTGATAATTATGTGAATATAACTACGTCACTAATCAGGAAAACGACCAAATACAGGAATCTAACACAGGTCGCCTAAATGGGAGTCAAAATAAGTTCTGTTATATGACACGAAATCAGCCTTGAAAATGTAAGCTCCGATTATGTATAGTCTATTTTGTCTATCATGAGACATATAGGATGCAATCCCTGACGTTTTACCCTTGCATTTTTACGAAATAAACGTTTGCTTAGCCTTACTACACTGACCTGTGATGACCTTCCTAGCGCGATCATAAAAGCTACCTACTACGTAGGCTGAGCTAATAAACGACATCTATATAATTGCATGTAGGACTTCGTTGCACCTCTATTGACGGATTAAAGGATTATGTAGCTTATTCCGTAATGGGGCATTGACACTATTCTAAGTTATGAACAGGGGCGGACTGGGACCTGAAGCGGCCGTGGCAAAATTATTAAAGCGGCCCTTTTTGACCATGTCAGGCGGAAGTATGTCGTCCCGGTAGTAAATTTTCGTAAGAGGTTGCCCCAATTTTTTTCCCAGTCAGTCACCTCGTGAATTTCACGTAAGTGGGGGGGGGGGGGGGGGGGGGGGGGGGGGGGGGGGGGGGGAAAGGTTAAACAATTTCGCGCGGTCACAACATTTCACACAGTCAAATATTTTCGCACGGCCACAAAATTTGAGTAACCGGCCCTGAGAGGCCCAAAACCAAGCGGCCCATGTGGCGATCGCCACAACGCCACAGTGGCCAGTCCGCCCCTGGTCATGACCCCCCCCCCCCCCCGAATGACTTAACACCACGTGCCCAATTATGATTGTGTTCCTAAAAACATTAGCGAACGAATTTTGTTAGTACGGTACTATCGTGGGCCCACAGTAGGCCAAAGGGGCCAGAATATTAAGGGTCCCTTAGGGCCCACGGTCAATGTTGGCTGGGTTTAAATATACATGAATTTGGTCAAATTACTTAGGTACGTGTTTGGTTTTAGGACTTTAAAATTATATTCCTGGTGGAGATAATGCCTAATTTGCATTCCCCGAATGACGTTTGGATGAAATGGAGTAGGCCTAAAACTACTTTACTAAAAACCGAATGCATGACTGCACACAATTATTCAACTGAATGAGACTTCCTTCTTTGAGAATTCGCGTAAGGGTAGTTTTTGAGAGTGGATTCACAGCTTAAAGTCCTATGACTACAATGCACAACTACAATGTACACTATTATTAAGTAAAGGGCAGGCTAGCGGGTTCGAAGGCTAGCGGGTTCGAATAAGCTTCATAGTACCATACCTATAAGAGTAAATCTGCAAGAAAATCCGCTTCCAATTTTTTTTCGAGGATTGAGGGTGTCCCATGGAAAAGATCAAATAATACAGACGACGCTGGACATAGGCGTATTCACGAGTATCCAGGTTAAAATATGCGAATGAGGTTACCTGATCAAGTGAATGGGACGACTGCTTAACAACGGTTTAAATTCAAAAAATAGCATTTACAATTGGGATGATTAGCCATCCCGAACGGTTTTGGATTGGAAAAATTTTCTTCTAACCTATGATGAATTTGATGGGGTCATACAATCAAAATCCATTGTTACATTGAAACCAACGGAAATTCAAATTAACGGAAGTTCGTAGCCACCGTCGTCTGAAATAATATACCTTTAAGGGCAGGCTAGCGGGTTCGAATAAGCTTATAGTTATAGTACCATAGGCCCGGGGGGGGGGGGGGGGGTACTCGCCTAAGACGGTATACGGGGGTGTGCCGCTCTAATGGGTAGCTTTTTGGGCACGAAATCCCTAAACATGGGGTATGATTTTGTGCTGCAAATCCCTAATAATGGGGTCAATTTTTACAAATGGGTCTATTTTTGCGAAATTTTGTATATTTTCGCGAAAATTTTCCAAAATTAGGTCTATTTTCGCGAAAATTTGCGAAAATTTGGTCTAAAATGAAGCAAAACCCCTAAAAATGGGTACCGATTTTTCCAAAATCACCCCTAAAAATGGGTATGGGTTTTGAATCTCCAGCGGCACACCCCCGACCAAACCAAATCCGAGTACCCCCCCCCCCCCCCCCACCCCCGGGACCATAGGTCTACCTATGCGTCCTCTACCTCGAACAAGCTCTGACACATTTCGAGTGATGCTTTAGTTACTACAGTCTACATGTACTAAGTGTGATGTTGCTTCTCCTTGCCTTGAATTATTAATTCTGATTCCAAACGAATCAATTCCTGTAACTTTAAACTTGCCCCTGGACTCTATGCGCCCGGACTATGATGCGTCTCTGGCCTGCGAGTGGGTGGTTTGCTCAATTCGTGTACACGAAAAAACAAATCGCTGGCGGGAGTATTGTTTTCATCACGCTAGTCGCTGGTGGCGTTTGCGATGTTCTTGCTCCAGACACAGGTGGTACGGGAAATAATCGATTCTTGATTTTGGCAAATTAAACGGTAAATCCGAAGTTTCGGGTGAAAGCCGGGGTCAAAGCTTCAGGTCAGGTACTATATTCCGGTCAATAAGACCAGCATAGTGTTCTATTCATAAATAGTCACGTGTGTGTAAAAACGATGTTTAACTATTAAAGAACTGCTACATTATTCTGAATTAAATGCTTAGTGCTACTAAAAATGATAACTTAGGGGCCTATATAAAAAAATGACCAATACTATTTTCAATTCTTTGACATCTTTATTTATTGTTTGTAATTTAAGTCTTAGTTTTTGGGTCTTAGGTTAGTAGTTTACCCCCTCGCAACGACAAATCTAAGACCCTTGGATTTTTGGCGCCAAAATGGATTCAAATGATCTCTCATCCTCTCTAAACAACTTATCCACTATCCTCGTGTATCTAAAACTGAATTTTAGGACATTTGAGAGGGGGTCGTAGTTTTTGGGTCTTAGGTTAGTAGTTTACCCCCTCTCAACGACAAACCTAAAACCCTTGGATTTTTGGCGCCAAAATGGATTCAAATGATCTCTCATCCTCTCTAAACAACTTATCCACTATCCTCGTGTATCTAAAATTGAATTTTAGGACATTTGAGAGGGGGTCTTAGTTTTTGGGTCTTAGGTTAGTAGTTTACCCCCTCTCAACGACAAACCTAAGACCCTTGAATTTTTGGCGCCAAAATGGATTCAAATGATCTCTCATCCTCTCTAAACAACTTATCCACTATCCTCGTGTATCTAAAACTGAATTTTAGGACATTTGAGAGGGGGTCTTAGGTTAGTAGTTTACCCCCTCTCAACGACAAACCTAAGACCCTTGGATTTTTGGCGCCAAAATGGATTCAAATGATCTCTTATCCTCTCTAAACAACTTATCCACTATCCTCGTGTATCTAAAACTGAATTTTAGGACATTTGAGAGGGGATCTTAGTTTTTGGGTCTTAGGTAGTAGTTTACCCCCTCTCAACGACAAACCTAAGACCCTTGGATTTTTGGCGCCAAAATGGATTCAAATGATCTCTCATCCTCTCTAAACAACTTATCCACTATCCTCGTGTATCTAAAACTGAATTTTAGGACATTTGAGAGGGGGTCTTAGTTTTTGGGTCTTAGGTTAGTAGTTTACCCCCTCTCAACGACAAACCTAAGACCCTTGGATTTTTGGCGCCAAAATGGATTCAAATGATCTCTCATCCTCTCTAAACAACTTATCCACTATCCTCGTGTATCTAAAACTGAATTGTAGGACATTTGAGAAGGGGTCTTAGTTTTTGGTTCTTAGGTTAGTAGTTTACCCCCTCTCAACGACAAACCTAAGACCCTTGGATTGTTGGCGCCAAAATGGATTCAAATGATCTCTCATCCTCTCTAAACAACTTATCCACTATCCTCGTGTATCTAAAACTGAATTTTAGGACATTTGAGAGGGGGTCTTAGTTTTTGGGTCTTAGGTTAGTAGTTTACCCCCTCTCAACGACAAACCTAAGACCCTTGGATTTTTGGCGCCAAAATGGATTCAAATGATCTCTCATCCTCTCTAAACAACTTATCCACTATCCTCGTGTATCTAAAACTGAATTTTAGGACATTTGAGAGGGGGTCTTAGTTTTTGGGTCTTAGTTTTTGGGTCTTAGTTTTTGGGTCTTAGGTTTTGGGTCTTAGGTCTTAGGTCTTAGGTCTTAGGTTAGTAGACACCCTATTATTGAATAATAAAATAGCAAAAATGAGTAGGTATTAAAATATTTACAAAAAACTATGTCCCAGAAAGGCATAAGATCGATTGAATATGAACGACATGCCCCCTAACCTCGCCCCTAGTCACAACCTTGCGGGAGCTCATGCCTCACGAATTGTGTCCCTTAAACAATCGAAATTGTTGAATTTGAATGTCAAAATTACATACAAATTAGCTTAAAATTTGTGTGGCCTGTCTAATTCAGAACAAATTAAGCTAATTTCATGCAATTTTACACACAAAAAAACATTTCGATACTGCTGTTAGTGGCCACAATGACATGATTTTGTTTCTCGTCAAAATTGATGGTGTTTTTTTGTAGGGCCTCTTTTGATGCTGTATTCCCTACAAGTGAAAGTAGTGTGTAATAAAACATCGTGAGTTCACACGGCCTGGTTTCCATTTGTTCTCAACCTCTCCCTCCCTAGTACCCCCAAGAGGGCGCTATACACTTACTGATGTAAAGACAAATCGGCACTTACATTTTTAGATCCCCACCAGTTATTACAAGCATGCATCTAATCCCTAAGCGAATAAAGACGCGACTTCATGACTTATACAGGGTGTCCCAAAAAGAACTGTGCACGTGTTTTCCCAACGTATTAACCATGAAGTTCTAAAATTGTGTGTCTTGAGAGACTAAATGCTCGGCTTTCAGATGCCGTTTATTTCATCTGATTTGGTTTTGTCAATCTTGAGATATGACATTAACTAAAGCTAATACCTAAAATCGACGTTGTGACACATAATACCGTTTGCAATAAAGGTTTACTCCGGAGATGCAAATCGTCCACCTGTTTGAGTGGTCTTAGCAAATGTTATGAATCATAATTGTTTGTATTGCGATTGAATAGGTTTAAATATACATATAAACTTATTTTTGAGATTATTATTTCTCACAACAGCAAATAAGCTTACCTCTGGGCAGGGGCGGACTGGGACCTGAAAGCGGCCGTGGCAAAATTATTAAAGCGGCCCTTTTTGACCATGTCAGGCAGAAGTATGTCGTCCCGGTAGTAAATTTTTCGTAAAAGGTTGCCCCAATTTTTTCCCAGTTGAGTCACCTCGTGAATTTCACGTAAGTGGGGGGTCAACAAAAATTTCGCACGGTCACAAAATTTCGCACAGTCACAAATTTTCGCACGGTCACAAAATTTCGCACGGTCACAATATTTCGCACAGTCACAAATTTTCGCACGGCCGCAATTTGAGTAACCGGCCCTGAGAGGCCCAAAACCAAGCGGCCCATGTGGCGATCGCCACAACGCCACAGTGGCCAGTCCGCCCCTGGTTATGAATGTCTTACACCAAGGATATACCCTAAACCAATTGATAGATATTTCATCTGGAATTCTCCTTAATTCTCATACAAATGAGGTATATTTCGTTAATAATAATAATAATAATAAGCAGCATTTATTAAGCGCCTAATCAAAAGTTAGGAAATAGTTTTCATAAAAGTGCTCCGTAAAATATCTGATTTTGAGACACCCTGTAGGGCCTATATGATTTTATTGGCCATATTTAAATTTATGTGTATAGGCATATCGTGTATTGTGAAATGACAATTCCATGCATGCTGTATTTCATTTTTTATTATTAATTTCGTCAAAACCGTGAAGAAAAGGTAAACACTTGCATGGATTGAGGACTCGATATACATACATATGGGTCATTCCTGTTTTTAGGGGTCCAGTTGTGCGTGACACATTACCAAAAATTCAACATTGATTGTTAATCTTGAAATGTTGCTCAAATAGAGAGAAATGCTTATATTTTTTTAATCCAAAAGAATTTTTCAGCTACGAATATCCAACAAATTATAAGTTGCCAGCAACTACTGACAATCATCCGCACTTTGTCGGACATAGATATACTGTACCAGTTGCTTTATTGCACACACTCTATACCCAATTTCCCCCTTTTGTAAAATTTCAATTTCAACCCTATTGCATACACAAACCTTTAATTTCTTGATAAGCATGATAAGTGTCTGGTGTTGCCTGCCCTTTTCCTCTCCACTACCAGCTGGACTTCCACCACCGTCAATATTGAGTGTACTATTATATTAACCCTAACCCCACTATATCTCACTAAATCTCACTGCCAGAAACTATCTCCAGGCACGTGCTGCTGCATTGCCGCGATGACGTCACCTACCGCAGGCATATGTGGCCACGGAGTTTGTGGCCGCATGCGCTAGGGAGTTAGCTCAGTTGGTAGACGGACAGACTTGGGTGCGGATGGTCCCGCGATCGAATCCCGGGGGGGTGCTGGGTGATTTTTCGGGTCAAAAATATAGCACTTCCCCCCCCCCCCCCCCTTCCCCCGATACGCACAAAAAAAACTAGCTTTACTGTTAAGGGTTAATAAGCACTGATAACATGTCTAGCTCCGTCGTAAACAACTCACTGTAAGGTACAGAAAAGAGGCACAGTTTTACTCTGCACTGCAAATGTGTTGGTCATTATCTTTGACACATTCGGTTGGGCAAAGCATTTATCTAATTTGTTGGTCAAGATTTACCCAACAAAACGGATATCATCACATCAGTTGGGTAAACCTTTGTTTTGCCCATTTATTTTGACCAAAACTCGCAACACTCTGGTCAAAACGGTTGAACTTTTAATAAATCAAAATTGTTGGTCAAATTTGTTGGGCAAAGACGACCGATCATGCGCACTGCAAACTAGAACTGCCCAACAGTTGGGCATCTTTCCCACCGTTTGCTTGCGAATTCATCATTCATCATCAGAACGGCAAACGTGGAAGTCATGTCGGTATCGCGTCTGCTGGGGTCTTGGGGCCATCCACCGTAAATAATAGACACTTTCAAAGGTAAGTCACAATTATTATGCTATATACATGATATAATTTCATCAAGAACGAGTTCAAGAATTCCGTGAATAATTGTCTAATTGCAGGCTTGAAAAATGTTCATTTTCTACGGTCATGACGGTAAGATTACCAATGTTATAGTAAGCTTACACTCTCAGAACAGGTATTAAATAATCATGGGTTAAAAGAATGTTGGTTAAAAAGTATACAACATTGGTTAAAAATGAAGCGTTGGTTAAAAATTACTTTTAATACTGCGTTGGTTAAAGAGTGAAAATATGATTAACTTTTAGTTTATTCAACGTTGGTTAAGGCATCATAATTTTAACCAACAATAGGTCATAACAAGATTCCCGCCAAAGAATTTCATTGGCGAGGAAAATATTTTGCGAAAATAACACGATGGATTTCATATACATATTCTGACGTGGTCTCAAAATTGCGGCCACTGTTGGAAGTTATCGCTTCCCGGCCTCGTGGCTAGGATCTTGTGCCTTGTCCTGTCCCTTGTTGGTCCTGGCCACGGGTTGGCGCCAATATTGAAAGCCAATATCGGGCCAATGAAACATCAATATTGTAATGTTGTATGGGTTAAAATTTAGCACAAAAAATAAAAGTTTAACCAACATTTTTTAACCAACTACTGTTGGTCAAAACATATTTACCAACAAATGAATAAAAATTGTAACCAACCACAGGTTAAAGTTTAACCAACCACTGTTGGTCAAAACATATTAACCAACAAATGATTAAAATTTGTAACCAACCACAGGTTAAAGTTTAACCAACAGCTGTTGGTTACAGTTTTAACCAACCAATTGTGTGGTTCACCTGGTAACCTCCCGTTGGTTAAAATTTTAACCAACATGGTTAAAGATTTTAACCTTTGTTCTGAGAGTGTACTGTCAATACCGTAGGAAATGTATACCGGTTTTTTTTGTAGGTATGCAATTAGCCTAAATTATTCACGGAATACTTGAACTCGTTCTTGATGGAATCATATCATGTATTATAATTGTGACTTACAACAGAAGAGGGTGAAAAGGGGGGTCTCCAGGGCGGCACATACCTATACCCTTTCCAATGTCAGTGCTCCCCCGGGACATCCTAACCCTAACCAGACGCAATATTTTGACCAACTGTTGGCATTAAGTAAAAGAGTGCCCAATATATGGTTAAATAATTTCATTACATTGACCAACAAATGTTTTACAGAAAACCAACAGTTGGTCAATTATACCCAACTGTTTAATCATTATCTTTGCCCAACAATTGGTGAAACATTTAGCCCAACAGTGTTGGTTAATTTCTAACCATTTGTTGGTTAAAACTTTTATCAAAAGCAGTTGGTCAAAAGTTTGACCAACAAATTAGATTGTTCATATAAGACTAATGTTGGTCATTTTTTAACCAACCACGTTTGCAGTGTGTGATGTCACTTTGAACATTAACTTAAACTGAGTACTGTGCACAAGATGTTACTAAGGCAACAAAAAAAACACGAGTTTGTCTCGGAAGAAACCTGAAAAAAGCTGTGAAATGCGATTTCATTATTATTTTAGTAAATAATGCTATGCAAAATGCGATGCAAAATGCGGTATTTTATTTCTTAGTTTTTAACGTGAGACGGGCTCTGTGAAGCAAGAAAATTAAGCTGAAATTAAATTTGAAGAAGAATAGTCTAATAAATCACTGGAATCAGTTGTTTTTCTTGCATTTAAATACTGATTTAATATACTGATTTTAAATTGGGTCACACCATAATGTTCAAAAGTTCAAGAAAAAACTGACTTGTCCACAGAAGTCATACCTGGTCAAAATGGCATTACAATCTTTACCATCTCCTATTTTTTGCTTATTGATTATAAATTAAAGACAAAAATGTTGACTAAGAGTGCTAAGATGAGCTACTGTGGGCAAACCAATTTTGCACATGTTAACAACGTTTCATTGTCTTAGATTTTTGGCCCAGTAATGCGTATGCACTTATCAATTGCAAGCCCGATCCCTGGGGATCCGGAGAATGGCGGGGACCATGCGGGTGTACAAAAAATGATGCCTGGCTATGCGGGGGAGTGTAGCGGGGACGTACGCTAAGGTACACATAATATGTACACCCCGGGCAGACCCCCGGGCGCTTGCTATAAATAAGCTAGAGATGTGATGCGCTTGACGAAATAAGCCTAATAACACATAGGGATCACATAGAAATGCATTCCGTTATGGTTGCAGAAAGAAATAAGTGACCTTGGGACTTGTAGCCGGGTGAATACTTTGTCCTGGGAAATGAGTAGCCGGGACTGTACACTTTGTCAAACTAAAATGGTCCAGAAAACGTTCTTAAAGCCATCTTGTTATGCTTGAATAATGAAATATTAAACATAATTGTGCGCGAAGTGCGCAAAAATTTCCAGTTTTTCTAACGAAAATGATCCCGAAAAAGTTCCTGAAGCCATCTTGTTATGTTTGAATAATTAATTAAATATTGAACATAATTACGCGCGATCACTCGATCTCTTGTAATAATAAATGTCAATTTTTGATGTGCAATCCCTAACCGCACTGAATCTCACTAAATCTCACTGCCAGAAACTAAAACTATCTCCAGGCATGTGCTGCTGCATTGCCGCGATGACGTCACCTACCGCAGGCATATGTGGCCACGGAGTTTGTGGCCGCATATGACCTAGGGAGTTAGCTCAGTTGGTAGAGGGACAGATTTGGGTGCGGATGGTCCGGCGATCGAATCCCGGGGGGGTGCTGGGTGATTTTTCGGGTCAAAAAAATAGCACTTTTTCCCCCCTCCCCCCGATACGCACAAAAAATTAGCTTTACTGGTTAGGGTTTTAAACAACTTTAATCACAGATCAAAAGTAATCGTTGTAATCAAATCTCCATGTTGGATTCGTAGTCCTGCGCGGTACGTGATATCCTTACACCCATAAGGCCCAAAACGTGTAAGGGACGCACCATTAGATACTCAGGGGGGGGGGGCATGGAAGTTTTTAAAATAAAAAAAAATTTGCCCACTATCCAGGAAAAAAATAAAAAATTAGCCCACCAACCAGGAAAAAAAATAAAAAATGACCCACTGCTGAGTAAAAAAAAAAAAGATCACTCACCCAAAAGGCCCAACTCAATGTAAAGAAAACCATTAAAACCTAAAAAAAAAAAACTTTGCCGGCTATGCTAAAAAAAAAAAATACTTGCCGCCTTCGGCGGCAAAAAAAAAAAAAATTCGCCTACTTCGGTGGCAAAAAAAAAAAATTCTGCCCGACCCCAACTTCCATGCCCCCCCCAGAAAATCAAATAGTGCGTCCCTAAAGCGTTCCAAGGACTTTTTTGGTTGACGGCCGACAACCTATTTGGCATGGCTTTGAGAAACTAGAGATATAAGGGTATTGCTAGATGATGATGATGCAATTGCGTTGCGAAATTTGCAACCAAATTGTCTCGGCATTATACGGAATATATAGAAGTGATGGCAAAATTAAAAGGCGGTTAATGTGACAAGTGGAGAAAAGCAAACACTACCCTGAATGAAGGAAAGGGGTCGCTATAGTCACTTCATTGACCGTGTGTAATTTTACTGTCACACAATCGAACAACACCCTCTGATACTTCGCCTTGCCAAAAACCGCTCCCATTAAAGAACCGTCCCATTCTTTTAGTCCGGGGTGAGATCAGAGGATAGGGAGCGGTCACAGTAAGTGAGCCCTCTATCTGTACATATCGATTCAGAGAGTGACACTAACAAGGAAAAGGAAAAGGGTCTATGACCCCGAAAGCTACGGAGCTCAAAACCATGGTTCGAAAAAGGTATCTAAATAAAACTTTACATTCTTATTAAGATTACGTCATTTAGACCAGGGGCATGTTATGGAACTGTTAGGCTGTTATGGAATAACTCATCTCCTGGGGGATACACTTAGACCCATGTGCCTGTTGAGGAACCATTCACCCCTTGAGGGATGCATTTAGACCGTGGCCCTGATATGGAACTATACGTCGCTCGAGGGGACCATTTAGACAACATGCCTGTTATTGAACCACGCACCTCCATAGGATACATTTAGACCATGCGTCTATTGTAGAACCATTCACCCCTGAGAAATACATTTAGACCGTGGGCCTAATATGAAACCATGCATAGCTCGATTGGTTCATTTAGACCATAATTCATTCATTCATTCATAACTGGTTTATCAAAATTGATATAGCAGTACAAACACTGAATTGCATCAAATTAACAAAGAAATACACACAATAAAAATACATTATAGTTATGATATAAAAGACCATTAGATTATGAAATATTGCACATAGAATTAATACATCAAAAATTGAAAACCCCGAGCCCTCACTCATCAAACAGTCACGCATACTCCACTCAAACTTCAATACTACACTTAACGAAACACAACCCTCACAACAACAACATTGCAATCAGGTACACTTACACCCACTTTGAATTCATAGATACAAACCGGCAACCCCCTTTGGAAAATTGCACCATGGGCATGCTATGGAACAATGCACCCCTTAAGGGATACATGTATATCATGGGCCTGTTATGGAACCATGCACCTCCCGAGGGATACATTTAGACCATGCGTCGCTTGTAGAACCATTCACACCTGAGAAATACATTTAGACCGTGTGCCTAATATAAAACCATGCATAGCTCGATTGGTTCATTTAGACCATGGGCATGGTATGGAACAATGCACCCCTTAAGGGATACATGTATATGATGGGCCTGTAACCTGTTATGGAACCATGTACCTCCCGAGGGATATATTTAGACCTGAGACGATTATAATGGTCTCAGATTTAGACCATGCGTCGCTTGTAGAACCATTCACCCTTTAGACTATGCCATAGTCGATTGTATTTGTAACCCCTTTTTTTAACCTTTTTTAAAATTATTTTTCACTTTTTTATTATTTTTTACTTATTTCCTTTATTCAGTGTCTGGGATTCTTTTTTACTTATACCATTTATTCAGTGTCTGGCTCGTTGTCTAATATTTTGCAAGCAGCCGCGCCAACAGTACTGCGCGCCAATGAGTAAATTCCTAATGTTCCTAATGAGGGCAGTATTGTCTATGTTCTGACATAATCGCTATTGATATGATATGATCAACAGAGGGCTCCCTTTAGTTCACTAGTATTATCAGACGACGGTGGACACGAACGGCCGTTAATTTTGAATTTCCGTTGGTTTCAATGTAACAGTGGATTTTGATTATATGACCCCATAAAATTCATCACACGTTGGAACTAAATTATTTCATCCTAAAACCACGGTGGGTGGCTAATCACCCGCAGTGTCAGTATAACTTTTTGAATTTAAACCGTTGTTAAGCGTTCGTCCCATTCACTTGATCACGTAACCTCGTTCGCATATTTTTACCCGAATATTCGTGAATACGCCCGTGTCCAGCGTCGTCTGAGTAATACAGTGACCGACACGCCCTGAGTAACTGAGTAACTCCAATGATGAATGGCGAATGTACGACGCCAGCAGTGACAAGTAGGAGCGCCCTCACTTATAATACTGCTCATGTAAGATCCGATTGTATACTAACAAGTGAGGGCGCCCTACATATACCTCGCTTAAAATCAGAAAATAAGATGGATGGATGAATGGATGGATGGATGGATGGATGGATGGATGGATGGATGGATGGATGGATGGATGGATGGATGGATGGATGGATGGATGGATGGATGGATGGATGGATGGATGGATGGATGGATGGATGGATGGATGGATGGATGGATGGATGGATGGATGGATGGATGGATGGATGGATGGATGGATGGATGGATGGATGGATGGATGGATGGATGGATGGATGGATGGATGGATGGATGGATGGATGGATGGATGGATGGATGGATGGATGGATGGATGGATGGATGGATGGATGGATGGATGGATGGATGGATGGATGGATGGATGGATGGATGGATGGATGGATGGATGGATGGATGGATGGATGGATGGATGGATGGATGGATGGATGGATGGATGGATGGATGGATGGATGGATGGATGGATGGATGGATGGATGGATGGATGGATGGATGGATGGATGGATGGATGGATGGATGGATGGATGGATGGATGGAAGAATAAAAAAGAGAAATAGAACAATGTAGAAGAAAGACACACAAAAAGAATCAGACTACAGAGAAGTCTATTCACCCTGAGAAATACATTTAGACTAATATAAAACCATAGCTCGATTGGTTCATTTAGACCATGGGCATATTATGGAACAATGCACCCCTTAAGGGATACATGTATATCATGGGCCTGTTATGGGACTATGCACCTCACGAGGGATACATTTAGACCATGGACCTGACATGGAACGATCAAGGGATACATTTATAGACCACGGGCCTGTTATCGGACCATGTACCTTCACGTATCACAGGGATACATTTAAACCATGGGCCTGTTGTGGAACCATTCACTCCCTGAGAGATGCATTAAGACCGTGGGCCTTGATATGGAACTATACGTCGCTCGAGGGGCCATTTAGACCATGGGCATGTGCACCCCTTAAGGGATTACATGTAGACTATGGGCCTGTTATCGGACCATGTACCTTCACATGGATACATTTAAACCATGGGCCTGTTGTGGAACCATTCACTCCCTGAGAGATGCATTTAGACCGTGGGCCTGATATGGAACTATACGTCACTCGAGGGGCCATTTAGACCATGGGCATGTGCACCCCTTAAGGGATTATATGTAGACTATGGGCCTGTTATCGGACCATGTACCTTCATAGGGATACATTTAAACCATGGGCCTGTTGTGGAACCATTCACTCCCTGAGAGATGCATTTAGACCGTGGGCCTGATATGGAACTATACGTCACTCGAGGGGCCATTTAGACCATGGGCATGTGCACCCCTTAAGGGATTATATGTAGACTATGGGCCTGTTATCGGACCATGTACCTTCATAGGGATACATTTAAACCATGGGCCTGTTGTGGAACCATTCACTCCCTGAGAAATGCATTTAGACCGTGGGCCTGATATGGAACTATACGTCGCTCGAGGGGCCGTTTAGACCATGGGCATGTTATATAGCTATGTACACCTCAAGAGATACATGTAAACCGTGGGGTGTTATGGAACCATGTACCTCATGAGGCAACTGTCATGAGGGATACATTTAGACCAAGGGCCTGATATGGAATTATATACCGCATACATAGATTCCTGTCATTTGATTGGTTAAAAGTGAGGGGATAATCAAGCTATGCCTTCAATTTCAATGTGACGTCATAAAAAACAACTATGCCCGGGCATAGTCGACTATGCCCGGGGCATAGCCTTTTTTGATGACGTCCCAGCCCAAGGTTGACGACCCGGTTTGCGACCCGGTTTGAAAACTTTGAATCATCCGAATCGCCTCGATTGCCGCCCGATTGACGGAACGTAATAATACGGCGAATGATTTATTTGGTCCACCCTACCACCCTGTATATTCGCGGCAGTAGGCTGACCTTTGACTTATTCGTAAATTTGTTTTCTTTTTCGGTGCGTGTAGTTGGTAGTGTTTTTTTCGTAATTTATAAAGGTGCAGACATTTTAAAAATGGATGAAAAAACACCTTGGTCTGCTCTTGTTTACGACGAAGAGGGCATCTAAGATATATCATTGATTTAGCTGACAGCCGAAATACAACGTGTCTTGTGAAATACGCATGACAATCATATCAATTTTCGGTAAGCATACACCTACAAAAAAGGTTTCCAAATTCGGAAGTTGATTACATTTCCGTTCAGCAACAAAACGATGAAAAGCACTGCAAAAGGTGATTACGTTTAATCAGAATTGATTGATATTGAATTTGTCAATGATGGTAAGCCTAAAAGACAAAGGCCTATTTAATTACAGTATTCTATTAACCAATCAATTGACAACAATCTACATATTTGGTATATAAATCAAATATTGACTGCTTTCATTCGGGTCATGTTCAAATTATAGGCCCTCGATAGTCTCAAAACATGACTATGCCCCTCGGCTCCGCCTCGGGGCATAGTCTGGTTTTGAGATCACCTTGGGCCTATAATTTGACCATGCCCCTCATAGCAGTCAATATTTGTATACTATGCACCGCTCCAGGGATCCATTTAGACCATGGGCATGTTATCGGACCATGTACCCTCAGGGATACATTAGGCATATTGTGGAACCATTCACTCCCTGAGAGATAAATTTAGACCGTGGGCCTGATATGGAACTATACGTCGCTCGAGGGGTCCATTTAGACCATGGCCATGTTATGGAGCTTTGCACCCTTTATGGGATTACATGTAGACCATTAGCCTGTTATGGAACCATGCCCCTCCAGAGAGATACATTTCGACCATAGGCCTGTTGTGCAACCATTCAATCCCTGAGTGTTACATTTAGATCGTGGGCCTTATATGGAACTGTGCATCCCTCGAGGGAGACAATGAGACCATGTGCCTGTTATGGAACCATGCATCCAATAAGGGGTACCTTTAGACCATGGGCCTGTTATGGAGCCATGTACCTCAAATAAATTGACGGCATTGGGCAGATCTACTGTGTACAAATCACAAGTCCGTAGTGTAATGGAGTATGCTTCACTAGGCTGGTCTAGCGCTTCACCTACTATCCTAAGCCAGCTTGACAACATCCAAAGGAAGGCACTCAAGATCATTGGAGCTCATGACGCTACTGGTCTATCGCATCTCAGCATCACAAGCCTACTTCACCGGCGACAGGTAGCAGCAGCCACGGTCTTGTACAAAATGCACACCAACCACTGCCACAAGATTTAGCAGCACTGCTCCACACACCATTGTTCATCATCGTGCTACGCGTTCAAGTGTTGCAATGCCAGATCATGCCCTTTCACTGCCGCCTGCCAGAACTTGCTGCTTAGACAGAAGTTTCATCCATACATCTGTTCCACTGTGGAACAGTCTTCCAGTCAATGTTGTTGGCAACATCCAAGAGGAAGGACTACAATCTTTTAAATGTCGTGTTAACAGACACTTTCTCTCCAACTCTTCAGAGTATGTTGACTAAGCTCTCTCGATGTATCAACGACCTCCAGATATTATTTTCTTCTTATTTTTTAATGTTATTCTCTATGTTTGGGTGTTTATCCTATTCCTGTCCCACGCCACTTTCATTAATTTGGCATTTTTTACTAGCCCAATTGTGTTTACTTATATTTTTTATTATTTTCTGAGTTGCAGTGAACCAATTGGCCCATCAGAGCTCTCTGTTGAGAGTTACCCGTTTGATTTGTAATCACTCAGTTCATTAACTTTGTTAATGTCTGTTGGGCTATTGTTCACATTTGCTCTTTATATACAAAAACAAATCCTAAGGGATACATTTAGACCATGGGCCCGTTGTGGAACCATTCACTTCCTTAGAGTTTAGACCATGGGCCATGTTATCGAACCGTTAAAATAGCTTTCATCCCTGCTTTATCAAGACTATAACTGGGCCTCTACCCGAACTGAAAAAGGTAAAATGCTATGACCCTCAGTCCCTAGTATTACACTAAATTCACATATTCCCTGGTTTCACAACTCGGTAGATTACTCCACTGCAATCATGGCAATATACAATTCCAAATATCGAAAGACCGCAAACCTTTCTTTTTTTAAATCCCCGTACCGCATAAACCACACTAAAATGCAAAGCATACGCCTGCAAAATAATTTCTGGAAATATGAAACATCGTCATTACAATTCATTTCATCATAACAAAAAATATAAAGCCCAAATGTGGCAACGTGATGAAATCCACCAAAGCAAAATGTGGTAGATCTCAAAAGTAGCCTAATTGGGCTACAAAATATAGATAATTTATTTGGTTGCGAATAGCAGTTTGGTTTCCTTTACTAGCAGTTTGAATTCCTTTACTGTTTTCTTTCCTTGACTACCAACTATATGATGCTGCAACGCAACCGTTGCGTTGGAAACAACTCTAAATATAAAGTAATTGGTGATGGTGCATTATATGGACGCATTCATGAGAGAAATACAGAACTAAAAGAAATTGCCTAGATTTTGAGATCTGAATACTCTTTATTCTTAACGAACTGCTTTCAGAGAGGCGAGTGATGAGTATGATGAATATCGGTAGGCTAGATGGAATAAAGACAAGTTCTTTAACACTTTGCACGCGGCTATTACCATTATACAAAACAGAAGATTCAGAAACCTTTCCCAATTATCAAAGTCTATCGCAAGGATTACTGAACCAATATTAGGCATGTTTGTACTTCTTTTAATGCATTTCTCATGGTACGTGATTCCAAATATGGCAATGGTATTCAATAATTTTTGAAACATTTTTGAAACATTTTGTGAACATTTGGAACGTCCTCTGCAGACACCTGCCGCATGGAATGCGTTAAAATCGTCATCACTTTTTTATGTGTGCCAAACGTATCTCACATTTCCACAGCTAGTTATAGAGGGAGTATGCTATTACTTAGCATCTACATTTTAGTTCACTTTTTGAAGAGATTCTTGCGGATGATGTTTTCTTATGGCATTATGTTACATATGCAAAATTAGGCATCTATGCTCTATTTGGCTTTCTCTGAACAGTATCGTATCTGAACCGGCGCAGCTTTTACGTACACGTATGTTTCTTTATTAAACATATTGAACAGTGAACGAAGTTCGTTCATTTCAGCTTTATGTTATTTGAGCATTTCTGTAATAGCAGTGTTCATTAAATTTGAAAATTTTTCCTGATGATCTGTAAATAACATTTTAAGTTTGCTAACTTGCTATCATGCACCTAGTGCCACCAACCATGTAATTTATTAATTTATTAATTTATTAATTTATGAATCAATCAATCAATCAATCAATCAATCAATCAATCAATCAATCAATCAATCAATCAATCAATCAATTAATCAATTAATTAATTAAAAATTAACTAATTAATCAATTAATTAAAAAAAGTTGATTATTTATTTAATCAATTAGTTAATTACTTAGTTAATTATATAATTAGCTAATTAATTTATGAATTAATTAATTAATTAATTAATAAATTGATTGATCAATTAATTAATTACTTAATTAGTTAATTTTCCTGATGATCTGTAAATAACATTTTAAGTTTGCTAACTTGCTATCATGCACCTAGTGCCACCAACCATGTAATTTATGAATCAATCAATCAATCAATCAATCAATCAATCAATCAATCAATCAATCAATCAATCAATCAATTAAATAATCAATTAATTAATTAAAAATTAACTAATTAATCAATTAATTAAAAAAGTTGATTATTTATTTAATCAATTAGTTAATTACTTAGTTAATTATATAATTAGCTAATTAATTTATGAATTAATCAATAAATTGATTGATCAATTAATTAATTACTTAATTAGTTCAACTTAAATTAATTAATCAATTAAATTAATTCGACTAGAAAGTCTACTTGATTTACTGAATTGTTTAATTAATTGATTGTATTTGATGAGATTAATAATCTTGTCAACGCATCTTCTCATCACTTATAGAAGTGGACTTTTAAGTCCACTTCATGATAATTGAAATTTATCTTATCGTATCTCCTCATCACACGAAAGTCGACGTGATTTACTTGAGCTATCATTTTCCCAAGTCTCAGCTTTACAAACATGTTGTCATGATTACCGGACTGCTTTTAATTAAAAAGACAAAACATGGCGTGCTCATACTTTTAGGACACCCTATACCATCATAATTAAACTTAAAATGCTATTAATGTTTTTGAAGGACAATTTATGGGATAGATATATAGTAATCTAAAATACTGGAAATGAACTTGTAGTAAATTGCTACAAACATGAACAACTTAACTTCACAATAGAGACTTTCTACGGGTTTCTCAAGACCACCTCACAAGTTTCCGACTAAAACCGTTTCTGATCGAAATTATAAATTCATAAATGTTGTGAGTGATTTTACCCTGGTATCTAGTCTTAGCTTTTACCATACAACTTGATGCAAACAGATTCTGGTTGTATTCATAATTCCGAAAATAGACGTAATTTTATCTTCTCTTATCTACCGTCTAGCTCGATATAGGCAGGGCTGCAATTTCTTAGCACTGGATTCGTACCTGCGTCAGTGTCCACGATATATGCTGTAATGAGTTATATTCCAAGCTGTTCTCCCTATGGTCACATCTCGCTACGCTCGTTTTGGTTCGCAGATAGCAGCACGGAACTTGTGCTACAATTAATTTCAAAAGAATCGATGAGCGAATATAATTTGGCGGCAATCTCTGGCGCAATCCTAGTAATTCCATCACGCCTTTGAATGATTCATAATAGATGAATTGCATTGCGTTAAAAATAATTCTAAATATAAAATAATTGGTTATGGTGTATTGTATCGGATAAGTCACGAGATATTCGGCGTTATATAGAACTATAAATTTGATGGTGCATTGTGTGGAATCAGTCACGAGATTTGGCGCAATATGGAGAACTAAGGGAAGTTTGCAGATTTAAAATTTGTAGATGTTTTATTTTAATGACTAGTTTTTAGCTATTCGAATGGGTGTGAATATAGACGTTGAAATAAAAGAAATCGTTAAATTATGAGTTACATTTTGCAAAGCGTATGTGACATTTCCCAATGCATGGAGTGTATCGTAAACTATCCTCAATGTCATTACGCACTATCCGCTGCACTACTCTGTTGTGAAGTGGAGCCCCATCTCCCCCCCCCCCCCCCCCCCACCCCCCATATTGGACACGCCACCCTCTCCTGTGGCCCCTCTCCTTTGACTATCATTTAGGCAATTGCACAAATTTTAACCAAAGACGACGTCAGTCAGGTAATCGAATCCAAATCAGTATAAACCTAAAGACCAGGCCCCAAATTTACAACCTTCAACATCCAAATATTTTGACAAAACCATTTTCAAGCACAAGGATGTTCGAAAACTGCTACAGCATCTCAATCCAGATAAAGCCACTGGACCGCAGACCTGTTTCCAACTAAGTTTCTCAAGGAATGTTGTGTTGACTGCTGAACTTGCTATTTCAGTCCATTCTGCAGGCTTTTTTACCTCTGCTAACTCATGGTGTGTTTCCTAATGTATGGAAAACAGCGTCTGTCACTCCAATTCACAATAGAGATTCCAAGACTGACCCAACAAAGTATCGTTCTATCTCACTGCTAAGCAATTTCAGCAATTTCAGCAAGATCATGGAAGTTGTCGTGCAGAAACAACCTCAACGTTTTCTTCTCAGTAATAACCTGATCTCCAGCAGACAGTTTGGATTTATAGCAGGTCAGCACAGCACATCTTCTCAACATACCAAAGTGACGAGAGGTCTGTGTCATTGCCTTATACACAAAAGGAGCTTTCGACAAAGTAGGCCTATGGAACAACGGAGTCTACTCGAAACTGATGATAAAGGATTTTCATGGATACACTACTAATCCGATAGATCCATCAATGTCGTTATGTCAGGTCAGGAATCCAACACTGCTCATATAAATGCTTCTGTTCCTCAAGGATCGATCCTAGGTCCACTGCTGTTTTCTGTCTTCATTGATGATCTTGTGGATGTTTGTGATAACGAGTTCTGTGTCTATACGCTGGTGACTCAACACATTTTACACCCATCAAGTCGTCAACGGATTCCAACGCAGTAGCTGCTAGCCTCAACAGAGATCTTAGCAACATGAAAGCATGGGCTGACAAATGGAAAGTGACCTTTGATCCTACCAAATGCAAGACCATGGTAATCTACAGAGAACCCTATCCAAACTTGAAATCTACTTTGGAGACCATAAACTGTCATCTGCAGAAGAACTTGAGATCCTGGGTGTTACCACTGACAGCAAGCTGACTTAGTCAAAGCACATCTCGGCTATCCCAACTAAACTTTAGCGCTCTTCGCAAGGTTGCAAATATATTGAAGACTGAAGGCAGATCCAATGATTAAAAATCTCAATCTGCAGCATAATGGAGTATGCCATACTATTAAAGCTGGGTGAGCGCTTTTCATACTATCCTAACAACCAAAAGAAGGCACTCCAAACCATTGGAGCTCACGAAGCTACTGCTACAGGCGATAGGTCGCAGCAACTACGGTCTTATATACAAAATGAACACCAACCACTGTCCACGGGATTTGGCAGCGTTACTTCCGAAACCATTATGTTCAACGTCGTGCTACCTGTCCGAGTGTATCAATGCCAATTCATGCTCTTTCATTGCACTGCCAACTGCCAGAACCCGCTAGCTGCTGCTTAGACAGAAGCTTCCTTCACACAGCCATTCCCTTATGGAACAGTCTTCCAGACGACGTTATTGGCAACATCTCGGAGGCAGGAATACAGGCTTTCAAGCGCCGCTTGCACAGACAATTTCTCTACATTCATGACACCCTTCAATCAAGTCCTTTCAACACGTGACTTTTATTATAAGAAATTGTTTTTCATATGACAAATCCAAGGTTAGTTGAAGTATAATAATAAAACAAATTATTATACTCACTTGTGACAGTTTCATGCTACACTGAGCACTTCATCAGACTATTTGACGTCAGCTCTCATCACAGGCTTTTTATCCTGACGACCACCGGAAGTAGAGGGCGGTCTTGATGAGATTAACTGATCGTAAATGTTGTTGAGTTAATAGCCCCCTCATCCTTGTTGAGAGTTGCCATCCTCCTTCTTCGAATCCAAATGGACTTATTTAGCCATCTTGTGGTCTTATGTGCTTCCTTGTCGATGACTTAGCCTTCTCCCACCCGATGACATGGTTCGTTGCTGCGACGTGCTCCGTTATCGCGGATTTATATTGTTCGTCGATTGAGACCTTTCTTTGTGCACGCGTGTAACTTTTCGCACTTATCTTGTCAACCTCCGTTTTGTGTTCCTGAAGGCGCTTACCGAACAGTCTACCACTTTCACCGATGAAAGATTTTGTGCAACCTTTACATGGGATTTCCTACACAATTTCTGCCGTCTGATGTGGAACTATTTTGTCCTTGGGGTGGACCAGCATATTAATACACCAATTGCTAAGCAACCTAACCCGGAAGTAAAAACACAGTCGGCCATGTTGGTGTCCGGCATTCCCTACACAAAATGTTGACTGCCTAGCTCTATTTAGTCGGAACGCAAGTTCGATTTGACCCCAAATTATTAGGTACGAGGGCGTCCTAATGTAAACACGAACAATTCAAATTTAGTCGATTACCTATTTATAAATAACTAACACTTATTTAGGACGAAATATATACAAAAGGAGACCGCTGATCGTTTACCCACTAACCTACAATGAAGCATACATCTATTTTACTTCATACTGTTTTATCGAATCAATATATTCAGACACCAACAACCCGAAATGTGAGATTTCATGCTACTGCATCGGCGTAAAAACTGACATGAACTGGAAGAAATGGTAGCCAATTTTAGATGAAAACGTCCGTAAATCCCTTATTTTACAACGTTGTAAAAAATCCATCTATACAGTGGCACATTATAATGAGTTGTTTGATATCCTTCGTGTTTGAAATTGTAATAGTGTTTAAGACGATTTTTGCCGCATCATTTGAAGCCCGATGTGAAGTAGTGACCAAAATTTGGCACTTGACAATAAAGTGTTTGAATCTCCCGGTTATAACTAGTTTCCCTTGATAGCGTGATGGTAAAGCGCTCGCTTGAAGAACGGGAGGTCCGGGTTCGATCTTGCACAATGTCATGGATTTTTTTTTCTCTCATCAAAATCAATTTTGTTGGGTTTTTAATTTATTTATGATTGTTTTATGATGATTTATGATGACCATGTTTCTTATACCCGATATTCCGTCTGGGTGCGATTGTGCTCAGGTTATCCCTTCACCCACTCAAATATTAGTTTCAAAAGATACATACGCATAATGAGGAAAATCAGGTGTAAGTGCAGCAAAAGGCAATGTCTTGCTAGACGTCCCGTAACTCAAGTGCGCATGCTCAAACCAATTAATGATACGTTGTAGCTATACGGTTTATTCCGTACGGGACGTGAGGCAAGATATAGCCCAGCAAAACATTGTCATGAAAACCATCTTCTAAACGCCACATCATGGGCCGTCCGTGACTCCGTGTGTATATGAAAAAAATACGTCGCGTCTTTTATACCAGGAAATACAATACAACTTTAAGTCTCTCTGATCCCGCCCGAGCACTAGGCCTATGCCGAGGTTTGTTTGTTGCTTTGGGATTATTTATACTAGAATGGTGGGGATCTGTTAACTTATGAAAAAGAAATAAACCAAACATTCATAAATAAATCACACACAAAAAATGATTTTGACGAGAAAAAAATAAATCATATGAAAATGTGCAGAGCAGAAGGGTCGATTTCGAACCCCGGACCTCTCGTTCTCCAAGCGAACCCTTTACCATCTGAGCTATCAAGGGAAACTAGTTATGTCCGTGAGATTTAAACACTTCATCAATTCTGTTTAGTAGAGCCACATGATGCAAAAACATCATTTATTCTGTTAGATAAAAAGGATATCACAGTTATTTAGCTCATAAGTTGAAAAAGATTTCCCTCGAAAGATGTCCCTCCTAGCTATGCACAAAGCCTGCAATCCGCACAAACATCAAAATATAATGCGATCGCGTATGAATTGACAATGGACAAAATGCCAATGGTTCCAAATTTTACTCTCTCTTGCAATCTGTTTTTATCTACTTAAATGGTCACGTCGTAAAATCGATTTAGGAAATAATAATGACTAAAACCCTCATTTATCTGAATATGTGACAATTTTGTAATTTCGCTGTTTAAGACAGCTGTTTGTCAGATCAATGTAACGCTACTTTTGTACATTTCACTTTCGATTTTGAAAAAATTGCAAACTTCCCATGTGAAATACTCTGCTTGTAAATGTCTGAGACTAGTTTTAATAAGTTAGTAAGACAGATTGTATTATTAGGAATATTTCAAGACATTAATCTCCAAAAAAGGAGATCACTCTTGAAATGATAGTTCAGATTCCGCGGGAGTTTAACTCGGTTTTAGTACCGAAAGTGCGCGGTTCACAATTGCGAAGTTCGTTTCGGTAATAATTGACCTTTTAACGGTTATTCGGCTAAGAGGCGTTCCGACTATATTCAATGTCCCAATACACAGCGTATGTAGTGTTGAACCCGCCAATCCGAGGACCTTTGTCCATACCAGCCGGCAATGTGAGGACAAAAAAAAATGTGAGGACCTTTTTTGAAGTCCTCTCTTTTTTCCTGCATAAAAACGTATAGAAGTTGGGTCCTTACCCCCCTAAGTGTGTATGGCAATGTCCTCCATTAGGCGTCAATACACATACCATACAAATGTCCTCTAATGTATGGTAAAAAAATAAAAATGTCCTCAGATTGATCGCAACTTCTATACATTTTTAAACGTGTTTTAATACGGGTCCTCACATGGGTTGGTACTCCAGTATAGATGTAGGGGTGTATACACACACTACATGTTAGACCAACCCTTCTAACATGCCCATAATGTATCAGATACAGCTCATCCCCCCCCCCCCAAAAAAAAAACCCATCATATTCTTTAAAATCTCCATTTTTACATCAGACCATTTTTAGGGTAGGCCTACACATTTTCCTGCCTTGACAGATTTTCGTAGTTTGCTTCCATATTTGTCACTCAATGTATCTTTTCACAGCGTCAAACCAGACATAACAAGTCACCTGAAGGTTAGAGGGCGGTATTTCAACCCTGATGCTGTGTAGCTGGCAGCCAGGGCTGGATATACTTGTTATCATATTATTATTGAAAATCCTTATGATTAATACATAAGACGATCAAATTAAATCACAATATTACAGTTACTTTAAGTTATCATTATTTCTATTATTTATTTATTTCCATCGTGTTTTATACCTCGAGAGTCCGTGACGTCGATTTAGATACCATGTTTACTACCATAATTTAGTATGTACAACTTAAATAATATATATGCAATAGAGGTAATTGGGCTGACGCCACGCCACATCGGCATTCTTTACGGCCTAATAAACATCATTCCAGGATTTGAACTACAACTGAAATCACCAGCGATCCTTACTTAGTTTGAAAATAAAATACTAGTGTAGTCAAGTGTTCTTGTATTGAAATATTCTACATCTCAATACAAGAATGCTTGACTACACTGTTGTAAAAAAAATTCACCTACAATGAGATGCATCGTAGCATATCTTTTATTAACTATACTTAGGGACGCACCATTTGATTTTCAGGGGGGGTAGGAAGTTGGGTTTCGGCCGCCGCAAGGGTTTTTTGTTTTTTTGCGCCGCCGGAGGCGGCGATTTTTTTTTTAATGTATCCATATTGAGTTGGGTGGGGGTAGAATTTTTTAAAAATTTGTTTTACTCATCAGGGGGTGAATTATTTCTTTTGGCCTGCATAGAGGGGAATTTTTTTTCTTCCGAAAACTTCCTACCCCCCCCCCCCCCCCCCCCTGAAAATCTAATGGTGCGTCCCTTAGTTTGGTCTCATCAGTATAATACTAATAGTGTGTCAAATATCTTAAAGGTGGATGCGGATTATTCTGGTTTGAATCATTCGTCGCTGTTCTGACATACCGGCACATCACAACAGAAATAAGTAAAGAGATGTGCCGGTATGTCAGAACAGCGACGATGTTATAAACACGCATAAGAAAACTCGACGACGTCTATATCGTGTCGGGTCATTAGATTATATACCGTGCGGTTATACAGTGCACGAAAGGAGTAACCTACCAGGTAATAAATACGCACATTACTCTAAACTTCTCCTCTTCAATTTGAGTCATTGTTCAGGAAAATCGGTAAACAGCCAGTTAAGAACGCTACACCGAAAAGAATGAGACAAAGTGCAATTTTCGTATTCGCACTTAAGTGTTATTGCTCCATCGAGGGCTGTCGTGTGCAGAAGAAGACCCAAATGCTAAAATGAAAAACGAACTTTGAAATCGGATCAATTGGATCAATCTTTACGGGTAATAGCTCAAACTCAAAGCCTCATGAATGTACGCGATACGTGCGACCTAATCAAATGCCGTCCTTATACTGCTATTCAAATAAGCGCAGGTTACTAACGGTCAACCAAGTACCTTCGCGTAAACATTAACCACCCGCGTAACGCGTATCAAGTTCGATCACACAAACAAATTCGCGTATTGTCACGAACGCATAGCGTAGTTTGAATCCAGGATATGTAATTATATATAGAGCGTCCTTGGTTTGAATTACGCAGTAGTTACGCGACATGTGAGTGGTTCGCTTGCACGATTTTCAATCAGATTGATCGATTTGCAATGGGTGCAGCATGATGTTATGGTCGTAAAGTGTACATTTATAATGATTAATGAAGTATATACAAGTACCGCCAAGTATCATGATTAAATGACCATTTCAATTGACGGTTTTCAATCAGGATAATGACTTTGATCAGTTGTTACGTCGGTAACTGTGAAGAATCAAAACATTTTACTTTGGGACCTCGGAATTTCACGCGGGGCGTTTCCAAAGTATAAAGGTTTTGATTCTTCACAGTTACTTCTAAACAACTGATACGCAGTCATTTTAATTACAGAGAAGAAATTTCTTTACACTTTTATAAATATTTTTACGTAGGAGCTATAGTTTTAGAGTTTTGATGAGCATTTACTTCTTGGTGAGTTATTTGTTTGCGGTGAACATAATGGTTTATAGTTAAGGAACAAGTAGGGGTGTATGTATTCTATTCCATATTACAAATACGACCGATATAGGTACAAATTTCAAATGGTATCACCTAATGTTAAAGTAAATCAAGCTAATCTACAAGTTATTAAGTGAAAATATAATTACTCTTTTTTGAACATGGTCAAAAGGCCGAACGTGTCAATTTTTATTTTTTGTTGTTTACTTTGTTGTGCTTTTATACTATAGCAAGTTTGCGTGAAAGTTTAACAATAATATTTTATTTATAACGATCAACGAACGAACGAACAGTAGGCCTAGGCCTAATGTATACAATATCAAAATTAGTATAGCAACCGTGATTTATTGATGTTTAGTACATCATTTATAGGTGATTCATTTGAAAACGGATTCCATTAGCAGTGTATTTTGGTTCTCCGATAAGATCTTTGCTCTAGTAAAATTGCATGTGCGTTTTAACTTAACACTTTCCACGCAGCTATCGGTTCTACTATAGATTTTTCAGAAACCTTTCATAACTTTCAAGGACTATATCAAGGATTGATGAACCAATACTAGGGATGTTTGTACTTAATTCAAATTCAATAATTCTGACAGTTTTGAAACATTTTGTGACATTTTGGAATGTCGCCTGCACACGCCTGTTGCGTGTAAAGTGTTAACCATTTTCTTTAAGCTATCACATTGACGGCAGGGCTGTCTCGTCTTTTATCCACGAACTCAATTATAGCTGTTGCTAAAGAATAAAGAAATGGATTGATAGCGGAATTAATAGGCATTACAAACGTTACAATCCAGGCATAGACCTGAGGTGTGACTGTGAGACTCCCACTCTGTACAATGATAGAGAGTATAATGATGGGCAACCAGCACATCATATCCGTTAGCACAATCACCCCCATTTTGATAGCCATTCTGAATTCCTCCTTTTGACTTTGATTTCGTCCGGCTTGTTTTGCTGTTTGTCGTACTGTTATGAATATTCCGATATAGCAAAATGTGATTACCAAGATGCAAATGAAATTGATTATGGAAAATATGACTATACCAAAATACATCCCTGGTTTTGTGTCAACTACAACATTACGAGTATTATTCAATACAATTAGATTGTCATTGCTATCCAAAATTCCAAGATCATATTGCCAATACTTGGTCTGGAAAGTATTACTTCTAGAGAGTGGGAGACCAGTGCACACCTCGGATACGTCGTATAAATCAGGATTAATTCCTGATATAATGGTTGAAACGATACTCAATAATACTGTGAATACCCAGATTACAGCTACGACTTTCCTCGCAGATGTTGTGCCTAATTTCTTAGTGCTAAATGTATATCTGATACCCATCAATCTATCTATGCTTAAAAGGGTCACGAAGAATACCGAAGTCTCGCTTGACAGAACGGATAGAGTTCCGATAACCTTACAGGTAATGCTTAATCGCCATGCTTCAGAGGGGAAATAACCAAGTCTCGAATAATACATATCTGCTGACGCTATAACTAACATGTACATACCCATAAAGAGATCTGAAATTGAAAGATTTGAGATCAATAATACCTGAACTTTGTTTTTGTCGTTACTTTGTGTGTAACGGTAAAATAGTACGCAAGCGTTACTGATAAGCGCGAAAATACCCAACATCCACATAGATACTCTTTGAATTTGATTTGAAAGCAATCTGCCACATGTCAGAAATTGTGAACGTGGAATTGTGGCAGTGCATGTTTCTGGTTTTGTAAAACAGCAAGTAGCAGCATTGTCAACCAAAATGTTTACTGTCGAGGGGAACTTTTTAAAAGACTCATAGTTTACCACGTGTAGCAAATTTTGTCTCAAATTTACAATTTCAAGGAAATAAATAGGATTATGCATGAAGTAAAATCTAGCATTAAATTGATTAAACTTGTTTGCCGATGCGTCTAGATATTTCAAATTGAACACGGTTTGGAATAGGTTTGGAGGGAAACTAGACAACTTATTATTCGACAGGGTAATATATTGCAAATGTTTGTATTGTACCGATGAGTTGAGCTGAAAAAGAAACAGATTATTATTACTTAAGTCAATGACTTCCAGGTCACTAAGTGGCGTTAATACTTGCGAATATACGGCCTTAATGAGATTATTGGACAACCATAATTGTTTAAGGCCGATAGTTCCTTCAAACTGCTGGTGCTGCAATTCCACTATGTTGTTGTCGGATAGATATAACCAAAACAGGTCGGCAAGCCCTTCGAACAGCTCCGAGTGCAGTACCTGAATATTATTGTTGGACATATCTAATAACCACAGCGGCCCGATAATCTTTCCAAACTGCTGCGGGTGAATCTCTGTAATATTATTGTTGGACAAATCTAAATCAATGAACCCCCAAAAGTATGTAAGGTCTTCAAACTGCCGTGGATGTAGCGCCATAATATCATTGTTGGACATATTTAAATTCCATAGGTTAGTAAAGTTTTCAAACTGCCGCGGGTGTAGTTCTACAATATCGTTGCAGGACAGATCTAAATATTCCAAGGAGTCGGCAATTGAATGAAACTGCTGCGGGTGTAGTTGCACAATATTATTGTTGCTCAAATTCAAATCCCAAAGGCTTGTAAGCGATTCAAACTGCAGTGGGTGTAGTTTTACAATATTATTGTTATTCAAATATAAATACCAAAGGCTTGTAAGCGGTTCAAACTGCAGTGGGTGTAGTTTTACAATATTATTGTTATTCAAATATAAATACCAAAGGCTTGTAAGCGGTTCAAACTGCAGTGAATGTAGTTCTACCATGTTATTGTTAGACAGATCTAACTCCCGAATGGCAACAAGCATTTCAAACTGCTGCGGGTGTAGTTCTACAATATTATTACTGGACAGAAGTAAGGTTTCAAGTTTGATAAGTGCCTCGAACTGCTGTGCGTATAGCTGCGGGTGTAACTGAACGATATTATTAACTGCCAGATTTAAATAACGAAGGTCGGTAAGCGGTTCAAACTGTTTCGCGTGGAGTTCCACAATTTTATTGTTAGACATATCCAATGAACCAAGGTTACACAGCGGGTCAAACTGCTGCGGGTGTAGCTCAACGATTTTAATGTTAGACATGTCCAATGAATCAAGGTTAGTGAGGGGTTGAAACTGCTGCGGGTGTAGCTCCACGATTTTAATGTTAGACATGTCCAATGAATCAAGGTTAGTGAGGGGTTGAAACTGCTGCGGGTGTAGCTCCACGATTTTATTGTTAGACATGTCTAATGAATCAAGGTTAGTGAGGGGTTGAAACTGCTGCGGGTGTAGCTCCGCGATTTTATTGTTAGACATGTCCAATGAATCAAGGTTAGTGAGGGGTTGAAACTGCTGCGGGTGTAGCTCCACGATGTTATTGTTTGAAATATCTAAAGAATAGAGATTTGAAAGACCTTCGAATAGCTGCAGAGGGAGGTTCACAATATTATTGCCGTACAGATACAACTCCGACATGTTGGCGAGTGAATCAAACTGCTGCGGGTGTAACTCTATGATATTGTTATTAGACAGATCTAACGAATCCAAATTGATAAGCGCTTCAAATTTCAGACCTTGGAATGACCGCGGGTGTAGCTCCACGATTTTATTGTTGGATATGTCCAATGAATCAAGGTTAGTAAGCGATTCAAACTGCAGCGGGTGTAGCTTCACGATACTGTTGTTAGACAGGTCTAACCACCACATGCTGTCAAACGCTTCAAACTGATGCGGGAATATCGTCATTATATTATTGAAGGCTAGATCTAGCCCCCATAAGTTATCAAGTTCTTCAAATTGCCGTGGGTGCAGATCCACTATTTCATTGAAGGCCAAATCTAGCCAATAGAGTCTGCTCCATGCGCGAAAGCTTGTGTTGCGACTTGTCAGCTCAGAATCAAAGAATGCGTTTGGTTCCATTCCAGTTAAGCCAGTCCAACTCCAGGATAATAGCAGCAGTCTGGAGTCGTCGGACGGATTCCAGAAGCTTGATGGATACAACACTGGTCGTACCGCTGATGCTCCATAAGGACAGGTTATTGTTACGTTCTGATTGCCTAACGTACACATGCACAAAGATGGGCATTTGAATCGTCTGTTAAAAATAGTCACCCTATTATATAGAGGTCGACTTCTCCATGCATCACAGCCGGTTGTACAATCTATAGATTGATCGTATACACCGAAAACAACAGGAAAGCTGGATGTTAGCAAGGTAGTTAGAAGTAATACCCTCAATAATTGCTCCATCGCACTTCACTGGCCTTCGCGTAATGATGTCCGTGTTGGTCACTTGGTTTGAAATTCGACACGAATTACGTAGAAGTAGTCTTGTCTATTTATTTCGCTAGTATATCCGATGTTTTCGATTTATCAGTTAACGGTAAACATCAATTGCGCTGGTAATAAAAATCAGAATTTCCCTTAATAATAAGAAACCGGGTGTATGTATATTTCGACGATTGAGACAAACGTAGCTGCAGTATTACACACAATCAGTTTGAAGATTAAGTGAACTGCTTTTATCATCACCAGTATAGTCTATCACAGCATATTATCATCATCAATCGTGAGAAATGCTGGTGATGAAAATCACGCCTCCATTTCGTCACCATCAATACGTCATCAAGTTAGTCATTATAGCATAGGCTACATTCGCTGTCTATTTCTTTCACTTTACATTGACACGAGCCTTGATGTGTGCGCATGGGCGGGGAAAAACTTGCTAGTATGGTAAGGCGTTGCGGAATAAATAAAGGATGGAAGGTAAAACTGAGGTGCAGAGGCGAGGTCATCATTCATTCATTCATTCATAACTGGTTTATTAAAATTGATATAGCCTAGCAGTACAAACACTGAATTGCATCAAATTTTACAAAGAAATACACACAATAAAAATACATTATAGTTATGATATAAGGTGAGGTCGATGCCGGGGAAGAGGCAGGGGTGTACGCCGCGCCGAGGTATTTTAGAGGAGACTCCCCTACCAGTGGTGTGGGGAGAGGAAGGGGTTTAGTCGTGGCCTCCGGAGGAGAGGAGGATGTTCCCGTAAACCAGAAGGGGATGGAGAAGGAAATGAGAGCGGCACTGAGGAAGGAGATCGAGGAGGATAGTCGACGGAAGCGGGCGGAAAGCGAGAGGAAACGGATGATGGGTGGTAGGAGTCGATATGTGGCGGTGTTAGATGAGGCGGAATAGAGGAGAGAGTCGGAGAGGAGGGCAGTGGAGGGCCAGGGCCGCCAGTATTGTAGTCGAGTCCACCCTACCCGAGTCCGAGTCCGAGTCCTTACCTCTCGAGTCCGAGTCCGAGACCGAGTCCTTACTGTCCGAGTCCGAGACCGAGTCTGAGTCCTTCATGTCCGAGACCGAGTCTGAGTCCTTCATGTTCGAGTCCGAGTCCGAGTCACGAGTCCTTATATGTATTTTAAATCTGATCACATGTCATTAATTTTGCTTTCTACATCAATGATGTCAACATAATGATGCATTTTTAACCTTCGCATCCCCATACATGGAAAAATGTTGCTACCATTTTGATTTATATGCATAAGATTTGATTCAGATATTCAAACAGTGTCCAGAAGTTCATAGATTGAGAAATTACAAAATTGATTAAAACGTGTGATATGCTGTAGAGCAACCATTGCCCTGCCGTTTCACCTAATTCTTTTCTCTGAAAATGTCATCCCTAATTCCATCACTTTTTTTTAAGAGAGCTGCTCTGGGAAGTTGAAAATGCCAATGAAATATTCTCTTTGTAAGAAATGTTATAATTGTTTCAAACAGTATACACACTGACACAAAACACCTAAAGACCATTTACATCGTACAAACAGCCTTCGATTGCACATGATTATTATCACTTTAATTATTTATAGGCTCCCTCGAGTGTTTTAATATACACCTAGCACATAAAGTCCCTGACCAGGTGCTTTGAGGTTAGCTAATTCAAAATAGATAATCGGTACCAAAACTCTGAGATATACATTGAATGAGCAAATTTCTTCTCCGCAGTTTGATATCTCATTCAACAAAATCGAATGGATACTTTTAAAGTTATGGCGATTTCAATGACCGCGCATGCAACAGAAAAGTTGCACTAGGTATAGGAAATTATTGATTTGTGTGTGATTACGCACTGAAAAAACTCACAGCTAATCAGCTAAGACTTGTATTCTTCACAGCCAGATACACCCTTTGTCCCGCACATTGCGGTTATCACTCCAGACCCATTCATCTGTCTCGTTCAGATAGCACACAGTTATGACAGTAATCACACACAAATCAATGATTCCCTATACCTAGTGCAACTTTTCTGTTGCATGCGCGGTCATTGAAATCGCCATCACTTTAAAAGTATCCATTCGATTTTGTTGAATGAGGTATCAAACTGCGGAAAATAAATTTGCTCATTTAATGTATATCTCAGATTTTTTGTACCGATTATATATTTTGAATTACCGAACCTCAAAGCACCTGGTCAGGGACTTTATGTGCTAGGTGTATATGCTTGTAATAGTTATCAATAGGTGTTTTCAACAGCACATTTCTAACTGTTCAGATGTATTTATGATGATTTATGATTTTATTTCAAATAAGTATTTAATTACTGCAAACAAAATAAGCAAATGTTAGCTGGACTCGGACAGGACTCGGGCACAATTCCCGAGTCCCTAGTGCCCGAGTCCGAGTCCGAGTCCGAGTCCTTCAAAATAGGCACAATAAAAATAATTAAAATGCGTAAACAATTATATTATTGCTCGATAAATAAGTGATTTAACTTGAGTTCAGTTTGATTAATGATAGCAAAACTTGTTGTAAAACCATTTTACCAATGTGCCCAACAATTTCTCCTTTGCACACTTTATTTATACATTCAGAGATGTCACTTTTAGCTTGTTATGGCTAGGCTAATAATATACAATTATAAGCAAGTTTGCGACCGGGTTTGCGACCTCTTTGATTTAGGCTGGTAACACAATCCCACAGTGCATTTCGTTAAAACAGTGTAAATTATTTTTCAACGATACGTATCACGTGATAACCATGATCGTTTTCGCAAAATATCGCAAAATGGCGCGGTACTCCAACCCCCTCTATGGTAGACTATGGACATTAACTACAGCGCCTTCAAGTGACAGCATTTAACTATTGAACTAATCACCCATGACTGAATTTTCCAACCAGCCAATATACAAATAATAAATGTTTATGAGTGCAATGGTACAAATATTTTCATGAGGTGAAAGATGGAATGTTCGTCGGAGCCGAGTTGAATGGAGCATTCCATCTTTCACCGACGGAATGAAAATATTTGTTCCATTGCACGAATGTAAAAACATTCATTATTTGTTTTATATGACACCTAATCCTTTTCATTTGATATTTGACAGAAAGAATAATAGGAAAATTGTATTTACATTTCCATACGTCTTACAAATCCAACAGCTCCAAATGTAAATATTCAATCAATAACAGTTCCGTTGAAAAATGGTAAAATCCCAAATTGTTTACAGTTAATCAGTCATCCCAAATTGTTAACAGTTAATCAGTCAGCTTGTCAAGCAGATATAAATTGTTCACAAACAGTCAAACAGTTCAAAAACATGAAATCTAAAACAGTCAAACGTATATACATTGAATTTGAAGCAATCTATTTGTTGTTGTGAAAGGTAACAGGTCCATGGAAATGGAAGTGCTGCACTGATGATTGGGAGGCATTCTGGATATTGAAATTAGATTCCTGAAGAATCAGTTGCTCTTGCGACAGTGTCATTAGAGATTCTACTGTGTCGTCAAATGATGGTTGCTCAGAAGATGGGTTTGTAGGATTTTTAGCGACAACGCTCGTTGATGATGGTGCATTTTCTTGCATCGTGGAGGCGATTTCACTGCTCATTTGCTGTTTCCGTTCATTGCTCGTTGATGCATAGTGCTTTAAAGAAGACTCTGAACGATGACCAGTAACAGACATGATGTCACAGTTTGCAAAACCTGCTCGATCCAGAACCGTCACAGTTGTGGCTCGCAGACCGTGGTTGGTGTAATGCTTTACACAACCAGCCGCCTTGGCGATTTCTATCATTTTATTTCCCAGCGTGTTGATGCCTAACGGGGAGTTCGCGTACCACGGTCCCTGGGATGGAGCTGAAGCCTTAGGACGTTGCCACAAACCATTAAGAGCTGGATTCAAGACTGCTTTGAATGCCAGAAATGTGGAGACCGGGCATCGTGGAGAACCTGGAATTTCATACATGAAACCACTGAACTCTTCGCATGGTAAGTTGGGTCAAATAGTGGTCAAATTCAATTATTTCGTGACCATGCTTTTGGGGAGCGAAGTTTAGATCACCATTGGTATGATCCTATCTAAAAGATCTAATTAAAAGTGTATGCGACAGTGTCCCTCGCAAAAGCATGAGCGGGAGATGTAAGGGCTATCATCTTAAAACAGGGTAAAATTCAAAAACTGTGGAAATCTAGATAATTGCCACACCTTTAATACATGATAATAAGTCCAGTCTTTGTATTAATCATAAAAAGTATATCGTCAGACTTATCTTGACGTACCGTTTTCGAGTTATACGCATGCTAAGGGCATTCACAATCGTTAGCCTCCATGGAAAAGTGTGTAGGACCGAGGGTATTATCCCTAAAAAAAGCACAGATTGCAGCTTCAAATGTGAATTTTTACGCCGAGTGTATTAAAATGTTGTAACATTAACGTTTGTAATCAAACACTTGCGAAATATTCTTGGGCAAAGTCTTGTTTACACATGTGAAGAGGTATAATCCGAGTATTAGGCCTATGTCGGGTGGGGGTTTGGGGAGGGGGGGGGGGGGGGGGTCTAAAATTAAAATCATTATTGAAAAAAACTGAGATTGTCGAGGTGTATTCTACAAAACTAATGAAAATCCAGCCTTAAAAAGGAGAGCCAGGGGAAGCGATTTGGAGACCCGATGTACACATGTAATCCTACCTAATTAGGAAAAAGGTCAAAGGTCACCACATATAGGTCTTTATCTTCATTAGTAGGCATCACATTAGGTCAGTTTGCTGTTATGTTCCCTCTATAGCATTGTAATGGTCATGGTAGTGGTACTGCCAAATAGACAAAGGTCAATAAGGTCCATCCAAATGAGATCAGAAAATAAATGCACAGGCCTCCCCAATTATCCTGATAATGAAACCAAATATGAATGATGAAATCATTTTCATCAAAATCGAAGCATTATTTCACATTTGACCTATGTAGTGAACGTTGACCTTTTTGCTTATCAGATTGAAGATGGGTCAAACTATACTTTTTCCGAAACCTATTTTTTGAATTTTACCCCTGTATAAATGTTGACCGCCCTAGTGGCTTCCGCCCAACCTTCGTAAGGGACATCCCATGACATTGTCAACCGTTTTAGAGGACATTTCAAGGGATGAACCTTACAGCTCTCCACGACTGGTCAGGGTTACCGGATTTGACCCAATTGATTGAAGCAGGGTTGAAGTGTACATTATATCTTTTTGCAACTGATGACGTAAATAAATGGGCACCGTAATCTTCCATCACCACACTGGCGCCGTCAACCAAAAAAAATCTACCAATGATATTCAGAATTACATTATTATAGTTGGTGATGGTCCCGGTATTAATGGGAAAACCCTTGCTATACTCTATTTTGCTTCCTGGGCAGTGGCGTAACTTATCAGGCGCAGCTTCTTACGCACGCGAATGTATTAAGGTCACAGGCACGTGAGTTTGGCCACACGCACGTGGCCCTCATGTGCATGAACAGTACGTTTATGTAAACCTCGCTGCTGATTTTTTTTCTCTCTTTAGTGCTCCAAAAGGAGCGTTTATTTTTTTCTTATTTTTTTAATATTTTTTATATAGTGCTCAGACAGAAATTACAAAAATCATACATGCATATACATTAACAAAAAAGTACGATACATTATGGTCATCATTCATCAGTAATCATAATAATAATGCTTATAAAATACTCATTGGATACAAAATGTTTCAAGTGCCTTCCATTTCTTCGCCAAACATCGCTGCTGATGCTTGTTGCCTTCAGGCGCGCTCGCGTCCATCTGTACATCACTGCTGTAAGAATATGAAGCAGGCTTTGCCAATTAGGAGCTGATCAAACTATAGTTCCATTGCAACTTGTTTGATGCATGGGTCCTCGAGGTCCCGTTGCCCAATACACAGAGAGTATTAATTCGTCAAAAATGTGGTCTTATTTGACAAATTAAAAACTTGTCATAAGAAATGGCAGGTTTGTGATTCAAGAAATATTCTGTAATGGTACACATTTATTTGTGATGCTAAAAGAACAATTTAGAGTGTTTCTAGTTAATTTTCATCGTAACAAACATTTCCTTGACTGAAATATGTTTAACTTTTAATGACAAATTAACAAATGACAATTGAAATAACAAATTAAATGACTAATTATCAATGAAATAACAAATTAAGATTAGTCATTTTAATTTGTCATTCACATTAAATGACGAATTATTGAGTAAAATTATTCTTTTAATTTGTCATTTAATTTGTCATTCATCCATTTGTCATTTAAAGTCAAATATTTATGAGTCGTGTAAATATTTGCTATGTTAAAAATACTACTAATTGATAATATATCATTAAAATATAATTGTTTTGCGTTACAAACTAATTTTTAACTGACGAACCTTCCATGGCATATGTTTAATTTGTCAAATAAGACCCACAGCTTGAGTAGCCAGGTTTCTAGAGTTCTGAAGCCTACAGGATGCCTCATATTATTTGCATGGGGCTTTTCCCGACACCTTGGTTTGTGACAGATCCTGATTTGTCGACATGCTGTCGAACTTCCCACGAGAATCCTCCACCAGCTGTGTATGGGACATAAGTGGGAATAACATTATCAAGCATTCCCATTACTATTTGTCGGGCTCGAATTATACAAAACGATTATTAGCCTTTAGATACATAAGCAGTCCATTGTTGAAATCTTCATGGCTATTATTTGTCAATTTGGGAAACAAGTTTGTCTTTCCCAATTTATTTGAGCTTGGTATGTGAAAGTTCTCATAAGTAGGGGAGATGCGGGAGTGTTGAGCCAATTTTTATATTTTGTGTCACCATATGCGGAAGAAAAGTACAAACCTGTAAAAATGAGTGTAAGTAAAACTTTAGAGTGTTGTTTTCATTGTGAAACAATAACAGTTGGGATAGCAGTTAAGGCTTATTTATATGAAAGGTTTGAAAAAAATTGATAAAGTGGCTCAACTCTCTCTATAGTATGGGAGAGATGAGCCACCATTTCAGGAGAGTTGAGCCAGCATGATAAGTCAATGGCTGGTGAAAAAAACCAAAATCATATTTTTTTTAAACTTTTGATTTATTAATCCTTAAAGTAAATATGGTGCTCATTTGTTATTATCATGGCACAAAATAACATTTTCTCTAATTTATTATAAATTTTTCACCTTTAGTCCAAAAATCAAAATGTTACTACATGTTTTCCCTATGCTCAACTCTCCCCATGACCAATGGCTCAACTCTCCTCATGGTGACCATTTTGTAAATAACCCAATCCTGTCCGGTGTAGAACTTTTGATAGTTTACAATAGTTCTCTAAAATAATGGTCGTATATACCCCCTTCAATACACAAATTACCGCCATTATAATCTAAGTCTAGCTATGGGAAAAAAGACAAAACATTTATTTGTCTATGTTTCATTCAAAAGTGAAATTTATTTTTTATTTTTTAGGTATCTTTGATACTGAGCACACATGACAGTAGAGTTTAACACTGAGAATGTCTTATTGATGCTATATAACAATATATGCCAATACAATTTTTAGTAAGTTACTACTTTTCGAGTTATAGTGGGTGGCTCAACTCTCCTTGTGGCTCAACTCTCCCGCATTTCCCCTACTATCCACTCCGTAATCAAATATGTCAATGATTGTCAACTGTTTCTCACAATTACTTTTTATGAAAATATAGTTGTTCATACTTGTAAGATAAATGTAGCGGAATGGACATTTCATCAGACATGCCAGAGACAATTGTACCACTAAATGATATAAAACCAATATTGGAAACATCCATTTCGTCTAGTTGGTGAACAAAAGCAAATTATTGTTGGTGCAAATATTTGTGTTTGTTATAATTTCATTTGTATTTCACCTGCGCGAAGAGGGAAACTCTCTCTTTTATTTTCCATTATATTCCTTTTTTTGTTGATTTATTTTTCGTACACTACCAATTTGTAAATAAAAGGTTCCAAAAAGTCATTGAATTCTTCTCTGTTATGTCATGGTTATATGCAGTAATGGGCTAAATACAATGCAAACAAAGTTTAGAATTCGTCCACAAGAGCACGTGCCAAATTATCCTGAAATAGAGATAACCATTGGATTGAAGGGCAGAATCTTAAACAAAACGTGAAAACATCGATGACGATAATTACTGTATTCGCTTATCAAACTAGGCAAAACCATAACTGGGTCGAAAATCACGAAATTGGTATTTCGTGTTGCATTTTAAATATGATCGCTCTGTATAACACTATAACCTCACCCTTATCTACAATCTGTTTGATTTAATTTAATTTAATTCAGCCTGCGTGTCTTTTCAGCCTGTCCCGAGCAATTTGCTTGAGTCAGATCCCATTAGATCCCACGTGTCTCTATAAAGATCGACCATGTAAACAAACAAACTAACAAACTAACAAACACACCAACAACCAACATGCAAACATTTGTAATCAAAATTATCAGACAATTCACAGCTATTAAATGAAAACATCAAGCATCCCCAAATTCTTAAAAAAGGAATGTCCTATTGGTATCATAATTATGTCATACGTTTTTGGGAGGATTAGTATCATAGAACAATATACTATAATGTGTCTTTCATTCATAATACAACGGAGGTTTTCATTTTTAATGTCAAAATATTGTTGTCTCAGCTGATAAAACGGTTCAGATGTCATTCTCATTTTTTGTCTGAATCCAATTTCCAACGGGTGCTTTGGATATTCGCCTTGCAACCGCGAAACCCGTGAACCGCACAAATAATTTAGATACAAAATGATGATTCCACGCCGGTATTTCAACGAAGCTGAAACAGATATAATAATAATGTTGATACAAGAGTATGACCGTACATGTACACGGAAAATAAGAATATCGATTCAAGAACCATTGACTTGTTCATAATGGCATGCCACAATTGACAATTATTGTGGTCTCAATAATCCAATTTACGCAACGCTGAACAAGTGAAAGTAGTAGGCCTACATTCAAATTAAAAGCTCATTGAATTTGTCAGATAATCATTCCAAATAAAGTGAAAAGTTTCGTGTGGATCCACAAAGATAACGGGGGAACGATTAAAACAAAACCAACATTGCTAAATATAATATGATACTAACGGAAAAAATAGGTTCCCGGTGGGATTCGAACCACAGGCCTTTCGATCACAAGTCGGATGCGCTACTGATTGAGCCACTGGCGCACTGTATAACAATATGACAACAGAAATACATTGAAATATCCTTCGTGAACATTATTCCATAAATCGGAAGTTAAAATGCTTTATATTTATAGTTTTGTATGTTTTTAAGATGAGGTTCTCGCCCAAAAAATTGATTCGAAGCTGCTTTATATTGTAACCCTGGTTTCATTGACATGAATAGACTGACTTTTCGAAACATTTCTAGACATGGATTTCGTTCATATTTGCTGTTTGTAGCCGGTCTCACTTCGGTATTATATTGCATCATGGGTTTATATTATGTGTACGCGGAGTTTCGGGTATGTAGCGAGTCATGTGACTTTTGCCCAGGGCAAACACTTGAGATCCGGAAAGGCCTTTAAGCATGAGCGGGTAATTTGACTATGAATAAGGTTACGAGGTTTTAGAACTGACGTAAAATAGATGGGAATGTCGAGGACAACAAAACAATATTTTATTATTGGCCTACTGCTGGTTGGAAAATTCAGTCATGGATGATTAGTTCAAAAGTTAAATACTGTCACTTGGAGGCGCTGTATTTAATGTCCATAGTCTACTACTTGTGCTATACAAATATTCCTTCATGTATAAATAGTAATATAAACGAAATCATTCGCTTTACTGCACACATTACAGAGAAATCTTGAAATGAAAGTTGCAAACATTTTGAATTTTTGTTCAGTTTTAGAATTTTTTGCGACACGTTAATTTTCACTCATCTGTATCAATCTGCCGTATTGCAGGGGAATGGCATTTGGCTCTCATCACATTCATAATATAGGTTTGACTAATATTCATTACATCCATACCATTAAACAACAACTTTGATACGTCAATTTTCTAATATAGTGATACCCAATAGTTAGCTGTAGACAATTGACATCAGAGCAAGCGACCATTGATGTTTAGCTGTGGTTCGATTCCTATTGTTCAGCTGGTCGCTAGTGGGCGCTGCATTTGATGTCCGTTATATATTTGCGGTAGCACTTGCAGGCTACAAGACGCGGACAACGCGGCCAAGATGCCGGGGGAACAAACGGGGGAGTGGTTGGCAGTTGTTGGTCACAAATGACGGAGACAGATGTTGGGCTGACGGGGAAACAGATGTTGGTATCGTGGATATCCGGGGGCTGATGGAATTTAACAGGAAACCTGTACGGATAACAAGACACCCAGGTCCGCTGTGTTTAATTCATTTAGCCCCCAAAAGAACAGGTGGTGTCAGATACAAAATACATTTCAGAACCACTAAATAAAAGCCTCGCACCAATCCCTCGATAAAGGGGGTATAGTTCCGACGAGACATGCGGAAAAAGCAATCCAAGACAGTGCCTACCAAGAAGAAAAATGACAACCCTAACAAATACTTATTTGATGTTTCCTACAACGCGGGTGTATCTGAACCTTTTGCCAGAGTCTACAAAAACATGGCTTCTCCACCACTTTCAAACCACACCAGACGTTACGCAAATTGATCGTTCACCAAAAGACAAAAATAGATACCCTACGCAGGTTGTCCTAAATCCTACATTGGCAGCTATTGGCGAAACTGGTCGTGCGTTTAGAACCCGCTTACATGAACTCTAGAAAGAGGTTCAGAAGTTTGACGAAGAAACCATACACAAGATCATGTAGCGGCTACTAAACACACTATCAACTGGATTAAAAACTATAGACCGCGAATCAGACAAGACCACCAGATGGCTCAAGGCAATCTGGATCCGGAGAAGAGGGAGAACACACTCGATAAAGATGGGGCTTACACATTACACACTGCATAACATCTATATACGATCAGCTCGTCAGGAAATCCCGAATTCCTGTTGCCACTAGACGTTGCCAGTGAAACGTGACTAAGAACGTGATTAATCTATTCACTATTTATTGGATTTGTCCACAACGGAAATCGAATCACAGATCTCGTGGTATTATAGGGTTATAACAATTTTGGAAAGTTCGTAAAAGTTTGTTACAATTAATTTGGGATGATATTCCTACTTCAGACATTATTATTTAAAATGAAAACATTTGTTACAATATTTCAGTGATTAAGGTTTTTTGCATTGATACATGTATATTTAGTTAATTTTAGTCAAATAGCTTGACAAAAATGCTTAGGCCTATGTCATGATGAAATGATAGAACTGTATTATACATGTAGATGCAATTAAAAGTACAGAGAATTTGGTTGGTTTCCATTTAAAATATGAAAGTAAAGGTGTCAAAATGAAACTAAATTTCCCTCCTAAATATTTTATTTTGAAGATGAATGAAGACCACTTTGTTTATGTCATTTTGAGTATCATTCAATTTTTTTTGGCCCAAACAGGCTAAATAGGCATTTAGATGAATCTTTTAGGCATACTTTGATACCAAATTTTCCCCCTAGCAACAAAGATAAACCATGATTAGCACCATTTAAAGAAAAATATCCCATTTTCAAAAGTCGCATTTCCAATACACAGCACGGGAAGAAAGGACCAATTGGGGTCTCTCCGGGTGTGTGTATTAGCCAGGATTGACGGGGCTTTCGATCGCACAGTGAAAAAGGCGTTGGGTCTTACGACATTGTGTGTGTTAACAATTGGTCCTTTTTTCTCGTGCTGTGTATTGGAAATGCGACTTTTGAAAATGGGATATTTTTCTTTAAATGGTGCTAATCATGGTTTATCTTTGTTGTTAGGGGGCAAATTTGGTATCAAAGTGTGCCTAAAAGATTCATCTAACTGCCTATCTAGCCTGTTTGGTCAAAAAAAATTGAATGTTACTCAAAATTACATAAACAAAGTGGTAAACTTTCTTTTGTTGAACCCTTTATTTGCTATCTTAAGTAGATAGTATACTAGTAAACTACATTGCTATCTTCAGATAGCATATGCTATATTGCTATCTTCAGTAGATAGCATTCATGAATTATTACATTGATATCTTCACCTGAGCATACTATCCATATAAACAGCACCGTGCGTGAATTTACACCTATTTTAGTGTTATGGTGTGCAACAGTTTCTAAAATTAATTAGGACCAGTCGGGATAGGAGAGTAAACGACATATTTACAAACAAATAAAAATAAATAATGTTTATTTACAAAATATTCCTAATGAATGCCTATTCAAAGATATGGACCAACCCGTTAGACCCCTAGTTATCGTCCTTGCTTGGGCGGGCCTCGAACTGGAGCTATAAAGTAATTCGTCTATCATGTGCACCAATGTGTAGGAGACTGCCTTATGCACTCGTAAAAAATAACCCCTTTCCGTGATAGCCAACTATTATACACCAACTACAATTTAAATAAAGTTACATTTCTTGTTTTTAGTCACCCATTTTGTATCAAATGACCACGAAAGTGACACAAAACACGTAAACAAATGACTTGGTGTAATTGACCCTGAAAAGGGTCTTTATTTTTAAGTTTTACGTTTTTATTGTTTATTTTATTCAAATGAAGAGTGATCGATTGATAATTATACATACATAAGTTTATCGATCCTAGACCAATATTGTTTTAAGTGCATGGTTCAGTGGCAATTGAAATAGAAATTTAAGGCATAGCCCTATTATGGCTTGTTGTAGGGGGATTGTTAAGTAAGTGACCTGAATACTACCATATGATATTTATATGCAGTTCAATGAGTCTAGCATATTGGGGATCTGCCTCCATGAGTCATTTGTATTGACGGTGAATCAATTGCAACACATTTGTTTAAAGTATCTTAAAGACAAGTTAACCTCATTTAAAAATGACCATATCTTGGCATAAACTTTACAGCATTTAACGTGGGTTTTCATCAGGATCCTCAACTGAGATAACAACCCGAAACTACAAACAAATTGAATGCCGCTAACGAGATTGCTGAAACTGTCGGTGGCTTACGGAAAACAAAGTATATACCAAAACGATGTCGTATCTCTTATAAGCATAAATTAGCATATTTCAAATTAAATAATCCCGGAGTTAACATCAATATAATGACTCGACGGGTTCTAGGCCAATTAAAATGGACTCTTCTGTGTTTAGGCGCACTGTTTCCCGCCCGCGACCAAAAATGAGAATGCCAAATATTTTAAAATTATTTAAAAATTATATTATTTTTATTTAGTATTTTATGAAATTAATCATGTAGTTATAATATAATTAAATACGGACCTCGACATTGGCTGCGATCACTTGTTTCAACATAAAGGAATAAAAGATAGACATCCCGTCCCTTTTCCAAACATGAAACTGTTAACTCATAATCATTTGAAATCGATATCCTTCTTGCCAAGTAGCTAGCTTTGATTATGCTTCTAAAATAATTCAATAAAATAACCTCGTCAGTCCCGTACTCGTCCGTAGCTATCTGACGATTCAGAGAATCCAGTCCCTCCGTGTCACACTTTAGTACACATAGCTGTATACAGCATGCTAATACGAATGACGTCGGATTTACGAGCGATAGCTGCATACCTGAGAACAATACCTGTAAATATTCCTAAAAGGAACTCGCGTTTGTTTCCTTAAAAATATTCATGATCAATGGGATTCGAACTGGAGGTGGCAACTCCATTCAATAGCAGCACAAAGACACACATTAGTGAGTTCGCCGTAAATTCAATAGAGCAGTGTTGCTAAAATAGTATATACTGCATTAAATTTAGGTATTAGTTCTTTATTTTGGTTAATTAAAGCTAATTAGCACACGATTTTAATTTACCAACAGCGATATTCTTATCGAGGAGACAATACTCCACATGTCTATACCAATCGCATGCTCCAACACGATAGGGGTAACGGAATGTCTTACGGGAAGCACTTTTCTCGGGTTTTACACTGTACCATTTTGCTGCAAATCATGTGGGGTTTAGTTCCCATAAATATCGCTGTTGGTCAATAAAAATGTATGCTATATACAGCGTGTGTCAAAAATAAGTTGCACGGGAAGCATTTGGGGAGCAAACAAAGACCAACCAATCAAACACGTATTCAAAGACTCAAGAGCATATTTCTTCCCCTCAAACAAAATAATTACTGAAAAATTGATCCTTGGTATCTTAAGAGTTATCCCTGGGTTTTTTTTATATATAAAAGAACCTACGGGAGTTGTCCATGAAACGCTAAATCCTTTGAAATTATCCGTCTAAGTTAGGAGCAAATAATTCACAAAGAGTATACAAATACTACATGGTTAGAGGGGAAATAGTGCAATCTATTTTCCCGAGGTACTGGCTACAGGCCTACCACCCCGAACCCGGAGGGTGAGGGGTGGTAGGCCTGTAGCCAGTACCGAGGGGAAATAGTGTGTCCTATTTCCCCGATCATACCATGTAGTATTTGCTTTATTACACCTCACTGTGACTCTGGGGATGAGGTTGTAGGGAAGTAGCCAAAACTACCACACGGGAAATAGCTCTATTCTTCAATAGCTCAATTTATTATCACTGTGGCCAGCTAAATTGACCAATGAAATTGCAGTATTTATGCCTATTATCTCATGAATATTTATGAGGTGTAATAATCATTAATATGTAAGAGATGTATACCCGGGCGGGAGTTTCAAACACACAATACAACGGTATGCATAAAATCAATAATATGTGGCTAAAGATTGAGTCAACGCTGAAACAGTCCCTTTTTGCCAGGTTTCGTGTTTCATATTAGCTCTAAAAAATTGCCCTTTCACTTCCATATTTTTGGAGTCGGTTTGTAGATTCTTTTTAATGCCAAAAAATGCCCAAATCACACTAGAATAGGCCTATACTGACATGACTGAGGTTTATTAATGTAACTTGGTGGCAGGCATAAATATTTCAGAATGAAGTAGAAAATACTGGGACGGGTTGGAACAATCATGGATCTAATTTGGGTTCCCGAAATTATAACAAAAATCAAGTAGAGGTCATCCAGTCCAGACATGACCTTGGATGACCACTATTTGACCCAAAATAACCAACATAATATCCCATGACCCCTACAAGGGTAACTCATAATAGGCATAGCACACATAACATTCAAATGAATGAGACATGTACAAAATTGAAGTCAAATGAAAGATTGCAATGAAAGATTTATTTTCCAAAAAGAATTATGACAATCGGTCAATGCATTCTTGTGTTACGGTGTTTTGAAATACTCCGAAAATGGCCGAAAACCTGCCAAAAACAGTGACAATGCCCACAAATAGAATTTATCAGGATTTAGAGAGCTCAATTTGTTAATAATGTAACATTCAAAACACCATTTACACATATTTTTTAACAATTGAACATCTATATACCATGTTAAATTAAAAAATAATATGGTAAAATTAGTGAAATGTGAAATTGGTCATTTTGACCAGTTTTACTGACCGCAATCAAAAAAATGACTAAGTCCAGCTAATTAATATGCGTAAATGTTATAAATCCAGATGTGAATGGTGTTTGCAATCAAACTTGGTATACTGGCTAAGGGAGTGTTCATAAATACTTTGGTGGGGGGGGTTGGAAACAATTGAGCCATGGACATCTTTTTTTTTTTGACCCCCCCCCCCAAATAGGGTGGGTTTTTTTCTTGACCCCCCCTTTCAAGAACCTTTTTTTGTGTTGACCCCCCCCCCCCCCCCCGCCCCCCCCCCCCCCCCCCCCCCCCCGTCTTTTCACGTTATATAACAGAAACAATAACAACATTCTATATAAACCTATAGACATAGTCACAATCACTTTTATTATGGTAGGTGGGTTATATCAAACTATTTATTAAAGATATATAATATAACACAATTGAAAAGTCAAACAAAATCAGTGTAGGTCTTCTTCTTTATAATCCTGCCCGACACTCGTGATCGCTGTGGTACATGTATGTCCTCCTCTTCTTCTTTATCTGCATCCTCTTCATCTTCAAATGTTTTAGTTTTAGGCTCCAGTGGCGTAGCTATATAGGTTATTGATATTGGGGGGGCGGGAAATAAAATGAACCAACAAGATTGTTATGAGTCAAGATACGCGCGCGTAGCGCGCGAAATTTTTTGACTTTACACCTATTTTTGTCACGATTGAGATACATTTTGGCTGTAAACAATACCAACCTTTTTTTTTGGACCCCCCCCCCCCTATACAAGCACTTTTTTCCCTGACCCCCCCTTTTAAGAACCTTTTTTTGGGTTGGCCCCCCCCTCATATTTTCCAACCCCCCCCCACCAAAGTATTTATGAACACTCCCTAACTGTATGATACCCAATCTTTTAACTCTTTCCCTGACAAATTAATTTTTGAAGAAATTGTAAATTTGCACATGCATGTAAATATCAACTTATAATTTGAATATGAGACTCTGTAAAGTAGTAAAACTATATATATTCTGAAAGCTTATGAATGGCCGGACACTTCTGTGAAAATTTCAACGATACCGGACGATCTTGGCGGTTACCATGGTAACCGTTACCCAGCATGCAATTTTTGTAACATCTTTTTTTACAAATATTTAGTAGTCCTGTATGAAAACTATACTACTTGAGCCCTTCAAAATGCTTTCAAGAGATGGGCATTATAATTCTGAACATTTTGATACCAAATTTGCTGTAGGGGGTTATTCGGTTATGGCGCAACGACCAGAATCGTGTACGATCAGCACGACAAATATACCGTAAGCCCAAAATCCAAAATGGCCGCCATACAGGGACACAAAAATTCAAATGCCTTCAATTACACTAAAAGGCATACCAAATTGTTCGGCTGAGCACAAGGATTCTAAAAAGGTATAGTTTGCCATACTTCCGATGTTTGGTTAACGAGTTATAGGGTCAAACGTAAAAAGGTCGTGTTGACGCATTAATGCGTCTATGTCAGGTAAAGAGTTAAACTATAATTTAGTTTCATAAGCTCATTAAATATGCAAATTAGCTAATTATCTATTAAAGTCATTAATATGCAAATGAGCAATGTCCGACAATTTTTTTCCCATCATAAGAGTGATCGGTAATAGATATATAACACGTATACCCAATTTGATTGACAAATATTGATGGATTTAGAAATTAAACAAGCTTTTCCATTTCTTAAATACCCATATCTAAATTCTCAGTCTTTTCCTCACATTGTTTACTCAAAGAATGCAAAATCTGAGCATATCGCTAAATGGATTAAAGTGTCTAGTTCAATATCTCAGGTTAGGTTTATTTAAATCGGCCCAATATATTCAAGTTCAAAGCAAATTTCGAAAATTGGTAAAAACAGTCCCAACTTAAAAACCTGATGATAAGTATTTATACCTGAATCAAGGTTATATAGTGTAAGGTAATGACTACCATATATGGCAAGCTTACTGCCCTATATGGAGTGGACAATGTGAGGATAATTAATTTGATATAGGGGTGTTTTTCAAAGTGGAGCTGCATACATTATATGAAGAGATTGTTTTGCATAAGGGCTTACAGACCACTCCTACATGTTACTAATTTTGCATTATTAATTAATCAAAATATTGTATGGCTGTCTTCATGACTTGGATTAGTGCATCCATGCACGCCAATTGAGGTAACAATACAAGCCACATTCCACATCGTGAATAGCCATCCATTCAATAATGCAAAATGAGTAACAGGTAGAAGTGGATGTAGGCCCTTATGCAACACAGCTCTTCATGTGTTTTTGTTCACTGGTGTAATGCTCCAGTGGCAGACTCTGTGTGTGTGTATTGTGCTATGCCTACTCATAACTTACGATCCTATTACTTTAGTATTTAATTTATACTGATGACTTTTAGGACCGTTTTTGGCGTTAAAATACATTTGTTTTAAAAGCAACAAAATCTAAATTCAGCACATTATTTACATTTTGTTTACTAAACGTGGCAATAGAAGTGCTGCCTGGCATAGTGATAGAACATTAGAAAGACTTGTATATGTTTGTATAATTTATTTGGATTTTTTAAATTTTATTTTGAAATTCAACTAAAATAATTACTGTTTCAGTTGGGGTGTATGTGATCTGCAGGCCTGTTCTGGTTATGAAATATATTTCATTTGTGCATCTCAATTGAGTTTACAAATGAATTTCAAATATGTTATGATTATTCTATTGTTACATCATGTAACAGGCAACACTTCTCTTGCCATATTCAATGATAATTGACTGAATTTAGGTATTTTTCATTTGTCAAATCATTCCAAAATGTATGTCCCTATTGTTAGAAGAAATGAAACTTTCTGGATTATTTCGGAAACCAAGATAGAGGACACATATAATGGATATGGTATGGGGTCACATGAGGGGTCACGTAGGAGTCAATTGGGGTTATTAAGTGAAGAAGATGTAATCTTTTTTACCGTCGGGAAAGGACAAATCTAACCCTGTTTGTAGGCCTATGAGAAATTGCATTTTGTCGTATGTCACGCCCAAATCGTATTATCTGCGCTCTGATTGGCCAATTCTCACAGCCCATAAAACAAATGCCTAACGACGATATAACCCGTAGCCTGATTGGTCCATATTGCGCGAAACATAATAACAATTACTTTGATTGACAGTCGCTAAGGGCCGGGAATTCCCCGATATCTTAAATACCGCAGCGCTTTAAAACATATGTGTGTTGATTAATGATCTACTACCTGACGTACGATACTCTGCGATAATAAAATATAATCGATTTTATTTGTACGATTCTACTTACATATGAATATCCGATTGATAATATTTATACACACAATCCAACAACATACAACATATTTAAATTATTTTTAAAAAACCGGTGGCCCCGGGTGGTAGCATTGCGTTTTGGTGTCGAATCATCCATACAACTAAACGTGGTAGAGCTATAATGGCGTCATTTAAAAGCCCATACAACTACCACATTATTTACTGAAAATCGTACCCTGTCCGTATACCCACTTCGTGGTTTATGCCACATAATCTCATTCCCCGACCCTCCAGTGGCTATATAATACCCAAAACTATCTCCCGCCATTAGCCCCCCATCATGTGTGGGTGGGTTATAATGTTGCATGTTTATCGAATCCGTTAATTTGTTTAAAGTATCCTTTACGCGTTTCTGTATACAATTCAATTAATGTTTAATTCATTTATTGTGACGTGTAGGTTAATTGATAGTGTCGATTCGGACTCCGTGTGGTCATAATAATAATAATCAGTATTTATATAGCGCCTTTTTTCAACGGATTCAAAGCGCTGCAATTTTGCTGCTGGTGAATAATCAGAATCAGGTCGCATCAACTAGGGTGCTGCCAATTTCTAGCGCAAACTTAGATTGTACCATCCACCATTTTAATGCAGCTCCCCCAAATACCATTGGGTCAAGGAAGTTTTTGATAACCGAAACAACTGATCACCGATTTTGAAAGCAGGAGGAAACCGGAGAACCCGGAGAAAACCTGCGAGAGCGTGCATGGATCGTGATAAACCAAATGCACATAAAGCCCGTTGTCGTGCACAGAATTGACCCGGGTTTCATTGGTGCAAGGCGAGGGAACAACCGCTGCGCCAACACGCTCCCCCGTGAGATGAGAGGCTCAACACATACATGTACACTTACATCAACATACCTGTCGGCAAGCGGAGCTTCATCCCACAGACTGACCTTCGTTTATATTAGTATTTCCCAATGATCAATATCAGACGACATTGAACATTCCAAAAGCTAATAATGGTGTAAACTAATTGTAAAAAGCATGCAGCAGGTTAAAGGTATCATCATTGACACACTATATTGAACGTACCTTTCTGCGGCGCCTACAACATGCTGCAAATCGTTTTAATATTATCATATCGTGATGTTTATGAATTTGCATAATTATTGATTAGCACAATGCGCATCTCGTGAAAACAAAGAGTCTTCGCTTATTAATTAAAAAAGCCTTTCATCACACCAGACAGACAATTATATAGTCCAGTCAAGGCTCAACTGCTAATAGTCCAGTCAAGGCTCAACTGCTAATAGTCAAGTCAAGGCTCAACTGCTAATAGTCCAGTCAAGGCTCAACTGCTAATAGTCCAGTCAAGGCTCAACTGCTAATATTTAACGTCTCCTCTTGAACATTCTGAGTTATATAGATAAAGCTTCAAGGATAAGGAGATAATTTTTGGTGTCCACCCGCTTCCAATACATTGTGCAGTGTGTGATCGTCAGCAGAAGTATTGCTAACTCATTAAGAACAATGGTAAGCTTCGTTTTAATTGTTTGGATGGGTTTTCTAAATCTTATTTTGTTTTATTTTAAGTCTGCTTGTTGATTGGTTAGTTGTTTTTCAACTTGTGTTTTCATATTGTGTCATTTTAATCGTAGTATTTAATTCTCCAAACACAAACAGAAAAGCAGACGACAATATGTGGCGAGCACGTTTCTATTAAAATTGTTACTCTTCTTTTGAGTGGTTAATGATGATTCGTTTGAAAAAAATGGAGAAAATAATACTTTTAAACGTGTCCCGACCGAGCGACCTACAATTGATGATTTTCTGTTTCAGTTTCAGACACAAGAAAGTAATTAAAAAATAATCCATTAAACATAAAAATGGCGCTTTCCTAATCAAAAGGGTTTATAACCGTTCAAAATAAAATATACATGTATATCCAAATCAACAATTTACACCCGTCTAACGGAAATACATGTAGCTTTGATGACAGTCCGCCATGCTTACACTTTTCACGCGGCTATTGGTTTTACCATATTATACAAATCAGATTTTTTAGAAACCTTTCCCAACTATCTCAAGGATTTACTGAACCAATACCAGGCATATTTGTACTTATTTCAATGCATTTCTCACGGTGATTCCAAATATGGTGAATAAAATTCAATAATTTTGACATTTTTGAAACATTTTGTGACATTTTGGAATGTCGTCTGCAGACGCCTGCCGCTTGGAAAGTCTTAAACATATTTATCTTGTTTTTTCTTCTACAGGTGGACAAACTAAGCAAGGATCAAATCAAGCGTAAGTTCTGATGTTCTTATTTGTATTTAATAATATCATACATCTATATCAATCAATATAGTAATAACATTGTGCTTGAACATCAATACAGCAATATCATAATTAATTTAATTTAGTATTATACTGATACTGAAGGTTCATTATACTGATTCAGTGTCAAGGTACTCACGTGTGCGTCTCGGATACGACTGTAACATTTGTCAACATTTTTGATAGTGATGATCTTGACGACTCACGACGCTTTTTGCAGTCTTGGAGTTGCCAAGGCTTTTTGCCATATGATAAAAGATAATCGAAAACGTGAGTGAGGTTGTATTGCCCCTTGTCTCGGTTCATCGTTGAGGTCCCCTTCTTCCTGATTTCTATGTGCCTCTCGAATCCATCTTTTATATATCTCTTGCTCCGTGCCGATGACCTTCCCAGATGATAAATCAACTGGCAACTCCAAGTCTGCAAAAAGCGTCGTGAGTCGTCAAGATCATCACCACCAAAAGTGTTGACAAAGGATACAGTCGTATCCGAAACGTACACGTGGGTACCTTTACACTGGATCAGAATAATGATATCAGATTATAATCAACGAGCTCACCCTTATGAACCTATTCGGTAATATTAATTTAGTAGAATTTGAAAAAAAAATATAGTATAATTTGTTTATAATAATAAATAAGTGGAATAGTTTAAACGCGTACACCGTCGGATGACTTTGAAGTTGACTTCATCAGGACTGAAGTAAAGAAGGAGAAGTATGAGCTTTGTGCTCTGCTCTGCCGCTTAAAGCTTTCGACTTGGTTTTTTTCGACTGGTTATTTCTTTACGTTTTGCGTAAACGTATAATGTGCATACGTGCCTTTTGAACGTAAGACTTTTACGATAGATACCAAAGGAACCCACGAAAATTGAATTGAGATAATGCAAATATTTATCGCGACGAAAAAAAGAAACCCTGTACTACGGGCCCGACTGACCCATAAGAAATCGCTGAAAAAATGTTCACATGCAAATGAATATCGACGGAAATAATTTTGTTGGCATGCCAAATTACGGCAAAATCTGTAAAGATTTTTTAAAATTTGTTATGTTCATTTTGAAAAGCCCAGCCGATCGACCCAACCCGAGGTTCGTTTACCCGTAGAACAGGGTTGCTTTTTTCGTCGCCTATTGGGGATATTTGCATTAGTGTCAGTTCAATTTTTATGGCTGCACATCAGGTGGTGTTGCAAAATATAACTTTAGTGCCTATTATAAAAGTTACTTTAACACTTTCCACGCGGCAGGCGTCTGCAGACGACAGTTCCAAAATTTCATAAAATTATTAAAGAAAAATTCAAAATTATTGAATTTCATCTCCATATTATTTGGAAACACCATGAGAAATGCATTAAAATAAGTACAAACATGCCTAGTATTGGTTCAGGAATCCTTGAAATAAACTTTGACAGTTGGGAGAGTTTTCTGACAAATCTGTTATGTAATTATAGTGAAACTAATTGCCGCGTTTTTATATACGTATGCGTCATCGTACATGTTTTGCAGACCGGCCTTAGTCGTGAAATCATTTCGAGGTTGGTGTGCTGTTATGTTTCTCACAATTCGTTACTTTTATTTTTTCATATAGCATAGTGCCTACTGTACAGAAGTTGTAGTAGGCCTAACAACTAACAAATTGGCGCGTTATCTATTGTATTTCTTACGCAGAGTTCAAACAAGGTTTTGCTGTTTTTGATAAGAATGGCGACGGAAAGATTTCGGAGGACGAGCTAGGTCAAGTGATGAAATCTATCGGACAGGAGAAAACAACAGCTGAACTCCGCGAAATGATTGGCAGAGTTGACGCAGACGGTAAATATGAGGGATTTGGATATGCGGCTTTAGCCCAAATCCAAAATTAACAGAGGCAGAGTTGCTGTATTTTGGCTAGTTCAAAATCAGAAAATCACTATGTCAGGCTTTTAAAATGAATAATAATACTTTGAATATGACTATATGGAGGCAATTTTAGCCTGGCAACGGATTAAGCAACACCATTTCTTAAATTAGTATGGAATCATTGATTAGTCAGTCAAAAGTACACCTCCCCCCCCCCCCACCCCCCCCCCCCCACCCCCCCCCCCCCCCCCCCCCCCCCCCTTTGCGCCCCATAATAAGGTTTTACTTAAAACATGTGTCAACAGCTACAGGAAGACATTTGCATTACAGACATGACAGAGAACATGCAGCTCAGACACATATACTTAATTATAATATGTATAATCATGTATCAGAACTTCAGAAGGCGTAACATGATCCGAATGATGCACTAAAAGTAAATTTTATTTTAATAATCAATAGGCCTATCATAATCCTCGGTTTAACCAAAACGTCGTCGTTATCCGACTTGAAATTAATAGCAGGGATAGTCCTACTATTAATTTTGGGATAGGAAAGTCCTAGACTGCGCAGGGCGTAAATCACGGGTCGCGTTTTGTAGAATAAGTTAGGACACCGAGCTCAGATCGTCATTTGACGTCATTACATAGCGCCATCAAAATATGCGACCCAGGAAAAGTCACGTGAGCAGATTTATCAGCGTTGATTTATCAACAGCCTTCCGAAAATATGCAAGGCATGCCATGTAGACTTGCATGAAGTCCGTCTGACACATACACAAGCAACGACAGTATGGGTGGTGGAAAGTGACAAATTTATTCAAAATTTATAAACGAGCAAAGGAAACGTGAGTTATCATGTTTCGGGCTTTTAAAAAACAAAAAAGTGTTATAATAATTTTCGAAGCAGAACATATTTCGGGATTGTTTCTAACACTATCCGCGTGAAAAAGTGTACACCTAAGCAGACGACACAAGTCACCGATATTCAACTACATTGCCATCTACCGGGTAGTTCAAAAAAAGTTGACCCAAGTTCAAAGTAACCGTGACTTTTCAACCACATTTATAGTTTCAGAGAATTAGTGTTTTTCCTTAGTCTTAATCTGTAGTAAGTTTTGAAATTATCCTGAAATAACAGCACGATTAGCTGTTTGGTTGTTCAGATATGGTTCATTACTGAAAGCATGCACAAAACGGACCTATCCATGGGACCGGGAGTGTCCTTTAGTTTCTGTATTCAACAAAACGACATGCTCTAGTTTTAGAATTGAAAATCCCGCCCTGACAAAGTATCCCAATCTATATGCCTATGTGCCATTCACATTCAACAAAGAAACGTAGGTACTTAGGTAGGTAGTGTTATGCACCAGACATGTACAGATGTTTGATTCATTTTCTCCTTTTTTTCACAATTTGTGACCAATCGTGTGTACGTCCATTTTGTGCATTCCATCTCTACTCAGGACGCTCCCGTGGACAAGGCAGTTTTGTGCATGCTTTCTGTAATGTACCATATCTGAAGAACTAGTCAATGTACCATTTTCAAGATAATTTCAAAACTGACTGCTGATGTAAAAATAAATTCTCTGAAACTATAAATGTGGTTGAAATGTTATCTTGAACTTGCTTTGTAACCACCCGGTACAATGTCCGACCCACCCAGGAAAAACGTAAAGCCCTCCCAGTCCCATCCCCTTGTAAGATATAACCAGGATTACAGTTTGATACATTCTGTGTAATTTTGGTCTCTTTCTCACGCTCATAATTATAACTATTTTCAAATATATACGTCTTGATAATATACTTTTGTTTCTCAGGGAGCGGCTGCATAGATATAGACGAATTTTACCAAATGATGTCGGGAACAGTCGGCACATCAGAACAAGACATATCAAATGCATTTAAAGTATTTGATAAAGACGGCAATGGGTTTATAAGGTGAGGGCTTGCTTCAGGTAAATTAACCATGTCAAAATCACCCCACAGTCCATCATGTAACATACAGCGTGTTTTTATTAAGCAAACCGGCTTTTACCCGTCTTATAAAAAGCAGGATAAAAGCCGGTTGCTCGTGTGAGAGACGTGTTTTTATTGCAGTACGATAAACAAACTTGCCGGCTGCCGCTGACCCTCATTATAATAAATGCCAGTGAAAGGTCGTAAGCAGGTCACTCGCGATGCATCGTGATGACTATACCCATTTCCGCTTACCATCGGCAAACGCGCTGAGCTGGAACCTTGCATGTTTATACTGACGAAAGACTGCTTTTCCTAACCGGTTTCAACCGCTATTATCCTTGGTTTCGAAGGATAAAAGGCATCTAAAATCCAGGAGAAAAAACCCGGTATGAGCGGGCAAATGCCGGTGGTGGTGTGTTTTTACTGGGGGATTTTAATCCGTTAGCAGTCATATGCCTGCTTTTTTTCTTCAGTAAAAACACGCTGTATAGTGATACTGTTAGAAAACCGTGTTACAAAGAAAGGCTCAGTATGACGAAGACTAATTACCATGCACTGAGCACACACATACCTGTTTAAACCCATTTGAATGTTACGGCTATTTAGAAATTAGTCAAAGTTGTATTGACATGCATAATGGTCTCTGACGATATACCTGTTGTCTATGACAATTGCTTCAAGTAACATATTCATATCACCGTTATCTAATTATCCCAGCCAAACTGAACTGAAGCATGCCTTGACAAAATTCGGTCAGAAATTTTCAGACAGTGACATTCAAAAGATGATTGAAAAAGCGGACCGGGATAAAGACGGGCGAGTCAATTACGAAGGTAAGAATACCCCATGACTTTTTTAATGGGGATACTGAAATACATACGCTAGCTTTATTCAGTTGGCTCGGCTTGTTTTAATATATAATTTTCAAGACTCCTTTCCGTGGTTACATGTCACAAACGCCCTATTCACATGTTAACTACGGAAAAAATATAGCCCCGGGGAGGGTAATCAAATATGAAATGGTGAACATTCAAACAGTTGGGTCTTCTGGTTAGTAGAGCGTGCCAAATATCCAAATAGGGGGTCCTTTGGTAAGAATTTGGTAAATCTTGTAAAAAGGGGTCTTTTTAGGAGAAATATTTGGCAAGTTTTCTAGTAGGGTATACACAGAGGGTTACCGTGCACCCCCATGACTCCCCCAAACCAACCTTTCATATTTCTTTTCATGGCCCTAAAACATATTCAGGATGTTGCCAACCATAATTTTGATATGCTTAAGGGATTATTGACGATGGCGTCCAAAATGGTCGCCAAAAATTGTCAAATTTTATAAAATCCCATATATCATACAAAATGTATGATGAAAGTACAGTTTTAACAGTGGGATGTATGTATTAGACCACTATAAACTCATATCCAGTATGCAGTACTTTTACTTAGTTACCATACCTTAAATACAAGATGGCCCGCCAAAAATGATAAAATTCCATAAGACGGCATATCAACCAGCACTTATGATGGTTTTAACATATTTGGGACGTGTTAGATCACTAGAAACTCATATCCAGTGTTATGCTTTGTTAACATACGTTAATCCAAGATGGCCGCCAAAATGATAGCCAAAATTATGAGTTTCTTGTGGTCTATTACATACATCCAGCGATGGAAATAAGACCCGCCCGCCCGCCCATAGCGGGTAACTTTCGTGTCGGGCGGGTGAAGATGCAAAGGTACCCGTCCGACTGGCGGGTAACATTTTTGAAGCTCAAAGTGTATATAAATAACAGTAAGTTCAGGATCATTTCATCGTCAGACCGTGTGTCATGATGATAGAGGAGATCAGGTTGATAGGAGATTAAAGAATATTGGATTGAAGAACATGATGAATTACAGTGAAACATCATACAATAAGACAAAAATGTAATTGTATTCTTGCTCTTAATTGTTTGCTGCAAAATATTATAAAGGCACTAATCTTTCCGGTCGCAACATATGGAGCTGAAACATGGTCAGTCGGAATAGCAGATTCAAAGAAAATATCAGCTTTTGAAATGTGGTGTTGGCGCAAGATTCTAGGAATATCATGGAAAGAGCATAAGACAAATGAATTTGTCAGAAGCCAGATTGGGAACCAAACTTCTATGTATACACAAAGATCATGCGCAACAAGCTACAATACTTTGGACATATTGCTAGACGAGAGGCTGACAATCTAGAAAAGGTGATAATACAAGGAGCTATCGAAGGAAGAGGTAAACGTGGCAGACCAAAGCTTCGTTGGACTGATGGTTGCACACCACCAAATACATCTACCATAGGGTTACACGTGAAATGCACAATTTTAAAATGGATATTTCTCGACGTTATAAGAAACTGGTAACTTGAAATTTGGTTTCAACTTGAAGATAAAAGCCATGACTACTAACTCAACAACTCATATATGGGGGGTAACCGGCATAATTTTGAGCTAGAGCCTTTTCAAAAAGTACGAGTTGAGTTTTCCTGGTCACACGCAATTGTTGATTGAGATTATTGCGTCAGATACCGGAAATGACCTGAACACAAATGTCTCTGTTAAAATATTAAAAAATCATCATTGCATCAATCTTTTTGGACCTAAAGAACGCTGATGTGTCTGTCAAAATTCACACTATATTAATTTTGCCATAACATGTAGTAAATACCCTAATTTTGAACTGTAATTTACAATAGGTCTCCCGTTTCGGCATAGAAACGGGCCGGTTTCTGACTTTTGCCTCAAAGGGGGGTAGGGCCAGACGTTATTTAGTGGTGTGAAACCTGATGGCATTAAAGAAAAAACTGGTCTATCTCTTATCTCTGCGCATCGCATGTCACAAAATAGACAACGGTGACGCTCCATCATCAATAGGGTCACAAAGAATCAGCCATGATCCATAGAACGACGACGACGACGATTATGAAAAAACCTTGGGCTGGTGGAATTTTTGTCGGGCAGGTAAATTCTGTGAGTTACCTGCCCGACTGGCTAGTTGGAAAAAATCTAAAGTTCCACCGCTGCATACATCTCATTGTCAAAACTATGCTCTCATCATACATTTTGGTTGATATCCCGGGGTTGATATACCGTATGCTATTTTATGGAATTTGACCATTTTGGTGGCCATTTTGGGGGCCACTTTGGCGGCCAACTTGGATTTAAAGTAAATGTACTGAATATGAGTGTCTAAGTCGTCTATACATACATCTCATTGTTAAAACTGTACTTTTATCAGAAAATACAGATAGAGTCAAATGAAAACTTGGGATCTTATTTTCGTAAGCGTGTTCAAAATTGTTGTCCTACCAACATGACCAATATAGTTATTTGATGCAAGGTCAATTGTTAGCTTCAAAAGATAGAGATCTGCACCTTCAAATCAGACAGAGCGTCAGTCATACAGATCTAGGGATGAAAAAGAAGTAATGCATTTAATGGTGTTTCATTATGACATGCGATATATACCAATTGATAAGTCATTTGTTTTACTGCTTTACCTCTCTTTATGTATAGACCATGTCTATGTCCATTTTAGGCTACATTTTGCGGGAATGATGAGACAAATATGAGCGTCTTCTGAAACCAAAATCTCGATTTTGACGGGGATAAGAAAAGTGAATATGTTCAGGTCATACACTTTATTACACTATTATCATTAAATGCGTTACCACACAAATCGACAATTTTCAAGAAAAAAGGGTACTTTTTATTTGAAAGATTCTGTCAATCGATATTTTACTCGTTTAGAGAATCAAAATTGGGGGAGAAAACTTTAAAAGCAAGCAATGGGATATTGAGACTCTGTCGGTCATCCTTCACATTTTTTTTGTCCATCGTGACA
>CM069454.1:26389856-26441880 GCA_035610835.1 Ophiura sarsii | reverse complement strand
GTGAACATTGTCAGAAATGCTTTACAACGAAGAGTTCCCTTACATGTCACATTCGAATTCATACTAACGAAAAACCGTATAAATGTGAACATTGTGGGAAATGCTTTGTGCGGACGACTCACCTGACAAGTCACATTAGTAACATCCATACGATTGAAAAACCATATAAATGTGAATACTGTCAGAAATGCTTTGCATTAAAAACGGTGCTGACAAATCACATTCGTTTTCATACAAAGGAAAACCTGTTGGAGTGTGAATATTGTCAGAAATGTTTTACCGCAATAAGTACCCTGACTATACACATGCGTATTCATACAGAGGAAAAACCTTATAAATGTGAACATTGTCAGAAATGCTTTGCACGGAAGTATCAACTTATAAGGCACATTCGTATTATGCATACAAAGTGGAAATATAAGTGTGCACATTGTCCGAAATGCTTTGTACTAAAGAGTCAGCTGGCGAGTCACATTCTTATTCATACAAAGGAAAAACTGTTCGAGTGTGAATATTGTCAGAAACGTTTTACAGTGAAAAGTGCCCTGACTACACACATTCGTATCCATACAGAGGAAAAGGAAAGACCGTATAAATGTGAACATTGTCAGAAATGCTTTACAACGAAGCAATGCCTTAAAAGTCACATTCGAATTCATGCTAAGGAAAAACCGTATAAATGTGAACATTGTGGGAAATGCTTTGTGCGGAAGGCTCAACTGACAAGTCACATTAGTAACATCCATACGATTGAAAAACCATATAAATGTGAATACTGTCAGAAATGCTTTGCATTAAAGACTGTGCTGACGAGTCACATTCGTATTCATACGAAGGAAAACCTGTTAGAGTGTGAATATTGTCAGAAATGCTTTACAGCGAAAAGCGCCCTGACTACACACATTCGTATCCATACAGAGGAAAAACCTTATACATGTGAACATTGTCAGAAATGCTTTGCACGGAAGTATCATCTTATAAGGCACATTCGTATTCATACAATGGGAAAATAAATGTGCACATTGTCCGAAATGCTTTGTACTAAAGCGTCAGCTGGCGAGTCACATTCATACAAAGGAAAAACTGTTCGAGTGTGAATATTGTCAGAAATGCTTTACAGCAAAAAGTGCCCTGACTACACACATTCGTATCCATACAGAGGAAAAGGAACGACCGTATAAATGTGACCATTGTCAGAAATGCTTTTTAACGAAGCGTTGCCTTACAAGTCACATTCGAATTCATGCCAAGGTAAAACTGTATCAATGTGAACATTGTGGGAAACGCTTTGTGCGGACGACTCACCTGACTAATCACATTCGTTGTATCCATACGATTGAAAAACCGTATAAATGTGAATACTGTCAGAAATGCTTTGCATTAAAGACTGTGCTGACGAGTCACATTCGTATTCATACAAAGGAAAACCTGTTAGAGTGTGAATATTGTCAGAAATGCTTTACAGCGAAAAGCGCCCTGACTACACACATTCGTATCCATACAGAGGAAAAACCTTATACATGTGAACATTGTCAGAAATGCTTTGCACGGAAGTATCATCTTATAAGGCACATTCGTATTCATACAATGGGAAAATAAATGTGCACATTGTCCGAAATGCTTTGTACTAAAGCGTCAGCTGGCGAGTCACATTCATACAAAGGAAAAACTGTTCGAGTGTGAATATTGTCAGAAATGCTTTACAGCAAAAAGTGCCCTGACTACACACATTCGTATCCATACAGAGGAAAAGGAACGACCGTATAAATGTGACCATTGTCAGAAATGCTTTTTAACGAAGCGTTGCCTTACAAGTCACATTCGAATTCATGCCAAGGTAAAACTGTATCAATGTGAACATTGTGGGAAACGCTTTGTGCGGACGACTCACCTGACTAATCACATTCGTTGTATCCATACGATTGAAAAACCGTATAAATGTGAATACTGTCAGAAATGCTTTGCATTAAAGACTGTGCTGACGAGTCACATTCGTATTCATACAAAGGAAAACCTGTTAGAGTGTGAATATTGTCAGAAATGCTTTACAGCGAAAAGTGCCCTGACTATACACATTCGTATCCATACAGAGGAAAAACCTTATAAATGTGAACATTGTCAGAAATGCTTTGCACGGAAGTATCAACTTATAAGGCACATTCGTATTCATACAAAGGAAAACCTGGTAGTGTGAATATTGTCAGAAAGGCTTTACGGAGAAGAGTGCCCTGACTACACACATTCGTATTCATACAGATGAAAAACCTTAAAAATGTGAACATTGTCAGAAATGCTACCAATTCTGAGAGGATACTATTCATGAACAGTTAAGATATTCAATAACATTTAAGATTGTCCAATAAATGATCTTGTATACAGTTAGCTGCCAACGTTGAGTAAGTAGCCTATTGTTGTCGACTCAATTTTGTTTTTCCCTTGTAAAGAGGATGTCAATCTAGTGCGATGCATATGGCAAACGGTCGGCCCAAAGAAGATTTCTTGTGCATCCCAGCATGCTTAGCAACACTACACTGCAACAGGGCTCAGTTTCTCCCAAAACAAACAGTGCCAAACAATGTGTTAAAGTAATTAACAGCTGGTCGTCTGATTTCCACATCTCTAATACATGGTACATATAGGCAGAAATTTGTCACAGATATGAAAAGAAGTTGATTCCCAAATATAATTTTATTCAAAACATCAAGGGTCTTTCAGAAAAACAACAGAGGACTGAAGTGAAATCAATTGTACTACTTGCAGCAGGATTCTCTTACAGACCCTTAACAACGTTATAAGCCTTTCCTTGCACTGAATGTCAATGGGAAACCAGTAGACACTGGTGACAGAAATCAATGGTCATGTGATGAAAATGAAGCATGCTGGAACTGCACAAGAAATCTTCTTTGAGGTCAGCCTTATATTTACAATGCCAACAAAATACACATTTAAATCAAGTTTAACATTATGTGTCTGAGTGGATCTTTCCGAAGGGAAATAATAAAATATTATATAATTTTTTATCTCAGCTTTATTGACCCAATTTTGCCTGTACTACATTGTAGTCTACGGTCCATATGAACATTACATGTTTGCCTCTGCGCCTCTTTTGAAATGCTAATTAAGTGGCGTGACTGAACCAACGCTGTAGACGTAATACGTCTACGACGTACACTAGTACAGTTCCTTGTGTATTTTAACAGACTGGGTTTTAACCACAAGCCTTGGTCAACTGAAACCATGTGATAATCCCTTATAGCTAGTTTACCCTTAATAACACCATGCTATTTTGATCCCTGGATCGAGTCAGGGTTTTTATTGATCAGTGCATTGTGTTACATTTAAGTGCAGGTCTTTTGAATAATGAGTCACTAATTATGCATATTTTTTGCCGTAAATTTAACCAGCTGACAAGAGGCCCACTATCCTACTTTCCTGACAGTTTGGTGTAAACCTTATGGTTTTGCTCAAAACGGGTAAACAATGTTTCCGCAGGTTTTCTCAAAACAATATTCAAATGGGACCCTTCCTTCGCATATATTGGGCCGAAATCGACATCAGATCATGAACAGCAACGTCCTCTTTATTTTGCACTAATGCACACATTCATAACAGGCAGCTTTCACAAACATTTCTAAGCTGCACACGGCATACGCCATGATACATCATACACCCGGACAGACAGAAATAGTGAGTACATAGTCTCATCCTGATTATATCAGGTGAGACAACAATTGGAAAAGTCATGAGGTAGGAGGTAAAGAACTTATTGAATGATCCTTGGATTTCCATTAATATGGACTTTAAAGATGAGAGAAACTAACTGGATTTCAACACATCATTTCTGTTTTACCGTCAGATTACCGTCAGTCATTTCACACAGCCCTCATTTTTCTGAAATTGTTATGCATTTTGTAGTGCTCTTTATCTCCTGTATTATAAACTCATAGCCTGATGGAAATAGTCTGACTTTGATTCATTTTGCAAATAATGACTTTGTTATTAAAACACCTAGCTAGACTTTCATTATTGCGCAATATACAGGGACTTACAATACATTTCTACATAATTTCCAGTCGATTTGACTATTCGGTATCTGACCTAAGTGATTAAACACTTCATGAGGGCTTGAAGACATCAGTAAAGGGGATATTCACCAATTGTCCTGATTTTCAAACAAATTCTGGAATTGTTTAGAATATTTTTTGAATTATTTCAAAGTTTGGTGTTTGGAACAAACATAATTAAAGGGACACTAAGAGATGTGTTTGAGGCTGCGCCCTCAATTATGATAAAAACTGGGATTGGTTTATTTTTACAATTGTATTACTGTAAACGATTTTCAACATTTGTGAACAAGTCAATGGAAGTCAATAATTTTCGCGAGTTTATATTTTCGCAGATGAGGATTGATTCGGGGCACTCATGTATAAAAGCAGTAATCATCCGTGTGAAATCAAGTTTTGCTGTGTTTTTGTGAGTAGAAACAACACTAATGGTAATTTTTAACGTTCATCTTGAATTCTGAATTTATTTTTATTTTTTAAATCTTCAACACTACTTTGTCCCTTTAACACATGTTCTTATGGTTTTGTAGAAAAAAATCTTGTTTCAAAATCACTGAATGTACCTTTAACCCCCCCCCCCCCCCCCCCCCCCCCCCCTTGGGTCTACCTGTTTATCTTACAGTGGTTCTGATTGGTTTATTACAAGATGTACTCATATGAATAGCCAATTCAAATGCAGCTTGTAAAATGTTTCACTCCCATCTTTATCAGGGATACAATTATTCTAACAATGTCTCTCATTGGTGCAATAAATTATGTATCCATCTTTTTAACCAATCGGCCGATAATTCTCAGGGGGTTAAACAGGGTATTTCAGATACAACTGATGATTGTCAATAAAACACAAATCTACACCAACAAATTTGGTTTAGTTGAACTATTGCAGCCAATTTAATGCATTTGATAATTTGACAAAATAGTACCGGTATTACACACACACAATCGGGCCCGTAACCAGGGGAGGGGGGGGGGGGGGGGGGGGGGGGGCAGAAATTTGGTCAAAAGTGGATTTTGTTTTCTCTCAAGATGTTACAGGGGGAGGGGGGAGGGTTGCAATCTAGCAAAGGTATACGTTTTTGCAAAAATGTTAATCTTTTTACAACAAAAAGTGTTAAAACACCAATTATTCTGCTCGCTGTGCTTGCACAACAGCATTTTGGGACCTTTTTTGGACTTTGGGATTTTCTTTTAGGGGGGGGGGTGAATGCCCACCCCTCCGCTGGTTACGGACCTGCACAAAATCAAAACATAGCTCTACTCCACATTCCAGATAAGTGTACAATTTTCAATAAAATACTTGTTGATTTATCAAGAATGTGAATAGTTCCTAAAACTGTAATTTATAATTATCATGAAAATATAGCATTACCATCACCACTGGTTGACCTCCAAAATATGTGTGGAAGCCTGTTTCAAGGCATGCACCTATACTAGTGTGTCTGTTCTATATTGTTGATAACTTTCTTCACCATTGTCTCATAGCTACATGTATTTCCATAAGGCCAAACAAAAATAGTTGTGTTGCCCTCACAAGCCTAAAATCGGGAAGGACGGCCGGACGGATTTTTAAAAAAAAATTAAATTTTTTTTTGGACCAAATCAACGATTTTATACCTATTATTTCAGTCAGCATGTGTGAAGGAAAACGCTTACTGGATGTATTTTCAACCCAATGGTGAATATTTTGGTTTCTTGCCCATCTCTGTGCAATTTTCACAGATTGAAAGATCTTGAGAAAAAAAAATCTTGAAAAAAATCGTGAAAAAAAATCGTGAAAAAAATCGTGAAAAAAAAAAATCTGAAAAAAAAGAGAGAAAAAAAAAAAATACTTGGCCCACATTCTCGGAATGTTGACCCGGCCGGATGAGGGCAACACAACTATTTTTTTGTTTTGACCTAATTTCAAATGGTACAAGTACAAGACTTTGAATTACTTCCATACTAATATAAACATCTGAGAAGAACACAAATAACATTTTACAGGCCACTTTTCAGTAATACTATTTTATATTTCCATTTAGGGCCTCATATTTCCATTTAGGGCCTCATATTTCCATTTAGGGCCACATGGCACTGACGTTTTATCTACGCCAAGACCTGTACCAGCTTTTAGTGGCCCTTCCGCATTCTTTACTAGCAATTTGAACAATTTGTTCAGGCTCCAGTATGTATTATTTTTTGAGGTCAACCATCAGTAATGAACTGATCTAGTACTGTAAAATAACTTTAAAGCTGCACACAATAACCAAATAAATATCACATAGTTCTCTATACTTAGCTCATCTAACTCTGTGCAGTGATGTCACAATACAGTCTGGTGGTGGATACTGTAAACATAGACATTTTCGCGTTACATTTAATTTCACGCTTTTCGTGCTCCAAGCAGCTACCGCGAAAAATTAATAAAAACATATTTATATTGTGTCTAAGTCTATGTAATGAGCTTTCAAATCGTGAATTCAAAAACAAGCGAAATGGCTGAAAATCATCAAAGCGCGAACATTTGATTGCACAAAAATTACCACTTTTACAGTACTGCATTTGTGCACTAGTCAGCGTCATAATGCTATGGACATAATTCCAATAATGCGTGCATACATTCAAAAATTGACCGCACGTCCTGATTGGTCAATCATGAAATCGTCACAAACATGCAGGCATAGTTGTTCACACATTTCATATCTGGATGCAGCTCCGCGAACAACAAAACACGCTCGCGTGAAAAAGCTTGAATTTTGTCTACAGCATTACGATAGTGACAATAGTGCCATGAATTGTCTTTGATTGCATTGGTTCCAATGCCAGCACATGACAAGCATATATGCTCGATGATGAGGCGCAATCATTGGACTATGCTCTGACATCATTGCAAGAGTTAGATACAAGAAATACTTACTTTTGATCTTACCCTGTGGGGGCTGAAGTACACAAACTTTCAAAATACCTCAACGAGGTTTTTTTTAGGGCAAGTCAACTATTACACTGTATGCATGTGTGATCAAAAATCGAGTAATAAAGAGTACTTTTGAGATCAGACTGTTACATGAGTAACGCATTACAGCCCTTGGTTTAAAATTGACCATTTACAAAGGTTGAGGGGTTAAATAAGGGAGGCAAACAAAATCCTTGCCAATTTGGGCATCATAGGGCATGTTCAGGGGTGTTCGGAAAATTGTTGGTCACGCATGCTTTTACAGCATGATGTCTTGACTGGCACCCAGGTGTTTTCATCTGGTCTAGAACACAAAACTGCGCATGGTAAGAGTGATGGGGTGCATTGCCAGAGGGTGGTTGTGAATGGAAAGAAATAGAAATGGGATACAGTTCTTTACCGGGGTGCCACAAGGAACAGTTTTGGGTCCGCATGTCTTCATGGGGACCCAGCACATGGGTTTTTTTTCACCCATTGTGTGTTTCTGCCACCTTTGAGGGAAGATCAAAATTAGTTCAGCAAGCATTATTGCACACGATTATTTCAATATTGCACATTTAAGATTTGCCACAAAGACGTCTTTTTTTGTAGCAACAATAAGTAGCTAAATAATTAAGCAAACATCATAATGATAAGATTTGAATTTAATCTTGCGATCTCAACGTTGGATAATAATCAGTGGCGGCACCATGGTGAGCGGGTGGGGGAAAATGTTTATTAAGTTGGTCTGAAATATCTAATTTCAGGCAATTATTACATTAAAAGCCAACATTTTTGCTCGCTTCATGCACACATCTCCCCCCCCCAAAAAAAGAATCTCTTGTCCCCCCATGATTTTGTCTTGATGCTGGTGCTGCCAATGATAACATAAACCTTTCATCCGCTGATAAATTATTCTAAGGCGACGAAAAAAGAAACTCTGTTCTACAGGCGAACAGACCTCTCAGGTTGGTCAGTTGGTCAATTTCTTTATCCTTCAAAATAACAATTTTGTCGTTTTTTGACCTAAAAAATGTCGAGTCGGTATTCATTTTTGTATCATTTCAGTATCGACCCAATCTTTTTTAGTAAGGGGTATTATTACCTAACTGTAGAGATCAACAAATTAACTTCAATTTATAATTCTACAAACACATAATATGGAACTTTAATAAGGGACAGGGAAACACTACAGGGAAATTTACTGTAAAAGTGAAAATTTCCGCGCTAAAATCATCAAGCGCGAAAATAAAAATGTGCCAATATATTAATTTTGCATGTAAGTCTGTGAAAGGAAGCTCAAACTCGTGAAAATAAAAACAAGCAAAATTGTTCAAATTGTGCGAAGCGCGAACATTTCCACGCGCAAAAATTTCCACTTTTACAGTAGCCCTTGTGAATTTACATTTTCATAAACAAGAGTAATAGACATGAAAAATAGACATTTTTTTACTCAGTACAATTTAATTATTTATATATAACTCACACGGACATATTTTCTGGTCATTTAGGGATTGTCCATTATTTTCACCATTCAAATTTAGTACAAAGCGTATGTACGTAACATGTCTGGAGGGGTGGGTAAAACTTTGAAAAGGCCATGTAACTTTAAAGGGGGGTGTGAACCCTCAGGTATATAGCCTCCGTAAAACTGCCGTAACTTCTTCATTATTCATTTAACCTATATAAAAGTATACATTTTCTTGAAGAAAAGGGTTCAACCATGAATCCAACCATGAACATGAAATTGACCATTTTGAAAAACATTATAAAAAACACGGTATTTTTCAAATTTTGTCGTTCAAGTTTTATTATAATCCTAATAAAATTCTCTAGGAAGCTTTTTGTTTGTTTTTGAATATGATTGATTTTTTGAATTATTGACCAAAAAGTGTGATTTTTTACCTCCAAAATCATGAAAATCACATTTTTGGCACTTTTTGGTCATTAATTCAACAAAATAAATCAGATATTCAAAAAAACTCACGCATCTTCCTAGGAAACTTTATTAAGATGAATGTGGTACAATTTTTGGTGATATTTGATACCAAAAAAGGATTCACCGACTCATTTCCTTTCTAAAAATGTATACTTTTGTATTTATAAATCATATAAATAGTTCAAAAGTTACAGCGCTTGACATATTTCATGTTGTTGCCAGCCCCCTTCATGGTGATTTTCTAAACAATTTCTGACTAAATAACTTTCCAAAAATGTATACATCACATTAATAGTTACAGCGCCTGATAAATTCCATATTTTTTGGGTTACAGTTTAACACCCCCCTAAACACTACCTGCCTATTCAAGAGTGTTTATGATTGGTTTAATTACAAGACATACTCATAGTAATAACCAATTAAAATATAGCTTTTAAAATATTTCAATCCAATCTTTATTAGGGATAAAATTATTCGAACAATGTATCTGATTGGTGCAATAAACGATAAATCCATCTTTCTGACCAATCAGCAGGTAGTTCTCGTTTATTGTGGTGTTTTTTTAATTGCTGAAAAATATCAGTCATCCATTGAATGAAGGTAAACTTTTACTTCGGTCCGAGGCTAGCCGAAAAATATTATCATAATCTTAAAATCACAAGTTCTTGGTCATTCGGTCAGGGACATAACACAGGGCAGAGGGCTGTTGTTTTTTCACCATAATATAAGGCAATTTGTTTACATCATAGAAATATTTTTTCAATCCATTAATATTTACTTTTTTGTTGTAATAAATAAAATAATTTCCAATAATATACATATAGAGGTATAAATTTGTAATACATTTTTGGGCATGATAAACACACATACACTTTATTACCATCTGATATTGCACAATATGAGTCACGAGTCATGTGAAATTGCACAAATATGTGACCCTTCACAAAACAGACCAGTTGTCGGTAAACCTTATTTGTAGAAAAGAACAAAAGAAGATGAGAAAAAATACGAAAAACAAAAGGAATTTATTGCCTCGCAAGCTTCATAAAATCTGCGTTTTATGTTCGATTTCAATAAGTTAGGTGTAATTTTAAGTTTAAAAATAGCTTTGTAACATGCAATTAAAATATCAATTTTCCTTTTTGGAGACAACTGGTCTGTTTTGATGTGATAGGTCGCAAATATTTACTAACTCTGAGGCTTGTATTCATAAAACCATTCAGTCCTGGCTTAACCTTTAGGTCAGTATTAACCTTTAGTCCTGGCTTAACATTTAGGTCAGGATTAAGTCTTACTGCGATAGACTTCAAAGGTTTCAAAGAATTTGTTATTTTACACTACTGAAAGTGGAACATTCATGCAGGCATGAGAATAATTTTGCATGAAAAACCCTGAAAAAGAAGAAATAGTGTGTGAAATCGACCTGTAAATGCCAAAATTGAGCTTATTGTAGAAATTTTGAAAACAAAAATGCCTGAATTCAGGCAAATGTCTGAAAATTATCATGCCTGTACATAGCTGAGAACCTTACAATTTTGAAGTGTTTTACTTCCATCTTCTATTTAAATGATGAGTGACAAAAATAGGACTTATGCTGGGAATAAAAGTAAAGCCAGGACACAACTTGAAATAGACTTAATCATTTAGAGTATCTTTGGTCTTAAACAGGATCCCTTTATGCTTCAATCATGACATGGTTTCCCAGTAAGATAAATAGACTTGGGTCCTGAGTTTGTGCTGTTGTCTCTGGTAATATGGGTCCAACCTGTTTAGTTATCTCAATCCCTGGTCTATATGTTTACACTACAATTTATGAACTTGTAGTTTTGGACAGCGTGTACTATTGGGTGTACTTTTTAAGCTCCTCCACTCTGTGTCAAATGCCTTTCGGAAGTCCATGAAAGCCATGTATGTACCTTTTTACCTTGAAAAATATAGTGGCGAGTAGGCGTAGTGATAAGCCTACATATATGGCTTTCTTGGACTTCTGAAAGGCATTTAACAGTGTGGAGGAGCTTAAAAAGTACACCCAATGATACTCACATTTATTATTTGTAGTGTTAGTTGGAGGCATGTATTCGCCAAATACCCGCTGATGATTATCACAATATATCATCAATAGTACTAATGACACGTTTTACCTTCATCAACATGATTCCTCAGTTTCTCCTGTTTTATCTATCGACAAGTTGTTTCAAGTATTGTTTCGTTGCTTCCATCAATGTGGGACCCAGGCCCCAATCGTTGCTTCCAATCTGATTCGTTGGGGGGCGTGTTCTCACCAAACAAAAGATGATGATGATCACATTATATCAAGTTAACACGTGCACAATAGTTATTATGACATCATAGACCACAGCGAAGGTAAAGTAGAAGCACAGAAGCAAATGAGTGGGATATAACAGGCGACTTACGGGCAGAGGGATAGCTAAATTGCTGTGAAGAGATTTAAAATCAGAAAGAAAAAAGATTAAACACTCATGATTGGTTAATTTCAAGATATGCACCTTTATATACCAATTAGAAGCTGGCTTTTAAAATATTTTACTCCAAGGTGTACCCTGGGATACAATAATTCTAAGATTGTCTCTGATTGGTGCAATACATGATGTATCCATCTTTCTGACCAATCGGCAGGTAGTTTTCATGGGTTTAAGCTTGACGGTATGTCAGCACACATTTCAGCACTGTCAACATTCGCATCCTATCAGAGAGATTCTCTTTACCAATCAGGGAGATTTTAAAACTGTAAGGCCAAATAAAAATAAAAAACAGTTTCTCGTCTTTACGTTTGAAAAAATAACAGGTGACTAACGGGCAGAGGGATGGCCAAATTGCTGTGAAGAGATTTAAAATCAGAAAAAAAAGACAAAAGATTAAACGCTGTATCCAAACACATCGCAAATGAAGGAAGCGGTCAAACAATGATTTTTATAATCTTAAAGAGAGAAAGGACAAAAAAAGACTAAACATTGTATGGTATTTATCAATAAACATTTTGAGACAAAAAACATGATATTGATTTCTCATATGACAACAGCGTCACTTTATTCTGATAGCATTCTTACTACTTTAACTCATAAACATTCTGAATATTTGAGTATGGTACTCTATAAGGGCACTAATTGCATGACTTACCTGTATGACTGGGAGTGACTTTTACGCACCATAAAGAACATAAACACACCGCCCTCGAGGTTCAAAAGCAAGGAAGATATTTTGTCCAGCAAAACGACAAAACCCTGGGAAAATAATGCAGGGAAATTGACACAATAAATGTATTGACTTTTCAAACATATGTGTGGTGGCATGGGAAAACCCTTCACATGGTCATTTTCTAGCAACTTTGTTTTTTTCTTTGGCAGAGAGCTTCATACTCTACTGAGTATTGGACTGTTTAAATTTTTCAGAAATTCCATCTAGAACCACAGTTATAGTATTTTAAAGTCGTTAAGTTTAAACGCAACACTCAAAATTGAAACTGACAATTCAAAGGTGTACACAAAATCTTTTAAATGCTCTAATAATAATAAAACTACATTGTTATATCACACAGAATAGCTTGTCATATGAAAAGGACTTTTGATATGAACCTAGTTTTTTACGATATTATTAACAATTGTAAATTCTTCACTTTTAAAATCTTCACAACGCATTGTCGGAATTCACAAGTGGTTACCATGGTAACAATGTCTTTTTACGTAAACATAGCATTTTACACATAAAATTTGATAAACAAGGTTCAGAAAAGTACTAAAATAAACTTCACATCTGGAATTTTGCATAAAAAACTCCCGGAGACTAAAGTTCAAGGTATAATCTCTATCTTGGGACCAAAGATGGAAAAATTGAATTGGAACTTATTTGTTAGGAATATATTGGTATGACCCAGATATCTCAATATTAACACTAGCGACTTCCGACGGGTTTTTCCAAACCACCACACATATACACATTTTATTTTCTCACTTAAATGCAAATAAAGATCCTGGAACAATTTATACCATATTATAAAACTCTTTGTCAGTAGCATCATCTATGTCAATTTCTATAATATTATGTCTATTTATATAATGCTAGTTATTACCATGATACCAAGATCTAAAGGCGAAATTTCCAAAACATCGATATGTAACACAATTGTGTAAAAAATTGTAACGATCAATGTACAAACATTTTACACAAAAAAAACCCAACATATTTTTACTAAAGTACAAACTCAAAGTTCTTGTTGCAAACAATATATACTATTTCAAATTTGTCATGACATCAGGTTCCCAACATTTTATTCACAATGATAGCTTTTGGTTGTCAACATAATTTGGACATTCATTCATTCAAGTGAGATTTCAGGAACATAATAAAAAGATAGAATATTTTTTTAAATTTTGCAATTTTATCATCACAACTAATCATACCATTCCTCAAATTAAAAAGCAGTTTAAAATAGAAAAGAAACTAGCTATAAATTGTGATCATAGATCACAAATATTAGTGGGGGTGCGTTGACCTTTGACCTTTTTATCATATGACAGACGGATTATATGGCAGACAATTGTCAAGTCAGAGTATCAACATGTAGGTTTACCTAATCCGGCAGTACTGTTAAAAATTGACATTTTGATCTATAGTGACCCTTGTTGACCTTTGACCCCAAGATAATGATTGACTTGAAATTATTAACATTTTTGAATGGGTAAACTGAGAAATGAGAAGATTTCTGCACTTACTTTTGGATCTAACATGGCAACAGCTAATACAAGACCAAACAAAAGCATACACATCAATGGTCGGCAAACCCTGAAAATATAAAAATAATATAATTATTCAAATGCAGTTAGAGTGCTGGGCAGAGTTGTAAGACTCTGGTCATTGTGATAAAGGAATCAGACCCGACTCAGCTCAAGACTCAAAAATGAAAATGGATCTATAGAAATATTACTTGCATTTAATTAATCAACTTGAAAACACTTGACCTATTTTTAAAATGGGGAAGTGTGTTTAACACACTATAAAGTGGCAGCATTATGCCCCGTTGCCGGTCATACATTCTCCAATTTTGAAATTAGGCAGGCCAGTAGTCATACCCATAAAGTACTATCTTTGATGTAAATCCCACATGTGGCCTTGCTTAGTCATTGAAAGCAACTAACAGCCTGAAATACAGACACTTTATGGCCTCATGGTCTTTGGTCTGTAATACAAAAGTATTAACACTTTAAACACGGCAGGCGTCTGCAGACGACATTCCAAAATTTCACAAAATGTTTCAAAAATATCAAAATTATTTAAATGAATTACCATATTTGGAATCACCATGGGAAATGCATTAAAATAAGTACAAACATGCCTAGTATTGGTTCAATAATACATTGAGATAGACTTTGACAATTGGGAATGGTTTCTGAAAAATCTGTTTTGTATGGTAAACTAATAGCCACGTGGAAGAAAGTGTGTTAAGGCAGTGGAACATAATGGGATCACTTACCGTCTATAATCAAAACAAAAATTTGTTGATCACAGAGTAAACGATTCCCCAGCGTCCCATGCAACTGGTGCTTATCGTGCGTAAGTAACCGCATCATTCGAGATGGCAAGGGCACAGTAAAACAGGTGTGACATACTTGTAAAAATAGGTAATTGACCAATCACAGCCCTAATCAACAAGACCACACGCCGCGCTGCGACTATTTTGGAACGCACTGCATGCAAGGACACGCTCAACCTTTGTAATGATCGCAAGTGCTCGAATCATGACGCTGTGATCGACAATTTTCTGTTTTGATTATAGTAAGGCAAAGTGCAAAATCAACATCCTTGATCCCAGAATAAAAGTGACTTTTTACTCTAGATGCCAAAGTAATAGTTTACAATCACCCATCATATAAGTCCAAACAGATCCACCTTAACAAAGTTTCATTTGTATTAATCCTAACCTTCCTCATTACCACAAAACACTACACTACTACTAGGTGCTGGCGCGATCAGGTGAGCTATCATATGCTGAAGAAAATCGTAAGATTTTTTAGCCGACTCCCTGGCATGATCAGGTAGGGAGGGCTTCCACACAGGCGATCCAGGTTATTATTATTATTATAAGGATTTATTTAGCGCATTTCCAAAAGACCAATGCGCTGTACAATATGTATACATAAGATAAAAATATGTTGAACAAAAACCAGCAGTAAAATAAGAATTATACATACATATTACATGATAAAATACACAAAAGCAGCACTGTGAGAATCACACAGCCCGACCCCACACCCCCTCAAACACACCCACGCAAACTCACCCCCACACACCACATACACACTACCCCCTCCCTCCCCCAAAAGATATTGCACATTCCCGGCGCCAGCGCAATCAGACTCCCAGTTTTATCACAAATACAGGGTGTCTCAGAATGATCTCCTGATTCCTCTGGTGCCCAGCACTGATTTCCTATTATAATTTCAACATAAACATTTTGCCTGATTGAGACTTACTTTGGGGTAAATAATCTATTTCCTCCTGGCAAGACACTTTGTCTCTCTAATCTCTCCCATAACAGCTGTGCGTCAAGCCATCCCAAAACTAATTAAAACAAAATAGATGTGGTAAAGAAAATGTTTAGTTATAGATGAAATCTATTTTTACCAAAACCAGGTTTTACTCACCTAAATTGATATTTCGTCTACAACAACAGAGGACTTCTTCTGAATGGTTTAAATTCACTTTGGCAGGCAACCTTGTTTCAGAGTGTGATGGTCTTGTAATCAGTGGATCATATACGTGATAAGTAGGCAGGTTATCACCGCTCCTCCTGATCTCTATATCTTCTTTAATTTGATCTACATGTATCTCAACAAATCTAGCTAATCTTTTCAAAATGTTTAGATCTATATAAAGCAGGGTTTGTACAAATTACTTACAGGAATGCATGAGCGCTGATCCCATTGTGAGAAAAGACACACTGACGCTTATCATTATGAACGACTTAATCAAAATGGCTACCCAGTTGTATTCGGGATGATCAGCTTGGAGGATCTACAAAAAATAGAAATAGTTGCATTTTGATAACTTTAATTATAATACTGGTCAAATCAAACCTTAAATAAGATACAGGGTCTAACAATATAAATTATATTCTCAGTGGTGCATCTGGGGTCACTTGCCGCCGCCGAGTCAGGAATTTGAGGGGGGGGGGTGAATCAAAATTTCACTTCCACCTTTAAGCCCGGCAAAGTCGTCAGGTGGAGGGGGGAGGGGCTGACCCCAGGAGATACGCTACTGCATGTTATCTATAGACTTTCTTAAAATGAACTTAAACCTTCAGTGGTAAAACATTCATTTATGGTTTCCCTAAATATTACTTCCTGCTTTGTTGAGCAACTTCTAATACCTGTTCAGGGTATCCATTTCTCTTATTATTATAGTGTTTATGTTAATTTTTCCTTCGGCAGATCCATTATTAATAATCCATATTTATTATTTCTTTAAGCCAAGATGCGTTTCTACTTCGCATAATTATAAATCATGGTCAATACTGAATGATTGATCTGTTGATGGTATTTTCTCATATTTTAAATGTCATTACAGAGTTGAGTATTAAAAGGTTGGGTCGGGATCGGTGTAAAAACATTGTTTAATCAAAACAGGGAGCATATATCTGTGGCACGATGCAGGCAGGCATGCCAGAATATGCCTCACAGGTTTTCAAACACCTACCATTGTCAAAGGAACTGTTGCAATCTCCCCATTCTTTTCTGATCTAAAATGAAACAATGGAATAACTTATATTTATAAGAAATTAAATGTACAATTGCACAGAGCAATATCCATGTAGCATTTTAGGGGTAGGAGCGAGTCCCGGGAAATAGAGTCCGGCCCGAAAATTGTGTATGTTTGAAGAAATTCAGGAATCCCTCGCCCGCCCGAAGGTGCATGATTTCCTGAAAATAACAGACAGCCCTATAACATAGTTTAATCAGCTCCAAATTGGCGAGAAAGATTCTGTGTTTATCTCTCCTCTCGCAAAATGCAATCCAAGCATACACACGCGATTATGGCCTCACGCATGGGCTTTCGGGCCGTACACATGTGTCACGCATATGCACAGTGCGCGTGTTGACTACATATGCTCCTGCGTCCTTCTGTATTCATTCGCTGCTGTATTGAGGCTTCGCCAATATGGAACTGATCAAACTATAGTAGCATTACCAAGTGATACCCATTAGACAAACATGAAATTAGTTACTTTCCTATTGAATCAGCTGCAGTCCAGAATGCCCATGTGATCACCCAAACACACTACATTCATCTAGCTCCGTGTAGTGACGGCAGAGTGTATATTAGTGGGCAGCACAGCATTTATGCGTTGGTGCCAGAATGAAATATACCGATGCAATGCACTTAACTAAAATATGATACCCACACTCATATTATTTACGTGCAGCATAATATCATGACCATATGATACTCACAAACCAACTGAGTTACCTTTCTAATGATAGCGATTTGTAATCTAACCCCGTGTAGTGACAACATAATAACCACCACCAATCACTGTATGGAAAATATGACAGCTTTTTGTCATGTGACACCTATGCAGTACCTATGTGATACCCATGTAATACCCATGTAATGCACACTTGAAACCCATGCATCACCCATATGATACCTACTGTAAAAGTAGAATTTTTTTTTCTTCCGCGAATCCTCATCCGCGAAAATATAAACTCACGAAAATTATTGACTTCCATTGACTTTCGTTCACAAAAGTTAAAAATCGCGAAAAATAAAAAAAATCGCGAAATGCCTTGTTATGACCATTTTCGTGAAAAAATCTTCTCGCGAAATTATTGACTTTACAGTATGTAATTTGCATGAAGCATCATCATACTATAATTTGCCGTATGGTGTATGTATGTATGTATCCATAAAAGGCTCTCTCAGTTTGCAACTAAACACCGTGAACTTTGCACTGATAAAAGATGATTATAATGTGAGTGCTATAAGCTATAAATGGCTGAAAACCGTACAGAATTGACCGAGATATAGTAAAAAACCATGAAAATCCATGGATACGGGCCGTGTTTGTTTTTCACTGCGTACGCTGTAACCATGCAGTCGGCTCGCGTAACAAAAAACGCGTCGCAGTGCGCCATGCAAAATAAACGCGCACGCACTACACCCACGCACCCCTACAAGGCGGGCGGGCAAATATTGGAGAAATACGCTGCGTCACGGGAGTTGTGGTTTTGATTTTGGGGTTGAGATAAGCCACGGGCGGGGGCGGGGACGGCAGGGCGGGTGGCGGCGGGTCGGGGTGGGGGACCGTGGGGGAAGCGGGCTCCGGGGCGAGGGGGTCTAATGAAGAAATGTGGTTTGGGAGGCAGGGGGTAAATGAAGAAATGCGATACTAAATTACGTAACACTAACGATAACAGGGAAGATCACGAGATGGAAAGAATTACTGTGGTTCCTTACGGTATAAGCCATATGGGATAGCTTGGGGAGATGGTTAAGGTTTAAGGGTTGAGATAAGAACGGGGCGGGTTGGGGGCCGGCCGGGCGAGGGGGTTTAATGAAGTAATGTGGTTTGGGTGGCAGGGGGTTAATGTAGAAATTTGATACTAAATTGCGTAACAGGGAGGGTCATGAGGTGGAATGAAATACGGTATGGTTCCTTAAAAGTATAAACCATAGGATATAGCTGGGGGTAATGACGGGAAGCATTCAATTTCAGGTATAAGGAAATAGGCCTATACATTATATTTTAACTCATAGTCATAAATGTATTCTTACCAATTTCGCGATAAATGTTCGTACAGCTACTTATGTGTTATTTCATTTTGTAGGTGTTCTTTCTGGTAGGCGCTACATACTAGCGGGAGCCCGTTCGAAGAACGGGCGTCCCGCTAGTATTATATAATAGCCATAAAAAACAACCGAGTTACCTTTCTAATGATAAATGACTGCAGTCCAGATTCTTGGATAATGATTTGTAAGGTAGTGCTGATATATTACTGGCATCATAGTCACCACCAATCACTGTATGGATAACCTGACAGCTTCTCTGAGGTACGATATCTAAAACAGACCAACACCTGAATAGGAATACAAAATCAATAATATATGGCTGACCATTGTAAGCCATTGTTAGGCAAATTATTTTTTGTTGTTGCGTTGCCCTTAATTAAGTGCCAACAATCTTGAAGTCAGGTCAGTCGGTTGAATTGGTTGGGTTTTTTTTGGTTTTTTGAACGACAAATATTACTGACAGACCGTGGTTCATGAAAAACAAAAATGGGTAAATGTCAATTTGACTAATGTTTCTTGTGATAATAGTTTAAAAGCACTCTATTCAAGCAAACTTATTCATTTCAAGCAGAAAATAGCAATATTTTGACAAATTGGGTACAATTTAAAACTTAACATTTTTTTTTTTGCCTTATCCAAATAGATTCCTGCATCAATCTAGTGTATCTCTCGCTTTCTGTGTAGAATTTTTCCAAATTTTCTATTGATTTTCAGGGTCAGAAGTGTGTGTGCAATGTTGGGAAAATCTGTTTAGGTTCTTGTAAAGTATTTTGCGAGAAACTGTGGATTCTCTGTTACTCATAAAGTGTAAAGATAGTTTATCTTTCTAGAATCAACTTCGATCCTCGCAACTCCGGCGTGAATTGTTAGAACAATGGATTCTCAGAAGAGTGACTCAAGTCAAGTCAAGTCAAGTGTTTTGTAAAATTAATGTTGAAACCAAGTCACAAGTCAAGTAAGCTGTATCAAGTCAAGTCATCTAAAATAGTGACTAGTCAAAGTCAAGTCACTGACTGGAGTTGATATAACCTTCTAAGCCTCTGACAGAGGTCCCCATAATAAATGATTTAAAATCAATATTTTCCATTTTTTATGCACTAAGTCTAAAATAAAATTAAGCAAAAAGACTCATTTCTAAAAGCTTTGCATACTTGAAGTTAACACATTTTATTTTCTTACTTACCATAAAACATTGAGTACCATACATGTCGTCAGACCCGCTAAGACTGCAAACAAAAAGGCTCGAATCTGAGTCTTCTCAAAGTCTATCCTTTGGTACATAATTGGCATCACATTCATGATACCACCTGCAATAACAGATTAATGTTGAGTAATTAAAGTCTTGACAAAGTCTACCCATTTGATACGTAATTGGCATCGCATTCATGATACCACCTGTATTAACAGACGAATGCTGAATAATTCAAGTCTTGACAAAGTCTATCCATTTGGTACATAATTGGTATGGTATCACATTCACATGATACAACATCTGCAAAACAAGCCGAATGTTGAACAATTAGAATCCTGACAAATCCTATAAAAGCTTTTTCACACTAACCTGAAGATCGATCTTTGGATGATTGATTACTCTTTTTTTTGTATGCACAATAACAGTCGCTAAGACGATCAATCGCCCAAAATTGGTAATTTTTTCTGAGTGAATCCAAATGACTGATGATCGATTAAAAACTCTTGCACGATTTGATACGGCTGAATTTAAAGACTATTAATCGGGCCAGTGTGAAAAGGCTTACCACTTTCCACGAGGCAGGCAGCAGCAGACAACATTCCAAAATTTCACAAAATTTTTAAAAATGTAAAAATTATTGAATTTCATTACCATATTTGGAATCATAATGAGAAATGCATTGAAATAAGTATAAACATGCCTAGTATTGGTTCAGTAATCCTTGAGATAGACTATACAAAATTTGAAAGGTTTCTGAAAAATCTGTTTTGTATATGGTAAAACTAATAGCCACGTGAAAGTGTTAATATCACAAGCTCAAATGCACAGGTACTGTAGCAAGGGTCAAGTGATAGCAATGAGAGGGTTGGTTGGTTGGTCCATTGGTCAGTTGGTTGGTTCCTGTCATGACTGACAGCTCGTGACCTGACAGACACTACACCACAAATAACGATTTGCAGCAAACGAGTAACAATCACAGCGAGGGAGTCCATCAATCGATCTTATTTCCCTTCACCCAAAGTGGGTGGGGGAAATAAATAAATTGTATATAGGTCATCAATAAAATTTTACCTGGCCAGACCTCACCCGACAGTAAGTTGAACACCAATGTTGATCAATATAACTTATATAGATTTTAAAAATAATGACTTGTTAGATTTAACCAAAGCCCAAGCATGTGAAATTAACCAACCCACCCAAACCAAAATATCATACCCAACCCTATCCCCTTTTGAATTTATACTATATGCTGGTCCAGTGCAGAGCTCATTAAAATTGGGGCACCCCACAGGTCTTTAATCCAAATCTATAACCTTATGAATATGCATGCCACGTGTGTTCCAATCATATGCCACCATTTTACGAATATGCAAATTTGAGCGTATTTACTGAAAAAACCGCAATGACCACTATGCGAACCTTATTTGGAATCTGTACACGCATCAATGACTTTTGCGCCGTGCGTGTTTTGTAAGAAAGATCAAGCGTTGGCATTCACTGGCTTGCGTCTTGTTGATTATAGGATGAAAAAAGCAATATTTTGGTGATGTTTTAAAGCAAATTAGTTTTACAAACATGGATTAATTGGAATACATATGAATGAGGTTAATGACTTAATGATTAGTTGAATTATTGGGTTCTGTGAAAATTCTCAACACTTCACTTTAGACCTTAGAATTTCAATTAGGGCTGCGCCCCTCTGGAAATTCCTTGAAATGTTAAGATTTTCCACAACTGATATGCAACGATCATAAACCTCTACTCAATTTGAGATGTGCTATACTGTAAAGTAGAAATTTTCGCAAGGTTTTTATTTTCGCGAATTTCGTGAATCAATCCTCAACCACGAAAATATAAACTCGCGAAAATTATTATTATTAACTGTTTTGTTCACAAATGTTGAAAATCGCGAAAATAAAAAATGGCAAAATGCCTGTTATGACCATTTTTGTGAAAATATCTTCTTGCAAAAATATTGACTTTTACAGTAATGCATGACGCTATCTACAATCTTGGAAAAAAGTCCTTGGAATGCGAACGCTGAGCTGAGCACACGTGCTGGGTATTGTGTGCATGTATTGATACTTAGTGTCTTCTGTTATAAACAGAAATTGTTCAAATGAGATTTTTCCTTCCCACCACCCATCGATCAATGTTGGGACACTCTGGCAAGCTGCAGGAGCCACTGGCCTTGGTCAACATTGTACGGGGGAGTGGGGGTGACACTTTTCCGTTAATCACACGCAAGTGTTCCAAGACTTTTCCCAGGATTGTAGTTACTATAGTTGACATCACAACTTACCCAGTGCAACAGTTCCCATAAGAAAAGGTTGTCCCATGAAAATATAATCGTTAGTGATTTCATTAGTCACAGCAGCACCCACACCAAAAGTTACCACAACCTGAGTAAATGGAGGTAAAGGCCGTGAACTTATAATGAACTACGCTGAGTTGTGAAATTAAACAGGGGGCTAACTGTTAATAATTATGATCCCAAACCTTGTTAGGTTTGAAAAATGTGTTCTTTTATTTAAAGGTAGATGACCCGATCACATTCCGATTTTTAACTTGAAGTTTTCTATTCTACATGAAAGGTCATCCTTAAAAAAAGTCGTGTTCCAAAGTTTGAGTTGCAATACACAAACTATATCGGTGGTTACCACCATTCGCGGTAATTCGACGTTATTTCATTGATTTCTCCGTAATTATACCGATTTAGGCCGTCAAATTGCAGTATGATGATGAGAAAAATACGAGCTTTCATATGATATGAAAATCTCCGTATGTTTGAAATAATTCTGTGTTACGAAAATGTGATCGGGTCATCTACCTTTAAATGAGTGTAAAACATGTTTCCTCAACCGATTTTGACGAACTTAAATTCTTGTTAAAGCTAATTAAATGAACCGTCTGGTCTAATAAATGCTTTAGATAATTAAAGTACAGACTTTTATAAATACATTCCCAAAGTTTAGTACAGCTTTTTATTACAGAAAGTCCCACACATCGGCAGGCAAAATATCTGACAAATCGATTTATTTGGTGGGCATTTGGCTCGGTTCGGTTCTGATTGTTATGATCAAATATATCAGCAAGTTATTTTTGCGAGCAGTGGCCCGTGGAATTCAGTTCCACAGCAAAACCAAATTCAGGTAAATGAACGAAAATAAAGGACCTAAAAAGACTCAGTTTTCTGAGTCCGAGTCCTTGGTTTCTGAGTCCTAGTCCTTGAAAAAAGGACTCGGGTCCGAGTCCTACAAAACTGATTGTAAGCATATATGTAATCGTTAGTGACTTCATTAGTGACAGTAGCACACACACCAAAAGTCACTACAACCTGAGTAATTAGAGGTAAAGCCACCCAACAAAGAATTTGATTGATTAGTGTATATGAAGATAGGAAATGTGGGAGGGAATAACAGAATAGAGGTTTATAAAGATATAAAACAATGATTTGTTAGGTGTAACATGAAGAAAGGAAATAGGGTGGACAAAAGTGAGTGAATTTCCTCGCATCAGAGGCTAAAATACAACTGGGTGACCTATTTGTGGGTTTTGCAGGGGATGTTTGATTGGCGTATCAATGCTCAGTTGATAGAAAAGAATTTTAGTTTCTAAAAAGTCCAAATTTAGTATGACGGGAAATTTGGTTAAAATCCAAATTAGCTTCGTCCAACTATAGTTTCTAGCTGTTTCCAATAGCAGTGTACAAAAACTAAGATCCAATTGAAAAATTGAACAAGGTGCATTGTTTTACTTTTTTATCTCATCTTGTTGAACAAAGGATCGTAACTTGGAAAATTACACACTTATTTTTATTATAATTATGGATCTTACCGTAGCCACAAGTATCCCTCCTTTAGCCAGTGTGAGTACAGATATCAACGGTTGTATCACATGTTGCGCAAACACAATACTAATGGAGAGAATTCCCACAAACACTGGGATTATATACAGGTACCTGAAAAAAGAGGGCGTATGAACAAATTACTGCGTTGATTGTGATCATTGAAGATATTGTTAAAATCTTATACTTTTCTTTAAAAAGACAAGATGTTTCCTTTTTGACAATGACATAATTATAGGTCAATGTTGTTTGGAGAGAAATTAGACAAAATAATGCACATGCGCTGACGTTGATATATGAATAATGGCCAGACCCGCAGGGTAGTGCTACTGTGAGCATATCAACATTTGCGCATGTGCATTGATTTGTCTTATTTTTCGAGCAACAAAACATGTATATATTGACCTAATTTATACACGACAAATACAAATCAAAATTCACAATTCTGTGCATACGTTTAATATATTTAATAACAAATAAAAATAGGTTAAGAAGTTTGCTAATACCTGCAATAAAAATTGGCGAACCCAGGCTGCACGAACAACCAATGAAACCATCTCGTGTGGTGCGCGAACTGTACGATGTGCACACGAAGTGCAATTAAACAATTTCAATGCACTCCGTGAACCCTAGTTTCTTGCTTTCTGATCGGTTTGATTCAAAGAGTGAATGAATGTGTGACATGCTCTGTAATTCTACAGGGTGAGCCAGATATTTCATGAGGTTTAAAGGCATATTATGTGATATTTTGCAGGTGGCGCCCTCTATTCATAATTTTTTAGAAAGTAGATTTTCTTGCAGATTTACATTTCTGATCATAAATCATGAATATATTCTGAGTTACAGAGTGATACGATTCCTAATTACTTCAAAATCATGGTTTAAAGAGTGAAAATAAACTGTCCTGTTTATTTTTCACTCTAAAATTCACTGCTTTGAAAAAGAATAAATCAAGGATAGAGGGCGTTCCCTGGAAAAGATCACATAATATTCATATGCCTTAAAGTATTCAAGGAGATTTGACTCAAGTGGAGTCTTTTTAACTGAACCCAAAATCACAAGTCAACTGAAGTAATTGCTCTCAGTGACTGAAGATAAGTATACAGTGCATTTATATCTGATCCCGTCCCCAACTTGTGTCCCAGGTCCACAAGTGTTTATATTTTGACACCGCTGAAATGATATTCATGAATAAGTGTATGTCAAAATACTCAGGGGGTTGGTGGTTGGGGAGGTTAAAACAAGGATGGCCACTACCTTTAAACAATAAATATGGGATATCCTACATTCTTAAACTATTTTGTCAATGTAATTGCGCTTTATTCCGTTGAGGGCGCCAAGAAGGAATACATCTAAGCTTGTGGTCCTGGGACACAAGTTGCGGACGGGATCAGATTTATACAGTATGCAGTCATGAGCCATACTGATGTGTCCATTGTCAAGTCAGGCAGGTCATGACTCCATTGTTTTAATGTTGGTATCAGCAGGTTCACCGCAGCTGTGAAGGATTGATCTTTTTGCGTTTGTATTAAGCAGTCGCATGCAAATTGAGAAGAAAAAAATGCTATAGTTCGATCAGCTCCACATTGGTGAAGCCTCCTTACAACAACGAATGAATACAAAAGGATGCGAGCACTGATGAAGGTAATAAATGTGTACTATGTGCATGTAGCGAAAAAACATGCGCATACTTTTCCGCGCGGAGAGATAAAAAACAAATATTTCTCACCAATTTGGAACTGATTAAACTATACCATTGTATGAAAAAAGTCAGCAATTGCTGAGTAATTTTAAAAAGTGTTTGCAATCCCTTGTTATGGCATGAGCAAGAGCAAGCCTCCAAATAAGTGGGCACCCAGGAGATTTTTGCCCCCTGGTTCTCAAGTTTTGGCTCCTGGTGTTTTTCAAATTTTACAAAGTTTGGTATAGGACCAGGAGCTATATTTGTTGAAAAAGCAAGAGTGTTTATATAATTCTCTTGTCTTCTGATAGCCATTAAAATGATGCATTGTATTTTGTTTAAAACAATTGAAACACCGGTGTTTTTCAGTTCTAGCAGTCTGAGATGCTCACTGATCGTGCAAATAATACTGTCAACCCTTTTATTTTGATGATCAACTTTTGCTTCTTAGTTTGAGAATATTGAATAAAAATACATTAAAGTATACATTTATTGAAAGGAAATTTGATAAGGAATCCGATGGTGACATCAATGTGATACCAAATGAACTTCATTTTGAGAAATGAACCAAAAAGCAATTTTTTAACCCACATTTTTCAGACAGCATAACTAAAATATATAATTTGGTAACTTGTTCTAATATTGATATTGTAAGCAAGACAATTTTATCTAGGATTGTTTCTTTTTCTTTTTCCAAAATAAGGCTTAGGTTTTGAAATATTGCTAAAAACATCGGAAAAGTGTAAATTTAGCTTCTTTTTGTATACATTTCGCTAGAAATGAATGAATATCTCAAGTTTGAAATCCATAATTGAAAAAATGAGAAAACCAATCCTAGAGCAAAATGTTCTCTATAAGATAACAATAACAGTTTAGAATTAAATAGGTTTCACTTTGAGTTACATATGGGCAATTCCACGCGTTGCGGAATGACATTTACACACAAAAATCCACTTTCTTTTGGGTGTAAAACCCAGAGATTTGTAGTTACTCCCCATTTTACAACTTTATTTGATAATAGCGATTGATACTCAAAAAATAAACCTAGGGAAAAAATTAGACTGCGCTTCCAAGTATCCTAATTTGCATATGCAAATTTGCGTTGCGGAATGACGTAGACGATTGGTGTTTTTTTTACATGTTTACACAAAGTGAAAACTCTGTGAACTTTTTAGAGTGTATCATTATTGAAGTTACTTTTTAGAAGGTTTGAAGTGTTAGCTAACTGACAAAAGCATTTTCATAAAACTTAATCATCAGCTAGGATTTCTAGTAGGTCATCAAAAAATAAAAGTAGATGTTGCGGAATGACGTTGCGGAATGACAGTGTAAATTTGTGTGCAAAACTCCATAGAGAAAAGAAAAAACATGTTTTTATGCTATAATATGCATAAAAAATAAAAGAAAGAGTAATCAGTGGCATTTCATATACATGTTACAAATTCGTGAATACAAGTAACCCAACTATTTTCACATTGAAATCATCATTTACAGGTAAAGTAGCCATGATTTTGTGATTTAGTTGCCGAATTCAACAGCTTGCACATCAAAGTTGCCTAATTCAGCAAATTATGAGTTTTCATCAATTTTGAAACTTTTTTTAGAAGTTTAGAGTCCATATTTGAATGAATTATCATAAATAAGGATGATCTTATACCAAGTACACAAAAATATCACAATTTGCTCAATAAATTGCCTAATTATAGGGATTAATACCTTTGTCATTCCGCACCGTCATTCCGCAACACGTCATTCCGCAACGCTCGTTAGGGCTATTAATTAACAGAATTTTCCAATTTTTTTTTGGTCATTGTGAAGCATGTCAATTGTGTGCAGAGAAAAAATAGTTAAATGAAAATAGGGTACATTTTTTTTCTTGCTATCCTAAAAAATTGTACTTTTGCGTTGCGGAATGACATGAGATTATGCAATGCATACTAATTACCTGGATTAACGAGGCTAATTGGCCGTTGATCAAAATTAAATTTATATCAAAACTTTTCCCATCAGTACTACTATTGTGCCTGACATTTATTTAAACATCATACCTATGTGTCTAAAAGATATGGAATAAATAAAAACAAGCCTTTTCACTGATTTTGTAAGCTGCAAATATGCAAATTTATGCTAATTAGCTAGTTTATACATCAAAAAACATAGTATCGCTAAACAAACAAAAAATTCCTGAACTTTGGACTCTTGCCTACATTATAGGCATAGAATTAAACTCTGGATGCACATTTGAAATTTTGGCTATTTGGTTGACATTAGCTTGGAATTGCCCATATGGTTCTTGTCAGAAAATTTGGTCAAATTCCTTTGGTCAAAATTGAACTTCTAGAAAACGCAGATTTTTTAAAAATTTTAACATTTACAACCATTTAAAGCTACATTTTCAAGAAATACATGGGGCATGTGACTTAGTATACTGTATAATCAAGTAATAAACATTGAAATAATCAGATTCAATTGATTTTGTCAAAATGTGAAGAAATTGGAAGAAAACTGAAATTTAAATGCTCGTAATATTGGCCTTTGTTTACATTGTTTTCTTGTTATTGCGCTCTTTTGCTTCTTGCGCCTGCATCTCTGATAAAAGCTACGCTTCTATTATTGCCCACGGGAAATTTTAGCGCGCGACGCAATGAGCGAACAGCTGGCGCAGCATTTGAAAAGGGTGGAACTCCACTTAATTTCCCGCCATATGACCATGCGCCTTTTCCTGACTCAAACTTAACAAAACAACAATTTAAATCACCTAATAGAACGGGAAATGATCGCTTCCAATAAGTATAACTTATGATGGTAATGATAGAATACATATAAAAGTATTTAAATATAGAGAAATGTGAAATTAGTTTTTGAATTAAGTGCCGGGTTTACACGGCCCTTAACACTTTCCATGCGGCAGGCGTCTGCAGACGACATTCCAAAATGTCAAAAAATGTTTCAAAAATGTCAAAATTATTGTATTTCATTACCATATTTGGAATTACCATGACAAATGCATTGAAATAAGTATAAACATGCTTAGTATTGATTCAGTAATCCGTGAGATAGACCTTGACAGTTGAGAAAGGTTTTCTGAAAAATCTGTTTTGTATAGGGTAAAACCAATAGCCGCGTGGTAAGTGTTAAGGGAAGTGTCAACCCTATTATTTTGATGATCAACTTTTGCTTCTAAGTTTGAGAATATTGAGTAAAAGTACATAAAAGTATACATTTTTAGAAAGGAAATTTGATAAGGAATCCAATGGTGATATCAATGTGATACCAATTAAACTAAATTTTGAGAAATGAACCAAAAAGCAATTTTTTTACCCCAAATTTTTCAGACAGCATAACTATAAAATAAAAAATGGTAATTTGTTCTAATATACGTTTTTGTAAACAAAACAATTTTGTCTAGGAGGCAATTTTTTCTTTTTCCAAAATAAAGCTTGGTTTTGGAAATATTGCTAAAAACATCGGCAAAGTGTAAAAGTCGTGTTTTTTTGCATACATTTCGCTAGAAATGGATGCATATCTCGAGTTTAAAATTCATAATCGAAAAAATAAAAAATTGCCTCCTAGCGCTGAAAGTCCTCTACACAATGGTAATAAAAGCTTACCTGATAGTTTGATATATTTTTAGTTATGTTGTCTGAAAATTCGCAAAATTCCTTCAAATTTGAACTTCAAGAAAACATCGATTTAGTAAAAATATTGACATTTTCCACCATTTAAAGCTAAATGTTCACGGAATACACGGGTGTGTGACCTAAAAAGCGAGTATACTATTATGAACAATCAAAATAAACTATCAGATTCAATTTATATTGTCACAATGTGAAGAAATTGGAAGAAAACTGAAATTTAAATGATCGTAAGATTGGCCTTTGTTTACATTTTTAGACATTGTTTTGCGCTCTTTTGTTTTTCGCGTCTACGTCGCGGACATTAAGCGGCGCGTCTAGTATTACGCGCGGGAAGTTTCAGCGCGCGACGCAATAATCGAACAGCTGTCGCAGCATTTGAAAAGCGCGGAACTCCGCTTAAATTCCCGCCAAATAACCATGCCCCTTTTTCTGACTCAAACTTACCAAAACAACAATTTAAAATCACCCAAAAGAACGGGAAATAATCGCTTCCGATTAGTTACTTATGATGGTAATGATAGAATACATATAAAAGTATTAAATAATAGCGAAATATGAAATTCAATTTTTGAAACAAGTGCCGGGTTGACACTGCCCTTAAGGTGACCCATAGTAAATATGCTTTATTTATTTAAAAATCACTTACTTTATATTTAACACTTGTGCATATGCCATGCTACCAGCAAGGGCATAACTGATCAGAATAAACACACTGTCGAGTAAATAGACATTTAATATCAGAATTACGTTTAGTACAAACTAAATATAATTATAGAAATTGATAGAGTGGTGTATTGGACCTGGTCAGCAAACCCGGTGAGGTGGGGGGAGGGGGGGGGGGGGGCTCAAATTATTTTTTGAAGGGGTGTACCGCTGGTGGTTTAAAACCCTGACCCATTTTAAGGGGTATTTTTACCTCCAAAAATGGCTGATTTGACAGTTTTTTGACAGTTCTTCCTATTTTCCACACGGCCCCTGCGAGGGTGATCAAATGTGAAGGCTGGAAAAAATACAGTTCCACAAGTGTGCGCTGATAAACTGCTGAATATACATGAGCATATTCTCGCACCAGTCACGATAGAGAGACGCGGGGACTCAGTCTACGGGTCCCATGCATGTTTAGGGATTTTCTAGGCTAATAAATGGCTGATTTGACCGTTTTTCAATATTTTGATGAAAAGGTACCCATGTTTAGAGATTGCCCAGCACAAAATTATAACCCATGTTATAAGGTTTACTTCCTCATCCCTCCTCGGGTCAGAGAAAAGAAATATACTTTTTGGCGGGTCAAGTTGTGGGGGGGGGGGGGGGGGGAAGAAGTTGACGTCAATGCATATTCTAGTAAATGCATTGTGATATTAAATTTAGCTTGAGTTGATCACTGTATTTGTAATTGAAATAGCCTTTAAAATATGTTAAAATGTTGCATTTTGATAGACCGAACTGAGGTAAATTATTGGGGTCACCTTGTTACAATACTTACAATTGGAGCAATAGAATAATATCAAAAAGCTGTCTCCATCCAAAGCCCAAGAACAATGTTCCTAGCATATGCAGATTGGGTCTCTGTACGTCCTCAATGGTGGGCATTGCCTGTCTGTATGTCCTGCCTGTTTCACCTGTTGAGAAAGAGACTGATTGGATCAGACCATTGATCATTAACCCAAACCTTCCGCATCACTACAAAAAAAATACGCTACTAGCTAGGTGCTAACACATGCTTCCCCAGCTTGTGGCATGAGGAGAAAGAGACTGATTGGATCAGACCATTGATCATTAACCCAAACCTTCCGCATCATTACAAAACAGTACACTACTAGGTGCTGGTAGCGCACGCTTCCACTGCTGGTAGCGCACGCTTCCACAGTACGTGGCGCACGCTTCCCCAGCACGTGGCGCACGCTTCCCCAGCTCGTGGCGCATGCTTCCCCAGCTCGTGGCGCACGCTTCCCCAGCCAGGCTATCATATGCTGAGGAAAATCTTAAGATTTATTCGAAGCTGACTATGTGGCGCGATCAGGAAGGCGCAGGACTCCCATGCAGGTGACCCGGGTTAGATTCGTAGTAGAACGTTTGACACGTTTGTGTGCAGATAATGCGCACTTCAGTTTAATCAGTTCCAAATTGGCGAGATATATTCAGTTTTGATCTCTCCACGCGCAGTAATCCAAGCGTAAGTGCATAATTATGGTCACACGCACACGGTTTTGATCACACGCATATGATGCGCAGTGCGGCTGTGGTCTTCTGCGTCCTTCTGTATTCATTCATTGCTGTAAGGAGGCTTCGCCAATCAGGACCTGATCAAACTATAGTACACATTTTAGATCGGTGTTTCAATTTTGCTGAGATTATGGTCTGTTCGGGCTAATTGAATTATTTTTTATCAAAATAGTCTGTTAAAAATAATAACAATATTGTATGGCTTATTTTCGTGTGATAGAAGAATATATTTGTCTAGCTTGTGCAATATATTCTTGTATCACACTCAAAGTCATTCAATATTATATAAATATACTTCGTGCAAGCTTTCAGACAACAGTAAAGTGAATCTTTATGGATTTCTCAGAATTTTTTTGATGTCTAGATCAGGCCTCAAATTTCATCATGTTGGGGGCACAGCCACTTTGACCTTAACAACAGCGTATTTCAAAGGGCACTGAGGCCATGTACTGGGCACCAAGGCCAAACCAAGATTTGAATTAAGGGCTTGAGGCCGTTTTATTCATACCATGTATTTCACGCCGTAAACTTCTCATGGACAACAACACAAAACAGGATGTTAGTCAATCAATTTTTTTTTTTAATACTTATTTATTCAAAAACAGGATTTATGCTTGAGCTAAATTAATGATACGGAATCTACCAATAGAGCAGGTGCATCATAATTATTGTTTCTGTAGCATGATCTCTGTCAGGTTGATATCATACAAACACTCACAGGGGGATTTCGAGGGGAAATCCCGTTACGAAAACTTATTAAACGTATGTGATTTGACATGTAAAAACCCGTCGGATGTCGCCAGATGTGAACTAGGGTTTATGGGTATAATAAAAATACATATAGGGCCTAATTAAAAAAAAAATTAAAAAATTTCGAGGGGAAATCCCGTTACGAAAACTTATTAAACTTATGTGATTTGATATGTAAAAACCCATCGGATGTCGCCAGATGTGAACTAGGGTTTATGTGTATAATAAAAATATTTATAATTAAAAAAGAAATTATAGATTTTCTTTTAAAAAATTAATTTCCAATACTTTGTGTCGTCATCTGTCATGAAATTTCACTATCAAAAACTTACTTAAGTCACTTATCTAGTTAACTTTATAATGTTATTCTATTGAACAATGTGTCTTTGTGGCGTGTTTTCATGATTTCTTGTTTTGTAGCTTTCTATGACATTACAATCATCAATCACAAATACTTTCTTTTGTAGTGGTCGTAGACAAATGATCAAAACAGTTCTGTAATCAGCAGTTTCCACTTTCTTTATTATGATATAAATATCTCCAATATGAAAAATCCTACCACGTGGCGGGTTTTCACAGATCGCATCACATATCGATATATATACGCACACAGAACATGTCACACATAGTAAGGGACAGTGAATCATAGTGAATTATGGGTAATTTATCGGCAAATGGGGAAAACAAACCTGGATTACCATCGGCAAATGGGGACAACAAACCTGGATGACCGAGCAAGAGAAAATCAAAACTCAAATAGGCAAACTTTTCTTGAAAATTAAAAGAGTTTAAGGGGAGCCCTCAACCAAATGCTCCATATTCTATGAAGGATAATACTAAAGTTTAAGAATGGTTGATACTAGGAAAAGACATGTACCGCTAACAGAATTGAAGCTTTAAACATTTGGGACTTTCTTGGACCATTTATTGCAGAAGGTCAAGGTCACACGGCCACTGCTAAAAATAGGGCACGGCCATGATGGCATCCCCACCAATCGTCGGGGCACAATGGCAATGGCCGCGATGGCAGTCATGAAATTTGAGCCCTGTGGTCTAGATTTAGTCAGATTTTTTAAAAAATAATTTGGTCTCTAATCAATGTATTTTCAACTTTTTTGAACAAATTTAATTGATCTAATGACAATTCTGAATGTATTCTATGATTATGATGGAAATTTGAAAATAGAAATCTTGATCCGAAATCAGTGGATGCACCTATTTGAAGGACACAGTCACAGGTTATTTCATAACTGACTGTGATTTATTGCATGCAGATATATACGTCTCTACATGGCATGACAATGCCTCAATTAAGGACCAGGTGCATGGTTTCATGGATTATATCATCGCTCGCTGTTCTGTCAAAACCTTGTATGTTTTTCTGTAATTCTGCCCAATGTTTATGCGTACATGTAGGAATACTAAAAGTGTTGCTTTATATACATGTTTAGGGGCAGGAGCACTTACAAGGCTTTAATAGATGTATTTTTGGCCCTTGAACATGTTTAGAGAAGACTGCCCAAAGGTTATACATACATGTAAGAAGTATTACTTTATACATGTTGAAGGGCCGGATGGTAATACAAGGTTTTGACAGAACAGCGACAATATGAACATTTCCAATGATCAATCTGGAGACCGGTTACCCAGAATTTAAACTATAGATGTTATGAATCAAATTTAGAATTGATTATTTTAACTCAAAAAACAATCAAGGAAAATTGTCAGTCAAACCAGGATTTGAAAAATGGACGGAACCTTCCCAAAGCAAGCACCTTAACCTTAAGCATTATGCTGTCAATGTAGGTGCATATAACAAGCCAATACGCAGTTTCAGCACCGGAAGCCAAAATGTAGCGAAATTCATTGATCAATCCTACAATCTGCAAAGAGCATCTTTTTCAATGTTACACGCCAAAGGTTAATCCATCGGCTTTGTTGCAAGCTTCACTCACTGTGCATTACTGTGGTACTGAATTTTGGTACAACTTGGCACAACCCGGCTTTCGGTGCTGTGACCCCGAAACTGTGTATGAGTGAGTCAGAGTGACCCACAGTACACCTACCATTTGCATCATTAGTTCCGTCTTCTGAGTCGTTGTCGTTGATCTCTCTAAGCGGTAGCTGAACTTCCTCGACCGATACTGACTACAGGTCAAAGGTAAATAAAAAAGAAAGGTTGTAAAAAGGTTAATACATGTGAGCAATGCATAGATAAGGGATTCAGCATAAGATTGAAGGTAGAAACAGGTGGATCTTCAAGGTGGTTATAATTTGCAATGACAGATGTAACACTATAGTCTATTTATTTATCACGAGACAGTGACGGAACTGCATAATTTACTATATAGTTTGATCCATTCCAAATTGCTGAAGCCACCTTAAAGCAGCATGAATACAGAAGGATGCAGGCGCACATGAAGGCAACAAGCGCACTGTGCGTCATATGCATGACGCCTGCAGCCCAAACCATATATCATCACTATTCTTTCAAAACCTCATATCTCCAACTTACCTCGAAATTGATTTTTTGTGTTTATCATGAAGTCAGAGACATTATGCAAATGATGGTAATGTTTTTATTTGTCACAGCCAATCAGAAGGCGGACAAATTTGGCTTTTTCAGCACCTTTCAAAACCTCGTACATGTATGTATACAAGGTTTTGAAACACAAGTACTGACCATGTGCTGAGGGGAAACTTCCAACTTTCTTGATATTTCGCAGCAAATGTGTGAACTACAGGTGAGATTTTATTGCAAATGGCTTGAATTGATATACGGACTGGTTTATGGCAGTTTTTTCGTTTCTATTCTTTCAAAACCTTGTATCTCCAACTTTCTTTTTTTCATCCTAATTCAACAAAAAAAAAAATTGAGATACGAGGTTTTGAAAGAATAGCGACGATATGCGTGTGGCTAAAATAGGAATTTTGTGGGCCTTCGTATTTTTTATAAGATTCTCAAAAATATTAAAAATGTCTGTACATTTTTGAGATCGCTAAAACATTGTTTTTTTGTTACTTAAAAAATAATATAAAGAATATTGAATGATTTTATTTCAACTTTAAAAAATAAAAATACATTAATTTCGAAAAAAGAAACAAACAAAAAAACCACTATGGGTTTTGGGCCTGACTGATGCCTTTTGTTGTTGTGAAATTTAGATCTATTATTTTTTTTACAAATTTGTGAGAAATAATGTGATTTTTTTTATTGGAAAAATGTTGTGTTTTTTTTTATTGGAAAAATGTTGTGTTTTTTTAATTGGAAAAATCTTGTCAATTTTTGATACATCAAAAATTGTTGAAAATTCACCAACATTTTGAAAAACAAACAAAGAAAAATGTGCAAGGCTGACCGACCTCACTAGAAGGTTTAATCATTTGAGTAACCAACCCACAGCATACACATCCCCACACACACACCCCCGCACATACATACACCCACAGCATACACATCTGAACCCGTTCACTCACTAATTGTTTAAACGTTATGCTGAAACAGATCAATACAAATTAAGAGCAAGGAGAGATTATTCACAAGCTAGCTGATAATTAGGCCTTAAAAAAGAGAGGTTTGTTTGCCCAAACACGACCGACCCGATCTCAAAACCCCATGCCTTTTTTTTATAGATTTCTTTTAGATTTTTTCATCTTCTTTCTAACATAAAATGCACAATGTTGTGCTTGCGGGACCTCTCCTTTAAGTAATCACATAGAGCTTTACATTTGACCATTGATAAATGATTCACAGGGTCGCATTTAATCAAAATGGCAAAGTCACATAGTTTTCATTGGCAATTGGTAGCATAGACTCCCAAGTATGTTGAGAATCTAATTTTCTATCTTGAAATGCCTGATATGAATATGCACAGATCAACTCCCAATTTGGCCATTGGCATCGCCATCTCATGCTATCACAAATCAATCTTGCACACCCCCTAGAATAAGGCCAAAATAAATGTTAAAATGTTGTGTTTCCCCCAGCGACTGACCCTCATAAATCAGGGTCACATTTAAAAATTAAAAAATGATTTAAATTGTACCCAATTTGTCAATATGTTACTATTTTCTGCTTGAAATGAATAAGTTTGCTTGAATTAGCATGCTTTTAAACTATTATCACACTAGAAACATTAGTCAAATTGACATTTACCAATTTTGTATTGTCATGAACCACTGTCTGTCAGTAATATACATATCAGCAAAAAGAAAAAGGAAAATCGACCGGCTTCAAGGTTTTTGGCACTTGAGGGCAAACACACCAACTTGTTTTTGGCCTTATTAAGCAGCAATTTTACCCATCATGTAAAAGTGACACTGTACAAATGATGAATAATGCAAATTCCCTATCCTGATCTAATCTGATCAATGCCTCCTCACGAGACTACTGTGAAAGTAGAAATCTTTGCGCTACATTTATTTTTGTGATTTCAAGCTCAAACCTAATAATACTGCAAAGAATACTACCGCACGAATATATTTCTTTTGCGAATAGGTCTACTTGATGAAATAACAAATTGTGAAAAAATAGTTGAAAATCCGCAAAGTGCCAACATTAATCGCGCAAAAATTACCGCTTTTACGGTACTGTAAAAGTGGTAATTTTCGTACGATTGAATTTTCGCGCTTTGCCGATTTTCATCCATTTCGCTTGTATTTGAATTCGTGAATTGAAAATTCATTACATAGACGTATACACAGTGTTTGCAGTAGCTGCATGGAGCGTGAAATTTAATGTAGCGCGAAAATGTCAACGTTTACAGTATGTTGCATCTCTTTTCTGTCTTTGATCCGGCCTAGTAAAACAGATTAATTTATTTATGCAGTATTGCCAGATAAGAAACCTATATTTAAGCATAATTTAACGTTCAGAAGTTGAATGGAGGGTGGTTATAATGTGAAAACAATATGGTTGGTGAAAAATAGGAATAAGAGGTCGTAAATGGACATTGGGATCTTTAGGATGTGCTACATGTATATGTATAAGATATTTGCAGGCGCGTGCCCGGGAGGGGGGGGGGGGGCTCAAGCCCCCCGGGTTCCCAGAGGGTTAAAAAAAGAGGGGAGAAAGGGGAGGGGAGGAGAGGAGGAGGGGAGGAGAGGAGGAGAGGAGGAGGGGAGGTGAGGAGGGGAAGGGAGGAGAGGAGATGGGGACGGGAGGAGAGGAGAGGAGGGGAGGGGAGGAGAGGAGGGGAGGTGAGGAGGGGAGGGGAGGAGGGGAGGGGAGGGGAGTGGAGGAAGAGAGGGGAGGAGGAGGGGAGGGAAAAGGAGAGGCCGGGAGCTTTTATTAGTGTCTCTCACTTTATCTCTGTCTCTGAACCATGTGAGTGTTTTATAACGAAAGTAAATATTGATTGCAAGGAGAGTTTTAGGTCATCCAGGCAAGTTGAAACCCAACAGCTCGTCCATCTGTATCACCAGTGGCGTAACCAGGGGGACAGCCCCCCCCCCCCTCCCCCATTGGCAAAAGAGTAAAAAATAAAAAAGGAATATAAGGAGGAGGGGTAACGAGCATAGACAGTGCAAGCGGAGAGTGCCCCCCCCCCATCATTATCACAATGGGCACGATGCACCCCCCCCCCCCCCCCTTGTGCACGAATATGTTTCAATGATTAACTATTCAAGCTTAACAACATGGATTCAGGAACGTTTTCTGAACCATTTAAATGAAAAAAACTACAATGTTTTGAGCGCTTCACGCGAGTTAGATTCAATGTTTCTTTATTCAAGTTATAAAAAGATGGCTTAAGGAACGTTTTTCTGGACCAAAACTGAGAGTTAGTACGCTCAGGAACGTTTTTCTGGAGCTTTTATAGTGTTAAAGTACGTTAGCATTTTGTGCACGATTCACACGAATTGGATTCAATGTTTATTCAAGCTATAACAACGTGTTTCAGGAACATTTTCTGGTCCATTTTAGTTAGTAAACTATATATTTTTGCGCGTTTCGAGCGAATTGGTTTATTTTTTAAAATTATTCTAGCTTAAACAAAATGGCTTCATTAACGCTTTTCAGGACCATTTTATAGTTAAAATTACCAGTTTTACACAAATTATTTTCAATGTTTTATTATTCAAGCTTAACAAGATTGCTTCAGGAACGTTTTCAGGACCATTTCGTGTAAAAATAACCAATTTATGCGCGCTACGCGCGTATTAGTTGAAATGTTTTATTAATCAAGCTTAACAACATGGTTTCAGGAACTTTTTTTTTAACCTTTCTTTTTAAAATAGCTATTTTCTTTTTTTAATTTTGTTATTCCATTTGAACAAGATGGCTTCAGAAATGTTTTCTGGACCTTTTTATTGTTAAAATAGACATCTTTTGCGCGCTACACGCGTATTAGTTTATTATTCAAGCTTAACAAGATAACTTCAGGAACATTTTATTTTTACAATAGCCAATTTTTTCGCGCTCCGCGGGAATTATTTTTTATTTTGTGTTATTCAATTTCAACAAAATGGCTTAAACGTTTTCTGAAACTTTTTAGTAATAAAATAGAAAAAAAATTGCGCGCGCATTAGTTTCACTGTTTATTTATTATTCAAGCTTAACAAGATGGCTTGAAGAACGTTTTTCTAAACCTTTATTTTTACAATAGCACATTTTTATGAAACCCCTTATCCATGTTTTTTGTTCACATAGATGATGAACAAAAAACACGGATAAGGGGTTTCATACCACATAGGATTAACGTAGAAATGTTCTTGACATTTGATATTAGGTATTCTTAACGGTGCTGACCATGAAATCTTAAATAAAGAAATGGGGGTAAAGGCTTAGTTTTTGAGCTATCTCTATTTCAAAAATGGTGTTTTTTCCACTGCCGCCACCCCTCACCCACCCCCCCCCCCCCCCCCCCCATCCTTCCACTTCATCACACCCAACCAGGGATATAGGAAAGTCCTATATACTGACGTGCGTAGCTAAACCGGTCCAGTTTGCATAAATTTAAAAAGGCAACAGCGCCATTTTATGATGGTCACCAGAGTAAAAGGAATTTATAGACTAGCAGCAAGTCCGTATACATGTAGGACACAAACAATGACAGTATGGTGTAAAGTAGGTGTAAAGTAAGAGAATGAATTCAAATACCTGAAATAAATGATGAAACGTGAAGTATCATATATTTCAGGCTTGTAAAGACCCGCACATACGTTATATCATAACTTTCAAAACTGGACCATTGTGTAAACTTCAATTACGTCTAATACCTGAAGCAGACGACACAAACAGCGCCACTATCAATGGGACACTCACCACCAAAATTAAACAAATGTAACTTCAGATAGGCAAGTTGAGTGGCACACTGACCCAACCCTCAGTACTAAACTGCTCACAAAAAGTATCGTAACACTTAGAAATGATCCAATATATAACGGCTCGAAAGGGTATGCATTAATCGAAGCAAATAACTAAGTGCATAATTTTGTTCTGCGTATTTCGACACCTCGATCGATGAGATACGATGTTGCAGAGCGGAGTTATTGTCATTTCAATGGTCGTGGGTCCAGTTTCCAAAGTGACAATCACCCTATAGAAAGAGGTTTGCATTACTGTTTAGAATGATCAGATTCGTGATTTTCAATAGGGATGAGTGTCACCTTGGAAAATGGACCCACGATCATTGAAATGACAATAACTCCGCTCCGCAACATCGTATTTCAACGATTGAGGTGTCAAAATACGCAGAACAAAATTATGCACTTGGTTATTTGCTTCGATTAATGCATACCTTTTCGAGCCGTTATATATTGGATCATTTCTAAGTGTTACGATACTTTTTGTGAGCAGTTTATATCTCACCTTATGGTTTTCTATTTGATTAGCATGGGCTCGTTGAAGCAGCCCCTGCCCCCACCTTCCACTTCATCACACCTAACCTTCAGTACTATATCTTACTGACTTACCATATGGTTTTCTATTTGATAAGCATGGACTCGTTGAAGCAGCTCCAGCCCCACCTTCCACTTCATCACACCCAACCATCAGTACTATCTCACCTTATGGTTTTCTATTTGATAAGCATGGGCTCGTTGAAGCAGCTCCAGCCCCACCTTCCACTTCATCACACCCAACCCTCAGTACTATCTCACCTTCATCATCATCATCATTGGTCGTCCGTGGACGAAACGGAGGAAGCAATCGCAACGTACTGGGCCCAGACTTTCCTGTCATTCATGAGTTGGCGGATCTCTGGAGGATCTAAACCCATATCATTCTTGACGGTATCAGGATACTGAAGGTGTCTTCTGCCTCTGTTAGCTTTCCCACCAGGAGGGGTCCAGAAAATTAGATGGGAGATAGGCTGGTTGGTTGTTCGCATGCAGTGGCAAGCGAAACATAAACGGCGCTGCCTGATTATTGATGTTATAGGGGGGGATATCGCCATATACCACGCTGTTTGGGATGTGATCCCTCCAACTGATGTCAAATATTCTATGTAACAGTTGAGTATAACACCCATTGATTCTGTCTTCAATTTTCCTGCTGATAGTCCATGTTTCGGAGCTGTACAACAAAATGCTTTCTACGCAGGCTTTGAAGAATCTGTCGTTTTTTCGAGATCAGATTTCCAGATCTTCTGCAGTTTATTGCAGGCAACCCATGCTTGTGCTTTCCTGCATTTGAATTCCTGGGAAGTGTTTAGAGCGTAGGCTCCCAAGTATTTGAAATTGGAGACATTTTCCAGCTCTACTCCTTTGATGGTCTTTACTATCTCACCTTATGGTTTTCTATTTGATAAGCATGGGCTAGTTGAAGCAGCTCCAGCCCCACCTTCCACTTCATCACACCCAACCCTCAGTACTAATATCTCACCTTATGATTTTCTATTTGATAAGCATGGGCTCGTTGAAGCAGCTCACAAAAGAAGTATATCAGCAATGACTGCAAACAAACAAAAACAAAACATTGCTGTTTTGTCAATACCTCATATCTCCATCTGGACATTCAGCATATGTATAAAGCAATACTTTCTATGTACATGTATAAACTTTTAGGACAATCTATCATACTCTTTAACATGTCGTAAAATGGCCAAAAACATCTATCAAAACATTGTAAGTGCTCTTAAATATTACCCCTGAACATGTATTACAACACTCACTAGCATTACCGTTGGGTAGTCTTACTTTATACGACAATGCTGAATGGATGGAAAAAATGTATAAGGTTGTGACAAAACAATGATGATTACAATAATCAGATTTATACATAAATAACTATTGGGCATTATTTTATTAGTTATTTATCTATTTTCCCCTCCCCGACCTTTAAAAAACCCAAATACATAACAAATTTGGATTTTGCTTGCAATGGAAATCTGTGATTAATTAATTGTTAAGTCAAGATCAATACCAAATGTGGATTTATTTGAACAAATCCTGTCCATTGCAATCTGGTGCTAGCTATTTCTAAAGTCCTTAAACAGTATCTTACCAGGTAATAATTAATAGGCTCTTATTCTTAACTCCAAAACTATCTCCTACAAGTACATGAACATGTACGTACAAATATTAAAAATATAAATTGATAAAGATAATTCTTCTCTTCCATTTGAGACATGTATTACCCAAGATGATTGACTGAATATTAACACAGATAAGTGTCCAAAACCAAAACAAAGTTCTTTTATTTTTATTTTAGCATTAATATTTAATAGAATAATATATAATTGTATATCAAAATAAGCAGAAAGTAATCCTCTAACAGCTTAACATGGAATTTAGACATGATCACTCATGCATGGCAAATCCCATTCACTTGACAATGGCAAGGTCTGTGGAAGAAGATTGCAAAAAATTGGATAATCCCTCCATTCAAATGTTAATGTGAATGATTGAACACAATATGAACCTTACCATTGCTTAATGAATGTGCTCAGCCATGAATGAATGCGTACATCTTAATTTCATACAGACATGATAGAGAATTCATAACTTTTGAAAATGTGCGTACCACCGCGCTTCCACTCAAATTGATCGTTACATGGAAACGCGAACGCACAGCGCAGGTTATTGATATATTACCAAGACCTCCAAAATGTACTTGTACGCGCATCAATGACCTGGGGGCGGGGCGTTTTGTGTGACGTTGTGCATGGTAACAAGAGGCAGATGTTTGCGAGTGGGGCCCTGAACATGGATACACGCGACACGACTACTCGCGGCTGTACTTTCAACGATAAATACTACATTGAAAACACAACAAAACACCATTTTTATATCGTTGTAAAATGTCAATGATGAACGGCAAATTTGGTCTGCATGATTTGAATAACTGGCGTGTGTTTGTACCACCAGCGCGGCGGCTAGCCTGCCCTACAGAGATACTGACTGGTAACTGGACGTCCCTCAGCAGCGAGCGCAGACTCGGTGAAATTTTGTAAGCTTCATCATGGACCCCAAATGACACAAGGACAAGTGACGAGCGAGGACGTACAATGTATGTCATAGCGATTGTAACCTAAACATCGCTCTGAGTCTGACGTTGCGTGTCTGTCTCAGTCTCACCGGCAAACACGGCCGTATCAAGCATCAGTGAAATAAATCTGATTACAGGGCTAACAAACTAGTATAAAATTTGACTGGGGACGCAAAAAAAAAACCATGATAAACAGCCTAGTACAGAACAGGAATCTGTCTCATCAAAGGTGACTTTATAAATGTTTCAATTCAAGAAACGTATTCAAAATCGAAGTCAGGCGTCATCCATTTTTGTTGTAAAACCGAAACTTACAAGATTAAAAAATGTTACGCTAAATTAACTAGGCCTACGTACGAGCCTACTCCTAGCTAGGCCTATGATAGCCATCCCGTCTACGACACATGACAACCCATTTAATTTTTGTCAAAGCTTGACAAACACCTGACACTGCAACTATAATAATAATTAAGGCAAGACAACATACTTTTGTTTGTCAAAAAGACTCACAATGTAGGCTAGGCCATCAATCATTACTCACCGAATATTAACGTCGTCTCTAAACAAGCAGACAAAGAATGGAATCGTACAACACGATTTAGCTGCGATTTTGATTATATTTCCCCATCAATTGACCATAAACATAAGAAGGTTGTTGAAGTGATTCGACTTTGATCCATGGATCCATGATTATGATGAGACATCATGATCCCGATCATGATCATTTGCATTGTCTTTTTCAATGATGAAATACAAAAATAGCTTCAAAAACTTATTCGTACGGTAGATCTGAGACGAAATATTCGTCCACGGTATGAAGTCATATTTCATATAATATTATTTCCAATCGGCAAAATTGATCTTTCCTGCTTCTGAATTCTATACAGGGTCGGGAATGAAGAAACTTCTGTTGTTTGTTTATTTATTTTCCGTGCTTGTTTGCAAATCAAAAACTAAATTAATTTGTGGCCCTGAACATGCATAATATTTGCCGAACTGTGATTGGTCTATCTCATAATCGTTCTTTATAACAGCTTCTCCGCTATTGGTCAAAGAAAAACAATCCAGAGAAAAACAATGACGTAGTGGGGAATCCCCTAGATTGCTCCATTATTCAATGGGGTGGTGTTTATTTACCTCAGGGGGAAATGACACAAAAATACGAACTCCAAAGTCAAAATATAAACCTTTAGCATGTTTAGAATAACTTAATATTACAATTTGGATGCTAATCAACATTAAATGACAGTTATGAAGTGCCGCCCCCGAGGGGCAATCCCTTGGTACCAAAACAAAGTCAGCGATTTCAAACAAGAACCTTAGAATAGTCCGTACGCAGTCACCAACCTTAAATTATTGTCTGCTTATTTTGACATGCAATTGTTTAATTTGTATTAAATATTTATGTGAAATATTTGAACTTCAATATTTGAACTTCAATGAGTGGCAAAGGAACTTCTTTGGACGAATGTAGTATGGATACAGCCTCGTGTAGCAATAGGCATATTATTATTGATTAACTTCATAGTAGCGACGACCGGAAGATGAGAATTGGTTGTACATTGGTTGAATTTTGTCCAACGCTGAGTATACATGTAACTTACCTGCATGACGAATCCTATGAGGAAAGTGAGAAGAAATGGATAGAACCCAGACCTGGAGAGAGTCACTGGCAGGCCTAGTGCAAAGGTATAGAAATAATGAAACATTATTTATAATTTGACCCTATAATAGGTTGGTATCAAGTAGGGTGTCTGATTGGGCTATTTTATCTTGAATAACAAATTCTACTATGATATGAATGTATTATCTGCAATTCTTATTGGGTGTGGTTTTGGATGTCAACAGGCAATTTGATTGGTTTTTGGCCGATTCCGTACTATATATTATGAGACAATATTTAACACTTTCCACGCGGCAAAATCTTTAACACTTTCCACGCGGATATTAGTTTTACCATTACAAAACAGATTTTTCAGAAACCTTTCCGGACATTCAAAGTCTATCTCATGAATTACCGAACCAATACTAGGCATGTTGTTTGTACTTATTTCAATGCATTTCTCATGGTGATTCCAAATATGGTGATGAAATTGAATCATTCTGACATTTTTGAAGCATTTTATGAAATTGTGGAATGTTGTCTGCAGACGCCTGGCGTGTGGAAAGTGTTAAATACCTTTTTGACATTTTCCCTGGCAGCCGATAGGTCGTCATCAAATGCTGAATGAGTGACCACCCCCCCCCCCCCCAAAAGAAAATGAGGCTGAATGAACATTTTAGCTTTGAAATAGATTGGAGGAAGGGCTTATTAGGCCAAGTAACAAAAATAACATGTTTCACTTCCGGACTTTTTTAAAAATCAGTGAGGGCGGCCCTTACTATTTTTTATTTTTGGATTTTTTGTTATTTTTCAGAAGCCAAATTACAAGCTTTTTGCAATCTGAATTGTTTCGATATTTGTATCACTATCTATGCCAACGAGTGTTTCTCGCGTCTTTTTCATTGTAATATAGTTGAAAATGATGGACACACTCACACACAACAAAGACAGACGGCATGATTTTTGATTTTTTTTCGAACTTTTCTTGGAATCTTGAAGGAATTTTTGAAAATAACAAATAACAAAAATATTGGAGCGGCGTCAAAATCCCTTAACTAGGGAAAGGGAAAATGTGCTATAGCTTCAAAAGTGCACAAAAAAGCACTTTTTTCATCCCACAGCACATTTTTTCAAAAGCCGTCTAAGTTATTAGTGTTTAAACTCTAGTCCTTGTACAGGGTGAATTTAGTTTTTAATGAAAAATGATGGTTTTGAGAATTAAATAAGAATTGTGTAAACATCGAAAAGTGCACTTTTTCCAAAACCAGGTAGCACATTTAGCAACTTTAAAAAGCTCAAATTCCCTATTATTATAAACCAATACCAAATGATAGCACTAAATAGGGGAGAGAGGTGGCTGGTGGGTAAAATGTGCTAAAACCCTGGTTCTACATGTTAAAAGGGACAGTGTAGTTTTGGGGCTTCAGACCCTTATGCCACCCCATCATTACCAGTCAGCATTATATACTGATAATTGATTTTCCAATGTAACATCACCGATACAAATTAATAGTGTTCGGGACTCCCCCCCCCCCCCCCCCCCCCCCCCCCCCACCAAAGTGGGAACAAAGGTTACTAAATGTTGATGAGGATCCTTTGTGCCTACATTAGCTAAATATTAAACTACTATGTGCCTACATTAGCCAAATATTAAGGAAGTTTTTGATTTGATTTTTTGAATTTTGTGAGTGCTGTAATTATTGAACTATTAATCAAATGTATATAAAAGTATACATTTTTGGAAAGGAAATGGATCAGAGAATCCAAATTAGGCGTTAATTTTGACCAAAAAAGTAGATTTTTTGAGAAAATCACAAAATTTACTTTTTTGAACAAAGCTAACAAAAAATAATTTTGAGTAAAAAATGGCCAAATCACTTTATAATGATGTTAAGACATTAACCCTAACCAGTAAAGCTAGTTTTTGTGCGTATCGGGGGGAGGGGGGAAAAAGTGCTATTTTTTTTACCCGAAAAATCACCCAGCACCCCCCGGGATTCGATTGCCGGACCATCCGCACCCAAGTCTGTCCCTCTACCGACTGAGCTAACTCCCTAGGTCATATGCGGCCACAAACTCCGTGGCCACATATGCCTGCGGTAGGTGACGTCATCGCGGCAATGCAGCAGCACGTGCCTGGAGATAGTTTCTGGCAGTGAGATTTAGTGAGATTCCGTGCGGTTAGGGTTATTGCACATCAAAAATTGACATTTATTAACCCTAACCAGTAAAGCTAGTTTTTTGTGCGTATCGGGGGGAGGGGGGAAAAAGTGCTATTTTTTTTACCCGAAAAATCACCCAGCACCCCCCGGGATTCGATCGCCGGACCATCCGCACCCAAGTCTGTCCCTCTACGGACTGAGCTAACTCCCTAGGTCATGCGGCCACAAACTCCGTGGCCACATATGCCTGCGGTAGGTGACGTCATCGCGGCAATGCAGCAGCACGTGCCTGGAAATAGTTTCTGGCAGTGAGATTTAGTGAGATTCCGTGCAGTTAGGGTTAATGAAGGGACAATTTTATTTTTTAAAAACCTAATCTAATGTTTTTTAAATTGTGACCAAAAAGTGCCAAAAAACGTGAAAAAATTGATTTTTTTTTTTTACACTTTTTAGTCAAAATTTCAAAAAATATTGGATTAGATTAAAAATTTAAAAAATTGTCCCTCCAGTAGTGTCTTAACATCATCATCAAGTGATTTGGGCATTTTTAACTCAAAATTATGTTTGTTAGCATATTATTGTTCAAAAAAATTGGGTCAAAAAATCAACATTTTTGGTCAAAATTGATGCCAAATTTGGATTCTCTGATCCATTTCCTTTCCAAAAAGGTATACTTTTATACACATTTGAGTCATGGTTCAATAATTACAGCACTAACAAAATTCAACAAAAAACTTCCTTAACCCTAACACTTCCCCCCAATTTTTTCATAATTTTTTCTTCAACGCGGAAAATCGACCAAAATATCCCCCCGATCTCCCAGGATTTGATCCAGGGACCTCTCGCATCAGAGGCGAGGGATTCCACACTTCACCACGGCTGTATCACAGTTCTGGGCAGTGTATTGCCCAGACTGTATGTTTTGGGTCCATTTTTTCATCAAAAAACTTCCACGCCGGGTGGTACCAACATGCCCAGTCGTGGTATTTTGGGGTATATGGTAGTGTTAGGGTTATGTCCCCCTTAAACTACTATCTATAGCGCAAAAAAAAAACTTTTTATACCACAGCACATTTTTTTCAAAAGTTGTCTAAATCTAAAAACAAATGTTCATTTACCAAAAATCAACAAATTGCATAATGCGGAAGTGTGTAATCTACTAGACCTTGTTTAGTTTGAATTTAGTTTTGAAGGAAAATGATGGTTTTTACAACTATAATTAATAAATGTGTAAACATGGAAAAGTGCAAAATTTGTGCAAAGAAGCACACTTTGCCTAAAAATCCATTTTAGAATTTGTACCAGTACCATTGTACCACATTGATTTTTTAAGTGTAAGACAAAATGATGATATTTGAAATTACCATTGGTTCATGAAAACGATGCCTGTCAGTGGCTGTCAGTTATATTTATAACCTTAAAGGTATATTATGTGATCTTTCCAGGGAACGCCCTCAACATCGAAAAAAAATTGAAAGAAGATTTTCTTGCAGATTTACATTTCTGATCATAAATCGTACATACATTCCAAGTTACAGGGCGATATGATTCTTAATTACTTCAAAATCGTGATTTTAAAGTGAAAATAAACTGTCGGAAAATCCGACAGTTTATATTTTCACTCTTAAATTCACTCTAAAACCATGATTTTGAGGTAATTAGGAATCGTATCGCTCTGTAACTTGGAAAGTATGTATGATTTATGATTAGAAATATAAATCTGCAAGAAAATCTACTTTCTAAAAAAAATAATGAATAGAGGGCGCTCTCTGGAAAAGATCACATAATATGCCTTTAAGCCGTCAGGTATGGTATTATAAAAATAGATTATAGCAACAATATATTTTTTAATTATAAAGCAGCCTCCATCAATTCTTGTTTATTCTCAGGCTGAGGTGGGGTTCCACCATCAGGGCTTAAATTTCGTTTCACCTTGCGAGAATCCAATCAGATTCTTACAACCACATTTTACATTGAGTTTGTGTGCGATTTTTAAAATGTGGGAGAATCCAATTAGACTTTCGCAAACCTGTCCACAAGAATCATTGATAGATTCTCGCCAAATTTCTAGCTCTGCATATTTTCGACTGTTTAGCATGTTTAATTTAATTTAAATGCAATTTATAGTTTCATCACAAAGACCTAATACAAAAAGAATATTTTGCATGAATTATTTTTTGTGCGGCAGCTGGTTTCAAGCGCGAAAAGAGCAAAAATAAATGTACATTGTAGCCTTAAAATAATCACTTAAATTAAATTACCTGTCATGGGATGATATTTGTTTTTTTTGCACTTACCTAAAATACCAGTTCCAAGAATACATGCTATGGTGACGAAATCTATAAAAGAAAAGAATATAATTTTGATAGTCCAAATTAATACAAACATTTTCTTTTTTCTTTATTACTTTTTTGTTCAGAGTTTGAGACGTTTACAATTACAAGTACATGGGCGAATCAGTAAGTTCTTTCACCGAAGACAGCCCCAGCTAAACAAGACAAATTGCTGTTTTTACTGTTTTATGTCATCCTTTATATTCTTTATAGCTCACTCTTAGGCCAAAAAAAAAAATAAGTTGTGTTGCCCTCAAATGCCAAAAAATTTAAATCGGTTAGTTGGAAATCCTTTTTTTTCCCCCTTTTTTTTCACAAATTGTTTTTCAAATTTTTTGTTTCAATTTCTTTTTTTTCGGCTGAAAAATATATGGTTTACTTTGTACAGGCTGTAACAAAAAAAGTTATACAGTTTTGAACAAAATATTAAAATATCTCCCGTAGAATTTCTGTTTCGAATGTTAATGGCGTGCAAGAGGAATTTTCTTAGCTTTCGAATAAGCTTTGTTTCATGACAATCGATGCTCGGTAAGCAGAGATATGATCAATTGTTTAAAGTAGTCATGAAATCACCTGGGCACTTTGGTTTAATGAATGGTAAATCACTGGGATGAATATGAATGGAATCGAACTAGGAGTATAGCAGTAGAGCGCTCTTTTTAGACAACATTGGTTCGTTTCAAGTGGTTAAAAGTATTAAAAAGAAGGTTAGGTCTTTACAAATATAATTTATTTATTTTATGAATTTATTTATTCAAATGAAATAAAACTATTTGAAAAATATTTATATTGTTCTCTTTAATGTTTCTTGCATGATACCCTAACCATTTAATTTATACAAGCAATATTGTATGATATTATTGTGAAAGTGGCCCAACCCGATTTCTAGACGACTTAGTAGATTAGTCATAAATTTTAAACGCAAGTAGTTAAAAAGACCAACTAAAATGATTCTGGTAGCCAAAACGGAGCTTAACACAGAGTGTAAGAGATTTTGACATTGCATGATCTTAACATTGAATTTAAAATAAAATTGCGATTGTATAACTTTTTTTGTTACAGTCTGTATGTCAAGACAAAATTGATATAGGCCCATAGGGTGCATCATGCCCCCCTTTTGTCAACCAAATTTAATGTAGCTAGTCTTAAAATGTTCCAAATGTAGAAATAATAAGATTCCCAAAATTTAAATTCATTCCGTGTTTGTCTTCTGGTCCTCCGTGGCCCTAAAGTTGAATGAATAACCAATAGGAACATTGCGCAATATCCATATGGCAGCTATACATTTTCTAATGTATAATGGTACATGCAATGGCTGCCATGTACTTAAAATTCATCATTAGGATGGTATGTAATTGAGGTTTGTTTTCAACCAAACTTGAAGTTAAAATTCAAATAAATATGGCATATAAATCACAAAAATGAATAGCTGCCATGTGTTGTGACACGCTTATTTAGCATAGTGCTGCATGTACAAATATACTTTAATAGCTGTATTTTAACTACATTTCAAAGCACGCTTATGCTAAAACCTTACCCACAGGTCATGTGGGATGAAAGTCACCCTTTCTCTTAGCACTCCTTTAATGTTTGTCTTCATAAAATTAACATTTATGCAGATTTGACCTATTCTTCCTGTCCTGTTCAACAACCTTTAGAACATTTTGATAATGGCTCTCAGATTTTGCAGCACTGAGGAAATCCGAGGTCAATTTCACTGCACGCTCGGCTGAATCGTTGACGACATTGATGGCACTGATGTTGCTTTTAGAAGCCTGATAAGTAGCACACATGTCCCAGTTCTCAACTCTCTCTCTTCAAGAAATTGATGATCGATCTGCAGTATCCTCATCATGAACCATGAGTTGGGTCCTACCCAGTCTGCGAGTGAAGTTGACTGTGTGATGTTGTCTGGGAAGGTTGGTTTACCAAACCCCCGCGCAAAACTGGTTACTTGGGAGTAATAACCTCTTTCTGCTGGTTTTACTGCTAAAGGTTGAACCGCGATTGCTTGCTTCTCTGTGTTTGGCACAATTCCACTGAAGAGGGCAAGAGGATTCTGTGAATTCTTCAGTACCTCAGTATGTTATTACTCCAAGTAACCGGTTTGGTGCGGTGTTTGGTAAACCAACCTTCCCAGACAACATCACACAGTCAACTTCAATCGCAGACTGGGTAGGACCCAACTCATGGTTCATGATGAGGATACTGCAGATCGATCATCAATTTCTTGAAGAGAGAGTTGAGAACTGAGACGGTGCTACTTATCAGACTTCTAAAAGCAACATGATCGACTAGTGCCATCAATGTCGTCAACGATTCAGCCGAGCGTGCAGTGAAATTAGCCTCGGATTTCCTCAGCACTGCAAAATCTGAGAGCCATAATTAAAATGTTGTACAGGCTGGAAGAATAGGCCAAATCTGCGTAAATGTAAACTTTATGAAGACAAACATTAAAGGAGTGCTAAAAGAAAGGGTGACTTTCATCCCACATGAACTGTGGGTAAGTTTTTAGCATAAGCGTGCTTTGAAATATAGTTAAAATACAGCTATTGTAAATGCAGCACTGTGCTAAATATAAGCGTGTCACAACAGCACATGGCAGCTATTCATTTTTGTGATGGATATGCCATATTCATTTAAATTTTAACTTCAAGTTTGGTTGAAAACAAACCCCAATTACAAACCATCCTAATCATGAATTTTAAGTACATGGCAGCCATTGTTTGTACCATTATACATTAGAAAATGTATAGCTGCCATATAGCTATTGCGTAATGTTCCTATGGGTTATTCATTCAAACTTTAGGGCCACGGAGGACCCAGAAGACGAACTCGGAATGAATTTAAATTTTGGGAATCTTTAATATTATTTCTACAATTGGAACATTTTAAGACTAGCTACATTAAATTTGGTTGACAAAAGGGGGGCATGATGCACCCTAGCCCATGTCAATTTAACTAATGTTTCTAGTGTGACAATAGTCTAAAAAACATTTATTTATGCTTACTTATTTATTTCAAGCAAGAAATAGTAACATTTAGACACTTCATTTTATGGTCGGTCGCTGATGAGGGCAACACAATTTATTATTATTTTTGGCCTTAGGCCTAAAAAAAAGAAGAAGTTTGATTGGCGTAACATGACCAAAACAAATAGGGTAGGTCGGTCGGGATTTTTTTTTAAAATTATTTTTAAAATTTAAATCATCTACTTTTGAACACTTAAAAGACAGCAGTACACACAAATGAAGAGACGGCAACAATTCCCTTTTCTTTAAACATTTTTCTTTTTATTTATAGAAACCAACAGACTCTATGAGTACAAGTTTCTGAAGTTTTAAACAATAACAAACTTCAGATTTCAGGGTTTTTTTGTGGGTTTTTTGTTTTTTTCCCCCTCAAAATAATAAAAAATATTCAGGGTCGGCGATGTATTTAGGGTCGG
>CM069454.1:26349802-26389756 GCA_035610835.1 Ophiura sarsii | reverse complement strand
ATTATTTTCTTTATATTTCACCAAATATATTGGCCTCTATCTCAGGACAGTGTTTGCCGACAACATGTCCTTTTTGACGCGACTGGTCACATATTATGTGAATGTGATCTTTTCCAGAGAGCGCCCTCTATTCATGATTTGTTTTAGAAAGTAGATTTTCTGGCAGATTTACATTTCTGATCATAAATCGTAGGCCTACATACATTCCAAACAGAGCGATACGATTCCTAATTACCTCAAAATCATGGTTTTAGATTGAATTTATAGAGTGAAAATAATAAACTGTCGGCATCCCGACAGTTTTATTTTCACTCTAAAACCATGATTTTGAAGTTATTAAGGATTGTATCGCCCTGTAACTAATGTATGTACGATTTATGATCAGCAATGTAAATCTGCAAGAAAATCTGCTTTCAATTTTTTCCTCGATGTTGAGGGCGTTCCCTGGAAAGATCACATAATATACCTTTAAATAAAAATTTAAAGAAGTCGCCTCGATTTTCTACTCTAGCTTCGCAAGCTAATATTAACGAGTACAATTTTGCTAGGAACTTTATATAAAGTAAAAAGTACAATAAAATTAACACAAATCGAATAGCTTCCTTTCCTTTTTTTGTAAAAGTCAGGACGGCAAAGCGCATGCTATACATTTTTGTTTAATTTGCCAAAATCTTCACCTCAGCTGAAATAAATTTATATGGTCAGATGGTGTCAGGTGTGGGATGAATTTCTACAAAAGTTTCATATTAATTTAACATTAGCAAGCTTTATTTACACACTCATATAATATCATGTATCTATGCAGAGCATCGGCTGGTATGATCATCAAGTCTTACCATTACCAACCATAAACTACTTCAGGAAAGGTGACTTTTTACTTGAATTATAGCTGATTTGATTTCATTCAATTCAAAATCAAATCATGATAATCTACTCACAACATTGAATATAAATAACATGTGTCTTTATGATCTTCCACAGTCGTTGCGATTGTAATTCCTGCCCTCCAACTGGCGTGTCCGTCCTCACAACCATAGCTTCATCATCATCAAAAATATCATCTCCCAGTCGAATCTCGTGTAACTGGCCGTTGAGCCCCATAGGGACGGGCCCGTCACTCTCATCGTCCCCGGCCGGTTCGGCGGCAGTGTGTTGTTGGGCTAGCTCCTCCGCTGCCTCCGTTAAAATTATTTCTTCGTCTTCATTCATGATAGTTTCACGATTTGCGTTTTACCGTTAATATGTTATCAGTATTTGTCATGATGATCATCCGAAATCGTGTCATTCTTCATAATTATTGCAACATCTTTCGTTATCGTAAACACTGCTTCATTTCCCCTTGCATTTACTCCTTCATCTGTCAAAATTATTTCATTTCATTCACCAAAACAAGAAAACTGATGAGGTCAATCAGTCACTGTTGTTGCCAGTTCATCTTCGATAGAAAAAGTTCTAGAGACGCTTGTAAAAAATCCCTTGTACTTTCCCTTGCCGATCGGAGGATTTCTGTGGGTGTAGCCAGACGGTAGCAGGCAGGCCCGTAAGCAGGATATTTTAAGGGGGGGGGGGGCGTATTTTCTGGAAAAGGTACATTGGTACCCAAAAAATCGTCAAAGGTTGCCCCCAATTTTTTTTAGTCATCCGAAATGGGGCGTGGGGCGGTTTTTCCGAAATGGGTCGTTTTCCGGAAAATTAGGGTGGGTGGGGGGCGTTTTCACAAAAAAAGGTACATTAATACCAAAAAAAGGTACATTGGTACAAAAAAAGGTACATTGGTACAAAAAAAAGGTACATTGGTACAAAAAAAAGGTACATTGGTACAAACAAAAAAGGTACATTGGTACCAAAAAATTAAGGTACATTTGTACAAAAAAAGGACGCCCCCCCCCCCACCCACCCCCGCCCCCTAGTTACGGGCCTGGTAGCAGGGGCGGAGTCCAGGAATATTTTAGGGAGGGGGGCGGGGCGGTATTATTATGATATTTTCAAAAGTCTCACCAAAGCGCGGACAGTGGGGTGTTCTAGGGGGATGTGCCCCCCCCCCCTCGTATTTTCTGGAAAAGGTACATTGGTACCCAAAAAAGGTTGCCCCCAATTTTTTTTAGTCATCCGAAATGGGGCGTGGGGCGGTTTTTCCGAAATGGGTCGTTTTCCGGAAAATTAGGGTGGGTGGGGGGCGTTTTCACAAAAAAAGGTACATTAGTACCAAAAAAGGTACATTGGTACAAAAAAAGGTACATTGGTACAAAAAAAAAGGTACATTGGTACAAAAAAAGGTACATTAGTACAAAAAAAAAAGGTACATTGGTACCAAAAAAAGGACGCCCCCCCCCCCCCCCCACCCACCCCCGCCCCCTAGTTACGGGCCTGGTAGCAGGGGCGGAGTCCAGGAATATTTTAGGGAGGGGGGGGGCGGCATTATTATGATATTTTCAAAAGTCTCACCAAAGCGCGGACAGTGGGGTGTTCTAGGGGGATGTGCTCCCCCCCCCCCCCCCCCCCCCCCCCCCTCGCAAGTGGAAATATTCAATCTTCAAACTCATTTGGTGCGATCTGGTGTTACTTTTGACCAATATTTTATCAAAAAGCTACCTCTTCACGGGGGTGGGGGAGGGGGTGGGCACGACATGGTACCGACAAAAAAAACATAGTAAAAAGTTGCCCACCATTTTTTTTTCAGTCAGCTCAAAATCTTGATAAGTGGGTGGGGGTATGATGTGGTGGCTCTTAGCTGGTCTTCCTCTGGGCCTTTCCCCAGTAACGGTGACAACAATTGCAACTTCAGCATGTTCAGTAGGGCGGGGCGTAAAGGGAAGGTATTTTGTTCAAATCGGCCATGGTCAAAATGTCTTCCACTTGACCCCACATGATCAAATATGCACTTTAAAAAAATTCGGAGGGGGTCTTCAGACCCCACTACTACCCTTTATCCCCCTATAGGGGAATACATGGTAAAGTTGCCAAATTGGTGTAACAAAATTAGGTTTTGACCTAGAACAAATTGATACATATTTTTTTCAGCTTAATGCATTTCTATAAGGTACCCATATGACATACTAAAAGTCTGAAAATATCAGAGTGTTAGAAATATGATAATTTGCATAGACTTAAAATGGCCGCTAATTTGAGCATTTTCATTGTTTTGGACTTATTTCTTATCTTAGATAGTTGTTATGGCACTTTAAATAGCTTCAGCATATATGTTACGATTGTATAGACATACAGAGACATATCTGCCCTAATATGTGTATCTTAAATTGCATAAATAAAAAATGGCCGCCAAAATTCTCAAATTAGCAGCCATTTTAAGTTTATGCAAATTAGGCATATTTCTACCACTCTGATATTTTGGGACTTTTAGTATGTCATTATGGGGACCTTATAGAAATGCATTGTGCTGAAAAAATTATGTTTTATTTTGTTTTAGGTCGAAACATAATTTTGCTACACCAATTTGGCAATTTTACCATGTATTCCCCTATAGGGGGATTAAGGGTAGTGGTGGGGTCTGAAGACCCCCTCCGATTTTTTTTAAAGTACATATTTAATCATGTGGATTATATATATATAAATTTGTTTTTACATTTTGACATTTACGAAATGGAAATGTTCATAATTGGGTAGAAATGCATTAAAAAAATTTTTAGGATTTTCAGGAAATAGGACTATAATTATACTCGTTTGTTACATATGGGTGTTTCCATAAATACAGGTACCAGTGGGATATTTGCATTGTCTATATTCAAATGGTTCAATATCGTGTTATACGAATGTACTTGGTTAATTTTCATTTTAAAATCTGATAAAGTTCATAAAGTTGCACTGGTATAACACCACAACATGTATATTATATCAACATTTTTTCTTATTTTGGTGAAAATTCGGCAAAATATCCTACAATTTTGGCAAAAAAGTGTGACATTTAAGACAGGGTCAAAATATTAACAATATGGTGATTTTGTTTAGAGTAATTGTGGTATCTGTAGGCTAAATGATCAATATCAAACTAGTTTTGAAGTGTTAAACACATTTTTCATAAGCAAATTACTGAGAAGTAATAATTGAATACATGGCAATTTTACCGTCACCGTGTAACATTTGGTGTCTCAAAAACCCGTTACACGGTGAAGGCAGTTTTCGTTAAATTTAACAGTGACAATAATCTCCATCTTATTTCCCTTTTGTTGATTTTACAAGCCTCTCTGGTAGGTTAAAGGAAAATAGAAGAGTTAAACTGAAATTTCAACAAAAATAGAAAATATAGCTGTTTTTAAGTTTGAATATTATGTTTGGTGTCTCCAAAAATGTTACGCTGTGAGAACTTTAGGGTAACATCGTAGTTATGTGCCAGCACACTTTATGAATAAATTGTGTATAAACTGTCTCTTGGTATACAGGGTGTATCAGAAAGAACTGTACCGAGGCAATATGATTTATTACGGTATGAATTTGATTGATATTGTTCAAACCGTTTTCACATTTATCTTGCGCAAACGCCTAGCTTTCATAAGAATTTTAAATTTTGAAAATCGGACATTTCTGATGGAAAATACAGACTTTCTGGTAAAGATGGTAGATTTCAATTTTGGTCGAAATGATCAATTTGAAAATCTGTGAAATTACTAACCCTACCTGAGATATCTATCTGTCCATAGGACAGGGTTTATTTTTAGTCGCCATATCTTAACTTTTCACATCACTTGTAACTATTTATTATTTGCATACTTTTGTGGGTGAAATTTGGAGATAAATTCTGATTTTTAATCCGAAAATAAACCACGATTTGTTCTGCTTGAGTGGTTTTAACTTTCTTTTCTTTGGCGGGAGCTTTGAATATTGCTATGTGGTGTGGGCTACATTGTTTGAGATGTTGGGTAAGTGGTAGAGAGGATTGATTGAAATTGAAAATACGTTTTTCATCGATTTTCGATTATGTCTTGCCACATGAGAACAAAAAGAGATATCTCAATGAAATTAACATATAATATAGGAAACATGTTCACCTTTATATTGCAGGTGTTTAAATTTAAAACAATAATCATTTTGTATTTTTGATGTATTTTAGAAACACGGTACAGTTCTTTCTGATACACCCTGTAGGCTCCTAGCATACACATGATACATGGAACAAAAGTTTCCACTTCATCAATATAATTAGAGTTACAAGGAAATTAAGGTTTGGTGTCTCCGTTACACGGGGACGCATGAAATATCAATTTCACCACCCAAAAAATAGGTAATCTCATCTTTTCACTATTAATGATGTTTATAGAGTAAAGCAATGGTAAATGCCTTTAGAAAAAGCAAAATAAAAGTGATCAGACAGTTTCTGCAGTTGCCAGGCATAATTGAATATTTTGGTGTCTTTTGGTGTCTCAGTTACACGGGGAGACAAGTATTTCAAAGAAATACTGATGTTATAATGGTGAAAATGTATCTCTGTATGCTTCAATGACCTGTTCTGATCCATTTTCATGAAATAGAATAATTGAACATATTATGAAAGTGGTTATTCAGTTAATATAGACACATTTTGAATATTTAGACCTAATTTGTGTATGTCACACATTGGCGCCCTTATTTATGGAAACACCCACATCTGTGTATATAATCGTGTGATCATTTTAATAAGCTCATTAGGAGTTGTTTCCAAGGCTTTTTATCCAGTTCAGATTCTGTTTGGTTTGACCATGATTTGTCAGGCCAGAGACACGCAGGCCGGGACGCAGACTTATTGGCTCAATTATAGCCTACACGCGACAATACCCAGGAGAGTGTATACATGTTTGTGTCCTTGTACTGGCATGACTGTTTGCGGTCAATGCAAAGCCAGTGTTTTAAAAATTACAATATACTAGTACACTACTACTAGCAATTTAACGTTTAGAACATTCTGTCTTATCTTTTTAGTAGGTTTATACAATTAATGAACATTTCTTAAAGTCAAAAACTGAGATATCTGGAGACATTAATGTAAAGGGCAAAACATTTAGAATAATATTTCAGTGATTTCAGTTTTTCTCTTTGATATTTTGAAGTTAATTTTAGAGTGAACTTGAGAGTGAAAATTATTCCAAAGTTAAAATGAATTGAATAAAACTGTGGGGTGGGCCTATGGTAAGTTGATGACGTTGAGAATCTTTAGATACATTTGGTGGTTTCCATTCAGAATACAAAAGTCGTGGTGTTAAATCAAGCATAAAATGCCATCAAAATATCTTATTTTATAAAGATGAATGGATCAATTGTTACATTTTAAAGTTACTTGAATATTTAGGATTGAACTTGAGAGTGAACAATTATCCCCTTCTGTTCCAAACTTTCGAAGTAAGATATATTGACATTATGCGAAAGTGCAACGCTCACACAGAGCGTGTTTCTGCTGGGGAAGAAACCGCTAATAAACTCTAAGTTTGCCCAGCTGAAACAGGCAGAACCCGGCTATAATCGGCAATAATCTTTTTGCAGTGTCCCAGCAGAAACACGCTCTTAGTAACCGCACCACTTTAATACAGTGGCGTAACCAGCGGGGGGGAACCCTTGCCCCCCCCCCCCCCCCCCGCTTGCCCCCCAAATGAAATCAAGTACGGCTGTAAATGAAATTTACAAACAAAGTACACACCAAATCCCCCCCCCCCCAATAATGACATCGTACGCACTCTAAATGGGAAATAGCGCCATAACCATGATAACAGTATACTCGCACCCCTTTGAAAATGCGTGATTTAAACATAATCTATGTCGTTTCCCTTCCCCGCACCCCTTTGAAAATGTTTCAATTACACATTCCCAGCATCGCTTCTCATTCGCAAACTTTTGGGATGTGATTTGTTGACATAAATCAGCAATGTTCAACGCATTCTTATCACCCGCACCCCTTTGAAAATGTTTAAATTACACATCATTCAACATCCCTAGTCTTTCTCCCAACTCTTGAGACATGATATTATGAAATAGGTGAGAATGCAACGCACTCTAAATGGGAAAATAGCGCCATAACAGTACTCGCACCCCTTTGAAAATGCGTGATTTAAACATAATCTATGTCGTTTCCCTTCCCCGCACCCCTTTGAAAATGTTTCAATTACACATTCCCAGCGTCGCTTCTCTTTCGCAAACTTTTGAGATGTGATTTTTTGACATAAAGCAGCAATGTGCAACGCATTCTTATTACCCGCACCCCTTTGAAAATGTTTAAATTACACACCATTCAACATCCCTATTCTTTCTCCCAACTCTTGAGACATGATATTTTGAAATAGGCGAGAGTGCAACGCACTCTAAATGGGCATACAGCGCCATAACAGTACTCGCACCCCTTTCAAAATGCCTGATTTAAACACAATCTATGTCGATCACCTTTCTCGCACCCCTTTGAAATGGTTTCAATTACACATTCCCAGCATCGCTTCTCTTTCGCAAACTTTTGAGATGTGATTTTTTGACATCCAACAGTAATGTGCAACGCATTCTTATCAACCGCACCCCTTTGAAAATGTTTAAATTACACATCATTCAACATCCCTATTCTTTCTCCCAACTCTTGAGACATGACATTTTGAAATAGGCGAGAGTGCAACGCACTCTAAATGGGAAATAGCGCCATAACCATGATAACATGATAACAGTATACTCGCACCCCTTTGAAAATGCGTGATTTAAACATAATCTATGTCGTTTCCCTTCCCCGCACCCCTTAGAAAATGTTTCAATTACACCTTCCCAGCATCGCTTCTCTTTCGCAAACTTTTGAGATGTGATTTTTTTGACATACAATAGTAATGTGCAACGCATTCTTATCACCCGCACCCCTTTGAAAATGTTTAAATTACACATCATTCAACATCCCAATTCTTTCCCCCCAACTCTTGAGACATGATGTTTTGAAATAGGCGAGAGTGCAACGCACACTAAATGGGAAATAGCGCCATAACCATGATAACATGATAACAGTATACTCGCACCCCTTTGAAAATGCGTGATTTAAACATAATCTATGTCGTTTCCCTTCCCCGCACCCCTTTGAAAATGTTTCAATTACACCTTCCCAGCATCGCTTCTCTTTCGCAAACTTTTGAGATGTGATTTTTTGACATAAATCAGCAATGTGCAACGCATTCTTATCACCCGCACCCCTTTGAAAATGTTTAAATTGCACATCATTCAACATCCCTATTCTTTCTCCCAACTCTTGAGACATGATATTTTGAAATAGGTGAGAATGCAACGCACTCTAAAGGGAAAAATAGCGTCATAACAGTACTCACACCCCTTTGAAAATGCGTGATTTAAACATAATCTATGTCGTTTCCCTTCCCCGCACCCCTTAAAAAATGTTTCAATTACACCTTCCCAGCATCGCTTCTCTTTCGCAAACTTTTGAGATGTGATTTTTTTGACATACAATAGTAATGTGCAACGCATTCTTATCACCCGCACCCCTTTGAAAATGTTTAAATTACACATCATTCAACATCCCAATTCTTTCCCCCCAACTCTTGAGACATGATGTTTTGAAATAGGCGAGAGTGCAACGCACACTGAATGGGAAATAGCGCCATAACCATGATAACAGTATACTCGCACCCCTTTGAAAATGCGTGATTTAAACATAATCTATGTCGTTTCCCTTCCCCGCACCCCTTAGAAAATGTTTCAATTACACCTTCCCAGCATCGCTTCTCTTTCGCAAACTTTTGAGATGTGATTTTTTTGACATACAATAGTAATGTGCAACGCATTCTTATCACCCGCACCCCTTTGAAAATGTTTAAATTACACATCATTCAACATCCCAATTCTTTCCCCCAACTCTTGAGACATGATGTTTTGAAATAGGCGAGAGTGCAACGCACACTAAATGGGAAATAGCGCCATAACCATGATAACAGTATACTCGCACCCCTTTGAAAATGCGTGATTTAAACATAATCTATGTCGTTTCCCTTCCCCGCACCCCTTTGAAAATGTTTCAATTACACCTTCCCAGCATCGCTTCTCTTTCGCAAACTTTTGAGATGTGATTTTTTGACATAAATCAGCAATGTGCAACGCATTCTTATCACCCGCACCCCTTTGAAAATGTTTAAATTGCACATCATTCAACATCCCTATTCTTTCTCCCAACTCTTGAGACATGATATTTTGAAATAGGTGAGAATGCAACGCACTCTAAAGGGAAAAATAGCGTCATAACAGTACTCGCACCCCTTTGAAAATGCGTGATTTAAACATAATCTATGTCGTTTCCCTTCCCCGCACCCCTTTGAAAATGTTTCAATTACACATTCCCAGCATCGCTTCTCTTTCGCAAACTTTTGAGATGTGATTTTTTTGGACATACAACAGTAATGTGCAACGCATTCTTATCAACCGCACCCCTTTGAATTTGTTTAGATTACACATCATTCAACATCCCTATTCTTTCTCCCATCTCTTGACACATGACATTTTGAAATAGGCGAGAGTGCAACGCACTCTAAATGGGAAATAGCGCCATAACCATGATAACAGCATACTCGCACCCCTTTGAAAATGCGTGATTTAAACATAATCTATGTCGTTTCCCTTCCCCGCACCCCTTTGAAAATGTTTCAATTACACCTTCCCAGCATCGCTTCTCTTTCGCAAACTTTTGAGATGTGATTTTTTGACATAAATCAGCAATGTGCAACGCATTCTTATCACCCGCACCCCTTTGAAAATGTTTAAATTGCACATCATTCAACATCCCTATTATTTCTCCCAACTCTTGAGACATGATATTTTGAAATAGGTGAGAATGCAACGCACTCTAAATGGGAAAATAGCGCCATAACAGTACTCGCACCCCTTTGAAAATGCGTGATTTAAACATAATCTATGTCGTTTCCCTTCCCCGCACCCCTTTGAAAATGTTTCAATTACACATTCCCAGCATCGCTTCTCTTTCGCAAACTTTTGAGATGTGATTTTTTGACATAAATCAGCAATGTGCAACGCATTCTTATCACCCGCACCCCTTTGAAAATGTTTAAGTTACACACCATTCAACATCCCTATTCTTTCTCCCAACTCTTGAGACATGATGTTTTGAAATAGGCGAGAGTGCAACGCACACTAAATGGGAAATAGCGCCATAACCATGATAACAGTATACTCGCACCCCTTTGAAAATGCGTGATTTAAACATAATCTATGTCGTTTCCCTTCCCCGCACCCCTTTGAAAATGTTTCAATTACACCTTCCCAGCATCGCTTCTCTTTCGCAAACTTTTGAGATGTGATTTGTTGACATAAATCAGCAATGTGCAACACATTCTTATCACCCGCACCCCTTTGAAAATGTTTAAATTACACATCATTCAACATCCCTATTCTTTCTCCCAACTCTTGAGACATGATATTTTGAAATAGGTGAGAATGCAACGCACTCTAAATGGGAAAATAGCGCCATAACAGTACTCGCACCCCTTTGAAAATGCGTGATTTAAACATAATCTATGTCGTTTCCCTTCCCCGCACCCCTTTGAAAATGTTTCAATTACACCTTCCCAGCATCGCTTCTCTTTCGCAAACTTTTGAGATGTGATTTTTTGACATAAATCAGCAATGTGCAACGCATTCTTATCACCCGCAACCCTTTGAAAATGTTTAAATTGCACATCATTCAACATCCCTATTCTTTCTCCCAACTCTTGAGACATGATATTTTGAAATAGGTGAGAATGCAACGCACTCTAAATGGGAAAATAGCGCCATAACAGTACTCGCGCCCCTTTGAAAATGCCTGATTTAAACATAATCTATGTCGATCACCTTTCCCGCACCCCTTTGAAAATGTTTCAATTACACATTCCCAGCATCGCTTCTCTTTCGCAAACTTTTGAGATGTGATTTTTTGACATAAATCAACAATGTACAACGCATTCTTATCACCCGCACCCCTTTGAAAATGTTTAAGTTACACACCATTCAACATCCCTATTCTTTCTCCCAACTCTTGAGACATGATATTTTGAAATAGGCGAGAGTGCAACGCACTCTAAATGGGAAATAGCGCCATAACCATGATAACAGTATACTCGCTCCCCTTTGAAAATGCGTGATTTAAACATAATCTATGTCGTTTCCCTTCCCCGCACCCCTTAGAAAATGTTTCAATTACACCTTCCCAGCATCGCTTCTCTTTCGCAAACTTTTGAGATGTGATTTTTTTGACATACAATAGTAATGTGCAACGCATTCTTATCACCCGCACCCCTTTGAAAATGTTTAAATTACACATCATTCAACATCCCAATTCTTTCCCCCAACTCTTGAGACATGATGTTTTGAAATAGGCGAGAGTGCAACGCACACTAAATGGGAAATAGCGCCATAACCATGATAACAGTATATTCGCACCCCTTTGAAAATGCGTGATTTAAACATAATCTATGTCGTTTCCCTTCCCCGCACCCCTTTGAAAATGTTTCAATTACACCTTCCCAGCATCGCTTCTCTTTCGCAAACTTTTGAGATGTGATTTTTTGACATAAATCAGCAATGTGCAACGCATTCTTATCACCCGCACCCCTTTGAAAATGTTTAAATTGCACATCATTCAACATCCCTATTCTTTCTCCCAACTCTTGAGACATGATATTTTGAAATAGGTGAGAATGCAACGCACTCTAAAGGGAAAAATAGCGTCATAACAGTACTCGCACCCCTTTGAAAATGCGTGATTTAAACATAATCTATGTCGTTTCCCTTCCCCGCACCCCTTTGAAAATGTTTCAATTACACATTCCCAGCATCGCTTCTCTTTCGCAAACTTTTGAGATGTGATTTTTTTGGACATACAACAGTAATGTGCAACGCATTCTTATCAACCGCACCCCTTTGAATTTTTTTAGATTACACATCATTCAACATCCCTATTCTTTCTCCCATCTCTTGACACATGACATTTTGAAATAGGCGAGAGTGCAACGCACTCTAAATGGGAAATAGCGCCATAACCATGATAACAGCATACTCGCACCCCTTTGAAAATGCGTGATTTAAACATAATCTATGTCGTTTCCCTTCCCCGCACCCCTTTGAAAATGTTTCAATTACACCTTCCCAGCATCGCTTCTCTTTCGCAAACTTTTGAGATGTGATTTTTTGACATAAATCAGCAATGTGCAACGCATTCTTATCACCCGCACCCCTTTGAAAATGTTTAAATTGCACATCATTCAACATCCCTATTCTTTCTCTTAACTCTTGAGACATGATATTTTGAAATAGGTGAGAATGCAACGCACTCTAAATGGGAAAATAGCGCCATAACAGTACTCGCACCCCTTTGAAAATGCGTGATTTAAACATAATCTATGTCGTTTCCCTTCCCCGCACCCCTTTGAAAATGTTTCAATTACACATTCCCAGCATCGCTTCTCTTTCGCAAACTTTTGAGATGTGATTTTTTGACATAAATCAGCAATGTGCAACGCATTCTTATCACCCGCACCCCTTTGAAAATGTTTAAGTTACACACCATTCAACATCCCTATTCTTTCTCCCAACTCTTGAGACATGATGTTTTGAAATAGGCGAGAGTGCAACGCACACTAAATGGGAAATAGCGCCATAACCATGATAACAGTATACTCGCACCCCTTTGAAAATGCGTGATTTAAACATAATCTATGTCGTTTCCCTTCCCCGCACCCCTTTGAAAATGTTTCAATTACACCTTCCCAGCATCGCTTCTCTTTCGCAAACTTTTGAGATGTGATTTGTTGACATAAATCAGCAATGTGCAACACATTCTTATCACCCGCACCCCTTTGAAAATGTTTAAATTACACATCATTCAACATCCCTATTCTTTCTCCCAACTCTTGAGACATGATATTTTGAAATAGGTGAGAATGCAACGCACTCTAAATGGGAAAATAGCGCCATAACAGTACTCGCACCCCTTTGAAAATGCGTGATTTAAACATAATCTATGTCGTTTCCCTTCCCCGCACCCCTTTGAAAATGTTTCAATTACACCTTCCCAGCATCGCTTCTCTTTCGCAAACTTTTGAGATGTGATTTTTTGACATAAATCAGCAATGTGCAACGCATTCTTATCACCCGCAACCCTTTGAAAATGTTTAAATTGCACATCATTCAACATCCCTATTCTTTCTCCCAACTCTTGAGACATGATATTTTGAAATAGGTGAGAATGCAACGCACTCTAAATGGGAAAATAGCGCCATAACAGTACTCGCACCCCTTTGAAAATGCCTGATTTAAACATAATCTATGTCGATCACCTTTCCCGCACCCCTTTGAAAATGTTTCAATTACACATTCCCAGCATCGCTTCTCTTTCGCAAACTTTTGAGATGTGATTTTTTGACATAAATCAACAATGTACAACGCATTCTTATCACCCGCACCCCTTTGAAAATGTTTAAGTTACACACCATTCAACATCCCTATTCTTTCTCCCAACTCTTGAGACATGATATTTTGAAATAGGCGAGAGTGCAACGCACTCTAAATGGGAAATAGCGCCATAACCATGATAACAGTATACTCGCACCCCTTTGAAAATGCGTGATTTAAACATAATCTATGTCGTTTCCCTTCCCCGCACCCTTTGAAAATGTTTCAATTATACATTCCCAGCATCGCTTCTCTTTCGCAAACTTTTGAGATGTGATTTGTTGACATAAATCAGCAATGTGCAACGCATTCTTATCACCTGCACCCCTTTGAAAATGTTTAAAGGTAGATGACCCGATCACATTTCGATTTTCAACTTGAAGTTTTCTATTCTACATGAAAGGTCATCCTTAAAAAAGTCGTGTTCCAAAGTTTGAGTTGCATAGCTCTAATGGTTCTTATTTTACACGCACAAGATGCTGTGAACTGTACCCATTGAGTAGTACACAAACTATATCGGTGGTATACCACCATTCGCGGTAATTCGACGTTATTTCATCGATTTCTCCGTAATTATACCGATTTAGGCCGTCAAATTTCAGTATGATGATGAGAAAAATACGAGCTTTCATATGATATGAAAATCTCCGTATGTTTGAAATAATTCTGTGTTACGAAAATGTGATCGGGTCATCTACCTTTAAGTTACACACCATTCAACATCCCTATTCTTTCTCCCAACTCTTGAGACATGATATTTTGAAATAGGCGAGAGTGCAACGCACTCTAAATGGGAAAATAGCGCCATAACAGTACTCGCACCCCTTTGAAAATGCGTGATTTAAACATAATCTATGTCGTTTCCCTTCCCCGCACCCCTTTGAAAATGTTTCAATTACACATTCCCAGCATCGCTTCTCTTTCGCAAACTTTTGAGATGTGATTTTTTGACATAAATCAACAATGTACAACGCATTCTTATCACCCGCACCCCTTTGAAAATGTTTAAGTTACACACCATTCAACATCCCTATTCTTTCTCCCAACTATTGAGACATGATATTTTGAAATAGGCGAGAGTGCAACGCACTCTAAATGGGAATATAGCGCCATAACAGTACTCGCACCCCTTTCAAAATGCCTGATTTAAACATAATCTATGTCGATCACCTTTCCCGCACCCCTTTGAAATGTTTTCAATTACACATTCCCAGCATCGCTTCTCTTTCGCAAACTTTTGAGATGTGATTTTTTGACATACAACAGTAATGTGCAACGCATTCTTATCAACCGCACCCCTTTGAAAATGTTTAAATTACACACCATTCAACATCCCTATTCTTTCTCCCAACTATTGAGACATGATATTTTGAAATAGGCGAGAGTGCAACGCACTCTAAATGGGAATATAGCGCCATAACAGTACTCGCACCCCTTTCAAAATGCCTGATTTAAACATAATCTATGTCGATCACCTTTCCCGCACCCCTTTGAAATGTTTTCAATTACACATTCCCAGCATCGCTTCTCTTTCGCAAACTTTTGAGATGTGATTTTTTGACATACAACAGTAATGTGCAACGCATTCTTATCAACCGCACCCCTTTGAAAATGTTTAAATTACACACCATTCAACATCCCTATTCTTTCTCCCAACTCTTGAGACATGACATTTTGAAATAGGCGAGAGTGCAACGCACTCTAAATGGGAAATAGCGCCATAACCATGATAACAGTATACTCGCACCCCTTTGAAAATGCGTGATTTTAAACATAATCTATGTCGTTTCCCTTCCCCGCACCAACTCGTGTTATGGTACATATGATGGTTTGGAGGTAAATTTACTAAAGTTTAATACCGTAAAGTGAACATTTTCACGTGTATAATTTTTCGCGATTATTTGCACACTTTGAACAATTTACGAATTTGAGCTTTTGCCCTTTGCCGCCCCCCCCCCCCCCCCCCCCCCACCACCACCACCACCACCACCACCACCACCACCACCACCCCCTGATAATAAGTGACTCTGGCTACGCTTCTGCACTCCAATCTAGAAATTTCTTTTTCCTTAAACTTCTACCTCTACCCTGGATCTTATGTTATGGTTTGAAGGTAAATTTACCCACGTTTAATACTATAGGGGTGAACATTTTTGCGTGTATACATTTTTCGCGCTTGGCACATTTTCAACAATTTCGTTTTTATTTTATTTTTGCGATTTTGAGCTTCCTTACATAGACCTACATACACAATGAATATATTTGCGCGCCTTTATTTGCGTGTTTGCTGAGATTTAGCACGAAAAGCGCAAAAATAAATGTAGCGCGAAAAAGAACACGTTGACACTTTCTGGAATCACAACAAAAACCATGAATAAACACATAACACTGCTCGCCAGAGCTATATTGTAGAACAGTAGTCTATGGTCACTATGCATAGTATACACTCTATCAAGGACAGTTTGCGTGAACTGTCAAACATCATTATATTAATACAGATCGGGTGGCAGGGGCATACAAAACCAGCAGCGAAAAGATTTAAATCTTAAATACTTAATTGGGCTCATGGTGACTTTTATTTGTGAACCGGTGAGGCGATCCACAGAATCAATGGATGAGAATCAGACAAATTTGCTTGGAAACAACTTCTAATGTCATGAAATCACTATAACAGTGTGTGTTCACATACATCATCAACATTTTGAAATCAATTCTTTAATAAATAAGTGTTGTCCTTTGTACAAACACATCACTTAAATCATAATTACTATAGTTTTGTAGACAATTTTCAGGTTTTTATCCCTACATAATCATGATAATATAAACGGAAAACAGTAGACTATAATTGTTAGGGCTTCCTTTTTCTCAGCACGATTGTATATAGTATAAACTCTTGGAGGCTCCATTCAATGCGAGGTCATGTGTCCAACAGTAAAGTCGGGTGGTTTTGGTATATAAAAACGAGGGCTTCATGTGAATCGTGGCCAGCCAGTCGGGCCGAGCTACCACTCAAGGTAGTTCGCGCCAATAACGCCGGGTTATTACCAAAGGTAGATCGTCCTATCCTAATAATGCTTGTATGAGAGATCATTCCGAGTCCGTTCATTGTCAGATAGTGAGGAATAACACCTCACGCCCATCGCCATCATCAGTTGCAGTAGCGATGGATCGCTCATTAAATCGGATACTGTGGATGCGGATGGGGTTGACCTGATCCCTGGTCATTTTGATCGTTAAAAGCATGAGTCCGATTGGTGCAACGTCATTGTGTGGACTGTTGAGGGTAAAAGTCTTTAACTGCTTCGACGAATTGTGACAGTCCGATGAGCATGGATCATTCATGAGATATATATCAATTAAATCTGATAAATCTCATCAATCCAATCCATCGTAGAGGAGCTCCAATCCAGCACGCTCCAATCGTAAGAGCTTCAATCCAGCTCGCTTTATTTAATCGTAGTGGAGCTCCAATCAAACTCACAACAATTATAGTGCGGCAATCATCCGGCTCGCTCCAATCGTAGTGGAGCTCCAATCCAGCTCGCTCCAATCCAACTCACTTCAATCATAGTGGAGCTCCAATCCAGCTCGCTCCAATAGTGGAGCTTCAATCCATTTCGCTTAAATCGTAGTGGAACTCCAATCAAACTCACTCCAACCATGCGGCAATCCGGCTCGCTCCAATCGTAGTGGAGCTCCAATCCAACTCACTTCAATCGTAGTGGAGCTCCAATCCAGCTCGCTCCAACCATGCGGCAATCATCCGGCTCGCTCCAATTGCAGTGGAGCTCCAATCCAACTCACTCCAATCGTAGTGGAGCTCCAATCCAACTCACTCCAATCGATCAAAGTGCAGTATCATCCGATTCCCTCGAACCGTAGTGGAGCTCCAATCCAACTCACTCCAATCGTAGTGGAGCTCAAATCCAGCTCGCTCCAATCGTAGTGGAGCTTCAATCCATCTCACTTAAATCTTAGTGGAGCTCCAATCAAACTCACTCCAATCATAGTGCGGCAATCATCCGACTCGCTCCAATCGTAGTGGAGCTCTAATCCAACTCACTCCAATCGTAGTGGAGCTCCAATCCTGCTCGCTCTAATCGCAGTGGAGCTCCAATCAAACTCACTCCAATCATAGTTCGGCAATCATCCGGCTCGCTCCAATCGTAGTGGAGCTCCAATCCAACTCACTCCAATCGTAGTGGAGCTCCAATCCAGCTCGCTGCAATCGTAGTGGAGCTTCAATCTATCTCGCTTAAGCCGTAGTGGAGCTCCAATCAAACGCACTCCAATCGTAGTGCGGCAATCATCCGACTCGCTCCAATCGTAGTGGAGCTTCAATCAAACTCACTCCAATGTAGTGGAGCTCCAATCCAGCTCGCTTCAATCGAAATGGAGCTCCAATCCAGCTTGCTCCAATCGTAATGGAGCTCCAATCAAACTCACTCCAATCATAGTGCAGCAATAATCCGGCTCGCTCCAATCGTAGTGGAGCTCCATGCAATCCAGCTCGCTCCATTCCGGATAGTGAATGTAAATTGCATTTAATATTATAACATGTACACAGGGCATTTACAGCCCTTTGAACACTGGCGGCCGGTATACAGGCTAATACGAGCATCGCATTCACTGGCGGCTGTTTACTCAGGGGTGTCAGTGTTCGAAGGGTTTAAATGAGGCCGGTGGGGGAAATAATAGGAAACATCCGGGAGATATGAAATATATCATGGAGCAAAACGAGACTTTGGTGGTACATTTTCAGGAGTTTATCCGTAAAAGACAATACTAATGGCGTGTAAACTGCGGAATCACGTGTGAGGTGAATCAAACAAATTATGAAGAAAAGACTATAACCGAAACCTGGTTATAACCAGGAGATGATGTCGTTTTTGGAAACATCACTCCTGCTGGTTTTACATTAACCCACACTCCACGTCCGAACAAAAATGGAGGAGGTGTTGGCCTTTTTATAAATCCTCGTTCGATGTTCGAGTCCAGAACTATCGGACATTTGAATCATTCGAGTCTTTTCATGCCGAAATCTCAAATAAATCCCGTTCTTTAAGAATTGTAGTCATTTATAGACCTGAAGTTTTGAAAGACAGAAGCGGACGCCGACTGCCCTTCAAATTCTTCTTGGAAGAATTTACTGCCATGATTGAAGATTACCAGTTACATCCCTCTGATATACTTTTTTGTGGGGACTTTAATATTTGGGTTGATGATCTTGTCGATCCAGAGGCTAGACAATTAAATGGATTTACTCTCATCCTGCGGGCTAAAACAGCATATAAATGAGCCTACTCACATACATGGTCATACCTTGGATTTGTTAATAACTCGTGAAACTGAAAATGTATTTTCAAATGAGTGTGTTTTTCTTGGTCTTTCGGATCATTTTGTAATATCTTGTGCTCTGAGAATAGAAAAAGCCCCACTTCAGTGGAAGACTTCACCACACGTAATCTAAAGGCTATAGACTTTAAAGTTTTTGCTCATGATATATCTATGTCTCTTTCTAAAATTGACTTTGGTCAAGATGATGTTGATCTTTGTGTGAATAAGTATGAATCTTTGTTGAGTTCCCTTCTTGACAAATTTGCCCCTGCGAAAACACGTCGTATTCTTGTAAGACCAAATACACCGTGGTTCAATGCCGAAATTCGCAAACAGAAATGTAATAGAAGGGAACTTGAACATAAATGGCGCAGGTCGAAACTCGTGGTTGACCGTCAAGCTTACTGTGAACAAAGGCAAGTGGTCATAAGTATGATTGAGGAGGCAAACACCGCCTTTTATTCTGATTCTGTTGCTCAGTGCCATGGTGACCAGAAAGGTCTTTTTCGTGTTGTCAACAATCTCTTGCACAAAAGTAAAGATCCTGTGCTTCCCAGTTGTACTTCTGATCAAATGCTTGCCAACAGGTTCTCACCGTTTTTTGTTGGTAAGATTGAGAGTATACGAAGTGGTTTTAACGAGAATGTTGTATTTCCATCTAATGACATACAAAAGTCAGTTTGTGTTCCTCATCTTACTGATTTTGAACCAGCCACTGATGCCGAGGTGTTCTAATGAGTGCACCTACCAAATCATGCGAATTAGACCCTCTCCCAACATGGGTCATAAAAGAATGTGTTCATGACATTGTTCCATCAATAACTCGTATAATTACATGTCTTTTTCAACAGGCATTTTTCCAAGTGCTCTAAAAACAGCTTATATAAGACCTCTTCTAAAGAAGCTTGGTCTTGATAAAGAGGAACTCAAAAAAAAAATTAGGCCAGTCGCCAATTTGACGTTCCTTGGAAAAATGATTGAGCGCGTTGCTTGATCTCGCCTTAAGACTGTCATTGATGATTCCAATCTGCCTACCGTGCAAATCATAGTATCGAGACAGCGCTGCTACGTGTTAATAACGACATTCTGCGTGCAATGGACAATGGCAAAATAACTGCCCTGGTGATGCTTGATCTCAGTGCTGCGTTTGACACCGTGGATCATAATATCCTGCTCCAAAGGCTTCAAAATAACATTGGTGTGTCAGGCGTAGCACTGAAATGGTGTAAATCGTACCTACGGGATAGGATACAGCATGTGAGAATTGGTGACACCTCGTCTGAGCCAGTTACACTGAAATATTCTATGCCCCAAGGTTCCGTACTGGGACCACAATGGTTCGTCATCTACACCGCACCAGTCCGTCATATCTTTCAGAAATACAACCTCAAATACCACATAATATATGCAGATGATACCCAAATTTATTTTTCATTTGACGCTAACCAGATAGCTGCCACTGATGCAATTCATGTTATTGAAGCATGTGTTGAGGAGATCCGTCAATGGATGAAAATTAATTCTCTCAAACTCAACGATGGCAAGACTGAATTTATCTTATTTGGCTCCAAACAAATGTTAGACAAGCTTTCTGACATTCACATTATAGGCAGCTCAACCATTGCTCCAGTGAAACAAGTTCGCAATCTTGGATTCATCATGGATACGTCAATGACTCTAACTTCGCACATATCTTCCATTGTCAAATCAGCTTCTTTTCAATTAAGAAGCCTGGGCAAAATTCGGAAATTTCTGGACTCAAAGACAACAGAACAACTGGTTCATGCCTTTATCACTTCCATATTAGACATCGGTAATTCTCTCCTTGACGGACGTCCTAAAGAACAGATTCATCGATTGCAATTAATTCAAAACACGGCTGCACGTCTCATCACACGCACAAAACCATCCACTCACATAACTCCAATCTTGTTTGATTTGCACTGGCTACCAGTTCATCTGAGATTTGAATATAAGCTTCTCATACAGTGGCGTAGCTCAGGGGGGGGGGGCAGGGGGGGAAATGCCCCCCCCCCCCTGACGAAAAAAATTCAATTTGTGCCCCCGCCCCCCCCCCCCCACCCCCCCTAAAAACAAAAAAGGGGTGAGAAAAAAAGAAAGAGGAAAAAAATGAGAAAAAAGACCGAGGTTATTAGCCAAATAGAAGGCAAAATTGTATGACCTCGCTACACCCCCCCCCCCCCCCCCCACCCACTTACGTGAAATTCACGAGGTAAGTGACTAGAATTTTTTGGGGGGCAACCTTTTACGAAAATTTTAGAAATCTTGCCCCCCCCCCCTGAAAAAAATCCTAGCTACGCCACTGTTCTCATACTCACTTATCGTGCCTTAAATGAACTTGCTCCTGCCTACATTACTGAACTTCTAACATTGTATAAACCGTCTCGGTCTGGCTTGCGTTCCACATCAACAAATCTTCTGGTTATGGAAAAGTCGTATCGGTCATGGGGGGACAGAGCCTTTACCATTGCTGCGCCTAGGCTCTGGAATTCACTTCCTAATCATATCCGGGCCTGTTCGTCTCTCTCATCATTCAAAACTGGCCTCAAAACTCATTTGATGTATACTGCTTATAATTAAGATGTTTCAATTGATTTCGTGATTGATTGTCCATTGTATAATTGTTGCTTTCTTGTATGCATTATTTGTAAAGGGTTCAACAAAAGAAAGTATACCACTTTGTTTATGTCATTTTGAGTAACTTTCAATTTGTTTTTGTCCAAACAGGCTAGATAGGCATTTAGATGAATCTTTTAGGCATAATTTGATACCAAATTTCCCCCCTAATAACAAAGATAAACCATGATTAGCACCATTTAAAGGAAAATATCCCATTTTCAAAAGTCGCATTTCCAATACACAGCACGAGAAGAAAGGGCCAATTGTTAACACACACATATGCCGTATTTATCCCGTACTGATCACCGCGCATATCCCTCAATGCGCGGGCTAATTCAAATGTAAACTGATGCATGGGTGAAGGATTTGAATGTAAAGGAATGTTATGGATGGGTAGAACATGGACAGATTAACCAAATCTTCTCGTGCTGTGTATTGGAAATGCGACTTTTGAAAATGGGATATTTTCCTTTAAATGGTGCTAATCATGGTTTATCTTTGTTGTTAGGGGGTAAATTTGGTATCAAATTATGCCTAAAAGATTCATCTAAATGCCTATCTAGCCTGTTTGGTCAACAACAAATTAAAAAGTACTCAAAATGACATAAACAAAGTGGTATACTTTCTTTTGTTGAACCCTTTATATGTATAATGTTCTCTGCTCTGGTTTCATTGTTTCTTTTGTGTAATTGCTCAATGCGCCATGAGTGCTTTGGCAGATTTGCGGGCATTATAAATGTTCAGTATTATTATTATTAGGATTATTATTATTATTATTATTATTATTCAATCTGTTGCTCGTCATTCATTCAGTCACTTATGTAATCAGACTATCCGTTTTAGGATTAACGTGGATTTCAAAATTAATCATTCTGGACATGTTTTTTAAATTATGATTTGTGTGAGGGACATGTCTTCTACTGTAGCTCGGGAATCTGTCGGATAGTTGGAGAGCGTTACTCCCTATGTTTGGGTACCGATGTGAGAAGTGTCGATCCTCACAGTGCCGTGACATACTACAGTTGGAGCTCTTCCGGCGCCGACATATTCAACCGTTGCCGCCGGGTGAGAGTGAATGGTCTGTTTGTCATATAATCTGCACATAAATTGAGGGAGTTGCCTGCTGCTACAAACAATAATTATGAGTTCCCAATATGCATTTTACGCTACAGTGCAACAGGCCATAAACATCCCGAAAAGACAAGTCAAGTGATTAGGCCATAGTTTAAAGGGGCATTGAGAGATACGTATGGGAGTGCGCCCTCAATTATCCTGGAAATCATTTTTTTTTGCATCAAATAATACTTAAACAGTTGACCAACATTCGCCGTTAATCATAAAATGTCATGATTTTCTTTTCGATATGATCATATTAAGGTGAAACTAAGGTGCTGAATTCGGAAGTTATGCTAAGTTTTACTCACGGACTTTCGCGGCAAATCTCAACCCGGAAGTGCTGTTATTTGCTTAGTTTGGCATGAAGGCGATGTCGGAATTGTATGATATTTTGGATTTGGGCTATGTTGATGATTATCTTTATGTTATTTGCTCATTTAGTATATCGATACATCTCTCAATGCCCTTTTAAATTAGTCATATAGCACAAGTCTCATTATTTTAATATAATATGAAGTAAAGGTCTGGCAGTATGAAAATGTGAAAAAACATAAAAAAGATGATTTTACATATACTTTTGCAACCATAAAAGATAAAAGTACACTGATTTCAAATAAGGTGTACATTATATTTGGCCGATAATTCTGATTGAGCACTTTTTTGAAAAGTATCTCGTTTTGGAAAAATAAGCGAAAGGGTAATTTTTAGTTAATTTGCTTAATTTATATGTTTCTTTTATCTGTTACTGATTAAGGTAAATAGGCGATTACAATTCAAAGCTAAAACTTCAGAGGAAAGTTTTGTATTGATTTGAATTCAAATAATTGACCGGTTATGCCGAAATTTAGAAAGCTCATTTTTGGGGCAAAATCAACAAAATGGCCGCCAAGGTCAAATGTCACATATTTACTCTTTTTGTTAGGGCCTATATCTAAAGAACCGAACAAGGTGTTAACCTTCTGATCAATATAACGTTTTCCTTGATGTGTCAGCTTTCAAATACAATTGCCTTTTTTACCTTTTCAATTACAGATAAAAGAAACATTTAAGCAAAGTAACTAAAAATGGGATTTTAGCTTATTTTTCCAAAACGAGATAACTTTTCAAAAAAGTGCTCAATCTGATTGAGTTGAAGTTGAAGTGAGATTCGAACCAGGAATTGTCATCTGGAACCTGCGATCACAATTGCCCTAGCCCAAACTGTCGGCTTTACCAATTGAGCTAAACGGGACTGCTATGTCAGATACTGTTTTATAACTACATGTATGATTGATGGGTCGGTATAAATGGACGGCCCTCTATCTTATTGGAAATAAATTGATTTAATAGCCATTCAATTATAATCCTGTGAGACCAGGATTATAGTGGTTTGCATAGTTACTTTCATTTTGTTGCTTAACTTGATCTCCCAACCTAATATGCATCATCATAATTCTCCCTTAAATCATGATGAAGGAAACGTTTAAGATTACTGTGTGAAACATTTAAAATAAGCCAATGAATACATTTTGCTGTAGTTAATTTGTAGTATAAATGTTTTTTAGCTTATAAAAAGGTTGGACTATTAAGATCATTACTTTTAACAATCAAATTAATTATGCGCTTGTTTATTTGAAAAATAAAGCTAGTATAGTTGAGTAATAAGTTTACATTCAAGTTTGCATTATTTCTATATCACTAGGATTTCAAAAGAAATTGCAAAGGGTGTACTTGAGAATAGAACCACCAACCTCGTGATACTGAAGTTGACGCTTTACCAATTGAGCAATTCGTCTGTCCATGAAATTATTTAGATAGTAATACAACTTTATAGTATTGAATATCGAATACACTAAACTCATTCGTGCTAATTTCTCAAGATCAAAAGAGGGCGCTCATACCTTTTTATCTATTTTCAGCTTATTAACTATTAGTCAGTATGGGCTTATAGACGATGTTTAACGGTATATTAAAATTATGAGACTTGTGCTATATGACTAATTTAAACTATGGCCTTATCACTTTCGGGAGGCTTCTGGCCTGTTGCACTGTACATTTAGATCGATTATTTGTCAATATTTGTGTTTCTTCCATTGCAATGCTGGTAATCAATGATGCTCCAAATTATCATGATGATTTGTAAAGATTGTGGGGATGGGACATTATACGGGATATGAGTTTAAAATGTTTGGGTTTGGAGCTTATTTTTGTAAGTTGTCAGGGATTGATATGAGTCTGAAGTTATAACGGAAATAAGGTGTTTTTGGAGTTAATGTTTGTTGTAAGGGGGGAAATACTATAATTGTCATTTGAAATTGATGTCCATTATAATGACGTGAATATATTTATAGATGCCTTTGATCAACACTAGGGGATGTCATTTATTACGGAGCGTGGGACTCGTTAGATCGAGGTAATCTGTCGGTGCTATGTATGTGCACGAGTGGAGATCGTTTGCATATGACCATGGTCACGATACGTGATTGTATGCGTCTTCCTGTGCTCTTTATGCGACTGGCTGGTCCTTCTTTCATGCGATGGCCCTAGCCGTAGTAAATGACAGATCCCCGGGACAGATCCTTCATGAATCATCTAATGGATCATTGCGTGTGATTTGATCCGATTAAAAACAATCACCGCATATATTTCCGCCCTGGTCTGTTATTAGGGAGCTTTCGATTTGGACGACGGACGCTTCTACGACGGTAAGATGACACCTCGAGTCATGTGCGCATGCGTCGACTTAGCAATCCGTCGGTCGTCCAATTTCTGGGACCTCTTAGGGAGCTTTCAATTTGCACGACGGATGAATCTAGGACGGTTGAATGACACTTTAAGTCATGTGCACATGCGTCAGTCTTGTCATCCGTTGGTCCTCTAAATGCTACAACGCGTAAAGGGAACAACCGTGGTGTTGACGACGGCACCGTTTTGTTTACCGTCGTAAAAGCGTCTGTCGAACAAATCGAAAGCTGAAGACAGGTCCCAGAAATTGGACGACCAACGGATTGCTTAGTCGACGCATGCGCACATGACTCGAGGTGTCATCTTACCGTCGGGCGTAGAAGCGTCCGTCGTCCAAATCGAAAGCTCCCTATTGTTACCGATCTGGGACGTATCGGTTTAGGGAGGGGCAATGTAGCGGAAATCAGTCGACTATAGAGGGCTTCATTTATCTCAGCACGATTGTAGTATAAACTCTTGGTGGCTCCCTTCAGTGCGAGGTCATGTGTCCAACAGTAAAGTCACGTGGTTTTAAGAGGTTTTGGAAACAAACAGATGACCCTCTCCCTAGAAATCACATTTGCAATCACATTTGCTTCCAGTGATAAGAACCACTTTATGCATCTTAAATAGTAACATGTAATAAAACCACAATCTCATTTTTGTGCTCCAAGCATACGATGTTTATTTTTGCCATTACACATTACACTAATTCCCCATGCCCTCATTGCACAGCTCAACCATAGCAGTCCCGCACGAGCCTCTCAATATGCTCAATGGACATATCATTGTCTATCTCATTTCAATAAACCGTTTAAATAAACATTACATGTATAGTGGTATTTTTCTACTTTTAACATATTAAAAAGGTTTAGAATAACAACAAAAACACCTGTTGTTTCATGTGTTCATTGTTGTCTTTTTAAAAATGCTATTCGACGTTAAAATAACAAACAATAAGGGTACAAAATAGACAACATTCATACATTTCTTTTTCTACTTCTTTTCATCACTTACAATAATACCCAACATTTTCACAATCACTGTTAGTGGGAGATTGTGCACGAAAATTATGTGCAATTATTTTAATATATTTCAAACCGAGCTCAAACAAGCCGAGAACCGCTGTTAATGTTCGACCATGTAGCGGGTCGCAAGCGAAGCGAACGTACCCACTCGTATCTTGAATTATTATAATATTTGTCCACAATATATATACATTTTAATCATCTGTCTATACCTATGAAAGACTAGTGCAGAACGCCTCATCGACGGTGCAATTGTGAATTGTGACTCCGATAATTCGACTAGTATCATGGGAGAGACCAGGTTAAAGGTATATTATGTGATCTTTCCAGGGAACGCCCTCAACATCGAAAAAAAAATTGAAAGCAGAATTTCTTGCAGATTTACATTTCTGATCATAAATCGTACATACATTCCAAGTTACAGGGCGATACGATTCTTAATTACTTCAAAATCATGGTTTTAGAGTGAAAATAAACTGTCGGATATCCGACAACTTATTTTATTCTAGTCTAAATTCACTCTAAAACCATGATTTTGAGGTAATTAGGAATCTTATCGCTCTGTAACTTGGAATGTATGTACGATTTATGATCAGAAATGTAAATCTGCAAGAAAATCTACTTTCTAAAAAAAAATCATGAATAGAGGGCGCTCTCTGGAAAAGATCACATAATATGCCTTTAAGTTGCAAGATCATTCGGAACTCCCAGTGACATACATGTAGCTGTGGAAATCGTGGCACTACATGTAGCAGTTCAAGGGAAAAGTGCTCAAAATAGTAACTTACTAGGTAATGAAATATGCTCATAACTTTAGAAGTGTAACTCCTACGTAAGATATCGAATAATAAATTTGAAAATAAATGTCTTCTCTTTAATTTGCCATATTACACGTGATGATTTACTGAATATTAATCAAGTTATAAAACCACAACAAAGTCCGTTTGTCATTTAGCATTTTGGTGCTTATACACGCATTCTAGGCAGATTATTGATAACGGGTAACGACAACTCATCGGTCGATAGCAAGATGAGGATGGGTAATGTTTCAATTGATCAATGCAACCCATACAGATCGATAACTGTCACACAATCCTGATTGTTCAAAACCCAAGTACAAAAATGTAATTGCACTTTGTTTCATTCTTTTCGGTGTAGTGTTCTTAATTGTTAACCGATCTTCACGAACAATATCTCAAATTGAAGAGGAGAAAGCAATCTATAATTCTATGATTAAATATGTTTTAAGTTGGAACTATATCTTAGAGTCACGAGCGTATTGATTACCAATACATTACTTTCTTGAGCACTGTACGTCTATATGATATGATATGATATGATTTTATTGGCACAAAATCGCCGAATTACATTGTACAAGAAAGCAAGGAATACATATAAAACAATTCATTACACAAATAGCCAACTTACTGGGCAGGAACATGGCAAACAACAAGAGACAAGGCCAAAGACAGGATATGCGAGCTTGATGCAGAAAGACAGAGCACGCAAACCAAACTAAAGTCATGAAAAAAGTAACTATACAGGTAATAAATGGGCTTTTAACTCTAAAAATATATATATCCTACCTAAAAATATTAAAATATAAAGTTGTTGAGAAATCTATCTTCTTTAATATGGGATATTGCACGCTAGGATCAGTTGAATATTGAAGAAGTGACAATCCAAAGTGTACGGTAAAGTCATAAAATTCATTTTCACATTTTACTTTTCAACACGGGGGAGAGTATGACAGGTAGCGTTTGTGTGGCGTATTGATCCATCGGAACAATACGGTCGACTATCCAACCTGCGCATGCATCCCCAATTGCACTATCGGTAATCGATTGAATGTACCCGTAGCTGGGTCCGCGTGTAGAAGAAAAATATGTGAAATTGAAAATCGGACTTTACCTTACATTTTGGAATATCACTTCCTCAATATTCAACCGATCCTAGCGTGCAATGCAATATATCATTATAAGAAGATAAATTTCTCAACAACTTCATAATTTAATATTTTTAGGGTAGGATATATATTTTTAGAGTTAAAAGCCCATTTATTACCTGTATAGTTACTTTTTTGATGACTGTATGGGAGTTCACGGTTGATCAGCTTCACATAATAAGGAATGGGGCTTTCAGCATATCTGTTTGTGCGAGCACGAGGCTGGGTGAGTTCGGCATTGTTTCTCAATTGTCTACCATGAACCTGACCTCTGCATGCAGGGAGCAACCTTTTAGTCCTACTGCATTCGGCTAGTGACTGAGCAAACTTCAGAGAATGTTGCTCCCTCCGGGCAGACAAATAATCAAAGTTACATATATCTAAAGCATTATCATAGGAAATAAAACTAGGACCAAGAATAATTCTTAAAGCTCTCTTTTGGACTCTCTCAAGTTTTAGAGCTAGTTTGGATGTGAGGGCACTACAATGCCAGATGACATCAGAATATTCAAGCAGAGGGCGAATGTACCCCCTGTACATCGTCACTAACTTGGATGTATGAAAACCAAAACGTTTAAGAGATCGCAACCCTACTTCTGACCATTGTTTGTTATCAATATCCCAGAGGGCTATTGTTATACAATGCTGTAGGAAGAAAATCTCTGGTTATATGGTGCGTTGGAGATTGCTAAACGCTATTTGATTAAAGGTTACCAATCATAGTGCTAAACAACATACTAAAAATGTGATAAATTTATTAGAATGCTAATTTTACAAATCACGGTCCCCATGCCAACATTATAGGGGTCTTTAGATTTGCACGACGGACGCTTTTACGACGGTAAAAGACAAAACGTTGCCGTCGTCACCACGACGGTTGTTAGTCCTTTTACATGTTGTAGCATTTAGAGGAACAACGGATGACAAAGTTGACGCATGCGCACATGACTCAAAGTGTCATTCAACCGTCCTAGATTCATCCGTCGTGCAAATCGAAAGCTCCCTAGTCTTACTTTCAATATCAACGTTGTAATTAAGTTACGAGTTAGTTTTGAAAACGTTATGATACAACTTTATATTTAACATTAACTGCAACATTTTATTTATGGATGTACTCGATCCAACGTTTTGAAAAACCGTTCATCACAAGGTCAGTGGTTAGTTACGTTCCTACAACTTTGTATGTACATTAAAAGGTGCTGAAAATGTTCGTGCAACGTTATTTTTTAGCGTTGTTTGAAAGTGCTGAATCTAATGATGTTTTCTTAACACTTTCCACGCGGCTCTAAGTTTTACAAAATAGAAATTTCAGAAACCTTTCCCAACTTTCAGGGTCTATCTCAAGGATTACTGGACCAATACTATGCATGTTTGTTCTCATGGTGATTCCAAATATGCTCAGGACATTCAAAAATGTTGACATTTTTGAAACATTTTGTGAAATTTTGGAATGTCGTCTCTGCAGCTGCCTGCCGCGTGGACAGTGTTAAAACGTTGTATCAATTTTGCATAAACGTTTTCCATGACCTAACCAAACTACATCTAACTTGAAGGTTAAGGTTGTGTGTGATAACGTTACGTTTTTGCCAGGTTGATACTATAAACAACATAAGATGTAGGCCGAATCAACAATATAATCAGTTACTTTAAGTTAGCTGTATAGATGGGGTGACATGTGACGTCATGCCGGGCATTTTGTCGGCAATTGCCATTGGTCTTTGCCCCGGCTGTATTTTCTTTTTCGTACGTGATCCTAGTGAAATTCACTTTATTCCGTTTTAATACGGAATCAATCAAATTCATTGAATAAAATAATTTATTTAAAAAAAACTTATTTCACTAGGATCATATGAGAAGAAAACAAATCGCGCCCGGTGGTATGCGCATGCATCCTGTTTAGGACCCGTGCTTTTAAAACTCGCGCCACAAACACTATAAAGGGCAATAAGGCATTGACTCCCTCAAGCATGTATCGACAGTCCAGTCTATTCGACCGTTGCTATTGTTGATAAACATTGCTGTCACCCCATCTATACAATCACGATGTTAGAATAAAAATATGATGTCGTCTGTGAATTCCAAGGTTCCAACTGACAGTTGATCATTTTGAGAAATAGCTGTTTAAGCTTACAAAACAAAAAGAAACTTACCGGAAGTGAGATCTTTAAACATGTCAAAATTCTAAAAATTTAGCCAAAAATAGTTATCATTTTAAAGCTAACACATGTCAATTTAAAATAAAATGATGTCTCAGGCCCTTAAAATACCAGATAGAACCTTTTAATTCTGACGAATTTAGATATAATCAGTTGAAAAGTCTGTGTTAAATTTGCAAATCAAGGTGTTAGAAGAAAAAACCCATTACGATACAGGCTACCGTATATAATAAGCTGATTACTTGATAGTATATTTACAAATCACGATGTTACAATACATAATTAAAACATGCTATATATATAGTTTGTAGCTGTTTTAGTACAGCCGTACATGTGGTGGTTTAAAAATGTGTAGATCGTCGATCATTCACAACGACACAAAATATAGTACAACCTATACGTTATAAGAGCACCGTATAGCAAAACCACACATTTTCCCGTGAATTTTGAATAATTCGGTGTAAAATTCAAGTACGTCTATACCTAAGAAGACAACAAAGGTCAACAATAGTACCACTACTGTTCCATTTAGCTATCAGTGTGCTCCCTCCCCAGGTAAATGTGGTTTCCTATCGGCAAACTACTTTTAACTCATACGAATTAAAGGTATATATTATGTGATCTTTTCCAGGGAACGCCCTCAACATCGAAAAAAATGAAAGCAGATTTTCTTGCAGATTTACATTTCTGATCATAAATCGTACATACATTCCAAGTTACAGGGCGATACGATTCTTAATTCAAAATCATGGTTTTAGAGTGAACATAAACTGTCGGATGTCCGACAACTTATTTTACTCTAGTCTAAATTCACTCTAAAACCATGATTTTGAGGTAATTAGGAATCGTATCGCTCTGTAACTGGAATGTATGTACGATTTATGATCAGAAATATAAATCTGCAAGAAAATCTACTTTCTAAAAACAAATCATGAATAGAGGGCGCTCCCTGGAAAATATCACATAATATGCCTTTAAGGGGGGGGGGGGGCGTCAGAATTAGCATGATTGTACACAACTTTCCCGACTTTCAACCATGTCTATCAGCCGAAATATCTTCAATATTTTATAAATAATACTCCTCTTAATATCTGTGCCAAATTTCATTACAATCAAACATTGTATTTTTGAGTTATCAGTGCTCCCGTTTTGCCATTTACGCCTTTTCGCTGTTTTGAGATACAGGCCATTAAAGTTAGTTTTGAAACACATGCGGGCGCTTTTGCATGTTAGTCAGACACTTTAGTTATAAAACATTGTTATTTTTAGATGGAGATTGAATTATCACAATTGTTGATGAAAGATTCATAAAATTCGAGCTATGCGTTCGCTTTTTATTATTTTTAAATTTCATTTCTGTATAAATAGCAGGGCGAAAAACAATAAAATACATAAGAAATTTCGTTTTTACCATACATCCATGCAACATATTTGTTTTAAACTATTTATTTACAATTTTTTTTAAAATGCCTTATATATCACTAGATGAGCTATTATGTGTATAAAAGTATAGGAAATGCCGCATTTTTACCAAATTTTAAATTAACCTTCTAAGAGCAATCGGTCATATCTCGAGAACTACATACCCGATTGCGATCAAACAAAAACCTTCTGCAAGAGTAAATTACACAGATTCTAATCGCACGATCTCACTTTTGCCACGGTGTGTAAAATTTGGCCGATTTTTCTGACTCACCCCCTCCCCCCGTTTAGAACAATTGAGTTGAGCCCTTAACCTCTTTTGTCTTCTGATAGCACGTTTATCGAATGTAAGAGATACTATGGTGTAAAGAAATGGGTTTATGGCTGAATTGATGGGTAATACAAACGCCACTGTCCAAGCATATACAACGGGGCTAACTGATATGACTTTAGACTGGACCAGAATGCAAACGATCACCAGTGGTACCCATGTAAAGAAGTCAGTGAAAACAATAACGGACATTTTTGATGCCATACGTAGTTCTTCTCTTTGACTTTGGCTTCGCCCAGCACTGCGTGCAGTTTGTTTTGCCTTGAAAAATATCGCAACATAAAGACTTGCAACAGATATAAAACAGATGGTATTAACACCGATGAAAACTATTATGGAGTAATAAGTTGCGATTTTGTAACCAATGATCTTAGATATTGGGTATAAAATTGTAATTATATCGGGGGAAATTTGTAAATTTACATTCGCGAACTGAAAATTATATGCATTTGGATCCGCGCCATCACTTTCAGGGGCAAGAGACCCGACTAGACTAGTAGTTCTCAGTATGCCAACATCAACCGAACTGACGTTTGTTTCATCAATAGGTCGTCGTACTATTGGAATACCAATACAGACTTCAGACACTTCATAAGCATCCGGAAAGTATCCAGAGAGAATAATTGGTGGAACACTTAGTATAATTCCAATGCACCAAATCAATCCAACGCAGAACTTTGTCGATTTGAATCCCAATCTGAACCTGCTAAACGGAAACGACGTTCCTAGAAATCTATCAATGGTTATAAGTGTGATTAGAAAAACGGACACTTCACTTGATAATATAGAAAGGGTACCGACAATTTTACACACAGCACCGGTAATCCAGCTACTAGAGTATGATGGGAAGTATTGTGCGTAATATGCATCCGCAAATGCTAACATTACCATGCTGATTCCCATCGCGCAGTCAGATATTGATAAATTCAATATCAAATAGGTCTGAACGGTTTGATTGTCCCGACAACGCAGATAAAGCACAAGTACATTGCAAACAACGGCGAATAAACCCAGCAACCACATTGAAACTCGAAGATATAAATGTTCAAGCATTCGTTTGCATGTGAGATAGATAGGTCGGGGCTTAGATGGAATACATCCGAGTTGCTGTTCAGTAAAGCAACATGTGGCGCTTTCATCTACTAATAAAGTCGTGTTGTGTAGTCCAACAAAGGACATATCAGTTGCCTTTAATAGCTGATTTCCTCTTAAATCAACAGCACTCGCATCAATGTATTTGAAGATGTTTTGCTCAATAGTTTGGATTAAATTGTACGATATATTAATTAAATGAATATTTTTCAAATTGTCAAATACACCTTTCGGTAAAATTGTGATTTTGTTACTGTTAAGATCAAGCGTTACAAGTTGACCAAGTTCCGAAAATAAACGCGGATTGATTTCAGTAATCTGGTTGTATGAAAGTGTCAGCATCGAAAGATTGCTTTGATGGTCAAATGAATCAGGGTTTAGACCATTTACTATATTATTTCCTAATCGAAGGACTCTTAAATTCGATAAACTGTGAAGCGTTTGCGGTTTCAATTCTTGTATTTGATTAACCTCGATACTTAGAAAGATCAAACTTGATAGATATTGGAATATGAATTCATCAAGTTCAACGACATTGTTATTCCTCACTTCAAGCATCTCAAGAACTGCAAGTGTGTCCAATGATGGCAAAATTGTTAGGTTGTTTTGAGACATGTCCAAAAATCGCAGGTCTATTAATGTCTGAAAAGTAGTGTCAGATATTTCAAACAAACTATTGTTGTTCAAATCCAAATATTGCAACGAATATGCATTACGAAATATTTCAACGGGTAATCCTTTAAGGTTATTGTTGTGCAAATGAAGATGAATCAATGCCGATTGGGACCAGAAAATCTCCTTCGGTAATGATATCAACTCGTTGTCATTCAAGTATAACGAATTTAATAGATTCATTGAACGAAAGGAGTCGGTTGATAGACTGGCAATTGTATTAGAGTTGAGTCGAAATTCCCGTAACGTGTTAAGCATGCCAAATGCATCATCCGGTAAGAATGATAGACTATTGAAGTCTATATCAAATCTTGTCAATGAAAGTAAACCGTTCAAATCGCCGTTAGCAAGCGAGGTCACTCTGTTATGGCTTAGAGATATAACTAACAAGTTAGGCAATCCACTAATGAAACCTATAGGCGATTCCAGATAATTCGAACTAAGGTCTATCAAAATTAAATTAACAAGACCGTCAAACACATCCTCCGAGAGGTATATAAGCTGGTTAAGGCTGAAGTCAAGACGTGTTAACTCGATTAGTCCTGTAAATATTCCATTCGGCAGAGACATCAATTTATTTTCCGCAAGATTAAGAACCTGTAACCCAACTAGCCCGGTGAAAGCATCTCGAGGTAGTGAAATCATCTGGTTTGACCAGATAATATACAACAGGTTATTCAGATTATGAAATGATCCTGTATTATCGGCAGATGTGTTATGGTTACCACGTGACCATTCCGTTTCACTGGTAAAATGTGCAGTTGCAGCGCCCTTCACGCAGCCCAAGTGACCGAAACGTGCTGAAAACAAATTCGATGGGACTGACGTCAACGAAGTGCCATAACATACTATATACTCAAGGTTATTAAGCCCAACAAACGCATCACGTGATACCATGATCAGTGGATTGTATGATAGATCCAGTGACCATAAATAAACGCTAACAAACGTCAAATCTTCCAAGGTATGTAAGTCATTACTTGCCAAAACTAATCGACCAATAGCCAAACCACAAAAGGCGCCAGGGACAATACTCGTCATTCCTTTATTACTAAACAATAACATCACATTATAAGTCGGATTTGTATAAATCAACAAAGTGTTCGACTTCGTGTCGTTGGAACACTCCATCAACCATTGCCTGTAAGTCAAGGTACAAGCACACCCATCTGGACACTGCGCATTAAACGTGAATTCACTCGAGTGATTAGCTTCGATAGCGATATCAACCATATCATACTCAGTCATATTGCATACCTCATGAATTAAACCCATACCCTCGGAATCCTCTAGGTTTCTGGCTACGCTAAAACAACCATTGGCAGAGTCGTTCATTTCAAGAATACGCAAAGTCACCACCATATTGTAAAGATGCACTTTGGAAATTGTGGTTGCAAAATACCCGACGCAGAACTTGGAATCAGGCGCAAGGTCAATAAATCTTTTGGAACATGGCACCCCTGTGGTATTATGATGAGTCGACATTTCTAGATACAAGTAGGAATGTTCATAAGTTGCCGTAGAATTAAATATCTCGACGGACATTCCGTCTTCATACGGTGCAACTACATCTAGTACACAATCCGTGTTTGCAACAATTGTTACTATATAGTTAGTTGAAATCTTAGTTTTTGATATGTCATTGGTATTGCATTCAATGATAGTGGTGTGTATACTATTACTTGTCTGAGAAACACACTCTATCACCACCAACATTGACAATACACACAACATGTGGAACCAAGTATACTGATGGCAAATCATTTTTGGTACTTTTTTATGGATACAGTTTGAATCAGAACTCATGACACGTCAGACCAATGCTCGTAATAGTTGCGCGCACAATGTCAAAATAGCCGGAAATTAGCGTTTGACGAAGACAACGTTATTTTAAAATATGATGAACCCTATTTAGAAACCAGATCGTATGCCTTTGGGAAAGGTACCTAGCAGGTACCTATAGCCCAATACCTGAATACGGAACTAGGATATGTTCATTATTGTATCAGAAGTAAATAATTATATGAACTTGCACCAAATGCGGAATTATTTTTGTGTGGAATATTCTGAGTAAAACAAAAACCTAATTTTACAGGCCGTATGTCAAAAATCTGTTAATAATTATGTACAAAACCCACACGACGCTGCGAAAAATACATTTTTTAGTAAAGTGTAAATACTTATATAATTGAATAGTGCGAAATTAAGGTAACATTGTCAATTATCTTACGTAACTTTCAGGGAATTTCGCATATAGGTCGCCCTGGTTATCCGGGTATTTTTGTCATTTGCCGTTGATACAAAGCAAAACGTTTTAACACATCAGAGTCTACGCTCTACTCACTCATACCACAATATCGTTCCTAGTGATCGTGAGGCCGTGTATTAGCGACTGTTGTTTACATCAGCAAACGGCAAGTGACATCACTCCGGGCCGACCTATTCGTTCGGTATGATCTTTTATTGGTGCGAAAAACAAAGGAACTACAAAAGGAGTCCTCATAAAATATATAAGTTGTTATAGTGTACATTCATATCACATTGTTAGAATAATGCGTGGTGTGAGACACATCTCATTATCGTTCGATTAAATTGTTCTTCTTATACTGTGATATCACTAATAGAAGTTTTCGTTATTACACATTTTGTTTATCACTACTTGTCGTGTGAAGAAGTTGTAGAGACAATGGCGTTGGTCCTATTAGCTTGTTACCACAGATATTGCCGCTACATACGTGCCGGTCATCGACGATAATTAATAGACTCTCTTGGATTCTGGAATGAAAAATGAGATATACGATTTCAAGGGGGTTCGTATTCTGGTACTATTTAAATGCGGTTTTAAAGGTATATTATGTGATCTTTTCCAGGGGACGCCCTCAATCCTCTAAAAAAAAATTGGAAGCAGATTTTCTTGCAGATTTACTTTTCTGATAATAAATCATGAATATATTCCAAGTTACAGAGCGATACGATTCCTAATAACCTCAAAATCATAGTTTTGAGAGTGAATTTAGAGTAAAATTTGAAGAAAGTACCGCTCGGTACAATCTATTTTCAAACCATAATTTTGAAGTAATTAGGAATCGTATCGATCTGTAACTTAGATCTTTATGCATTATGCATCAAAAATGCAAATCTGCAAAAAAATCTGCTTTCATAGTAAAAATCAATGATAGAGGCTGCTACTTGAAAATTGAAAAAGATCACACAATATGCCTTTAAGCCAAACACGCGTTTGACTTTCAAGGCATATTATGTGAGCTTTGTGAATTTTTTACACATATTTTGTTCTCTCTTATAATGAAGTTTGACTGTCAGAAATAACATTCTAGGACTCATAAATCGATCTTGATTGTATTTTCCATAGACAAATCACATAAATTTACTAAATGGCCCAAGACCGTATTTTAAAAAAATTCTAAATATTTTTCTCTCTCGATTTTCATCATAATAAACCACTCCAGAAACCACTCCGTACTATTGTGTTCACTTGTGTACAGTTGCGATCGTAGCCGGAAACACTGTAAACGGCGTTAACACGGTGTCAAACCATGGAATTCTATAGTTACAAACCAAAAAAGTCTAAGAAAATAAGTTGTCCGACAGTTTATTTTAACCCATTAAAACCATGATTAATAAGTAATAAGGAATCGTATAGTTTTGTAAATTACAAGATATTTTTTAGTTTCATGTTCATGAATCTAATTTGACCATTTCGAGGGAAAAAAATCATAAATAGAGAGCATTCCATGAAAAAGATCGCATAATATGCCTTTAAACACCGTTTAACGACGATTGTAGGCTACACCCGCGATTAGTACGACAATACGGTCCAAAATCGTTATGTAATATTTAGTGGATTCTCTCTTTGGCCGTAGGTTCGGTGAGACAATAGAAGTCTCGCGTAATGTCCATCTCGGGGGGAGTTAGGTTATGTTTTAGTCCAAAACGGCCCGAAAAAACGCTTTACACAATGTGAAATGGGCCGTTTTTTCGGAAAATTGGAAAATTAGGGTGGGTGGGGGGCGTTTCCCCCCCAAAAAGGTACATTAGTACCAAAAAAGGTACATTGGTACCAAAAAGAGGTACATTGGTACCAAAAAGAGGTACATTGGTACAAAAAAGGTACATTGGTACCAAAAAAGGTACATTGGTACAAAAAAAAAGGACTTCCCCCCCCCCCTAGTTACGGGCCTGTGTATAGATGGTGTGACCGTTGACGTCAAGTATTTACAAATGGGGCACCCCTCTGTTGATTCCCGCCAGGCAGAATATACAGTAAAGTTAATCAAGACAACATGAAATTTCTTTCTAATGAATTGTAAAACTCATTTATTTTTAATTTTTTGTGTGAAATGCGATAGCTTATAGCAGTCCTAAGCAAGTTTAAAGACAGTTTTGATAACAATTTGCTGTGACACCACAATCTAGTTAGAAAACCTGATCTGGCCTATGTAAACTATAGGAAACTCTTGCCCGGTGTGTTTTGTCTCAAATCAACAGAGGGCGTTCTAAATGTAAACAACCATAGATATCTAAGCGGAGCGTAGATCGGAAACTCCCCAAAAAGAATGAAGCCACGCACCAGCCATTCGCGCCTTGACGCGTCCTATCCTTCCCCTGTTAAATTCAGCTCACGAATAATTCAGCTGGGTACTTTTCGGTACCCAGCTGACAAAAGTGCGTACGCGTGCGTACGCGTTTGAATTGTGCGGCGTACTTCCCGCGTCGAGATACGCGACCGTGCCACGCCTACAGCGCTCGCTGACAGTGCTTCGCTCACAGCCATTTCCGCAATTTCCCCAAATTAGGGATGGTTTGTTCGCGTAAAAGAAAAAGGTAAGCCTGATATTATAGCAGTGGTATTCTATAATATAAATGTATACAACACAAAGCTTTTGTTAAACTTTAATTTAAAGCAATCAGTTTTACAACGTATAGTTAATACGATGAGCGTAGGCCTATCAAACAATTGTCCTCGGATTGCTAAATTAGAAAGTGTCGTTTTCAGACAAACTGTCCTTGTTTGTTCGAAAAGGGGTTCACCCCCCCCCCCCCCCGACTCAACACAATTAAGGTTAATTGGAACCATAATGTGTGTTCTTCATTTTTTCACCTGCAAGATCCATGTTTAACCCTTTGTTTGTTTGCATCCTCCACGCGGTTTTACTAAAACTTTTAGAGATTAAAAAACATGATACGAAAAGGGGTGCATGCTTGGCTACCCATACAAACTTTACCCTATACCATGTATACATTGGTTACTTCTCTCAAAGTCACATTTCCTCAAATGATGTCTTCTCTCGAAAAGTAGCGCTTTTGAACGATACAGGGACGTGAAGGTGAAAGGTGGACATAATTGACTAGTCATGCATAAAAAGAATCATTTTTTATTTAAATAAGAATCACCTATTTTAGAGAGAAAATAACTTCCTTTTAATTGTAAAGACAAACCAAATGAATTTTAAAAAGCACTAAAGACATTGTGTAACTTTCTTGCATAAGATTTGGAAATTGCCACTTTTCTGAAACATCATTTTGGGGGAATGTGAATATTTTTGAAAAGGTGAACATGATATTGAAAAGGGAAAAACTCTCTGCAGGATGTGTCAAAAAAGGTGTTCCATGAGACAATGAGTTAGAAGATTAATTAGAAATACATCCCATCAGTGGCGTACCCAGCTTTTGGAAACTGTGGTGTGGTGGGGGGGGGGGGGGGGGGGGGGGGGGGGGGGGGGGGCACGACCATAGTCGTACCGACGAAAGGCATGATTTACAGAGTACAGACACTTTTTTACAGACTCTCATGACTTTTGGTAAGCCATATTATTAGTCCGCTATCACTAGATTTGCGATTTTGACCATGCGATTTTTTTTCGGCCGATTATGCGGACAAGTCCGTCTTCACCCCCCCCCCCCCCCCCCCCCCCCCCCCCACCACCCCCCACTTATCAAGATTTCAGCTCTTACGGGGAAAAAATTGTGCATATTTTACGATTTTTGGGGGGGGGAATCTGTAAAAAAAAAAAATCGGGTCATCATGACTCTCGTCGGTAGAAATATGGTCCGCCCCCCCCCCTCCACAGTTTCCAAAAGCTGGGTACGCACTGCTTT
>CM069454.1:26317729-26349702 GCA_035610835.1 Ophiura sarsii | reverse complement strand
TATATTTGTGATAGTTTTATTATTTAAACATATCTATTTATTTATAACGAACAGATTTTTATTGTGCCATTTTTGCCAAATGTGTGTGTTTCTCTCGCACAAAATGTGTTTGTAATGTGATTATATTCCTTATTTTTGAAAGAACGATAATCTTTTTTGACATTTTAACACAAAAAATGGCGTCATAATACGGTCAACACCAGCAGCGCTGTCCGTGTGGGCACGCATACAGATGATGCCGGCAGGCCAAACAAATCCAGCGGCAAGACCCCGCATATAAAACAAAATTAATACTAATGGGGCTCGAACTCACAACCTTTCGCTCCTCATGTCAACGTTCCGTCCACTACACACCAACAGTGCTAATTTAACAGACTGCTGGCGAATAATTTATTAATATCCAACTTTATTAATTGGACCGGGGTCATGGGTTAATGCACATGGGTTAATGTGTAATTCTACATTCCCGACAAACACTCTGTTCAAAGGCACAAAAAGTGGACTTGTTTAAAGCATTTTTTAGCAATTCTGAGGTGGGCAGTTCGATTTTCTTTCCCGAATTGGTTAGAAAACCATCCATTTTAGAACATCTTAAATTTAAAATGAACTGCCCACCTGGGAAAGTATGATGCCGAGGGCATATATTTTGCACGTAAATCCAATACAAGAGTTCTGAAAATCGACAGAAATATGACGTCATAACCATTGCTTCGGGACAAAATGGCGCAGTACCCCCCCCCCCCCCCCCCCCCCCCCCCCCCCCCCCTAATGAGCATGCTATATGGTGGCCCCCATCAGTGAACCAGTACGCAGTATTGATGGCTCCGAGTGCCACTTGGCACCACACAGAAAACGAACGGGTTTATTTTTCAAACGGGTTCCGCTAAACAAAGCTGTCAGGAGCCTGTCATATCTAAAATCAATAACTCAGAAGTACTGGGTTATTTAGTGGTCATTGAGGTTGTGAAGAAGGCGGTGATCGCGTGTTTTCACCTGCAAGCATATTTTTTTGATCGACAGAATTCAGTGATAGTAAAGTTCCGTTGTAAACCAAGTAATTTCACTTAAAATCAGCTCTGAAATTGCCCAATTTAATTTTAGGCGTGAAACATATTCTTTGGAACGACGATGTTTCCGGGCTCGTAGCAAAAACAAAACCCTAATCTGATAACCGTCAATGAAATAGGGCTAATAAATTAAAGTTAATACTTTGATTTAAGTCAAAAGACTGCGGTATTATGGACACGTTCAGCGTATGAACCCTCAAAGATACAATTGTTGGCACTGTGAATGGGGAAGGACCAAGAGGTAGACCAGCTAAGAAGTGCCGGATGAATGGTATTTGGTTGGACAGTAACAACCTTCGTCAGACCTCCTTATCAGAAGCAAACAGAAAGGCACTAGACAGAACGGTCACTGACAGAATCGAATGGCGCAAAATCTTTCAAAGGATGGCATCACTCAACCAAGTTGGAGTGGACGCAATAAAGAAAAAAGTAAGTACTTTACTGAAAATGGGCACAATCTCGTGGCATTTTGCACAATTGCCAAATAACAGAACCTTATGGAACAGTGATTTTTGCAGCATTTATTTCTTTCCGCAACGCATGTCTATGCTCAATGGTACCTTTCTTTGGCCCAAGTTGAATAAATTAACATTTCCCAGTACACCGACATTATGTTATGCATGTATATAATTTTTATGACGTGAATTTGGGGAATTATTTATACTCGCATGACGGAGAGGAAGCGACAATACACATTAAGAAATATACAAAGGACATAGCTATAAAGTTTACTATATAATACAATGTAATTATTTATTAAATCATGTTCAACTTACGTAGTGAAATTTACATCCAGCATCTTGACTAAAAGGAACCTAAGCTAGTAATAGTATACGCATCAATCTGAGCTTCCGAGTCCACACCACTAAATAAATAATGGAACAGTCCACGAAAGGCCTGTTGAATTGGGTGGGATGACACTCCTCTAAGTAAAATATGAAAATGCTGCAAAAGTAAGTGTTGTTGGCTAGGTTTTGATTGGATCATTTTTAAACGAAGATTATCAAACAATATCAGTGCAAATTGTCATCAATTTTGTATGATTTTATAGTCAATTTTAGAGACTTCAATAATTGATTAGAATCAATCGCTTAGCCCTAGGCTAGGCCAGGGCGCTCTACAAACATGCGTATCTTCGACGGCGCATATCTCGAGTTTTTTGCCGAGTCTAATCATCGCGGCCTAAACAATAAGTATGGAAATACCTAGAATGACAAATTGTAATTTAAGGAAACTAGCATGTCTAATATATTAGAGAGATGTATGACAAGTTATACAATTAGCGTCATAACGTACAACATAAATACCACTCCCTGATTATAGCATCCGTCTATTAGAAATCACGTCATCGATCGACCATTCCTGTGGATTCGTTTATAATGTAGCACATGCGTGATGTATGAATATTATCTAAAGGTAGATGTTCTGATTGCTGGCCCGATTTTCAACTTGATGTTTTCTATTTACATCCTTAAAATTGTCGCATTCCAAAGTTTGACTTGCATTACTCCACTGGTCTTATTTTAGAAGCACAAGGTCACAAGAAATCTGCCCATTTAGCATGTTGAGTAGTACACAAACTGGAGGGTGGTTAGGGAGCACGTCAAAACTCGACCGCCCAGCAACAGCCGGTTCCGTGGGGTTCCGTGCGGTTGCAGCCGGTTTCTATTGTTCTAAACAATGAGATGCGGTCCAACCGGGCGGGACCGGCGGTTGCCGCGCGGTCGAGTTTTGATGTGCTCCCTTAACCACCTTTGGCAGTAATTCACCACATTTTAGCCTATAATTTATAAATGGAACCATTTATGGCCCTAAGATTTTACAGATAATGAGAAAAATATGGGGATTCTTCTGACATCAAGAGAGAAAAAAATCATAGCCAAAAAAAAAGGATCAGAACATACACCTTTAATAATCTTCCGGGGATCTCACACGTTGGGCTGATATTTCAAAGATCTCATCTTCTATGATGTGCTACGTAATCAACTCTTACAATGTACCTTGAGTATTATCTTAAGGTCGATTTCTTGATTCGAGTGCACCACAATCGTAAGTGTTTGTATAAACATGCAAATACTTGAATTATAAAATTAATAATTTCATTGTTTCCTGATAATTATCCGATGGCGTTACACTTAATAGTATTTACCTCATTCTATAATGCCTTAATAACATACATGTACAAAACATCATTTCGCCAAGAATTTCGCTTATAATATCAAAAGGCGATACACTCTATAAGGATTACATTCTAAAGTCTAGTTATATAGAATATGAATGATTATATTCATAATAATTTCGTCGGTGGTATTTCATTGTGATACTACATAGTGAGGTATGGTCGGTGGTATTACATATTGATGTATGGTCGGTGGTACTAAACAGTGACGTATGGTTGGTGGTATTACATAGTGACGTATGGTCGATGGTACCACATAGTGACGTATGGTCGGTGGTATTACATAGTGACGTATGGTCAGTGGTACCGAATAGTGACGTATGGTCAGTGGTACCACATAGTGACGTATGGTCGGTGGTACCCCATAGTGACGTATGGTCGGTGCCCGGTGGTATTACACAGTGACGTATGGTCGGTGGTATTACATAGTGACGTATGGTCGGTGGTACTACACAGTGACGTATGGTCGGTTGTATTACATAGTGACGTATAGTCGGTGGTATTACATAGGGATGCATGGTCGGTGGTATTACATTGTGACGTATAGTCGGTGGTACTACATAGTGACGTATGGTCGGTGGTATTACATAGTGACGTATGGTCAGTGATACCGAATAGTGACGTATGGTCGGGGTACGACACAGTGACGTATGGTCGGTGGTACCCCATAGTGACGTATGGTCGGTGCCCGGTGGTATTACACAGTGACGTATGGTCGGTGGTATTACATAGTGACGTATGGTCGGTGGTACTACACAGTGACGTATGGTCGGTGGTATTACATTGTGACATATGGTAAACTTTGGTCGTTTTTGTGATGTATAACTTATTATTTTGCAATATAGGTGTCCTAATTATTTTTACAAAGACCCGAAGCTAAAAATGTATTAACTAATTGTAAATCACAACATTGATTTCGTGCACAACAACAAATCTTGTTTTGTTTTAACTGAGACTATTTAGTCTCAGGTTTTAACATAGTTACATACACACTATACGTCACTATATAACACCGCCGACGAAGCACCATTTATTATACATTATGAGGCTATATTCAAAAGTGATAATAGCATGTGGATATATGCTCTTGGAACCTGAGATTTAACACTTTCCACGCGGCTATTGGTTTGACCATTATACCAAACAGAGTTTTCAGAAATCTTTCCCAAATTTCAAGGTCTATCTCAAGGATTACTTAACCAATACTATACTCTATTTGGCTTCCTCTGGACAGTGACGTAACTTAACAGACGCCGCCTTTACGCGCGCATATGATTCTTCCGTTTTTAACGCTCGTGAGTAAATGTAACCTCGCTGGTATACGCCAGCTCCTCGAGTAGGCGCGCGCGTTATATGCTGCAATTAGTAGAAGACGCAGTTGCGTCACTGTCTCGTGATGGCCAAATAGACTATAGGCATGTTTGTACTTATTTCAATGCATCTCTCATGGTGATTCCGAATATGCTATTGAAACTTGATTATTTTGACATTTTTGAAGCATTTTGTGAAATTTTGGAATGTCGTCTGCAGACGCCTGTCCGTGGAAAGTGTTAAGACAATTTCGATTACACTGATTTTGAACGCCAATGTCGCTGCAATCGTATCTCATTTGTTTGTTGCCTGAGCTCAACGGCAACAATACCAGAATGAAAACGAAACAGATTCATCACAGGTAGGAGTAATAGCACTATCAAACGAGCTTTATATTGACCAAAGAATGCGTTGACTATAGGAGTTATCACAATTGGTTCTCCTTGACTTTGGCCATGAAAAATACCACGTTCAAGCCATTGCGCAAAATTAATCGCAGCAAAAAAGATGAGCAAGTGTTTCAAGTAAAGAGGCTTTCTTTTGCGACGTAAGTCAATGAAAAGCTTGGTTTGTACTGCGGTTTGTACTAGGGAAGTTATTGCACACCACATCAACACATTTGCGGTAATGGTTACAGTTTCGTCTAAATAGATGCAAGAAGCCGCTGAAACAAATCTAAACGTATACCAAAGTATATCGCTACAGCAGGTGAACAATAGAACAGCTTCACTAGTGCTGAGTGGAAAGTTTCCACAATCTTTCCAAGATCTAAGTTTCCATGAAACCACAACCATAAAGCCAAGAAATATAAAACGTAAAGTATAATATATCACAACAATATACATGTGAAAGTTCACAACAACCAACTGGGTGTAGCATACAGCCCCAAATAGAATAGAAGCTGACACACTTGAAATAAGAACTGCCACTCGTGTACTAATGAAAGGTTTGCTTTCTGATGGCGAACGCCAAGCAATAAAGTCGTGGTGCAAAGGTCGATTATCAGATTTGTGGGAATGTTGCGAAATTGTCGTTATCCAAAATCCAATCAAAAGCAGAATGACAATAGTCGGAAATTCTACATAAAAAGGATCAAAAAACGCTTCCAATCCTTCAATAAATACTGAACATTGTGCATTGCTTTTTTGACCATGGATGGGGACCACATTACATCTTGTAACGTAACTCTCATTTTCATATGGCTCTATCAGAATCAAGGGGGTCATTATTATTCCTATCCATGTCCAGGCTGTTACTATGATCAAAATTGCGAAAGAAAAGTGTACAAAAGGTACATTCCTGAAGGTCGTTTTTTCTGGTCTAAATGATAAGAAAAAGTAAAGAAGACACAATAGAAATACAGCATGAGCAGTGTATTTGAAGACTGTCATGATATCGAAATGACATACAATCGCAAACATACAATATATCATGGAACCAAAACCAAAGGTTGCTACAGTTATTAGTAATGGTTTCGAATCATCGTTCGTTGAGGAGTAATCCTTTCGTAGCGTGGTGACTTTGTTGCGGGTGTACACCATCCATCCCGACACAAACAACGTAGAAAAGGCGGTTATCACTCTTTCAGTAAGAAACGATACAGTAACGGTGAATTCTAAGAGACTGTTAGTTACCAACAGTACTGGTGTAACAATCAAGGCAGTACAGAATGCGATTGATATCATAGCAAACATAACGCCGGTATTGAATGGCTGGTTGATATATGCTGGACCGTCATCATACGTGCCCGTAAAATGGCTCATGGTGCCAAATTTGGGACGTCGTTTCTGAAATATAAAGTGAAATATAGATAGAGGTTATAATGGTATATTTGTCAAAGAGCGAGGATACATGAATGATGAATGAACCTTTAGGCAATAGGCATTTTCATTTCGTGCAGCATGGATTAAATCCACACTGCACTCTTCAGATGATGGCCTGCGACTGAATAGATGAAACAGCAACTGAAAGAACTTGAAATTCATCGTGCGCGTGGGGTGTCTGAAAACGCATCGCAATTGCCCAAAGGTTGACTCATCATTCATTAAAGTTAAATATAGATCATACATCAGGCTCAAGCAGAGCTCCCTCAACAGAGACGGAGGACGCTACTACCTACCTGCGATTTACACGCCGCTATTGAGTTGTCGTCCATCACCGCCTGACGGCGATAATGATGAGACTCAATAGCTTAACCGCCAACAGCGCCCCACGTGTTATTGGGGCTGACGAAAGGCAAGCGAGTTGCTGCCAGAAAGCTACCACAGAGGTAGGCTTATTTACTCTTGTGAGAAATAATAACTCAAAAATAAGAACATAATGATTTAAGAAATAGGAATTGTACACCATCGCATTGGTATAATGTAATGCTGCTATTCCTTTTCATTATATATATTACACATGCTTTCTACCTAATGTTGGAACAGTCTATAATTTATTACATACTACTGCACATTATAAAAAGTTCATGAGTGCTATATACATGGAGGTAAGACCCATATCGGTCGACAAAACGAAATGGTTACAATTAAGCTTGCCAAATAGGTGGGCATCATAAACTTACATCGCCGGATGTGTTCACATCAATAAGAGGTTCAGATTCAGACATGATGAGCTATATTGTCGCCTAACGGTGAAGAGGTTGAAATCAGGATCGTACACGTCTTTACGTGAAGGTAGCCTTATGGTGATTATTGTCGGTTTTTAAGATACAGCTGTCGATACAACATCAGTAAATGCATCTATTATAATTATCTCACCGCGTATTTAATTTCCTGCACATCATATGTAATGTACATTGAACCAGTGACAGTTAACTGTCACTGATTGAACTAAGAAACATAAAGTTCATAGAACTAGTCACTGATAGAACAAAGGATTTTCCGGGGATTTTCCCTTCGGGGGTTTCCACTCAAATTAACCTTTAGGCCTCGTGACAAAAACTTGACTATAACCTTGCATTTTCAAACCGAAATAACATTAACATGAGTAAGTGTCGGTTTGTTTTGTGTCTGTGTATAAAGGAAAAGGAAATAAACTGAAATAATATGGTCGAGCAAGTTCAGCTATTCAATATTCACGGAAGTATCGGTAGACTAATTATTGAAAAAGGGGTTTCTATCTGTCATATTTGTAACGATACTATGTGATACGGCATGTGAACAGACTGCCAAAGTGCCAAATGAGATGTTAAGTTGTCTTTGAGAGTCCATTCCACTGCCACGGTTTGAAGAATCCAAAATGTATAATGGTTTAGTGTTTTGAAATAAGTTTGGGAATTCATTATAGAAACTCTGGTTATGACAAAGTGAGACTTGGGAAATTAGTTTGATACCAAACATGATGCTGTACACATATTTCTTGTTACATCTATAAAGCTGTATAGAGGTTATCCGTGTTTTGGATTAGTTGCTATCTTGTCAAGAATAATAACTGTGACAAACACTTTCCACGCGGCAGGCAGCTGCAGACGACATTCCAAATTTAACAAAATGTTTTAAAAATGTCAAAAATTGTTGAATATCCTTTGCCATATTTAGAATCACCATGAGAAATGCATTAAAATAAGTACAAACATGCATAGTATTGGTCCAGGAAATTCTTGAGATAAACCCTGAAAGTTGGAAAAGGTTTCTGAAAATTCGGTTTGTATAACTTAGAGCCGCGTGGATGTTATCTTTCGAAAGAAGACGCACCTGTTACATGATATGTAGGCCAATTTGGTATGACGTTATGCACCAATTAATTGAATAGAAATTCTTAAACTATTTTGTCAGTGTTTGCGCTTTATTCCGTTATATAATCATGAGATACTGTACTCTGGAGTACTAGAGTATACTCTGACATGATACCAATCATGTGATACTGCATTAAATATCCCATGTTATTTTACATGTTCTACTACATAGATTGGGTGGATTCTGCTTTATAGCCCGTTGCGCATGGCAATGGATATAGCATCTATTGATTATTCGGCACAACCAGTGGCGTAGCTCAGGGGGGGGAGGGGGGGGGGGGGGGGGAACTCATTTGTGCCCCCGCCCCCCAGCCCCTCTAAAAAAAATAAAAACGGAGGAAAAAAAAGAAAATAGGAAAATAATGATAAAACACCGAGATTGCGGGCGGTTATGTGTGGGTATATTCAGCCCAAATAGTCAAATAAGGCAAAATAGTACATGTATAGTACATGTATTGTGCGATTTTTTTTGACCGTGCGAAATTTTTTGAAAACCTCAGCCCCCCCCCCCCCCCCCCCCCCCCCCCCCAGTTGGTGACTGGGGAAAAATTTGGGGCAACCTTTTACGAAAATTTCAGAAATCTTGCCCCCCCCCCTGAAAAAAATCCCAGCTACGCCACTGGGCACAACCTAATAAGAAATTAAATTAATAACATTTACTGCATTCTGCAATTACTGGCGTATTGCCCATAGCTAACTAACCCACGAGAACATTCATTTTATTGAATGTAAATGATTCAGGCTGTTCTCATAGTTAGTTAGGTACAAGCTATACCATTTAGCTATTCCAAACAGTCACTTGTGATACTGTATTAACTGATAAAATGTTACTATACCCAAAACAAAGTGGTAATCTTAGGTTGCTTGTTCGTCAGCTCAAAATGTTGAACATGTTCAAACATTTTCCTAGCACTTCTGCGAACCCCTCAGATGAGAAACACATTTTAACAGGGGTTGGCACAATGTGGTTGGCTTACAAATGTATTTAGGATTAGGCAATATCAAATAAATATGGAGTTGTTAACAGTGATTTATTCATGTTGACTCTCAATAGTCGCATCTTACGTGCTATAAGTATAACATCCTATAATGTGGCATGTCATATGTCAAAATGATTAAAAATCAATTTTAAAATAAAATCCTACAAGGTAGAAACACTATACTCTCCACTGCTAAATACATGTATGCCTGAAGAGTAACCCTAGTTGATATAAGTTTATTAAAGGGGCATTGGGGGGATCATCGAGAAAAATAAAATTTGGAAAAAAAATGAATTGTTTCAATAGATAAGGTACGTAGGAACCGTGATGGGAATGATTTATTGGAAAACGTATTACGTTCCAGTTACCAGAAAAAAATGCGATATAATTTTTGATAGGTTTACAGGCCATGGAGCTAGCTCTTGCTCGATTGACATCTTTGAGCCTGCACATGTCTGTACCTTGCATGGCCAATAAGCAGTCTATTGCCAGTTTTACCTTTTTCAGGTACCCACAATGGGCTCATTTTTAAAGCTAAAATCTGCTCTAAGTATACTATATCGTGACTTTTCTCGAAATTTGAACTTTCGATTTGACAAATTCTGAAATAGGACTAGATTTTATAACAAAAGGAAGTTCAAAGTTTGAATTACTTAACCCAACAACTCTCAACAATCGGGCTTTGGGCTCATAGTTCAATCCACCCAAGAATTGGCAGACCGAACTCCCACTGACCACATGCCGGGTGACCTTTATCCATGGTTTAGTCAAAATACAATCTACACTCTTGCCAGGGTGTTGCCCTCGGCCTCTTAAGTATAGCTACATTTGGGCTATTTGTTAAAACTAAAATCTGCTATATGGATACGAAATTAAAACTTTTGATTTTACAAAATCTGAAATAGCACTAGTTTCTATGACAAATTGAAGTTAAAAGTTCGAATTTCTTACCACAACAACTTTCAAAAGTAACACTTTGGGCTTCTAGTTCCACACAGAAGATTGTCCAATTTTAATTGAATCTAACTGAAGAAGTGTATGGGTATAAAATGTTAACATTTTCTTTCAGTTACGATTAGCTAACTTCGTTAATATCCAATGGATTTCACTCGTTCGACCAGCAAAAAATATGAACAGTGACACATTATTTCCATCATTGCCAGTTTTATAACAAATAAAATAAAATAAAAAATCCCATAGACAACCCTTGAAGTACACTAGCCGAAACAGACCCCAAGCGCATAGAGCCTTGGGCCGTTCTTGAGATAGCGGTGGAAACGGTACTCTGTGCTCCGGCAAGACACAGGTGTTGTGAAATAAATCAGATACATGGTGTAGGAGGGGATGATTTATTACCCTCGATAAGCTCGATAAAGAGGGTCAGGATTGTCTCAGAGTCTTAAGGGGATGGAATCGTGATGGGTTGAATGATGGCGCTAGATTGAAATTTGGTTGAAGCAATTTATGCGGTGAGTGATTCTGATAATTGTGATGTAATCTACATCGAACTTAACATATCGTGAAACTTTACATGATAGATGACGAATTAAGGTAATCGGTTTACGATGGTAGTTAGTTTATTACGCCTTAAGTATTCTTAGGTGTAAAAAAACTTATTTCCAGAAAAATTGAGGGCACACTCCCATTCCCATACCTATTTCTCAATACCCCTTTAAACATGCAATTAGGAAACATGCAATTAGGTCAAAAATGCTGAGAGGAAGATGAATATCAGCCATATTATTTGATGAACTGATAAAACAATGTGGAGATAAAAGATCGAATGCTATATGTTTATTTCAAAATACACATAAAATATCTATTTGTATCCTATAACACTGTGCGTATTTTAGTTGTTTGACCTCTTAAAACAAATATTTAGGCCTATGTGTTGTCTAGTCTTATTCACGTATATAATTGTGTGATCTTTAATATGGCATAAAATGGTGACTATAATTTGAGCATTTAGCATATTTGTGACGAAAATACGAAATCGAGTTATTTCCAGTGCAAACAAGGTACGGTATTTATATTTTGGTATAAACTCAATTTTTGAAAACTAAAATCAATACTCTGGGCTTCTTAATGTTAAAATTATCTTAAGGAAGATTTCGGAAACAATGACATCTCAACATTCTGACTCCGTTGACGTCAAAAGGCAATTATTGATCTGCTATATCAAAAATACATAAAATATGTGTACATTTTGTTTATATTTTGCTGTTTTACCCCATGAAGCAGTTAATTAAAGGGGAGCTTTAATAAAAGATATACATTGTACGTAAAAGAGTGCGCCCTCATTTTTTCTGGAAATCAAGGTGTTTTTTGCACCTACGTAATACTTAGGCATACAGGTAACTACCGTCTGAAATCGTTTACCTTAATTCGTCGTCTATCATGTAGAAATTTCACGATTTGGTAATTTAGATGTAGAGCACATCGAAATTATCAGCACCACTCACCACTATGACATACATTGCTTCAATCGAATTTCTATCTAACGCCAGCATTGAACCCTTTTACCATACATTATTACATTTCATGGTTCCTCTGCGTACCAATTATCTAATGAAACAATTTATTTTTCAAAATTACATTATTCTCAGCAATCTCTCAGTGCCCCTTTTAGATGTGTATGCTCTTTTTTATGTAAAAAAAACCCGCTTCAATATACATTATGTATAACCAGAAATGGATCTCCGAGTATCTCTGAATTATTTATTTTCCTCATCTTCTCTTGGTATGTCGTTAATTAACCTAACATACCGACCTACTGCCATTAAATTGATTTCCACACGGTAAACCATCTCCCTACTCATCATATACCCTTCCGTAGTACATTGTAGTATGCCTTTAAATCCAAGTATTTTGCAGCAGTGGAGGCTCCACTGCTGTAAAATATATGGATTTAAAGGCTCTAAACAGCCTATCCAGGCTTATCATGCTTATGGCTTCTCCGCACACTTTCAAACCCCACAATTCATGCAATTATGGGCTTTTAGCTGTCACGTACATCATGATAAATTTGACATACATACGTACTATAATGTCTAATCCTTTATATCTACTCTTTACACTTCATATCATAATATAATCGTTTTATTTATTTCATGATACTTTTCTTGATTATTGTTTATATTTCCTTGAATGTTGAAATATATTGTTACATTATTATGCTGTTGAATTGTGTTAATTGGGTCAAATGGTAATCTTACGCTTTTTATCCAAAATAGCATATTTTAGTGATGTTACCCCTTTAAACAATTAATTTTTATTGTTTACCCCTTTAAACAATTAATTTTTATTGTTGTGTCCTTCCTTCAACATTCAAATAAGACAATGTATAAATGTTTTTGTTTGGTACAAAAGCGGTGGATATATAGCTTAATTGTACATTTTAGTATATCAATAACGAAAGTATGACATTTAACGGTTTCCACAGTGAAAACGTTGTCCATTTGTACACACATCATTTTGATTACGTATACCATGATCTAGGCTTTTAAAATGTTAAATTTCGGGTTTAGCACAAAAATTAGGAAAAAGATATCAACTTTATATTTCTAAGCATTATACAGTTTTAAAAACATATTTGAAATCTTTGATTTTAATACACGCGTGTCGCGCTCAATCTCAAAAGCCCGGAGGATTATAGTTGATTCATTGGTCGTTTCGTCTACTATTTTAGGCATTTTAAGACGTCTAGATGTATTTGAGTGTTTTCCCATCTGTCAGTGCCCCCACTCCAAAGTTCCGTCACCGGGAGCTGAGAGTGATCTCGCAGAGTTCCATGGTCGCCGTCATAATTTCTCGTCACTAAATAAGTGTTGTCATCGCAATTGCACAGTCGATCAGGCGTTCTGCACTCTGTTTTTCATAAGAACATAAAATAGAAATACTTTATCACGTGGTACTATACAGGGTGGTTCAATAAAACGTTGACAGTTTTTTGAAGCCAATTTTTTTTTAAATTCTGTAGATTTAAAAGAATTATTTTTCAATATTTATCAACTATATGATCTTGACCATCTATATATGCTGAAAAAATCGTTACAAATAATAACCTTACGGTTGCAAAATAACAGCTATTTGAACAAAGTCTGTCCCATTTCACTCTGTCCACGGGTACTGATTTCGCGACGTTCCATTGAATACAGAATGATGAATTGCATGCAAGCAATCTAAGACAGTATTGTTGGCAATGATGGAAACTGCATATCCTGTAACTTTGGTGTTAATAGCAGTTATAGTTTTTGCTGGATATTCCAAAAAGCAAAATGTTTATGTATTTCTTTATAATATGCTAATCATATGCAAATATGGTCAAACCATTTTTTTTCTATGACATTAAATCACCAAGCTGTATTCTATAATATGATATTGTCTCCTTGTCTTACATATGTTACTTTTTGAATTAGAGCGTAATTTCAATAACATGCACTTTTGGAAATTTATGCTCTGTTGCACTGTAGTATCAACCAAGCTGATCTTATAATAGGGCCCAATCCAAGCTGTTCTTATCAGCGGCATGATAATCCCCGAAATATGTTACCAAGCTGTTCCATCCAGCAGGCTACCCCAACCATCTTTGTTTTTAAAAAATAAAAAATGTCAAAAGTATTAAATTTCATTACCATACTTGGAATCACCGTACGAAATGCATTGTAAAATACAAACATGCCTAGTATTGAGATAGACCATGCCAGTTGGGAAAGGTTTGGAAAGTGTTAAAATTGTCAGAAAACAGACACCTGTTTTATGATATTTCGGGCAATTTGGTAACACGGTTCATGTAATGGATTGGACGTCATGCACTGATTCAATTGAATGTAGAATAGGCCGGGTGCGATTCCACTATGTATTGATAAGTTCATTGCGCATGGCTACATGGATAACCTGTATTCAGTCCATACCATTGGTTAGATGACAGGTGCATCCGGGTTCTCCCGTAGGTGTGTCACCCCAATTCATCATACGAACACCGTGACGTGACACCCACCAAGTATTTTGAAGCTCAGTCCCTTCCGCATCGTAATACCAAATCGGTACACCCCAGCAAACCAGCTGTAAGTACTGCCAACAGTCATCAGATCGGTCAATCAAGGCAGTGATTTGCTCTATAGAAACACCCTTATAATTGATAACAGTAGAAACGGATCCCATTTCAGGAGAAGGTGGAATCCTCCAACGGTCATTAGGTAAATCATGTTCAATGTACGTCGCACCTAATTATAATATAAAAGAGGAACAACAGGGCAATATTGTATCATTTTATGGTAGAATAATCGGTCTTCAGCATTTTTACCTACACCATCACTGCATACTGCAGAGCTCGGCTTCTTGATCCAAATATGTGTCTTTAACTTCCCCCAACTTTTGGTTGCGCATCTTATGGTAAAATTAAAGGGACACTGGGAGATATATGGGAGTGTGCTCTCAATTTTCCTCGAAACCAGGTTTTTTGCACCTACCTAGGATCGGCTTCACAAATACAAGTGTAACCGTACTGGCCTTAGGTCCATGAATGATCTTTCCCGACTAGAAATCCCCAAAACAAAAAGAGCTTATGGGGATAGATCATGTTCGGCTTATGGTCCTAAGTTGTGGAACAGCTTACCAAATAATGTACGCGATGCTCCCAATGTGAAAGCTTTTAAAAAGCTCTAAAAAACCTACCTTTTCCCAAATTAATTGCTAGTCACTGTGTATATTTTTGGGTTTCTTAAATTGTATATTTATATATCTGTTTTTATCATAATTCCTGATGTAATAAGTAGGTCATGTATTTTATCATGTGTCATTATTTTGTTGCATGCTGTAACTATATTGTATTTTAGATTGTGTTTTATTGTACAGCGCATTGGTCCATGGGAAATGCGCTTTATAAGTATCTTGAAATAAATACCTAATACGTGGGCATATATACTAACTATTTGGTAATTTCAATGTAGATCACATCGAAATTGTCAGCACCCCTCGCCACATAAATTGATCTCAACCGAATGTCTATCTAGCACCGTCATAACCCTTTTCCCATAAATTATTACACTTCAGGGTTCCTACGTACGGTGCCTATCTATTGAAACATTTCATTTTTTCCAAATTTCATTTTTGTTCTCGGCAATCTCTCAGTGCCCTTTTAAAATTGAAATCCGCTGCCTCGTTTTCAATATAATTACATTCATCATTCATCAAACTCAGTTTAGGCGTGTATCAGAACCCATGACATAAATTGCCCGCTTTTAATAGGAGCGCTATAAATTCGGTCTGGTAAACCTATTGTTATCAATTACTACGAGAGGATTGCCCAGTGCGCGTGTACAACTAGGCAATCATATTTAAATTCGGGGCGTGTACAAGCGGTACTACTTGCTAACTGCATGGATGAGTTTCCATTATGTTGCAGCCGGTTTGTTGCACACGAGAATTATGTCATTATAGCAACCAGCTTTGATGGAAGGCGAATATTTAAATTTGGTGACGGTTTTTAGGGCACCAATTTACATGAATTTATAGCGCTGCTAAGCGGGCCTTGTAGCCTAATGCGCCGGTTAGGAACACACTTTAAAAAAACATACCATAAGGGTACTTCAACATCACACATTTTACGCTGAATGGTTCAACACCTATGTCTGGTCCGTCCGGGTCAATTGTGTAGATCCCATCTGTCAAGAAACAGGCGTCCTTCAGTTCTGCACATGATGTCAGAATTGGTGCAATTCCTACCAATTGAAGAAGGGTCATAGACTTTAAATCAAGGTAAAAACGGTATGGTTATAAAAACACATTCATTATCAAACGGCAAATGCCAAGACGGTAGACATGATATGCACACTGTTTTGCTTTTCGGTTTGGTTAATTGGGCACTGAGAGATACGTGGCCCTGCGTATAGGCCGGGAGTGCAGGCGCCCTCAATTTGTCTGGAAATCTGGTTTTTTGCGCCTACGTAAATATTTAGGCATAGGCTATACTAAACTACAATCTGAAACCGTTTGCCTTACTTCGCCGTCTATCATGTAACATTGCACGATTTTAATCGGGTAATATCAATGTAGATCATATCGAAATTCTCAGCACCGCTCACCACATATATTGCTACAACCAAATTTCTATCTAGCGCCATTAATCAACCGTTTTCCCATACATTATCACATTTCAGGGTTCCTACGTACCCTATATACCGAAACAATTCATTTTTAATTAATTAAGCAAATGGAAATTAGCCAAAAGCCAACGTACGATTTTAGCTCTCCAAGTGTACTACCCATGTACCATCCATAGCTCATCTCATCTATCAACTATCTTTACTTTGCATATTTTATGCACACATTACTAGACATAATTAGGAATTTACCTGGCAACTAGAATTCCAAAAAATAAAGAAAAGAAAGTTATTGCCAGATATGTTGGTTTCATGGCCCTTTGACCTAACATGTCTCGGCAACCGAATGTCGGATCGAAATTTTTAAAAATCAATTCCAGAATTGTCTAACCAAGGGCTAAAACATATTGGATTTTAAAGGAAATCAAAATGTTTGACTCAGCCAATAGAGCCACCTTTTAAGGTGGCTCTATTAAAACATGCTTAAGGATCCTTTTTTCGACCACAACGCGGGCCCTGGCTAAGGGTATCAAAAGCGTCAATTTCAGATAATAAGGGTGTCTTTTTAACCTGAATCCGCTCTAAAGGGTTGTATGGGCCGATAGCCATGTGTCATCATTGTATTTTTTTTCTCAAATAGCCCCAAATGTTTACCTTTAAGACAAAGCTATTAACAAAACTGAATCAGACAATTAAAGGCACATTAAGTGGTGTTGAAAATTTTAAATGTTTAAAAATTTACTTCAGAATTCAAGATGAACATTAAAAATGGCCATTACTGTTGTTTCTACTAGCAAAAAACACAGCAAAACTTGATTACAACAATATCATCGCTATTTATTGAAAAACGCCCTCTATGCAAATATGGTTCGCGCTATGTATCACGCGTACTGCAGGGGGATACTGTCGGACGTAAAATGCTCGTCCCGCGGGACGAGCATTTTTAAAATCGACGTTTTCTTGTACATAGAGGACTGATTTTTCTTAATCCTTATAGGTGTAAGTTCATACATGTAATCAATTATAAAAATATGCTAATCCCAGTTTTTATCATAATTGAGGGCGCATCCTCCAACACATCTCTTAGTGCCCCTTTAAATCCATACGTTAATTTTAGTCTAAATTCCATCTTGAGGACCTATATATATCCTTTACTCTGAGTATGATTCGTCGAGCTATAACCCTTGAAAAGTGACATTTTTCCTTTCTTGAGAATCTGCGTTAAGGGTAGTTTTTGAGAGTTGATTCACACGGATGATTGCATTTGTTATACATGATCAAGTGCCCCCACCCCCGGCCTCCCTGGGCACGGAACATACGTACATAGCGCCATGTGTTTTGAAGTCACCACCCATAAAGGGTGGCAGCGTACGTTGCATTTTTGGTGAGAAATCATCTATCTTCCACTATTAACTCAACTATTGTGGAAAATTAACTATTAACTCAACTATTGTGGAAAATTAACTCAACTAATGTGGAAAAGAGAAATGTGAAAATGAAAAACGTACTTGACCTTACATTTTGGGATTATAACTTATTAATGAACCATTCTTAGCGTGCAATATCTCACATTAAAGAGGAGAAATTTCTCAGCAACTATTTATTATTTAATATGTTTATGAAGGAGTTATACTTTTAGAGTTATCAGCCCATTTATTTCCTGGTCAGTTATATACTTTTTGATGACTGTATACAGCACGCATCGTTATAGTTTCCTGGTCTCTTCTATATACATAGGCCTATGTACATGATACGAATTTAGTCCTCGTAGGCTCTACTGAAGCGAAAACATCGCACTGTCATAGAAATGAAATATTGGACGAAAAACCCCGGATTTTTAGATTAATTTAGCTTTAAATAATGTTTTCTTCCCGTAGGGAAGTCTGACCTTACTTCAACCACAATCTCATTCCCATACATTTGGCTATGCCATTCATTGGCTATCCCTTGTGCCGGTGCCTTCTAGAGATTATGGTTTGTACTCTAGCTTAATTGCTAGCAAGGTCACATCATGGATACAGTGTGCATGTGGAACTGTGCAAAAAGCATAGTGTGTGATTAGGCCAGCCAAACGTTTTTTACCGTTCTTTCAAAAATAAGGTGTATAATCACATTACAAACACATTTTGTGCGAGAGAAACGCACAAATTTGGCAAAAATGGCACAATGAAAATCCGTTCGTTATAAATAAATTGATATGGTTAAATAATAAAACTATCACACTTATCTCTCGTTGATCTATGTGGCATGCATACGTTGGCCCCGTGTTGAAATGTAAAAATGAAATTGTGACTTTACCTTACATTTTGGATTGTCACTTCTTCAATATTCAACCGATCCTAGCGTGCAATATCTCATATTAAAGAAGATAAATTTCTCAACAACTTTATAATTTAATATTTTTAGGTAGGACATATATTTTTAGAGTTTTTAAAAGTCCATTTATTACCTGTATATTTACTTTTTGTGATGACTGTAGTATACTGGAAGATTCTCCTCTTCAAGGACTGTTCTTGTTTGATGAAGAAACTATTTCAGACACAGGGCTTTAAATCATGCAGAAGCAAGGATTTATATTTGGGCTGTATTGTTAAAAAACCGGCAAAATCGGATGAAGACTAGTAATGGCCTCATTCTTACCTTTCTCGTATTCCTTTGTCACTTTCATTTCTGCAAAGTAAATTTCTGCATCACTATCAAGTAGTATGATAAGATCTTCAGGATAGCATTGTGATAACGTCGTTTTCAATTGGCATACTCCATATGATGGCGTGAATGAGAATGCTCGACACCGTGGGATCCTTGAGCACCTGACGGTACACTCCAATATCGAGGTGCTGGATATCTCTTGTAAATCGTGCCCTATCAGCGTACAACCCGATTTGATAGACCAGAGACGACCAGACATGCCAGAGGTGATGTTGCTGCTGCTACCATGTTGAAATGTGTTCAGGAGACATAGCAGAGAAACGATTTCAAAAATATGCACAAAATGGCGTTGAACTTTTGCCATTTTGAACTTTCGAAGTGTGCGTTGTTCTAATTGTTTGGTTTTTTTAAATTTATTTATTTAAAAAACACCTGATGATTCAGTTAGAGACGACATCTCGGTACAGGTGTGTTCATGACATACTGCGCCAATATTTATGATGAATCTAAATACACGGGAGGTTGAGTGTGAGCATTAAGTCGGTGTAAATAATTTCTTAGACACACCTCCATTGATCTTTTCAGCAAAGGGCATGGCGTTGATTATTATATTGTAATTAATATCAATTTATATATTATAATTACAAAAGGACCAGTGGCACTTAGCTGTTTTATGACTTGTGATAGCTTAAATAAAGGTTCGTGTTACAAATATAATACACCAAAAGTCATATCGATAAGTACTTAGAAAATCGGATTTCTGTCAGTTAATGTATAAATTAATGATTTTAATTGACCTTCACCGTCGAGGTCCTCGGTATATGGTATACGTGTATATTACACAATGTCTCAAAATAAATGCCACTCGTGGCGTAACTCAGATAATGAAGCCGTTGTTGATATGGTTCAGGGATGGGGGTGAGTGAGTGAACGAGAAGTGGCAAAATGCTAAGGTTAACGTGATGATGCACGGAAGTTCGATGTCGAATTTATTTTGATCTGCAAATAGATTAAATACACAAAAGGTGTTTGATGAAAAGAATGACATTGTATACAATTTAGTTTGAGACACATTGTAACTTCGTGTTTCAAAGGCAACGCATGATTCAAAAAATCAATGGTCCATAATTGGCCCTTGATTATACCTGTCTGCGGCATTTTGACGGTGTAGCGTTTTCAATAGTTGATCGATATTCGTGAAAAATATCTCAATTTGAAGAGAAGCGATTGATCCGTGATTTTGTAGTTTGATGTTTTAGGTTGAAACTATTTGTAGTTGAGCGTATTGCTTCCTTAGTAAATTACTTTTAACACTGTTATGCTATTTCATCATGCCTCATGAAACCATTGAAAATAATAAATAATTTATTCACTTTATTCGTTAACAGGTATTCACTTTCTTCTTTAATGGGTAATTGTGCTACAAAAAATTAAATAGAAAAATTAATTCACTTTTTTAGATAACGGCTAATTATAATTGTTCTACAAAAAAATTAAATACAAACTATAATTACTTGAATCACTTTCTTCGCTACGGGTATAATTGCGTTACGCAAAAGTTAAATAAAAACTTAATTCACTTTCTTCGTTAACGGGTAATTATAATTGCGCTACGCAAAAGTTAAATAAAAACTTTAAAATACTCTATTGGCTCCCATTTCTGGACGTCACCTATATATGTAAGTAGGGTATTCATGAACGGATTACTGCTCATCACCATTGAACTGGATAAAACCAGTGACTTTTAAATTACACGGGACGAAAGACTGTATTTTCTGTTTTTAATCCGAGACACACATACACCCCAACATGCTTAAAGCATGTGTGTCTCGGATTAAAATCGATCATATAAGGAAGCGTCTTAAAACAATGAATTTCTAGTACAGGGATACTTATGTGCGCCAAGTCGTTTGAAGCTATGTGTGTTTCGAACCAAGATAAAGAACGTGTAGTATTTAGCCCTGTCATGAAATAACTCAACAACAAGTCATCAATAAATATTCACTCTCGTTCCCTGAACGATTGCATCTATTAGTATCGATCTGAACAATATGCACACATTATACATTGTGCGCGTGGGTTCGAGTTTAGTTCTATAACAACACTGGGTGGAGAAGTTATGTACAATTATCACACATATAGTAAAATCAATCGGACACGGTGAATGTATGTGATAATTTAATAATATGTTGAAATTGTTAGAAGTATTTACACTTTCACCGTGCCATCTCGTTTTTAACGTTAGTTTTGTGTCACAACAGCCACTACAAGGGCCATGTTGTTGTCGCAAGAGACTACCAATGCCCATACTAATCACCGCTCTATTCAAACACGCCATGTCATACAGGTGCTATGAAACACACATAGTATCAGTTCTTATTCGACATTTCAATAGAGATCATAATCCCTGTACTAGAAAATCTTTGCTTAAAAGGCCATGTAGTCTCTAGCGCTATCATGAATAACTCCTCAACAGTATTAAATAAATCGACACTCTCATCTCACTCCCAGAAACTATTATTTCTGTTCGTGGGTTCTCGTGGGTTCGAGTTTAGGTGTAATAAAACACCGAGTGAAACAGTTGTATAAAATACTTTTTAAATATTGTTAACGTAAATCGCATCGGTGCATTTATGCAATAATTTAGTTGTTCAAAATGTTTGAAAGATTCGAATTTCCACCGACGCAGGATTTGTTCTAAAGATAGTTTAATATACAGCGTGTCCCCAAAAACTGGGTCCAAACACTGCAGAACTTATAACTTAAACAGTGGGAAATGTAGCTGCTTTGTACTTAGGGATATAAGGTAAATATACCTGACCTTAATCGGTGAAATTGTGAAACCAATCGAATGGCCATTTTCTGAAATCCCGTTTTTGTCCTTCAATTTAACAATAAACCACACATGTGTTTGCATATGTGCGTTGTGTGCAAGCTTTCACTGCATAGTGTTTATTCTCCGGAATTACTTATGTTTAGTAAAAATGGGTTAAATTACAGGTAGTTTGGATCAATATCCAGCATGAGAAATACCCATTGCAGTGACCTTGTTATTTGAAATGTACAATAACAGAGCAAATTTTAGAGCGCCCTGATACCCTCCTTTGATGAGATGAATGACTTGGTTTCCAATTCTATAAGAAACGGGTTTTGAACTGTTATAAAGTATGGGAGTGTCTCAGAAAGATTTTTTTTCTTTTTCTAAAACATTTCATAGGTATTTATTTAAGTCATTGTAAAGAATAATGTCAACGGTAAAACTATGATGAAGTCAGTATTGGAATTGGAAAATACTTTGCAATATTTATCCGACTAGAATCTTACTACTTAAAATGGGTAAAGCTAACAATGATTTATGTGAAACATGTAACGAAAAAGAGTATCTAGAACATTTTTTCTTTCACTGCAAGAAAAGAAAAGTATGGTTAGAAATTAATACAGTGCTCTCTGACGTAACAGGGAAAAAAGTAAAAGTGTCTGTGACAGATATTCTTTTTGGTTATTTTAAGAGTAACAAGAAATGTAATAATGTAAGCAATACGATTATTTCTGTGGCCAAAATATGCATTAGCAAGTTTAAATACGGAAAGCATCCAAATGTTGTTGCCTTATTATTGCATGAACTCAGAGTTAGACAACTGACATAAATGTAGCTTGTAGTCATATTACTATACAAGTTGATAAATTATTATGCAACATTAGCATGATATACATTGTAATCAATTTTAAGGATAGATCAAGTAAGTAAGTGTTTATAATGATGAATAGAAATTATGCTATGTAAAAGATTGAATGTATGTACAATAATATTGATAAGTGGCGATAAATAAATACAAAAGATTAAAAGAAAATGATGAAGTCAGTACGATGCGCAAACGGTTCATGGGCAAATTCGAAAAAAAAAACACGCTGTATGATAAAGCTTTATAGTAAGACCTAACATTAGATTGGTCTCATGTCACCAATTAATGTCAGATATATCTACCTTCATATCCTCAAATATGTTTTTGAATTTTGAATTATAAGCTCTCCAGTTTTGGACCCAGTATTTTTGGACACGCTGTATCTTAACATACATTTGTTGTCGAAACAGCCTACTACATAGTCAGTAGTACCCGTATTGAATAGGCCTACCGGGCTTTTCAAACATGCGACTCATCATGATACAGGCGTGAGCGAGACAAACGTAGCTAACGTTTTCTACACAATCTAATTCATGTCAATAGAGACGAGCATCCCTGCTTTTCATCATCTCTGACATGTCTGTGTAACACCTAATTGAATTATGTTATTTTACAAAAGATTTTCATGAATATCTTAACACTTTCCACGTAGCAGGCGGCTGCAGACGACATTCCAAAATTTCACATGTTTGAAAATTGTCAAAATTATTGAATTTCATTACCATATTTGGAATCACCATGAGAAATGCATTGCAATAAGTACAAACATGCCTAGTATTGGTTCAGTAATCTTTGAGATAGACTTTGAAAATTGCGAAAGCTTTCTGAAAAATCTGAATTGTATATGATAAAACCAATAGCCGCGTGGAAAGTGTTGATCATAGGTAGAATCCATCTCAGCATCAATACGCGTGCCTGTTTTAATTCGGACTGGGGTTGAATATCTTGGTGTAGAGATGATACACTCCGTCCACTTTCTTCCAAATTATGACCAGTCTGTAAATATAAAATGTCGAGACAAAAAAAGGGAACAACGTCGTTATAAATGCGCATGTAGTTTTAAAAAACTGATGTGCGCGCGTATGGAGGACAGTCAAGGTGAATCCGTATGATTTGGATCCAATTTAATAATGATATATACAATCAATTACAGTATGAAGTCATTATCAAGACAAATCTAAATCAAAGATTAACTGGTCAATCATCCGAAATAAGAAATCAGAAGTACCGACTGGAGGTGTCCTTCAGTCTTTCAATTGAAAGATCTAATTTGCATGCATTTAGTAACGTATACTTACTGTTTGTACTTGCATTGTTTTAATCAAATATTTTAATCCAGTACGACTGACTATGTGTTTTGATGGATTTAGCTATATTATAGGTTTTCCCAGTTAGTTTAACGCTTTTTTCATTATATTTCATATCTCGTTAAGTTAGAATTCGTCCCCAAAATCTGACTTACGCATTTTGTTAGATAAATTTCGTCAATGAGCATTATATTTCAAAGTATGACCATTTCATTTAATTCATTGGTCATTTCTTTTCGTCAAGGAAGGATTGAATTCGTATCACCTGATGGGTAGCGGGTCTATGCACAAATATAATTCGTCTTTGTTCATTATTTTTAATACTTTTATCACATATATTCGTCAGGTGTTAGAAGAATAGGCCTACATATTATTGCAGGTTAGATTTAAACCACCGACATGTGTTCTTTTGCCTTGTTGATAAAAGAAGAAAAAAGAACAAACAAGAAAGAAAGAAAAAATAAATATATATAAAAAACGTATAGGCCTATAGCTGGATTTGACATGCTTCTAGGCAGGACGTTCCACATGGGACGAAATAAAGTGAACTGAATATGAAACTATTTGATCAAAGACGAAATAAATGTATACATTAGTAGGTTACCGCAGTATCAGACGAAATGGAAGTGTGTTAGGACGAAATAAAATGAACATTAAATGAAATTCATTACGCAAAATATGAATATACTTGACCAAAGACGAAATTTACTTTAACAAATGCAACCTTCAACATTTTGGGATGAATTCAAACTTAACGAGATATGAAATATAATGAATTAAGTGTTAAACTAACTGGGAAAACCTATAGTATTACCAATACCTTTTTATTTTCAATCGTCACTATACATGTATAATACTACATACCATCCGTAGTATACTTACTTTCCTTTGGCAAAAACACTTCCATCTTTTTTCAAAAAGGTGTAACGACTACGTTGGTAGACCAGTGTGTCCCCACCGAGAGAGCCGTTTTCATCCATATCTAGAAGAAGCGAATTGGCACCAGCCGATATGACACTGTTCAGAAATGATTTAACAGCTGAAATTAAATATTGAAATTGAAGGAACAGTTAGCAGAGTTTGGCTTTTAGGTATTCGCCGTTAAAGGAGATGTCAAGCAAGCACAACATTGTGCATTATACTTTAGAAAAATAATTATCGAGCCCAAATTGCGTAATTAGGCCTATAGCATAAAAATTGCCAACTCTCGATCTCAACATGCAATTTTTAAAATTCGCGGCGATAGAAAGTCCCGGTGTCGATGACGTCATGGGTTTTGGTGCTCAAATAAATGCAAGTGCATTGTATAAATATGACTTCATCGACTAGAGGACATTCGATCGCCGCGAATTAAAAAAATTGCATGTTGAGAGATGGCAGTTTTTATTCGTTTTGTCATGGGTATGATGATGCATTCCACGTATGGGCATGTCCTTACCATATATGGTAGCCCTGACCTTCAGCTACATTCCCATTTATGTACTATTCTAAATGTATTGCCATAACTCGAGATAGGACTGTTTGAATGAATCCACGCATTTTGATCAAAATACCTAAATTTAGGGCCAAATACCTTATTTTGGGCACATTTTAAAAAGAGTAGATATTCTATCTTGTACTACACATTCCAAGGAATATATTGATGTAATTGGATTTGAAAAACAGTGAGTGCATACAAGCATTGTAGATATTTATACCTAATTAGATACAAATCATTGGTTATGGTTACAATTCAAAAATAGTGCAATGTAATTATGTTAAACATGGTGACACATATTATGAATGTATTTAGGAATATAATCATGCCAACAAAATATGGCGTAAGGTATACTTAATTTGCATATTTAAGATTTTAATAATTAATTAAAGCTAATTTGCATATTTTATTAGATATCGAACTGAGTGTAAGTTTGAAAGATACCATACCAAAAGTCATTAGTTTACTACCTACAAAACTTGAGATATTTATTTAGTTAGGCCTACGCATAATTAGCTGGACTTAATACATTTTTGAGAATTTCCATATTGCGGATTGAATTTTTGCGAACATAGTGCGTTTTCAGAAACCTGATGTACAAATTAATGAAGAGCTAAGTTCCAAAAGGCGCTAACTCACTTTTTGAAAAAAATGAGTTAATAATAATAATAATAATAATGTGGATTTATAATGCACACTAATCCACCAAAAATGGTGCTCGAGGCGCGATACAAAAAATAACTTATATTACAACATACATTTTAAAGTACAACTTAATCTACAATCATTTAACTAAATACAACTTAATAGTATAATAATTATGTCAATAATGATATCATAATTTGTGACATACACAAACAATTAAATCTACAAGTACATGTAATACTACTAGTGATTTTTTGGGATTTGCGCTGTGAGGCTGCACTCCCTTTGTGCTTCCAACTCAGAAACATCGGTAAGGCCCGGAGAATGTTAACCACGGATTCCACTAAAATAGCTGTGCACTGCACACATTGGTCACTTCAAGACTTGACTACTGCAACAGCTTACTAGCTGGCATAAGCAAGACTCTCATCACAAGACTTCAGAATGTGCAACGTACTGCAGCACGGTTGGTGATGAGAAAGAGAAAGTATGACCCTATATCTCAAGATCTTGTTCACCTTCATTGGCTTCCGATCGAGTATAGGATTGATTTCAAGATTTTAGTCCTCACATATAAATCTCTCCATCAACAAACACCGGACTATCTTGCAAACTTGCTCCATGTTCAGACTGGTCGCAGGTGTCTACGCTCCACCTCTTCTGCACCACATTTGGTTGAACCCAGAACTCACCTTATCACATTTGCTGATCGTGCCTTCTCATCCTATGCTCCTCGTCAATGGAACCGGCTTCCTGATCATATCAGAAATGCAGATTCCATCAACATATTTAAACGACTTTTAAAATGTCATCTTTTTGAACATGCTTTTGTAAAGTAGTTTTCTCTGTGGTACACTGTGCCAAAGCGCCTTAGTACAAGTTTCTTGGTTCTGGCGCTATATAAATTTCAGTGATTGATTGATTGATATTTGAAATTTAAAGAAATATAGCCTATTTATATGTTACCGGAAAAAACACAACTTTTTAAATAAAAAGCATCCTTTGTCAAATGAGTTTTTAAAGACGTCTTGAACTGTGCCAGGGATGTGCATGATCTAACATGAATGGGTAAGGCGTTCCAGAGACGTGGCGCTGCAATTGAAAAAGCTCTGTTCCCCCAAGAGTGTTTGGAACGAGGTTCACGTAGAAGTGACTTGTCGCTGGAACGGAGTGTACGAGTAGGTATGTATGGTTTGAGAAGACATGTGATATACTGCGGTGCCATGTCATGTATACAATTCTGTAACCAACCGGCAGCCTATGCAACTTCTTTAAAACGGGAGTGATGTGAGATCTTTTCCTAGTTAGAGTGACCAAGCGCGCAGTTTGAAAGATACCATACCAAAAGTCATTAGTTTACTACCTACAAAACTTGAGATATTTATTTAGTTACGCATAATTAGCTGGACTTAATACATTTTTGAGAATTTCCATATTGCGGATTGAATTTTTGCGAACATAGTGCGTTTTCAGAAACCTGATGTACAAATGAATGCTTTTTATTAAAAAGTTAGGTGCAGAACATGAAAGAGAGTTACAAAATACATCTTTTAAACTTTGTTCTACATCTGTAAAATGTATGGGATTATTGTTTTGAAAATAGCACACGAACAACATTGTTGTTAATTAAACAAATGTGCCAAATTGTCCACATTTTCAGTTTTCTCGCAAAATATAAAAAATGCAGATCATAATCAATAAGCAGATCATAATCTTGTTTGTTAATTTTATGGACAAACCCAGCCATAGCCAGTGAGATTTAGTGCCACTTTTTTTTCTGTATACAATTTGGTAAATGCACAATTTCTTATCGTTGCATTGTCTCAAGGCCAACAAATTTGGTATCAAAATGTGCCTAACAATTAGGTGGAACTTTCTAGTTGAAAATTATTTAAATCCACCAAATATGTTTGGAAATATTCTAGTTTATGCTAGGGGGAAACTTACATATTTTGTTGTGTGTATTTGGATAGAGGAAACTTGTAGCACTATTCTGGACATCTTGCCAGTTGAACAATTTATGATGTTGTGAGTTCTTTGAGAAAATATTTCAACAAGTACAGTTGTATTAACATGATTAAGGGTTTCAGAAAAGGAGCCCAAGTTTGGTATCGCAACAATCGATTTCCTTAAATATTATATATGTTTTAGCCCTTGGTCTGACAATTCTGGAACTGATTTTTAAAATTTAAATCGGACATTCGGTTGCCGAGATATCTTAGGTCAAAGGGGCATGAAACCAACATATCTGGCAACAACTTTCTTGTTATTTTATTTTTTATTTTTTTGAATTCCAGTTGCCAGGTAATTTGTCTAATTATGTATGCATAAAATATGCAAAGTAAAGTTTGTGGATAGATGGGATGAGCTATGATGATGTGACTTGGTGCATGGTTAGTATACTTTGAGAGTTAAAAACGTACATATAACGTTTGCTTTTGAATAAGTTCCATTTGTATAATTAATAAGCCCACTAATTAAACTGTTTAGACATTTTTTAATTAGAGCCTAATTAATTTTAAAAATTAAAGAAAATAAAAAGAAAGTTGTTGCCAAAGATGTTTGTTTTATGCCCCTTTGACCTAACATATCTCGGCAATCGAATGTCCGATTGAAATAACATTTTCAGTGCGAGAATAATCAGACCAAGAGCTATGATTTTAAAGGAAAGCTAAAATATGTTTGACTCAGCCAATAGAGCCACTTTAAAGGGTGCATACAACTTTAAAAAGGTGCACGTGTATCCAAAGAAGATTTCTTGATGCACCCCAGGATGCTTCACTTTCATCACATGACCACTGATTTCTGTCACCAGTGTCTACTGGTTCCCATCGACATTACAGTGCAAGGAAATGCTTATAAAGTTGTTAAACGAGGGTCTTTAAGAAAATCCTTTTGCAAGTAATATGATTGATGTGTCTTTAATACAGTCCTTTCTTGATTTTCTTAAAGACCCTATATTTTTATAAATACTAGTTTTAGTTGGGATTCAACTTCTTTCATATTGTGGCCAAGTTTACCCTATCTTCACCATGTATTACTATGATAGAGGTCAAACGACCTCAAGCTGTTAATTACTTTAACACATGTGTGGTTCTGTTTGTTTTGGTGATAAGCCCTGCTGGTACTGTAGGGGCGCTAAGGATTATGGGGTACATCAAGAAATCTTTTGACGTGTATCGATACTGTTGGGACACCCTGAACTACTGGACATACCATCTCGTCCGACCTGTGTCTCCTTTTCAGGCTGCATCCATCTACAATCCTCTGTGTACATGTTTGTGACCCCTGTCACGTCATGTTTATTGAAGCATTTGATGTATTCAGCATCACGAGAAGACAAGATTGATGTTAAGTCTGTTGTTGTGTAAAAAAGTAGAATATCAACTTGAAGAAATAGTTATTTATGTATATAGTTATCTTATTGATAAACAGCTTACCTCAGTGGTTGGGCACGGCCCGGGGGTGGGGGGGGGGGGGGCACTCAACTTTTTTTGGTAGGGGTGTGCCGCCCAGGGTCACAAAAGGGGGGGGGCTACAGAACTGAACTGAGTGGATTTTATGACGAAAATAGGGTCTAAAGAACTCATTTTTTTCAAAAAAGTAGTTTTTGAGAACTGACCTATAGTTCAATTTTGATAAGCAAAAATGCAGATTTTAAAAGTATACAATTTTTTAATGAAATGAGTCGTAGAATATATCACACAAAAAATAGTGATTTTATACCTTTATTTACATCACAGTTATAGTTTAAAAGTTATAGTGCTTGATAAATTTGGCGCCAAAAAGGGTTGACACTTCTTGGAATTTTTTACCAAAAACAGATTTTGTAAGGTTGTCTGAAAATTGTTGGCGCCAAAAAATAGAAATATGATACCAAAAATAGATTCTCTGACTCATTTCATGATGAATAATGTATACTTTTATGTATTTCACATTTATAGTTAAAAAGTTGCAGTGCTTGATAAATTTGGCGCCAAAAAGGGTTGACACCTCCCTTAACATTGAATACAGTGTTAGATGTGTGCGTAAAAAAGAGTGAATCTAAAAACATTGTGCACGAATTGAAACGGATATTTGACCTTGATGCGTGCATTGAACCATGGATTCTTTGTTATCAGTATAAAGCGTTGTTAAGGGGGCTGTGCACCTTCAGGTACAGCCTCCGTAAAACTGCCGTTAACTTCTTTATTATCCATTAAATCTATATAAAAGTATATATTTTCTTGCAAAAAAGGGTTCAATGAATCCAACCATGATCATGAAATTGACCATTTTAGGAGAAAATTATAAAAAAACACGTTTTTTGACCCATTTTAGGTTTGGAAAAGATAACTCAAAATATATTTTGTTAAATTTTATCATACTAGTTTTATTATATTCCTCATGCAATTCCCTAGGAATCGTTTTTTTAATTTATTTTTTACTTTATTATTTTTTGAATTATCGAACAAAAAGTGCCAAAAAATATGATTTTGTTACCAAAAATCGTGATTTTCACGATTTTGGAGGTTAAAAACAGTTTTTTTAGCACTTTTTGGTCTGTAATTCAAAAAATAATAAAGTTAAAAAAAAATAAAAAAACCGATTCCTAGGGAATTGCATGAGGAATATAATAAAACTAGTATGACAATATTTAACAAAATGTATTTTGAGTTATCTTTTCCAAACCTAAAATGGGTTCAAAACATGTTTTTTATAATTTTCTCCAAAATGGTCAATTTCATGATCATAGTTGGATTCATTGAACCCTTTCCTGCAAAAAAATGTATACTTTTATTAAGATTAAATGAATAATGAAGAAGTTACGGCAGTTTTACGGAGGCTATGCGAAGGTGCACAGCCCCCCTTAATCTAGATTATCCTTCAAAAGATGAAAGTAATCGACTGATAAATAAGGAAACTGTGGCAAGTTTGTAAACCTGACCGCGTTTTTCGAAAATTCATTTCCGCAGCATGATGGTATGGAGTTAGAACTTGCTTGTAGACTTTACAAAACTTGCCACAGTTTGCGGGGTTTTTTCAGTCGATTACTTTCATTTTCTTAGGAGGATAAACTAGATTAACAACGCTTTATACTGAAAACAAGGAATCCATGGTTCAATGCACGCATCAAGGTCAAATATCCGTTTCAAATCGTGCACAATGTTTTTTGATTCACCCTGTATAAAAAGCGGAAGGGGTGCTACTATAAAATAGGTGATTTTTTAGCAGCCATCCTGTCAGGAAGGCCTATCTGATAGCACAATTCATGATTTGGATTAAGGCCTATACTTGAATAGATAAGGTCGGGGTGCGAATCCTCTTTAGCTCCCTTTTAGTTTTTCATTCCGTATATGGCTACATGGATAACCTCTTCTCAGGATAGTGCCTGACTGCAAAAAGTGACTAATGATGATCTCCTGCCACCACCACCACTCCGATCCCACCCACCAAGTGTATTTTTTATTTGTTAACACTTTCCACGCGTCTATTAGTTTTACCATATACAAAAGAGATTTTTCAGAAACCTTTCCCAATTTTCAAAGTCTATCTCAAGGATTACTGACTCAATACTAGGCATCTTTTGGTACTTATGTCAATGCATTTCTCATGGTGATTCTAAATATGCTAACGAAATTAAATAATTTTGACATTTTTCAAACATTTTGTGACATTTGGAATGTCGTCTGCAGCCGCCTGCCGCGTGGAAAGTGTTAATGTAATCTTACTAATAGGCCTAAGCTATCCCACCAATAATATAAACGAAGAACATACAGTATAGACCTACCTGTCATTTTTAGGAATACACTGACAAATCTCCACAGATGTTTAATATCACAGTGGTTTTATATTA
>CM069454.1:26163503-26317629 GCA_035610835.1 Ophiura sarsii | reverse complement strand
GGTGATTTTTTTAGCAGCCATCCTGTCAGGAAGGCCTATCTGATAGCACAATTCATGATTGGATTAAGGCCTATACTTGAATAGATAAGGTCGGGGTGCGAATCCTCTTTAGCTCCCTTTTAGTTTTTCATTCCGTATTGGCTACATGGATAACCTCTATTTTCTCAGGATAGTGCCTGACTGCAAAAAGTGACTAATGATGACTCCTGCCACCACCACCACTCCGATCCCACCCACAAGTGTATTTTTATTGTTAACACTTTCCACGCGTCTATTAGTTTTACCATATACAAAAGAGATTTTTCAGAAACCTTTCCCAATTTCAAAGTCTATCTCAAGGATTACTGACTCAATACTAGGCATTTTGTACTTATGTCAATGCATTTCTCATGGTGATTCTAAATATGCTAACGAAATTAAATAATTTTGACATTTTTCAAACATTTTGTGACATTTTGAATGTCGTCTGCAGCCGCCTGCGCGTGGAAAGTGTTAATGTAATCTTACTAATAGGCCTAAGCTATCCCACAATAATATAAACGAAGAACATACAGTATAGACCTACTGTCATTTTTAGGAATCCACTACAAATCTCCACAGATGTTAATATCACAGTGGTTTTTATATTATATATAGACGAACCACAGTTCAGACAAGACTAAGCAGTTCAGTTGTAAGCTTATCAGTGACAGTGAGCCTGGTAACTTTATTAGTTCAAGAAATCAGCAAAACAGTTCCCACGACCATATATATCGCCGAAGATTTCAGTCTCTATTTTGGAGACAATGTGCCAAAATGAGCGTAAAAATTGTGTTTATTTTGTTGTTGTTGTTACTCACAGCATTTGTTGACACGACGATTCTCGATGGAGACAGTGGTCTATTACGAGTGTTAAATGGTTGTATTTTGTTATTGTCATATCACGCCATGAACCATTGAACCAGGCCCGTAAGCAAGATTTTTTAGGGGGGGGCGTATTTTTTTGAAAAGGTACATTGGTACCCACAAAATCGTAAAGGTTGCCCCCAATTTTTTTTTAGTCATCTAAGACAATTTTGAGAGCGGGGGGGGGGGGGGGGGGGGGGGGGGGGGGGGGCGGGGGGGGGGGGGGGGGTTAGGACATGTTTTAGTTTTAGTCCAAAACGGCCCGAAAAAACGCTTTACATAATTGGAAATGGGGCGTTTTTCGAAAAATTGGGGTGGGTGGTGACTTTTTTCAGATTTATCGTCCGCCCCCTCCCCTGGGGTGGGTGGTGACTTTTTTTCAGATTTATCGTCCGCCCCCCTCCCCGCCCCCCCTCCCCCTAGTTACAGGCCTACATTGAACTGAGCTGATATTGATAGCTTTTTGCTAAATTAGGCCAACAAATTAAATACTTTGTCTCCGCAGCCCGCACGCATTGCTTTCAAAATGAGATTTCGCGCGTAGCGCTACGCGCGGCAGCCATTTTGTTGTTGATTTTTTATTGTTGATTTTTTTTGATTATTTTTTTAAAGCAAAACTGTTGACTATATTTTGAAGAAGAAAAAATCAGAAAAAAAATCGCATAGGACAGCTTTTTTTGGTTAAAAAAAAAGTACATCACATAGCTTTTTAGCCAAAGATTGCTGAGACAAAGTATCTAATTTGTTTGGCCTTAGTTCATAAGTGTTATTATTAAATAGTTATTGTATTGTACATGCATAACCCTGACGACATTACTATACAGAGTGAGTCAAAATATTATGCTTGTCCTGATTTCATTGATTTTTGTTAACCAATTTAAAAACAGAAATGACTCGATTTAATGAGATGCATAGGCTACAATGGACATAGTGTAGGCCATAACCTAATTTTACTTTCATTCAAATCGATCGTTCCTAAGACATTTCCCCAAGAGTGGTGAAATCCAACATACTGTGAAATTGTTATTTAAAAAGCACGTCTTTCGAATGAGATAAACCATGGCGTGTTGGTATTTAAACCAGGGTGAAAATAGTTTTCAACTTGATTGTTATTTATGAATAATTAGGCTAATTAGCAGCATAAAAATGCTGGAAATGAATTTGCAATGGTCAAACACATAGCTCTATAGTCCGACGGTTCTATAGTCGTAAGGCCCTATAGTTCGACGGGTTCTATAATCCGAAAAAGTTAAGGTTCTATTTTTAAAATTCGGACTATAGAACCTTTTCCAACTATCGGATTAGAGAACCCTTTACCATGTTTACCAGTTCTCGGACTATACGGCGTGTCCCCCCTGCCCGCCCCCCCCCCCCCCCCCCCCCCAAAAAAAAAAAATGGGTCTAAAAACTGCAAAGCTTATAAGTTAAAAAATAGGGAACTTAGCTGCTTTTTATTTAGGGAGATAAAGGTAAACATACCTGACGACAATTGGTAAAGTTGTGAGACCAATGGAATAGCAACTTTTTAAATACAAAGCTTTCAATACAGCGTGGACAGATCCCGTTTTTTCCAATTTAACAATAAACAACCCATGCGTTGCATTTCTGCATTGTGTGCAAGTGTTCCCTGTATGGTGTTTATATTCTCCGAAATAACTTATGGTTCACAGAAAACTTTTCTAGGTCACAAGTGGGTCACAAGACACATTTACGTGAGTCTTTCTTATTTTAACCACCTAAATGGGTCAATGTGACTCAGATCACAAGTACATTGACTCTCTTGTGATGGGTCATTGTAATCCCGAGAATGTAATGGGTCATTTGACTCAATTTTGTGTAGTTACTGGGTCAAGATCGATACTTGACTCACTTGAATTTATAACTAGGTCAAGATCGCTGTGAGTCACTTTCGTGTTTTACTAGGTCAAGAACGATGCTTGAACCGGCTGTATTTTTCTGGGTCACAAGCGGGTCACTTGACCTATTTGACGTGAGTCACTACTATGTAACTTACCTAGATGGTTGAAATGACCCAGATCATGAAGTACAGTTACTCATCTGAGATATGACAATGGGTCAACTAACATACTTGCTTATGTGACTCACTTGATTATGTGCAAGTGTGTCAAGATCGAGTCAATATGAGTCATTTGACTTACTTGCTCTTGTGCTGGGTCATTCCAACCATGAACGTAAACAGGTAAACTGACTCAGTTCTGTATAGTTACTGGTCAAGATCGACATATGACCCACTTGTATTTTACAAGTAGGTCAAGATCGATAGCGGGCGCTGTGTAGCGCGAATGGCATTATGGGAAGGGTCCAAGCCAACATCGATCGTGGGCCCACTTTGGGCCTTCATGGGACCCTTAATATTTTGTCCACTTTGGCCTGTATACGGGCCAAAGTGGACAAAATATTAAGGGTCCCATGAGGGCCTACTGTGGGCCCACGGTCGATGTTGGCTGGGGTGTGCATCAGCTTCTTTAAAAATAACACCATGGAAAGTAGATTTCGTAAGGATATATATATCCATTTTTATTCACATGATTAATTCGAGACGTCACTCACTGAGTGATTGTTCACAATTCATTACTTCATGAATAATCGCGGTAGCTGCGTACCAAGTGCGTTCCAATCAAACTAATCGTTAGATGAGAACGCGCACGCCGAGCGCGGGTTACTAATAATTGCCCGAAAGTACTGCGCCAAAGTGTTCCATTGTTTTGCTCACTGACCGACCAATCAGATTAACGCCTAACGCCCCTAAAATGAATATTCAATGAGTTATGAGGAAACACGATTAAAGCTTATTTCTGATTGGTTGAATGATAAAAATGTTAATGAGGGGATGACCCGACTTGGACTGTTTCAATAACTAAGAAGGGGTGGACAAAATAAACAGAAAACTAATTAATTATTAGCAAGATTAATATATCGGTACAAATCAACGATTTGGATAAAATATGCATCTTTTCCAGTAATGAATGAGAATAATGACTGCTTAACAACTGTTTTCGTGAATTTGTTTTGAAATCCTCGGGTTTTGTTCTGGTCATTCGGAATTGTCCCTCGGGGGCTGCGCCCCTCGGGACAATTCCTCAGACCAGAACAAAAACCTCTGATTTTAAAACAAATTCATGAAAACAGTTGTCACGCAGTCATTATTCTCTAAACCAGATACATGGGACCCTCATTATTTCTGAAGACTCACTTTGCAGTTTGTTGAAATTTAAATTGTGTTTCAGTCATGTAATTTTTGGTGTGACCCATTTTTCAGTTTGACCCATTTCATCATTGGTGTGTCAGTATGACTCATATGATTTCCAATGTGTGTAACTACATGGGTGAATACAAAGACCTATGAAAATGGGTCAGTTTGACCTGCTTAGCCATGTCAATCTGACTCATATGAGTGAGCTGATGTGACTCATTTGGATTTGAGGCGAGTCATGTGACCCAAGATAGTGAGTACTAGTCATGTGCAGAAACTCGTTAAATTTGAATAACGTGTCACGTCATATGACCCATATACATGTGTTGTTGTGACCTACTTTGTAGGTTATTTTGACCTATTATATGTGTGTCATTTGACCTACTGTATTTGCCAAGGGTGTAACTAGGTGGATACTCACTTACGTGAGTACCGATGACCCATTTAAAGTTTTCTGTGTTGGTAAAAATGGTTAAAATTACAGGTATTTGGATCAATACTAAGCATATGAAAAGTTACAAAAAAGTGGGGAAAAAATGAAAAAACATCTCTTTTTTGGCGCTTTTTGGTCAAAACTTCAAAAAAGATAAGGTTTTTAAAAACAAAAATCGTCCCTAAGTAAGTGTTTTTACATCATAATCTAGCAATTTGGGATATTTTTACCCAAAATTATCTTTGTTAGCTTTGTTGAACTTTTTCCGGTCAAAAAAGTGATTTTTTGTGATTTTCTCACAAAATCAACATTTTTGGTCAAAAATGACTCAAAATGTGGATTCTCTGATCCATTTCCTTTCCAAAAATGTGTACTTTTATATTCATTTGATTAATAGTTCAATATACAGCACTCACAAAATTCAAAAACTCCCTTAAGAGTCCCCAAATTTCCTCCTTAGTAATAATAAAGCCAAAGGCAAAACTTTGATGAAGTCAGTGCGCAAATGCAACGCATGGACGGTTCATGGGCAAAATCCGAAAAAACGGGTTCTGGCCACGCATTATTCAAAGTGTTTCAAAAATCTAATATCCGATAGGTCTCATAATTTCACCAATTCATTTCAGATATAATGATTTACTTTCATATCCCCAAATATTGAGCAGCTGTGCTTCCTAAATATTACTATAAGCCCTCCGTTTTTTGGACCCAGTTTTTGGGAACACGCTGTAGCACCCTTCGCAATATTCGGATTAAAGAACCTTTTTATTATTCGGACTAAAGAAACCCTTTCTATTTTCGGACTAAAGAACACCCTTTCTATTTTCGGACTACTACTAGAGAACCTTTTTTAACACTTTTAAAAATTCGGATTATAGAACCTTTTTATTTTCGGATTATAGAACTGTCAGACTGTAGAACCTTTTTTATATTCGGACTAGAAAACCTTCGTAAAAGAGAACCCTTTTTATCGGACTAAAAAGAATATCTTATATTCGGCCGGACTTGCGAATGATAACTTACGTGCGTCGAACTATAGAACCTTCGGACTATAGAACCTTCGGATTATAGAACCTTCGAACTATTATATTATAGAGACAACCCTCACCCCTTACCCTAAAACTGGGATGGATTGAAGAACAGTGAGTTAAAACATAAGTCCATGGTTAAAATAAGTCATCAATCAGTCATTAAACTATAAACGAAGAAAATTGGTTATTAAAAGGTTTATGCTACTAATGTTCTTACAAAGTGCAACTGTGATTTAATGCAGCAATTACTATTATTATACTACTCATATCTACTATTAAGGCAATGCCAATGGTTCTTTAAGGAAATGGTAGCCTATACATAAGATAAGTTGTTTTCACTTCAGAATCATATTCAAACAACACTGATTTGCTATGTATATACAATTGGAACCCGTGGAACCTGTGGAGCACCGATATAAATTATTCCTTTTTGAAGAAGAAAATTTTATTTATAATATAATAAGTTATAATAATAAGTTATAATATTGATTACAGATTAAATTTAGCGCAGTACCTCTTCGGCTGATTAAACACATTTGTGGCCCCCTATATTATGACCCCAGGGCCTCCGTACAGGATGCGACCCGGCAGCAATGCAAATTATGACTTTTGGCCCCTAACTAACATCAGACCATCCTGAGACTAATATACCTTTAGGTATATTTTAGTCTCAGAGACCATCCGGGCAGACCATCGAACCTTTTGTACATTCCCTCCCACTCTACATTACATGTAGTAAGGAATGGTTTGCCTAAATCAAGAATAAATACTATCACTTCCAGTAACGCCTGCGTATGACCTGCCCGAGCTTGTCTGACCTTTGAACTGTAATTTACAGCAGTAGTCGCATTCTCATTTCCCGCGAAAACAAAGCGCAAAATCCAACATAATTCTACAAATAGTAAACACGTAAGTAGATATTTTATAGATTTGAATTGATGTTTTTTAACATTGGCGTGTTATCTATCGTATAAGTGGTATCTGCGAAGAGGAATTAGATCGTAGAATAAAGCGCATTATAATTCAATTTTTAATTTTTAGGCATCCTAAAAATTAAAAAAGGCAAAGATAGAAGAAAGCTTATTATATTAAATTTAATTATTTTTCCTGTATATAAAACATTTTCCCAGCATTAATTTTGAATACGTTTACAGACAAGTGTTACAACATAGCATGGTCTATAGAATTACTTCTAGGCCGCCCTACTAAAGGCAGAGAGCTATGTGATTCAGTTCAGTTTTTATTGATTATTATTTTTAATCAATTATTTTATTTTGTGAATATTTGTCTCAAATCCTTGCTAAGGTACTTGGTAGTCCCAATCGGTACCGTAGTGCAAGTGTATCTTGGATACACGGTACCACTACCCTCCATAGTCTAGACTTAGTACAGGAAACCCATACGTTGGTTTTTTTTCTTGTTTTTTTGTTTTTCCCCTACCAACGTATGGGGAAATTGTATTGCGAGAAACTGTCAGTGTCAATTTCATTTGCTGTATGAAGTGAATGGAGTGCATCTCAAAATGAGTTGCGCGGTGAATTTAGTCTCATTCCCATCGCCAACATCTTATACGCACATCACTTTTTTACGAACTTACGAATGTATTGAAACGAGTCGGCAACGAGTCTATTATAATAAAACATGGCGCCGATTTCGATAAACATCGCGAGTGCCGTTAAAGTGAATTGGCTTAGAATTTCACCTCAAATTTCAAGGGAATATTGCATTTGTACAAAATATTAAACGAATGGCAAGATAGATGAGAAAGAGTAGATAAGAACAAGCACAAAGAAGTGTGTTTTTGAGCTCTGGTAAGCGATACAGAAATTAACACAAAAATCATATTTAGAAGGAGTCATACTTAGGATGGGGACAGATAGTGAAACATGCAAAATACCCTATGATGAATAATACCAACTGATGACAAATATCACTAAGTATGATTTGTTGTACTAGTCTAGACTCACGACAGATCGCGAAATTCACATTGTCATTAATTGAGTGTCAGCACTGCTGTTTTTTCACCTCAATATTTCCCCCAAATTGAGGATGCTTGATCAAAATTAATGAACTCAATGTATTACTAAGACTAGAATTCTAGGAACAACATGTGAGTGCATTTTGATTGATTTTAACAATTAGCCTATTATTTGATTTCAAAATGTGATTTTTTGCGACGTTGTGTGTCTAAACTATAGAGGGTGTTGTGGCTTTAGTACTTATAGTGAGCATGAACGATAGTATAGCCACCATTGGTTCTAGGTGCTTGGTACATAGATCCAGTAGGAATGTCTTTAGTTTACTATCGTTCATGCTTCACAAATACTAAAGCCTAGGTAGTCCAGCGAAACGGCAATTTTTCATTTCTTATCTGCTAACACTAACAGTGTTCGAAATAGTCGGGTGCACGCATGCACAGGTGCGTGTAGTTTTTTGCTAGAGCATGTAACTTTTCTATGCTGCATGCACACTGTGCATGTAGGCTAGCTCTGTTTCATAGCTCTCATACGTCGTAATACGACTCAGTATGAGAGCTATGAAATGAAAGCATATGTTCGTACGCCGGCGATTTTCGTTTCTAGTTTGCCTATTTCTAGAACATTTTAATACACTTACCTGGGTTATACATGTGCCATGTACTGTTATTGCATCCTAGATACATTTTCAGCTCCATAAATGCTACTCAAAATGAAATATTAATGATATAAAATTGGCCCTAATCACAGCGAAATTAAGAAGAAGTCGTCAGCAAAGATGGAAATCAATTCGCGGTAGTTTACGATTGGTTCCGAATATTTTCAATTAGTCTCGTTTCACGTTTTACTCCTCATGGGTGTACGCGTGTGTGCAAACATTGTAAATCACTAGGCGGACAACCAATACTACGTACGATTTACGAATGCGATCAACTGTTAACAACAGCCTGGTTCCAAATTGTTGGCACCAGGCTGCTTTTAGTGAGATTCCGAAGAACGCACATGACCTGTTTTCCGAAGATTTCTGATCTCAATTTTAAATGGTCTATTACCAAACTATACAATGTTCTAACATATTTGACATTTAAAACCATCCAATACGACAAATTATGTACAATTAGGGTCCTGGGTATGCAGTTTTCATTACGTAAATACTAGAAAGGGAATTAATGCGCTGTGCAAACGGAAGAATGCTATTTGATATGAACTCTCCGTATCGACCCTAGGTATATCCCCAAGTCTTCAATATTACCGTACAAAAGCTGTACAAATATAGCCTGCAAGATAGCGACGGAGAGTTAGTCTAATCGACCCTGAATTGACCCCTATTTCTGAGGCTGATTCCCGGTACCCAGAATCCCTTTTGGATGAGTTGTGTGGAGCCCATTGATGCAGGGACCAAGCAAACTCGACGGCATTGAAGAACGGTAATCATTTAGTAGTTAAAAAACCTCTAAAATCTCCAGAATTCGTGAGCGTAGAATTACATCGATGGTATCAAAATAATCTGTAAGTATAGTTCTATAAGTAAGGATAACTTAAATTTAACTACCAGTAAATTTATTTTTTTGTTATGAAACAAATACGACGTAGGAAGTCAATGCTTGTTTTTGTAGCTACATGTAGGCCTAAGCTTAATCAAGAAGCAACACTGTAAATGATCGGCAGATCGGGATACTGCTCATATAATAATTCGGGATATCATAAGGAAAAAAGAAAGAAAAAGAAAAAATTCCGTTCAAAATTCAAATAGTTGAAAGTAATTTAGTAAATTAATATAATTAACTATCCAATTGAGTTGGAACAATTGCAAATCCTTACGAAAAATTGGAAATCCCCTGCTGTCCCCCGTGTTGACCTAGCTTCCACTGAGTTACGCGAAAGTCGCGAACTTCACAGTCTGACGCTCAGCGAAGTTGGGAAAACCCCTATATTTACGTTCGTTAAACTTTGTATTACAAGTACGTCATGATCGTATTCTGTCGGGTAAACACATGTCCCGGTCACATGTGCAGAACAGACAAATCAGCGTTAATTATGATTACGTCAGGCAGGGTCTCAATAATTGATACCCTAATACTAGACAATGAAATCACACGTGCGATTTGTTGATTTGTTAAAAGTTTCGTAGGAAATAATAGGCAGCAACAATTAATGCCTCAGAAAAAAACAATTCCAGCGAATCATAACAGAAGACAGGGTAAATATAAATTATACTGCAGTTTTATGATGTTGTTTTACTGTTACTTTATCATTTATGTTTTTGTACACCAGGACATTTGGTGCATGTAACTTTGATGCTGTGCATGTTGAATGCTGTCTTTGCATGCACCAGTGCATGTAGATTCCCTAATTCGGACACTGTCTGCTAACGTGTGAAATGTAGCTCAAAGTAATTAATTATTTCTCACCTTTCCCATCTCCAAATCCTATTTTTAAAAAGTTGTGTACATGTAGAAGTTAAAAGAAAGATCTTTCTGAAATATTAAATTTAGTTAGTAAAAATAATGCTTTCTATGTTTAAAATTGGCATCAACAGTACTAGTCAATGCTACATGTACCTGTTCTAAATAGGTGACCTGCATGGGTGACTCCATTTGAAATCTGAACTCCCAGGACCATTTTAGAACCGGGTAAATTTACTGACGGCGAACGGAGAAAATGTAGCGAACAAAGTGCAGTGGATCATGGCATGGGATCCAGAGGCCTTCTTAATGTCTTTTTAGGGATTTTTAATGCACTTTGAGGGTTCCTGCCACATAATTTCTTGTTTTATGAGGCAGTTTAATGATTTTATCCACAATTTTATCCAGTGGTGGGCAGGCCCGCCCGGCGCCGCCCGTCCTAGCTAGAACCCTGCTCCCTGGTGAAAGATGGTAATTGTGTTAAATTATAATGCCTAATAGGAGTTAAGCCATGCAGGGCAAGGTTACTGCAAACTCCTGAACCTCATGAATCGCCATTTGGGGGGATCATATGGGATATCATGATGTCCAGACATACTGACATTTTACAAATGAGGTTTCAGGCTGTTCAGGTCTTTGCCTGTCTGATACACAAAACTGTTAGGGTTAAACCTGCTAAATCCAACATAATCTTAGAAACTAAATCTATGCTTAGGAACAGAGATTGATGCAATTTGGTCGGTCAAAGTAGGTGATCTTTCATGTTCTTATTTATGAACTAAGTGTGACAACGATACACTTTTATCAAATTAGGTGCTTGTTTTTATCTAATCGGGTGTTTTTTTATACAAAAAGCGTTTTTCAGTCAAATTACATACTTTTGTGCATCTTTAACACAATTCAAAGTTTGCCTGTAGATAAAATTATGTATAATAATTTATAGCAATATCTAACCCACTTAGAAATGAGATACACTAACCAGAATACATGTACACGTAGATAAAATACTCCATTGGCCTTAAATGGATTATGTTTCTTGATTTGGTTTTGCACAAAATTGTTACAGATATTTTCAGTGCATAACAGTTACAACAACAACCACCAAACATGCCGGCCACACGCGGTGGCAAGAGAATGCAGACGGACCCGGAGCAGCCAACGTTGCATCCGCAGCAGTACTTGACGGCGCCGGCTGGACAAGAAAGCGGCCTCATGATGCCGGAGAGCGGCCTCATGGGACAGGATGGTGGCGGTCTGCTGATGCAGCAGCCGATGGAAGGCGGCGGTGATCCGATGCACCAGTTGCCGGCGACGGGGCAGTCCGATGCGGAGAGCGATGTTGAGGATCCTACTGGGAAGGGCAAGAGAAAAATGGGGAAAGAGGTCAGTTTTAGTGGAGTGATAGTGTTCTTAGGTCCACAGGCCAGGGGTAGCGTTAGGTTTTTAACCTGAACCCCATAAAAGTTTGAAAAATAATGGGTTATTTTGGATTTTCAGCTAATTTATTGCACCAAAATGAAAACATATGCGCAAGAGCCCCCTTTAGCGCTATCCCTGCCACAGGCATGCACTAACAGGGTAGAATGATAGGGCCTACCTCATTGTAGTTATAAGGCCAAACCAAAAAAACAAGTTTTTTGTTTCCAGTAGTGCGCACGCATTTCACTATAGTCAAATTAATAATTGAACGAACAACACGCACGCAGCACAAAGATGATCACGCCCAAAATGATCACGCTTGTGGCTGTGCGCGCTTCAAGCAATTTACGCAATACGCTGCTTCAAATTGTTCGTTCAATTATAAATCCGACTATAAGACGTTTGATTCTTGAGCATTGCAGCAAATCTTTGTGAGTCTCATCAAATTTCAGCTCCAGAGTATAAATATTTATACAATAACTGTTGCGACAAAAGGGTGCAGTTGTCGGTAAAATATAATTTACACAAAGAAATTATAGACAATTTTAGAATAATTTAAACAAAGAACTTATAGACAATTTGACAGTAATTTTTTCTTAACAAAATCAGAAAGCAGTATCCAACCTTAACCAGAAAGGTGTCATTTGAAGCATTCAAAAGCTCCTTTTGGTATTAAAGATCTCAACTTTTCTATGAGATACAACTGCACCGTTTTGCTGCAGCTTCATACATACTCGTATAATATTAATCTCTTAACTTTTTTTCAGACTGGGGGTAAAAAAGGAAAGAAATCCAAGACAAAAGGCGATATTGATCCTGACGGAGGCGAACCAGTCACCATGTTTGAGATCGTTCGACAGGGGAAGGGAGCATTGCAGGTAAACGTTTAGAAAAGTCTCATTCTTTTGTTAACCCCCTGAGAACTACCGGCCGATTGGTTAAAACGATGGATACATTATTTATTGCACCAATGAGAGACATTGTTAGAATAATTGTATCCCTGATTAAGATAAGAGTGATAGTGGTATCTCTCACTCTCTCACTATTTTTAACAATGAATTTGTATGCATTAGTGCTCATTCACCTGGGGCCCATGTAAACACAGTCCCTGTTGTCTAGTGGGTAATCCTTCGCCTCGATAGCGAGAGGGACCGGGTTCGAAGGTCTTTGTTAATTTAATTCACAGCAGTTTGTCTGAGTCATAAATTATAAAAAAATCATTTGATTCGCTAAAATGTTATTGTTTCAGATTTCATCACTTCAATACAATACAAATATTATTGTTATGCCCAGGGTTGTCACTAAGGCGGTCGGGAGGAGCCGGCACTCGCGATTGCCGACCGGCACTCTTAAAAAAAAGGGTAAAAAAACTGCACTAAAAAAATTAAAGGTTATTTTTTTAAACGTTTTTTTTACAATTTGTGGATAAAATCATTTAACTGCCTCATAAAACAAGAAATTATGTGGCAAGAACCCTCAAAGTGCATTAATAACCCCTAAAAAACCATTAAGAAGGCCTATAGACCCCATGCCATGATCCACTGCACTTCGTTTGCAACACTTATTCTGTTCGCCGTCAGTAAAATTAACCGCCACTAAATTTTGGCTAGTGACAGCACTGTATGTGAAACAACCTAATGTTTACAGGTCCCTATTTTGACACAATATCTGTTTGACATTACCTTTATAGAAAATGAAAATTACAAAAACTTTCTTATTTTTTAACAAAACATAGAAAGAAATTGAAATGATAAATGAATATAGAAATTTGTTCATATGTTTTTAAATGATGTAAAAGTATAATGTGTTACAGTAAATCTTCAGATAAAATACACACAGCAATAGCAACAATGATACAGTGAAATAAACTGTTGATGCCAGCTATCTATTTTCCAACAATAGTTTTGAATTAAAGGTAGATGACCTGATCACATTTTCCGATTTTCAACTTGAAGTTTTCTATTCTACATGAAAGGTCATCCTTAAAAAAGTCGTGTTCCAAAGTTTGAGTTGCATAGCTCTAATGGTTCTAATTTTAGACGCACAAGATGCTGTGAACTGTACCAATTGAGTAGTACACAAACTATATCGGTGGTTACCACCATTCGCGGTAATTCGACGTTATTTCATCGATTTCTCCGTAATTATACCGATTTAGGCCGTCAAATTTCAGTATGATGATGAGAAAAATACGAGCTTTCATATGATATGAAAATCTCCGTATGTTTGAAATAATTCTGTGTTACGAAAATGTGATCGGGTCAGTCATCTACCTTTAACTGAGGCTTAATTTGTCTTGAGGTGCAAAATTGTACATTTGTGACCTTTGCACCTTACTTTTGAGGTCAAGGTGGAATTCCTTCAAGTCAAGAATTGTATCTCAATTTTGCACCAGCCTTTAAAAGTTGCATCGCAGGTGATGATTTGGTGCAAATTGAGATGGGATGCGGGAAATTTGCTTTGTAACTTGGATGATAACATATGTGCAACTCTATCTTTGCTTATATTTCCCAGACTGTGGTAGATGAGTGGATTGAGGGCTACAAAGTGAACCGAGACTCTGCTCTTCTGGACATCATTAACTTCTTTATCCAGAGCTCGGGATGTAAAGGTACTGTCTCCCCAGAGATGCATTCCACTATGGAACATAGTGATATCATCAGGCGTATGACGGAGGAGTTTGATGAGGTAAGAGCTTTTCCATCAAGTGTTCTTAACTTCTTAAGTGCTAAACATACTCTAAAACAGATGGCCACTGATAGCGGTAGCGTTTGCGAACACCACACAGTAGCATTTGCGAACACTACACAGTAGCATTTGCGAACATTACATGGTAGTGTTTGCCTGCACTACACCTTAGCGTTTACCAACACTACAAGGTAGCGTTTGCCAACACTAAACGGAAGCATTTGCCAACACAACACGGTAGGGCCTAGTGTTTGCCATCACTACACAGTAGTATTTGCCAACACTACACAGTAGCGTTTGCCCACACTTCACAGTAGCGTTTGCCAACACTACACGATAGCATTTGCCAACACTACAGGGTAGCATTTGTCAACATAACATGGTAGCGTTTGCCAACACTACACGCACACGGTAGTGTTTGCCAACACTACACATAAGCATTTGCCAACACCACATGTAAGCATTTGCCAACACTACATATAAGCATTTGCCAACACTACACGCACATGGTAGTGTTTGCCAACACTACACATAAGCATTTGCCAACACCACACATAAGCATTTGCCAACACTACATAAGCGTTTGCTAACACTACATGGTAGCATTTGCCTACACTATGCTTGTCACAAAATTAACCAACTCTATGCGGCTACATCAGCGGTGATCAATGCTGTATGCTATGTTCGTCAAAGCTCGGCCAAACGCTGTTACTCTATTTGTGTAAGAGAGAACAGACGACAAAACAATGAAAATATACAGCTCCAAACGCCAAAATAGTCTATCTCTAAGTCACTAGAGATCTCATAGTCCAGACGGCACGCTTTATACAGGGTGGGACTTCATAAATCAAAAAATCAACAAAAGGGTGGGGTCAGAATATTTTTGATATAAAGGGTGTAGTTGTATAAAGCGTGGAGATAAAATAAAAAGGGTGGCGGTTTCTCAGCGATCATCAAAATAATCAAAATACCGACCTTGTTGACTCGCTAGCGCTAGTTATAGCATAAATATGTATCCGAAGATATACTTCGATTTGAAATTAAACAGTCGCCACCTTTAAATTGGATTGTTGTTATATAGCGCCATCTATTGTTGAAATCGTGACATTTTTTCAAAATGGAAACTCGACGGGAGCTACGAAAGTGTCGTACGCAGCGTATTATCACAATTTAGGGAGTACCAAAAATGCACTGATTTGATTTAATAAATCCATTTCAAATGAATCTCCTCTATAGATTTGCATTAAATAATCGTGCATCCCGGGACCCATCCCGAAAAACAAAACGGGTCCCGGGATGTTTCTGTCAATTTGTCCTTTCTTCCAATGAGTGCCTTTTCAAATTTGAATGCACAAAATGATCAAAATGTCCCCTTTTCGGTATAAAGGGTGGGGGTTGAACATTCCCAAATAAAAAGGGTGGCTATGTAAAAAGGGTGGGGCAAAAATAAAAAGGGTGGGGGTGTGACCCCTGTCCGGACAGTGGATCTGGCAAATATACTATTGCTGATTGTTTAGTGGAAAACATGGTCAATTGCATCTCTGACAAGTTGACTATATTATTCTTTGTAACTTTGGTTACATAGGCTAGAGCCACCATTTTTCCAATTTCTACATTATTTTTGTTGTTTTTACAACAAGTGCATTGTCGGTCTTCTTTGTCGGTCTTCTTTGTTTTTGCTAATAGCACACTACTACATGTTCACCTGGATCAAAGCATGCATTTTACTATATATTTTGATAGTTTGGAGTGTTTCAAGCATAAAATTCAACATATATTGTAGATTGTAGGGAACTCATGAAAATGAATAATTATTACACAATTATTTTGGATACAAATTTGTTAGAAAACCATAAAATAAATTCTGTTTTCCGGTAATACTGTAATATGGGACCTCTAACATAGGCTCATTATACAATTAAATAACTTATTTGAAGTTGATGGATTTTTAAGCAAAATATCCCTATTTATTACAGTATTAAGTTCTATTTTATTGCCCTTTTTAAAAAATACCGTTCACGTTACTTCTCTCCCGAACAGGAAAGTGGTGACTACCCACTGATCATGACTGGACCCCTGTACAAGAAATTCCGCACAAACTTCTGTGATTTCATCGCCGTGCTAGTCCGTCAGTGCCAATACAGCATACTGTACGACCAGTACATGATGGATAATATCATCTCACTGTTAACAGGGTTGTGTGACTCGCAGGTCCGAGCGTTTAGACACACTAGCACATTGGCAGGTAAGGCTGTTACGATGGTTAATTCAATCAGTGTTTTCATTCACTCTATCTATACAAAGGGTAAATACCCTTCACTTTTGATTTTCACTCTAAACAAATTTACCCAAGAGTGAAAAATGTTGGAAATTACATTGTTTTGCTGTCTAAAACACTGCACTAGCACAACATTTGGCCATCATTTTGGTTTTTCACCCTAAAGAAATGTACCCAGTGAAATTGCTGAAATTGCTTCGATCACTAGAAAGTAACATCGTCCAGGTATATAATTATATATATAAATAAATAAATGAAACAGGCAGTAAGTTTAGTTTTTTACATCGTAGTCTGAAGAAACTACGATGTAAAAAACTAAACTTACTGCCTGTCTCATTTATTTATTTATATAAGCTCTTCTTTACGGAATCGAGCACTCTCTACCAGGCAGTACAACTTTTAGACTCTTCTTTATAATTATATTTATTAGTGTCAACATGAATACTTATATACAGTTTGAGATATGTTGCTATCTACCAGTGGAGTTCAACTAAACTGCTCACAAAAAGTATCGAAACACTTAGAAATGATCCAATATATAACGGCTCGAAAAGGTATGCATTAATCAAAGCAAATAACCAAGTGCATAATTTTGTTCTGCATATTTTGACACCTCGATCGTTGAGATACGATGTTGCGGAGCGGTGTTATTGCCATTTCAATGATCGTGGGTCTAGTTTCCAAAGTGACACTCATCCCTATTGAAAAGCACGAATCTGATCATTCTAAACAGTAATGCAAACCTCTTTCTATAGGATGATTGTCACTTTTGAAACTGGACCCACGACCATTGAAATGACAATAACTCCGCTCCGCAACATCGTATCTCATCGATCGAGGACGTGTGTCAAAATACGCAGAACAAAATTATGCACTTGATTACTTGCTTTGATTAATGCATACCCTTTTGAGCCGTTATATATTGGATCATTTCTAAGTGTTTCGATACTTTTTGTGAGCAGTTTACATGTGTTCACTTTCATCTCCACTTCCCAGTCACATACACTCTTGTAGGCTGACCAATCACAATACAATATTTACAAGGATATAAGATCATTAACCTCATCACGCCCACATTATTAATAGAAATATACATATATACTGAGTGCAAGGTCTTAGGCAGGATTTGAAGGTTTGGGTGTGTAAATGTGTGTAAATTCAAAAACTGGGTGTGTACATTTTTAAATGTACACACCCAGTTTTTGAATTTACAATGCTTAAAAGCATTTGTGTACCAAGTATAGACCATGCGGAGAAAAATTGGGTGTGTTAAAACTGTATTTAGAAATGTAGGTGTGTAAAACACTCCCTACACGGCTGGCTGCCTAAGCCCTTGACTAAGTATATTTACATCTACATTCCATCTAGACAAGGTTTACGCCCTGCCGCAGAGGTTTACGCCCTGCCGCAGACAATACCAATCTTGTTGTGCCAGCCAACAATAAACACATTGGAGCTTGGCTTCTTTGCTGTGGCTGGCCCAACACTATGGAATAACACTCCATTTACCTTAAGATCCAGCAACAGTATCATAACCCTCAAGCATAAGCTCAAGACTCACTTGTTTAGTAACTGATTTTCTGTAGTGTACATTCTTTTTAATTATTTTCAATCCATTTTGTGTGATGCCTGGGGTACTTTGTAATTGTTTTTATGCTATTAAGCGCTGTGATCACTTTTATATATATTATAAACATACATGAACATGGCATACATGTTACTCTTAACAATCATGATAGGACCCTATATCTGAAATATCCAGGTACATCCGTACTGTGCAATACTGTACCCCTCCCAAGCTTAATTGGGTCTTCTATCAAACTTAATTGTGTTATACTTTTTTTGCCTATCACAGCAATGAAACTCATGACCGCATTGGTAAATGTCGCCCTCAACCTGAGCGTCAACCTTGACAACACACAAAGGCAGCACGAGACAGAGCGTGCCAAGCAGACATCCAAGCGTGCCAGCGAGCGTATCGAGATGCTTCTGGCGAAGAGACAAGAGATCCTTGAGAACACGGAGGAGGTACAACAGATGATGAATAACATCTTCAAGGGGGTCTTTGTGCATAGATATCGGTAAGAAGCTTTCTTTGTGCATAGATATCGGTAAGAAGCTTTCTTTGTGCATAGATATCGGTAAGAAGCTTTCTTTGTGCATAGATATCGGTAAGAAGCTTTCTTTGTGCATAGATATCGGTAAGAAGCTTTCTTTGTGCATAGATATCGGTAAGAAGCTTTCTTTGTGCATAGATATCGGTAAGAAGCTTTCTTTGTGCATAGATATCGGTAAGAAGCTTTCTTTGTGCATAGATATCGGTAAGAAGCTTTATAAGGCCTCGCCAACAACTTGATTTTTAGTTTCCAGCGTTTGAATTCATTATTGAAATTTTTTGGAAAAAAATACCGTTTTTGCAATGAAAACGTCCAAATTCATACATTTTGTGTGATGAAATTGTGAAATGTTTATTCATTTTGACCAGAATAGCCTTTCTGTAACTTACATATATCTAAATTGATTCATTTCATTCTATGATGGTGTGCAGCGGTGTATAACAATACGTCTGACATCCACATTTTGTATAATAATGAAAGTCGTAAAAATAATGAATAATGAAATGGTTGCCTCCCCTGTTTTGAAAAAAAAATGTTACGGGAAACTAAAGATCAAGTTGGCGAGGCCTAATTCAAATGTGGAGATTCACTTTAAATAGGATTATTTTGTCAACTCTGTGCATTGTTTTTACTCTTATGCCTGCCAGGGGTCGCATTCTGACGCGTCTGCGCGTCCTAGACCTCTCACTTTCTAATAGTGACGCGTCAGGTTTCAAATTGGAAAGACTTGGGGGTCCCGATCAAAATTGAAGGGACCCCTTAAATTTGACGACGTGTGGAAATGGAAACCTTAAGAAATCTGTAAATTACATATCCATCCTTTGCTCACAATATAAATCCATTAAAACTGCCCGTAAAAATACCCAAACTTCAGGACCCCTCATTTTCTTGGGGGGACCCCTTAAATTTGTTTTTTGAAGTCCTACGGGTTCCTGAAAAATTTCATGGGACCTCTCACATTTTGGATCCAGTGCTATCCCTGATGCCTGCTAAAATGTGATTTTCGTCACTTCAGTGTTTACCGTGCCATCATCTTGAAGCATGGATGACACAATCTGACCAAAAATGATGTCCTAACAATCAACCCAGAGTATGTTTGGAGAAATGCAGGAATCCTGAGTCCCACTAGAAAATATTAAATTAACCCCCTGGGGTCTACCTATCAATCTTACAGTGGTTCTGATTGGTTTATTACAAGATGTACTCATATGAATAGCCAATTCAAATGCAGCTTGTAAAATGTTTCACTCCCATCTTTATCAGGGATACAATTATTCTAACAATGTCTCTCATTGGTGCAATAAATGATGTATCCATCTTTTTAACCAATCGGCCGGTAGTTCTCAGGGGGTTCAGTCACGGGAGCACGATTTCCTGAAAATCCCATCCCTAAAAGCAGTATCTAATCTTAACCACAAAGGTGTCAATTTGAAGCATTCGAAATGCTCCGTTAGTTTGTATTAAAGGTGTATGTTCCGATCACTTGTTTTTGGCTATGATTTTTTTTTCACATTAAGATATTTTGATATCAGAAGAATCCCCATATTTTTCTCATCATATCTGTAAAATCTTAGGGGCCAGAAATGTTCCATTTAGAAATTATAGGCTCAAATGTGGTGAATTACTGCCATTGGTGGTAAACCACCTGCCAGTTTGTGTACTACTCAATGGGCAAATTTCTTGTGACCTTGTGCTTCTAAAATGAGAACCATTGGAGTTATGCAACTCAACTTTGGAATGCGATAATTTTAAGGATGACCTTACATGTAAAATAGAAAACATCAAGTTGAAAATCGGACCAGAAATCAGAACATCTACCTTTAAGATTCTAAACTTTTTATTCAAGAGACATCAAACCCTGTTTTGCTGTACACACATTGATGTACACACATTGATATAAATGCTTGACATAACTTTTTGACCTTTTATCTGTGATAATATAGTGACACCCAACCTGAGATCCGATCCATCTGTATGGGTGAGATTGGGATCTGGATGAAGAATTACAGCGAGATGTTCTTGAGCGACAGCTATCTCAAATACCTTGGATGGACACTGCATGACAAGGTACTGTTTTGTCTTTTCTACAGTAGCTTTTGTGTTAAATGTCATGTTTGGTACTCACAACTGATTTTCTCCTAGAGTGAAGGTAGACTGGATCCTTTATGTCTTCCCTATTTTACACACTTTGCGAGGTTGCTCAAATGTGAATACTGCAACAAATACAGTTCCAAAAGTGTGCGCTGATCAACTGCTGAATATACATGAGCTTATTCACGCACCATCATGCCACAGTGCGCCGGTCGATTCATGCGGCGTTGTACACCGCATGACGCGATTGAGCGCATGAAAACCTCCTGTGGCGCGGCGTGACGATTGTTCTACACACTGCTTTTGAATTGGACCAATCGGATGGTATTTCTGATGTTGCAGGGGTGTGTATGCTCGGTATTGGTATGCATATTCATCTGCTAAATACTTGTGGAATTACACGAGTAAACTGCACACTTTTTTGCCGTGTTCTTTTCCCAGTCCCTCTTTTTGGTCTGCCATTTTTGAAAGATGGCGGCCATGTAGAAGGACGCTGCAACCTAGGCTAGAGTGAAGGTGGACAGTAGGCTAATGAAAGTTGACAAAGCATTTCTTTGCCGAATGTATGAGACGGGTCTTTTTACTAATCTGATCTTGTTAACTTTTGATCAGCTTGATCATTGGTGGATTTTGAGGCTTGGGGTTGTTACATACATCTGCACTTGCATTTAAAAATTAAGCAAAAGTCTTGGCTTGGTGGAATTGTAATTTGCCGATTTAGGTGCGTTCATATTCTCGTTAATATGCATGGTGGACATCGGTGCGCGAGTCGGAGCAACGTTGGCTGATGCGCATCGACAGTTGTATGAACGCGACTTTAGGCGACGACAAAAACCACCAAACCTGTTGTTCGGGCCGAACAGACTAATTTTGTTCAACTTTCCATTTTTTTTTAAATTTTGAAACATGTTGAAAATTAACTAAAAAATCCTGAAATCAACCCCCCCAAAAAAAACACCCCAGACCAACCGACCCTACCTGAGAGGTCAGTTTGCTCGTATAAACAACAGGGTTTGTTTTGTTAGTCACCTTAATCATTATTGATGATACCTTATCCGGTGGTTTGGATAATGCACTCCATTCAACATTTTACTATTAACTGGCAATTAGGTTTATCACCTTTAATATCTCAAGTACATTCTAACAAATGTTTTCCACGCTTTCCCCCATGATAGACTGGTGATGTGAGAGTACGATGTCTGACAGCGCTGCAAGCTTTATTCAGCCACACAGATCTTGTTGACAAACTAGAGCTGTTCACTAATCGTTTCAAGGATAGGATCGTTGCAATGACGTTGGACAAAGAGACAGATGTTGCGGTTCATGCCATTAAAGTTGTCACACTTGTACTCAAGTAAGTGGAATAGAGTGTGTGCGGCTTGATTATCTAATATAATAAAAAATACCGTTCCAAAAGTGTCCGCTAATTAACTTGTGAATAAAAACAAGCTTATTCATACACTATTCACGCCACACTGCGTCGCTGGTTTCACACAGGTTTGTGCATAGTGTGAAGCGGTTGGTCGCCCTGATTTACCTCCTCTGGTGCAGCTTGACAACCATGAAAATGACTACAGTTTAAAATCAACCAATCAGGAACCTTGACGTTGTTGTCAAAGTTGGCAGACTTGCGCATGAGTAGTTAAGTTAGAAAGGACCGTAAGTGTCGTAACCTCTCACGACACTTCCGTTCACTTTGTTGCCATGTTATTTTCCCAGTGGAGGCTCAGTCTAGACATGAGAGATGTTTCATCCAGTTGCCACAAGTAGTGGATTTTTCCCATAAGCTCTAAATGTGCTGCTTGATTTAAGAAAAAGTGCTTTTGAGGGCAAGTTCAGTTTAGTTTAGTTAAGTTTTATTTGGCATATCAAAACACAGAGATACAATACATCAGATCAAATATACAAATCTTAAAAAGTTACAACTATTAACACAACATATTAATAAAAGAAAACATATAATGCCAAGGATAGCCCAAAAAAGGGCTTATTGCCATTTGGGTCCTTCAAATATTAAAACAGCACATTATAAAAAAGGTGTTTTGATTGCACAAAAATATGCCATATGAGTTAAAGATAAACCAAACTGCGCGGCTATGTTGCGTTTGGCATTTGTTGATGTTTACAGGTTATTTAATAGTCAAAACCATTGTTCAGTCAAAAGTAAACAAGGTCTAGCATTTTGGTAAATAGACATTATTTTTTAAATTTAGATAACTTTCTATTCCAATATCAATATTGTATTATGGACTAACTTTCGACAACAATTTTTGACCAAAACTGATTTCAGAGCTCTCTTGTAGTTAATTAAAGTATACAAGACTGATAACCTTATCTGCTCAATTTGTTAGGCACAATGAAGACATCCTGACAGCCGAAGACTGCGAGAACGTGTATCAACTAGTGTACTCCTCGAGTCGTGCAGTGGCCCAGGCGGCTAGCCAGTTCCTGAACGAGAGACTATTCAAAAGAGAGGATAATGAATCTAAGGCAGCAAAGAGAACCAAGAGGAGGAGTGCTAATGCGCCGCTTATCAAAGACTTGGTGCAATTCTTTATTGAAAGCGAGGTAGGTTGTTCGCTAGTCATAATACTATGGATATAATTCCAACAATGCTTGCTTAAACCTGGAAGTGCGTACTGGGCGTTTTCAAAAATGACCTCACATCCTGATTGGTCAATCGCGAAATCGTTACGCGCATGCTTGCATAGGTTGTTCGGGCATGCATGCATAGGTTGTTCACGCATTTTATGCATTTGGACTCATCTCCACGAACAGCAACAAAACACACTCGCGTGTTTAAACATTTTTTAATTAGGCCCTAATTAAAAATGTTTAAACATTTTACTTAGTGATTGTATGTATTGTGTAGGCCTATATATGAAATATGGTGTTTGGAACACAAAAATGTACATGTGTATTCACTGCATAAGGCAATTTTAAAACTTTTTAAATGTCCATGCAATTTTACCACTATATGATATATTGCCAGTCAGTATAATTGTGCATTTACAAAAGTATTCTCTAACTATTTTCACAATATCAAATTCACCAAAATGTTATTAATAGTTTTGCTCTAAACACTAAATATTATGCCTGCTCTTGAATTTTACGCTTAGGTGATTGTTTCTATGTGTTAACGGCCAGGCCTTGAAATAAGAAATGAAAAGGGCAGGCAATTTAAGGCAATTAGAAAGGGGCACCAACTTTATCCAAGGCCATGAGGGCCGGTCGCCATAGGCGTAGTGCACTCTTTCACCAGTGCAACCAACCGAATCGTAGCCTTACGTCATCCATTTCTGCGCATTTCCAACGCTAGCGGCAATATAATCGTCGTCCCTACATGTGACGTCATTGTGTACTAATTAATGTTAATCTGGACTTTCTACTGTTACACGAGGCTACAGCTTTTTTTAAATATATTTAAAATGCAATAAAATATATTTCAATAATTAATTTTATAGAAATCGAACGATTTATGACAAAGTTTGACAAATATAGTTATGGTTATTTGATCGAAAAAGTGAAAAAGTAAGCTCATTTCAGGCCCAAAATACGCCGGTTTACTATTCAGTTACCGAGAATATGTTGCAACTAAACTGTTGACACATTTGACACATTTGACACAAAATGAATATAGATATTTCGTCATTTATTCAAGATAATCGTGTAATAAATATAGAATAAATGCAAATAAATATATTGTAATATTTCATGGGCTAGACTTTTATTAGAGCGGAATATTGTTGCAACACGGGCTACAGTAAGGTATACAGTCGCAGATCAAGTGGTATCGATTTGTTTTGAGTACAAAGGAAAAGCATGTTGAAGTTCGTTGAAGTGGTCGGTAGCAATCGATTAATTTATAGATAAGTGTTAACAGCTAATACAAACTATCAACTTGCAAAATAGAGGGCAGTGCGAATAAATGTCCCGGTCCAGCCCTCGTGAGGCCATTATGTACTTTTGAATGGAGTAAAAACGGCCAGAAATTGAGGGCATCAAGGCTACTAGGTGGGGCATGCCTTCGATAAATTCAAGACCTGTATCTGTCTCTTTGTCTAACATTGACTCTATTTTAAAATTAACTTATTTCACAGTTGCACGAGCATGCTGCATACCTTGTAGACGCTCTGTGGGATATAAACGATATGGTACGAGATTGGGATTGTATGACAGAATTACTGCTGGAAGAACCAGGTCGAGGCGAAGAAGGTATGTGGTAAAGAGCGTATTTCAGTGTTGTCACTAGCCAAAATGTAGTGCCGGTTATTTTTACTGACGGCGAACGGAGTAAGTGTAGCGAACGAATTGCAATGGATCATGGCATGGGGTCCAGAGGCCTTCTCAAGGTTTTTTAAGGTTTTTTAAATGCACTTTGAGGGTTCCTGCCACTTAATTTCTTGTTTTATGAGGTAGTTTAATGATTTTATTCACACAAAAAGAAAGAAAATAGAGTGCCTTTTTTTAACCTTTTTTTGTAGAGTGCCGGCAACAATCGTGAGTGCCGACTATGCCCAACCAGCTTAGTGACAACTCTGGTGTATTTGTTATTGATATGTGAGGTATTCAGATTTCATAGGGAATTACTGCATGGTTCTCCATTTGTACACCCGCAGGCCTCGCTCTGGTTTGAGAGGGCGTAGTTTTTGTCCAACAGACAGCAATAGTAACATATTAATAAATTTGCTTATCCTTTGTCATTTTGTGTTTTAGCATTCAACATAACCTTTCTAGTGAATATTTAAAAACAGAGTTTGTCATGTATCTATAGTTTGATCAGTTCCAAATTGGCGAAGCCTCCTTACAGCGGCGAATGAATACAGAAGAATGCAGGCGCACGTGAAGGCAATAAGTGCACTGTGCATCACTGCATGACGCTTGTGTGCGACCAAAACCGTGTGCAACCAAAACCGTGTGTGTGGCTGCAATCGCGCGAGTACGCTTGGATTACTTTTGCACGCGGAGAGATAAAACTGAATATTTCTTGCCAATTTAGAACTGATTTAACTATAGGTAGGTACACCTGCATGGTGGGTTTGTTTGCATTTATCTTTCAACCGAGTACAATGTAGATGTAATATGTTACTTGGCCCTCTCCCTACTCCCCCCCCCCCCTCTCCTCCCACTACTAACCAAGCTATCCTCATCTCTTACTCTTCCTCTTTCTCGTACCCTTACCCCATCCCCCTTACTACCTCCACATGTAACAAAGGTAATTGAGAGTCCCTATCTTAATGATATGGTTAGGGTTTAAAAGAAGAGAAAGGCTGATCAAAAAGGAAATCATTTTATTGCCAAATTGTGGAAAAAGAATTGTTAAGTGCTACGGCTACACATTATCACTATTATCAGAAGTATTTTAATCGGCGTGCGAGTAATTCACAAGCATAAAACATTGTTATTTTTAATTTTTAATACATTGTAATCATTATTATCTTAAATGTGTGGTTGTATGGCTGGCTTCAGGTCAAGGTAGGTCCCAACTATTGTTGATAATTTAAATGTTTATATCATCGTTGGGCTCCAATGGGGTGTTGGGCCCCTGAACATGTTTATACAAAATCCTCCTATGTAATAACTAGGCACTTTTGCTTTAAACATATTCAAGGGCCATAAACTCACAAGAGGTTTTCCTGCTGAATGAGGATATTTTTTATTTTCATTGTTATTGTTCTAATTGTAATATTAATCTCTGTATTGTTTTTACATTTTTAAATTCTTACCAGATTATTCAATTTGTTTCATGTTTTTTAATTCCACAGATCTAAAGACATTAAGGGCCGTATTCTCATACTAAACATGGTTTTAGCTTAAACAGGGTCTAACTAAACTTGTGTCTAAATTAAATGCAACTTTATCTTTTAAACTATATACATGTTTAACAAAACCCAATTTTAAACTCCGCAAATCTCGTCCCCAGAGTGGTCGTGCGTTCACTACATACAAGGCGTACAAAATTGGTGTATGAGTTTAGTTCAATGCACGTTAAACTACCACCCAAACCCATGTTTAAAGTTTGACATTTTTCAGTAAGTAAGATGTGTGTTGAAGTTAAACAAATTTTAAAGAATTGCGTTCATTTAAACGATGTGTTTAAAGTCAAAGTTAAACGTGTGCTGAGCTTAAAATCGCTTTTAAATATATGTACAAGAATACGGCCCTTAATGTTTTAGTTTTACTTCATTGTTTAAAAGACAATTATTAAAATCTAATAAAGGCGTTATTCATTAAGGTGTCTATGCCATTCGACAGGGTTTTCAGAATTTCAAAGTGTTAAGCTTTTTCTAACCACCATTTTCTGGGTTCCTCATATTTGACAATTTTAGTTGCAAAAAAGGTGTTTTCCAGGCAAATTAAAACTAGATCAAACCATAATTCATTCACTAAAAAGAAAAGTTCTGAAAATCCTGTTGGATGGTATAGGGACCTTTTAATAAACAACCTTAAATGAACAACACCTTCATTTTATTTCAATGGTCGTCTTTTCAATTTTTCATCTGATTTTAATAATTCAAAAGAATTTTAATACCAGAATAAAATTTTAAAAAGTGTTAATGTTTTAGGTTTAGGGGGGTTGTTAACACAATCATTGCCATTGCAACATTATTGTTTGATAATGTTGTTAATTTTGAACATCATATTGTACAAAGCAGTTTTATTTAATAGCTTATGTTATTATCAATCATTTGTTTTCTAATTGTTGGGTTTAACACACAACAAAACTAACTTCAAAATGAGAGAAAGTCACATATTTGTATTTAACTAAATATCATTTAAAACTATTGGGCTATTTCATTATGAGGCTTTTTTATTTGTTTAAATATGTATTGTAAGGTTGTGATATATTCTCAATTCACTATTGAAGTGATTATGTAACTCCCTGGTAACTGGATCATGCACCTTTATGAATGCTAGCCCATTGACTTTATGTGGCGATCATTTCGATCGGTGTTCAGGACTCGAAAGTGTGATCCAGTTGATATGGAGATAATTGGGTTACACGTAACACTTCGATTTCGATAGTGAATGGCAACATTTTTGGTTGTTGATTAAATATCATGTGACAGGCTCTTTGATACCTACTTAATATTACAAGTTACAGTTTATACCCACATACCTGGGTATTTGGTTTCTGTTCGTCGTTATTATGATTTGAATTTGTAATGTTCACATTTTTAGATAATGTTCTATAGATTTAGTCTTAGATTTTCTTAGGCTATATTAAAAAAAATCTTTTGTCTCAAAGCTCTTCAGTTTTTCAAAACCTAATGCGGAATGCGGGGTTTTTATTTTTTATTTTTTATAAATATAGATAGATAGATATATAAATCCTAGTAAAAGTGACCTTTTGTATTTAAAATGATGTGATCAATGAAAATCTGAACATCGGTGAATGAAAAAGAAGAAAATATATTTTGTTTTTTTAACATGCACCAATTAAATAACGCGCGCAGGTACTTTGAGACAAATGATTTTTTTAATATAGCCTTATTTTATAAATAAAAAACATTCTCTTATTCTTAATTCAGCCCTAGATGACAGGCAGGAAACGGCTCTCATTGAGATCATGGTGAGTGCAGTAAGGCAGGCTGCCATCGGACATCCACCAGTGGGCAGGGGATCAGCAAAAAAGGTAAAGCATCATTTCTTTATTGAACCCTTATCCACTCTTTACCCACTGGGTATAAAATATAAAAGATAAAAATAATCATATTCTGGTAGCCACAACTTTCTTATTCTTTCTCAGTTTAATATTTTATGCATATATGAAAACCTTTGGGGTTTTTCACTTAAATTACATGCCGATAACTCTAGTTCGGTTTTTAGAAGCCTATGGTACTCCTCCCCTTATTCAGCTTGTTTGTTCTCCCTAAAAGGTTTTCTCCAAACTGTCCCCAGAATGGTCAGGGTTAAAAGATAACATAAATTACTTCAAATTGAATTACTGTTTAGTGGTTGTTTAGTGGGTTCTATTCTGTTTGTTGTTCATAATTTTGTATATTCAAACAACAAAAGAATTTAATGGGGGTGTTAACCGATAAAATATCAAGTTTATCAAGCGCTGTAACTTTTGAACTATTAATGTGATGTACATAAAAGTATACATTTTTGGAAGGAAATGAGTCAAAAAATCTATTTTTGGTATCACATTTCACTACAAAAATGCTGATTTTTAAAATGTTGACCAAAAAATAAAATGCAGAAATTGCAAACAAAGCATCTAAAGACACTTCTCTATGAATGGTTTTTTTAACATAAAATGTTTTAGTCTTTAAATTCTTGACCAAAATGGGTCCAAAATTGAATATTTGACTTAATGTAATATATTTGATTGGTTTCACAGCAAATGCTGACCAGTAAAGAGAAGAAAGGAGTGATGGATGACAAGATGAAGTTATCAGAACATTTCATCATCAAATTACCAGACTTACTGGCTAAGGTAAACTATTTGTAGTTCCCGATACCATGACCGTATGTAATAATTGCACCATCGGCCATGACAAGATGAAGTTATCAGAACATTTCATCATCAAATTACCAGACTTGCTGGCTAAGGTAAACTATTTGTAGTTCCCGATACCATAACCGTATGTAATAATTGCACCATCGGCCATGACAAGATGAAGTTATCAGAACATTTCATCATCAAATTACCAGACTTACTGGCTAAGGTAAACTATTTGTAGTTCCCGATACCATAACCGTATGTAATAATTGCACCATCGGCCATGACAAGATGAAGTTATCAGAACATTTCATCATCAAATTACCAGACTTGCTGGCTAAGGTAAACTATTTGTAGTTCCCGATACCATAACCGTATGTAATAATTGCACCATCGGCCATGACAAGATGAAGTTATCAGAACATTTCATCATCAAATTACCAGACTTGCTGGCTAAGGTAAACTATTTGTAGTTCCCGATACCATAACCGTATGTAATAATTGCACCATCGGCCATGACAAGATGAAGTTATCAGAACATTTCATCATCAAATTACCAGACTTGCTGGCTAAGGTAAACTATTTGTAGTTCCCGATACCATAACCGTATGTAATAATTGCACCATCGGCCTGATCCCATGAACCAGCCAATGCTGTGGTGTAATCGATTGGATTGACAGTTTAAACAGGAAGTGATCCCCATCACTCAGCGCTGCAATGAATTGTGGTGAATGAGAAGCTTGCCATTGTGTTGCGCACTGGAGTAGAATTTTGAACCTTGTGTTGATTTAATTTTTGCGACTGTGATGTAGCTTTTGTAAGTTTAATGCCTTTTAGTAGATGATATCGATATGCTATTGTGTTATGTGACGTTAAGACCGAGTTACAACATTAATAAATGTTCTATTGAAACAGGAAAACATTTAGTAATTCGCCAATTCAAACATCCCTACGCGATGAGCCTAATTTGGGTTTTTTAGACGTCCGGAAAGAAGATAAAAAGTGGGCCAAAAACACAATAAAAAAAGAATTTCAACATTTAGCATAGGTACAAGGGGGTATCATATAAAGTTTTAGAAAACACCCAGAAGTGAAGGAGCCAGAAACTTAATTTTGTTATGTGATCCTTCAGACATCTTTACTAAGTCCCTGTGCAAAGTTACACATTTCTCCTACTTTTTATTACCTGTCTACAGACCAAACCACCATTGTAAAGATCCTCAGATTGACCGCCATCGATTGATTCTCAGATTGCCTCAGATTGTGTTATTCCCAAAACAGCAATAAATAGTTTTAAGTGTTGACAGAAAGGGTCAAAGGTCATGTAGGGGTCATTAGAGGTCAATGTGTGTACACCCCATGTTACCCATAAGTTTATTGTCACCAAGCTTATTTGTAATGACCTTTGACCTCTTTCTGTCTAAACTTTAAACTATTTATTGCTGTTTTGGGAATAACACAATCTGAGGCAATCTGAGAATCAATCGATGGCGGTCAATCTGAGGATCTTTACAATGGCGGTCTGTGGACAGGTAATAAAAAGTAGGAGAAATGTGTAACTTTGCACATGGACTTAGTAAAGATATCTGAAGGATCACATAACAAAATTAAGTTTCTGGCTCCTTCACTTCTGGGTGTTTTCTAAAACTTTATGATACCCCCTCGTATTTTGTCTAAAAATCTGTTTTCTTTGAAAATAGCATATCGCACTAGCTATTTTCCCAAATGTATGTGAGACAGACCTTCTTTTATTTTGCCTTATGAATAATGAACATATTTGACTGGTTCCTTTGAATTAAAAACATATACTTTTACAGTTCACAAAGTATCAATAAAAATGCCATGCTATGGTTTGGGGCCATATCCTCAAATTAAAATGTCTGTTGTCAAATATTGTTTCATATTTTCAAATCCTAATCATTTAACTTGAAACCTAAAAAATTCCCTCTGGAAATTCCTCAGTACCAAAGTAAAATGTCGAGAATTTCCACAGTCCCCTTTCAACAACTGATATGCCGTCATATTCAAATTATCCATTTCTTATCCTCTTCCCACAGTATAACACAGACTGGGACAAAGTGGCGAATCTTCTGGAGATACCACAGCATTTTGATGTTGAGATCTACACTACGAGTAGATTAGACAAACATCTTGATTCACTGATGCAACAAATGAGGGATATAGTTGAGAAACACACGGAAACAGAGGTGAGATATTTACAAAAGCAAAGTCAGCTGATATTGCGGAGATGGATTCTGCCAGGCCTCAAATTAAGAAATGGAGAGGGCACTGCAATTTAAGGCAATTTGAAAGGGGTTCCAACTTTCAAATATCGAGGGTTTAGTGCAACAAAGGGCTATCTGCATTTTTTGGCCACAATGAGATTTTGGTATCAAAATGATCCGCACAAAATCAGGAACATAATTTTCCAAATGATTTTTAATGCACAATGTTCTATTGTAACAATTTTTATTTTTAAACTTGTCAAAACCAGATTGTGACAATGATATTTACCTCTTGAATTCACTTTTTCTCAAAATAGACGAAATGCAGATAGCCCTTTGTTGCACTAAACCCTCGATATGTACTTATGAACGAAGCGGAAACAGCCAGAAATTGAGGGGATCAAGACTATTATTTGGTGGGGCATACAAGGCAATTGCCTTTGATGATTTCTATTAATTTGAGCCCTGGATTCTGCCCTCTATTGATATCTGATGTCATAGATGCTTAAGGTAGCACACCTCTAAATATTTCCAGGCGAAAACTTGCAACTCTTATTGCGCAATACTTCTTATCAATACGCGTGATTAAAATTGTGATTTCTCGGGAACTACAGTGATTTAGCAGACGAGGTTGGTATCAAATTAAAGCTAACAATATGAATTTTAATGATAGATCATTCACAAATAATATTAACTATTTGTTGTTAATAAATAGTAGTCCTACTTTCACGGTGCACGGCCGTAAGTCTTGCGAAAAATCAACTTGAAAAATGACTGTAGAGGGCTTAAATGCTCGATTGCCGATTGATGTAACTGTTATCGATACATATTTTACAATTTTAATCATAAGCTTGCTAAAATAGCTAGAGTTTAATACCAAATTGAATGACTTTCTATGTGTAAATTTAAAAATAACCTTGCCAGAACATGGTTTAAATCTTCTAAAAATCTAAAAGTACGGTGGCCTGCGTGTATAATGCGTCATAGTTTGGGGGCATAAATAGAAATTTATACATAGAAATTCTTTCAATTTGGTATTAAACTCTAGCTATTTTAGCAAGCTTTCGATTAAAATTGTAAATTATATATCGATAACAGTTAGATTTTACACAGTCGGGAATCTAAGCGCATCGGCCGTAATTCAAAAACTTTTGCTAATGTCGGGTTTCTAGCATAGTCGTAGGCCTAACATTTTCCTAACTTTAAATCATTAAAATCGATCTATCGTTATAATCATATTATACGCATTGTCTTTGGGCTTAATTTGATACCAAAATCAATTCCTAAATCACAATGGTCATTGAGATATCATCTTTTGAAGCGTCGCGCATCGATCAAAATAAGGTGCAAAATGGTTGTCTAATTTCGACTTCCTATTATTTAGAGGTGTGCTACCTTAATGAAGGTTTTGTTGAGAGAAGGCAACTCTATCTTTTCTATGGTTTGGGTTCCGCTTAGGGATGTTTTCAAATATGTAGAACCTCACATACCAACCATGGGTAGTCTGTCTTTCTTGTTGTGGATCTTATATTTTTCCCAATTTTGTGGTAGGCCTCAAAACTGTATCCAGACATTGTGGACAGTTTGTGACTCATGACTGTAGGCTTATGTTCTATCAGCTTATTTCTGAGTTGTTATCAGGTGTTAGCCAGGGCAATTCTTCCATGGGATTCCGTACACCACCCCTATAATGATAGTAACAATTGAAAAGACTGCTAAGAGCATTTGTTTAGACATCATTAGAATTTTTGTGGTCTAACAAGTTGACGGATGATTTTCAAGAGGTTTCAGGCCAGGCAAGTCTTGCTAAGTAAACTTGAAGATAAAAACTTTTGAGTGTATAAACATTTTTACCACATCTAGATCCGATGTACCCCCCATTTTGATTTTCTACCATAGTGACAAAATGGGAGGTATGTCTGTATATTTTGGAAATTGTGTAGGAGCATCAGGAAGGAGCTGCTCTTTCTACCTATTTCAAACCTACCAACTTGAAGAGACACACTGCTCCAGCACACGAACACGGCTGCCTTAGTTCTTTTTGAATCTCACTTTCGGGGGCTTGAAGACGAAAGGAATACTGTAGAAGCTGAAATATTCGCGGTGGTTTTATTTTCGCGCTTTTCGCGCAAAATCTTTTTCCGCGAAAATTATAACACGCGAAAATATTGCTTTACACATTCATGCAATGCTTTCAGACGGGAGCAAAAATAACAATTCGCAAAATGTCTTTGATATCAAAATCCGCGAAAATATCTGTACGCGAAAATATTGGCTTTTACAGTATAGTTATTGCCGACGCCTTGAAACCACACTGTTTATTTTGAAGGAATAAATCGTATTCAAAATTAGTAACCAGCGCGATGCAGGGGGTAACTCTCGAGCTGCCGAAAGTAAATTGCGATCTTTTTCATGTAATTCCGTAAAATACTGACATACCTCCAAATTTCACCCCATGATGGAAATTCAAAATGGCGCCCATTACACGTAAATAGATAGGGCAGTACATTCCGTACCAGTTCTAGTTTTTAAATCCATGTTTTTTACCGTCTCTTTCTCCACCAGGTACTTGATGCATCAGCTAAGACTTATGAGTGTTTAATGGGTGAACAATACAGTACAACACCAAGGGTGGATGTGGCCAGGAGCACACTACTGGATAGTCTGGGGGATAAATTTATTAGAAGTGCTAGTGCTTTCCAAGATGTAAGTATTGTAATACTGCCACTACTGGATAGGCTGGGGGATAAATTTATTAGAAGTGCTAGTGCTTTCCAAGATGTAAGTATTGTAATATTGATTGCATACTACGGTTGTCATCGATTCAGATCGTTCCTGATGACGTGCTTTACGTCATTATTATTAACCGCACAGCAATTCATGGGCAGCAACTTGAAGAAAAAAAGTTGAGACAGGTCACTACAGGTCGTGTGATATGGCAAGTAGCTCAAAGCGATATTTTTTCATAGTCCACTCGACTTGCGACTAAAAGCATGTTATCAGCATATGGGAGTGCAGCTGTGCATTGGGTTGAGATCAATGTTTTTTTTATCCAGAAGCTTCTTTTTACACACATTTGCTCCTAGTTTACAGATATATTCATTCACCTACAGGGACAATTTGTCAACCACAGGGTCTGTTAAAGGGAATATACTCAGAAATGTGCTATACTGATGATGAGTGATTGAGTATAATGGAATAACCAGGGGCAATTGTCAACATAACATTTGCCCCATGGCACACAAGGAGCATTTTAAGGTCTTTAGCAGGGTTTCTCAACAGGCGGCCCGTGGGCCAAATTCGGCCTTTCAAGCAATGTTAAATGGCCCTTGAAAATCTCTAAAAACAGAGAAAAACATAACGAAAGTGGGATTTGGCCCCTGAGATGTGTTTCTTTAAATATTTGTGGCCCTCCACCATAATTAGTAGAGGACCCCTGGTTTATAGTTTAAATCAGTTCCAAATTGGTGAAAAATATTTGTATTTTATCTCTCTGGGCGCATAAGTTATCCAAGCGTATGCGCACGATTATGACCACACACACACACATGGTTTAGGCCGCACACACGCGTTAGGCATATAATGCACAGTGCGCTTGTTGCCTTCATGCGTGCCCGCTTCCATCTGTATTTATTCGCTGCTTTAAGGAGGCTTTGCCAATCTGAGAGCTAATCAAGCTATAGCAGAAGATATTTGCTTAATCTCAATGACTTATTTTCATCTTATACTATTTTTACAGGCGGGTGAACCAGGTGATGACGAGATCTATGCGTTGGGATCAAGTCTTAAAAGAATTACAGCCTTCTACAGGTAAGAATAGATTACCCACAAAGGCAGTGTTCAGTCATGTCTACACTGATAACTCTTTCACATTCAAGATCTCATCTACGTTTCTTAGGCGACGCAAAACACCCTGCTCAGGCCTACAGACCTCTCAGGTACGGTCGGTTGCTTCAGCAATTTTGTTTTTTTGTTCGGATTTTTTCAAAAAATTCTATGCAAATGTTGGTTACTTTTCAACATTTCTTTTAATTTCCAAATGTTTTGAAAAAGTCCACATTTGTTTAACAATTTAAAATCAAATAAAACAACATTAAAAAATAATAACATTTAAATTAAAAAACTGGGTCAGTCGGGCCTGTAGAACAGTTTTTTCCGGATGTCAATATTTAATGCCGATAGATTTTGGTACCGGAAGAAAGGCCACATTTTTCTTATTACCCCACAAAGCCTGAAAGATGATGCTATGAGTGAAAAATGTGTGAATTATCTTCAAAAATGGTATACCACTCCAGATATTTGTATACTGGTCTAAACCACAGCAGCCTCGATGATCTTCAAGCATCGCATAGCATTTCGGCCTGTATCCATTTAAAAAAACCATGGAACCACCGTACCACTTGCCACATTTTGCACGTAATACTGGAGCGATTAGAGATTGAACAGCACCTACAAGAAGCTGGTGTCCTAATGAACAATTCCCATTGGTTAAAATGCTAATCCCAAATTTCACATTTATAATAAAAGTTGCAGATGCCAAGTATCGCCGAAAACAAACTAGTTAAAATAATTTACAAATAGCTTCTACGCATAGCGCTACGCCTTGAATCTCATTTTAAAAGCAAGCAGCGCGGGCCGCTGAGACAAAGTTTTAAATTTGTTTGGCCTGATTTACCAGCTATGGTGCAGAGTAATGGTTTCCTTACGAGCTACACTTTTAAAGGGATCAATTAAGCATTTTGATGTTGTTGTTGGGCACAAATGTGCATGTGCTTGGATGTAGTGCAAAATGTCACAACATTCTTTCCACTTTTGGATCCGCATTGTAGTCTGCCATTTCTGCAGATTGCAGCCATACAATGTAGAGGGCCTATAAGACTGAGTCTAACCCAGCACTTGATCCTTTGTGCATATTGATTGATTGATAGTACCTAAGAATACTAAACTCTATAGTTTAAGCAGTTCCAAATTGGTGAGAAATAAGTGTTTTTTATCTATCCGCGCATACGATGGCAAGCATACGATGGCACTGCACCATATTGTGCCATGCGAGTGTTTTTGTGCGTGTGTGCACGCTCTCGTGAAATCATTCGCTGCTGGAAACATGTTCTCCAATTTGGAACTGACTGAACTATAGAAGTTGCACTGGTGTCAAAATCCAAAATCCGATGTGAATTATTATTGTGACATTCAACTCTCAATCAAAAAAGCAACGCAAGCCTTTCTTTGCGCATGAACATACGTTGCATGTGGCAACACAGACAGATGCGCGCCATAAAAAACAGACACATCAAATCAGGTGCATGTATGTGCGTTAAAATGTTAAAACGAGATGCAATTAAGCCATCCACCTTGAAGAGAAAATTGAACAGAAAAATGCCAAATACCCCCTGATCGCACAGTGACCACGGTCAAAGTCTGTTAGTGCTCAGCCTGTGGATAGTACCATTTTAATAAAACAACCTTGCCTTTGATAATCACAGTTGCCATGACCTGACAGGCTGGGGTTTGTACGAACATCTCTACGGCCTCGTCAAGAAGACCAGTAACAGGGGGAATCTTCCTGAAGACATATTCACACAGGCGATAGCTTGCACACATTATGCCATTGTCTGGCAACTCACAAAGTTGGATGAAAATATGCCAGAGAAGGTAAGAACAGTTGGCCAAAATTCTTTTTTTGTTTGACTGTCCATAGATCACTTTCAAAAGTTGGGTAAGTCGGTCGGGAAAAGGGGTTTTGTTTGTTTGGTTTTTTCTCTCTTGCCCTTTTTTTTTCAGGGACCAAAAGTAAAATGAGATGTTCTATTTGGTGGTAACCAATTTTATCTGGAAAATTTTGTATTTTTATTTTGTTAACACTTTAAAAAAAAAAAAAATCAACTAAAATGTGTAAAAACATCAAAAATTAAATTTTCAACAACAACAACAAAAAAAAAAGAAAAAAGATTTTGGATCGGAAGGATGTCTAGGGTCGGGCGGACGAGGACGATCATAAAAAAAAAAATTGTCCTAAATTTCCATGGAATTTGTCTTCTGTCTGCTAAAAATCAATTTGGCGTTCAATGTCTCAACATATTGTGTAATTCAGTATTTACCAGAATTGATTGCTAGACTTCAAGGGTAGTTGCATTTACTATCCAGAATGTTTTATGTTTTGATGTTAAATGTGTAAATTTTCCCATGGATTAGATTCTACTTTTGCGTTTCAATTTATCCCCCTTCACAGGCCAACATGCAGAGATTGACAAAACAGAGCGGTGAGCTCATCAAGACATGCTCCACATTACTTCTAGACAGTAGCGATACTATCAAAGAGGAAGCCTTCATCACCATCTGCGATCTCCTGGTTGTCTTCAGCCGACAGATCGCCACCAACCCTGTGATGGCGCCACTCATTTACGAGCCCAACGAGAACATGCAGAACATGCTGTCTGATTTTGTACAGGAACATGTTTTCATTGAGGAAGAGGAAGAAGGTAAAGTAACAGTGTATCTGATTGGCTACTTCTGATTTTATCATAGAAAATTATCCAATCAACAAAGAGCTTGAGGACATGCAGAACATGCTGTCTGATTTTGTTCAGGAACATGTTTTCATTGAGGAAGAGGAAGAAGGTAATGTAACAGTGTATCTGATTGGCTACTTCTGATTTTATCATAGAAAATAAACCAATCGACAAAGAGATTTTCATTAATTGTTGTCACCATTCTAACTAAGTCAGCAATTTCAAGTATGTAGACTTAGTTTCGGTAAGTAAGAAAAAACTTGATTATCTTAGGAAACTTAGGAAACTTAGAATACTCTGGTATGGTAGGTTCATTCTACTGATCCAGTGTAAGGTACTCATGTGTACGTTTCGGATACGTCTGTATCTTTTGTCAACACTTTTGGTAGTGGCGATCTTGACGACTCATGCCGCTTTTTGCTGTCTTGGAGTTGCCAGTTGATTTATCATATGGGGATTTTTTACCATATGATAAAAGATTGTCGAAAACGTGTGTGAGGTGATATTAGAAAGAGAGGGACCTCAACGATAAACTGGGACGAGGGGCAATACCACCTCACACACTTTTTTGACAAACTTTTATCATCTGGTAAAAAATCCCCAGATGATAAATCCACTGGCAATTCCAAGACTGCAAAAAGCGTCATGAGTTGTCAAGATCGTCACTACCAAAAGTGTTGACAAAGGATACAGACGTATGGAAACGTACACGTGGGTACCTTACACTGGATCAGTAGAATGAACCTTCCATATCAGATTCTAATTAACGATCCTTATGAACCTATTTGGTAACAGAAATACTGTTTAATGCATTACTTTCACAGTATTTCCCTTTGATTCCAAACATCTGTTAATATTTCTATCTTGTTCAGATGACGAGGAAGAAGCAGATGACTCACACAAGATAGAGATCCTTCACAAGAGGCGTAACCTACTGGCAGCGTTCTGTAAACTCATCGTATTCAACATCATCGAGATGAAGAATGCCGCCGGTATATTCAAGCATTACATGAAGTATTACAACGATTATGGGGATATTATCAAAATGACGCTGGCTAAATCGAGGGAGATTAATAAGATAAACTGTGCTAGGACGCTGGGTCTTAGTCTGACGCAGGTAAGTGGGTGTTCTGTAAACTCATATTCAACATCATCGAAATAAGAATGCATGTAGATGAAAAATGGATTAGATGAAATATATAAGTATGTGGCAAAGATGATTTTCATTTTCGACGCGGCTAGTAGTTTTACCATATACAGGGTGTATCAGAATGAACTGTACGAGGCAATATGATTTATTACGGTATTTATTCGATCGATATTGTTCGAACCGTTTTCACATATATCTTGCGCAAACGCCCAGCTTTCATAAGAATTTTAGATTTTGAAAATTTGACATTTCTGAAGGAAAACACAGATTTACTCCTATAAACCACCTGTCAGGTAAGGGTTATGAATGAAGGATGTTCGGAATATTTGTGTACTGATGAGCTATTACATTAATTATGATACTGTAAAACACTATAATTTTGTGTACATTTTCCTGATACTTTCAATGCAAAATTGTTAGTTACGGGGTATCTAATTTTGTGAATCCACACCCCTCGCTTATGCTCCCATAACATTTACTTTCCTCGTAGCTGTTTGTAGGATATCTATTGAAGTCCGCCTTCATCCCAACTTTTATTTTCTCACAGTTATTCAAAGACATGAAGAGCGAGGAAGGTTACGATGATCTTAGGACACAGTCTCAACTCAACGCCATCAAGGAACTGGCAAGAAGGTTCTCACTTACGTTTGGTCTGGACCAGATCAAGACGAGAGATGCCGTAGCAGCTTTACACAAGTGAGTAATATTTAGATTAGCCTCCATGTAATTTTGTAATATAAGTGTTTGTATGTATCTTGTCTCATTCTGCCTTTGATAAAGATTCTGCTAGGATCGAAAGCTCAGGCCCCTTACAATTTGATATTCATGTAATTTTGCACGGAATTAGCAACATCTGTATTAAAGGATTAGACAGCTTTATTCTGTAATAGAGTCTTTATACCAGTCTAACTCATGAATGAATTACTGTAAAAGTGGACATTTTCGCGCAACAATTATTAAAACGTGCAAATATATTTATTTTGTGTGTAGGTCCTATGTAAGGAAGCTCTAATCGCGAAAATAAAACAAGCAAAATTGTTCAATATGTGCAAAGCGCAAACATTTATAAAACCGAAAATTTCCACTTTTACAGAACACCAAGGTTACACTGAACTTGGACATTATGTAGAAACTTCCAGCAAATGTTCTTTTAAAATGTGACCCATCAGATCAAAACCCACCAGTTGCTTCGAAAAATGAGATGAAATGTATGTTTAAAACCTTCTTTTTGTTTTAATCTTTAAAATGACACACTGTTTAAATAACAGGACTAGACTAACTAGTGCATGTTGATGGGAGGTTACTTATTCTTTGTATTTTCTTTATTTTCCTCATTTTTTTATCATTAGGCAAAACAAACAAATTGTTGTGATGCCCTCAATTTCCTTTTTGTTATCTTTTTTTTTGTTGTGACAAATATTACTGACAGGCAAGACAAAATGTGTAAATGCTAATTTGACTAGTGTCTAGTGTGATAACAGTTTAAAAACAATCTATTCAAGCAAACTTATTAATTTCAAGCAGAAAATAGTAATATTTTGACGAATTAGATTAAATGTAATTATTAATTTTTGCCCACTCAGCAAATGAATAAGGCTAAAAAAAGTGATGGTTCACAAATTATCTCATTTATATAATGTCAACATTGTTTAAGAAAACAAAACAAACTTTGTTTGTAATTTTGTCTTTCTCCAAACAGAGAGGGTATATTATTCAGTCTGACACCAATGGATGACCCCAACAACCCAGATGGCCCACCACCTAACATGGGGTACCTGGAAATCTTGTCAGAATTCACAGCCAAACTCATGAAACAGGACAAGAGAGTTGTGTAAGTAAACCTAAGATTGTTTTAAACAACATATGTGACTCGTCATATCAAAATGGGCATGTTGGAGGCCCGGGTCAAATCTGAGTTATTGGTATGACTTGAAAGAGCACATTTTAAGCTTTACAATTATACCAAGTTGAAGGTAATCGGCTTTGTAAACACAAGATATGAATTGAAAAAGCATGTTTTTTTTTATTGTTTTTTTTATATTTCACCGAAATGAATCAAAAGTTGATTTGAAAAAATAATTATCTCGCTCACCTTAAATTGATTCAATTATATCTGACTTACAGCTTAGGTTTCCTAGACAAACATCTCAAAGACGGTATGATAGACAAAGAAGGGGATGAATGGAATCCAATGCGAGGATATCGTAACGGTCTTCAGCAATGGGAGCTATCAGGTGATGCTACAGAGACAAGACCAAGGAAACCTCCTAGCAGAAGACATAAAGGAGGAGTGAAGAGGAAGCTAGCAATGCAAGGAGGTAGGAGCAGGTTCAAATACTTTTTTTTGGGGGGGGGGGCTATGAGGGCTATTTTGAGCAAATTCTGCCAAAAGTAACCCTTGTAATACACTTAGGCCAACATTTTCTCAGGGGGCTATTTTGTGAAAACTAGGGGGTTAATCGCCCTTCACCCCCGTGTATTTTTAGCCCTGGGTTGGAGAGTCTTTCTAAACTCCCAATTCAAATTCAGCCCAAAACAGCCCTTGTAGTACACTTTAGCATAGGCCAACATTTTCTCAGGGGGCTATTTTGTGAAAACTAGGGGCTAATCGCCTGCCCTTCACCTTGTATTTTTAGCCCTGGGTTTCTAAACTCCCAATTCAAATTCTGCCAAAAGTAGGCCTTGTAGTACACTCTACCATTGAGTTGGTATTTGACCTGCTCCCACAAAATGAGCGTAAAGTCGGGGCGAAGATGTTGCTGAATTGAGGCAGCAAAGCATATTATTGATTTTTGCCGTTTGTTGTTAGTATGGACCAAACCCTTCTATTTATAGCGGGATTATAAAATAAATAGCCTGGCATGGCTGGTAATTCTCATAAAATAAGTATATATACTGTCATTTTAGAATTCCCCTATAATAGAAGGGACCTTGGGTCCATACCAACAACAATTTAAACGGCAAATCAATAACATGCTATGCTGCCTCAATTCAGCAACATCTTCGCCTAGACTTTACGCTCATTTTGTGGGAGCAGGTCACATGATAGAAGTAGGTTGCCCAACAAGGGATTTTATTCTGTCAAACCATCTGGATTTCAGCTGGCCTGGTCTACATGCACACCCTCAATCTTGACCTCTATAATAAACTTCTCTATAAGCAGTTTCCTTGGTGTCTGGCAATATGACCAAAGTATGAAAGAGTTTGGGAGTTTATCAGCCCACATAGTCTCATCTTCACACCAAACTCCTGAATGCCATATTACAATTTATGTACTTAACCTTCAATTATATATTGACATCGGTTTAATGTCCCGGACATGTTGTTTTATCATTCTTTAAAAAAAAGAAGGCATTTATCATTTTTGAAAGAGAATTGAATTGGGTGTTTAGAAAGTCTCTCCAACCCAGGGCTAAAAATACACGGGGCGAAGGGCGATTAGCCCCCAGTTTTCACAAAATAGCCCCCCTGAGAAAATGTTGGCGCTCGCAGACTGACAGAAATGGTGTGTAATCACTAAAGTCACAAGCTGTCAGTCATGACGGATATGTACCTACCGCCATATGAACTGTGAAAAACTGACAATTTCCTCATTTACTTTTAAATTTGTTACCTTTTAGCTGCCTTCGAAATGCCACAGCCCCAAACCAGCGCTCTTGTCAAACGTCTTCGCACGGAGGAGGAAACATCTTTACATGGATCAGACAGGGAATTTGAGTAAGTCTAACACCATTTTCTATCTCAATCTCAATGTCTCTTAATGCCAGGGTGTTTTCTGTGAACCCAGAACCAGGAGCAATTGTGTGATAAAAACATGGCTCCTGGTTTGAAGAAATATTAGCATATCCAGGTATCATTTTGCTTGAACCATGAGCAAATTATAAATTGAACATTAAATGCTAAACGGATTCCTTTTACCCACCTGAAATCACCTGTGATTGCTGTGATAATTAACCATTATAATTAAATTTCCAGTTTCTAGTCCCTGCTCCCCTTTATTCTTTTTCAGGCAACTATATTTCTTTATCCAATATTTTCATAATTTCATTATTTCCTTTTTGCCCGAGCCAAAATGGCCACCTAAACTTTGCACCCAGGCACGACCTTGTGTGTCTAAGGTATTTTGACTTAAGCGACAGAAAAAAAGAATCCTTGTTCAACAGGCAACCGACCTCTCTGGTTGGGTCGTTAGGTCTGGCTTCCCCTACACTTTTTCGCCTTCAAAAGGAATGTTAACAATCAAAACAATCTCTAAAAATCTTGCCGTTATTCGACATGCTAAAAAATTTTGGGCCAAAATATTTTTCTTAAATAAAAAGGGTCGGTCGGGCCCATAGAATGCGGTCAGGCCTGTAGAACGGGGTTTCTTTTTCTCTTCGCCTTACTGAAAACATAACAATGCAGATAACCATTTTCAATATTGGAATATTTTAGGATTTCAACACGAACAAGGATTACAGGCAAAGTACAAAAAAAAGAAAATGGAGTTATGGCCCTTTTTACAATTCTAGAATCATAATAATTTCTTTGCCTGTTATAATTATCATACCCATTCTTCATCAGGCCACATTTTCAATCACAGTCATCCCAAGTATCATGGCTTAGTAGCCAGCGTCGTAACAAGGCCACCAGGAATAGACGAAGCTATGAGGGCGCTATCACAACAAGAGCGTCATCATCCTCCAGGACTAGGTGACAAACTAACAGCCAAATTGTTGTTGGAGTTCAGATTTTCGTTGGTTTTCATTTCCTTTTTTTTTGAGTTTTTTTTTAAAGTTTGTTTGGTAAATGATCATTTTAAGAGTTTAATCTCATTACATTGTATTTATTATATTTTTAGTTGATCGACATATAACATTAACTGCCTCATAAAACAAGAAATTATATGGCAAGAACCCTCAAAGTGCATTTATAACCCCTTAAAAACATTAAGAAGGCCTCTAGACCCCATTTTGCTACACTTACTCCGTTCGCCGTCAGTTAAATTGTCCGGCACGAAATCTGGTCTAGCTACAACCCTGCGCTGATCCTATTCCTGACTAGTCTTTGTCAAAGACACCTCGCAACATTACCTGTCGAGCACCGAGCAAAGCGAGGCGTAAGACCGAGCAAATCGAGGCGTAAGACCGAGCAAAGCGGGGCGTCTTTGCACAAATAGCTATTCTACTGTGTAAGCATTATATGTCGATCAAACTATGTCGTCATCGTAACACACTATTAGCTCCGTATAATTCTATGGATGACAACGTTTAAAGATAGCACTTGATATAAATGATGTCTCCTGATAAATCATGACATCATTATCAACCAATCAGCAAGCGCGATTTGTCAGGGATACATTTTCTGTAAAACAACACAAAGATTGTTTGTGGAAAGGTGTTGTATTATACTATTTTTACAGAGGGCGCTCACACTTTATAAGGTGCACACAGACGACGCTGGACACGGGCGTATTCACAAGTATTCATACACTCTATGTAGTGTTGAACCAATCAGGAAGCAGGAATTACAAATATGCGGAGTGCATTGAAAGTGTCCACTGCACTCCGCGTGTGCGCCGTTCAAATCACGCAGTGCGCGTTTTGTTTTGATTCGTTTTTCAAGATTCGCGGGTTCGCCGATTTTCACTGCGGGTGTTAGCAAACTTGTTATAGTGTTTTTAGTCGTTTTACATAGATCAAAATTATGCTTAAATTGTGAATTTTTATTTGTATAGTGTCGTGTATGAATTAGGTCAATGCATGCGTATGTTTTGTTTCTCGAAAAATTAGACAAATCAATGCACTTGCGCAAATGTTGATATGCTCACAATAGCACTCCCCCTTCGGGGTCGTGCCATTATTCACACATCAACATCAGCGCGCGTGCATTGATTTGTCTAATTTCTCTCGAAACAACACATACGCATTTATTGACCTATAATTCAGGTTAAAATATGCGAACGAGGTTACGTGATCAAGTGAATGGGACGAACGCTTAACAACGGTTTAAATTCAAAAAATGATACTGACAATGCGGGTGGTTAGCCACCCAAAACAGTTTTGGATTGGAAAATTTTTCTTCTAACCTATGATGAATTTTTCAAAATGATTAGATCAACATTCGCGATTACGTGTTATTCCAATACGAATTCAAAATTTAGGGTTTTTGCGTGTCCATCGTCGTCTGGGTGCACACACACCACCAACACGCCTTGATGAAAGGCTAGATCCTGACATCAGTTGAATTGTTGTAAGAAATTGGAAAATACTAATTATCTAGCCTCGTCACTTGTGGCGTTGCCCAGTTTTTGGTATTAACCATTTTGCTATCTAGAAGCCTTGAATGTTGTTATTACATTATTTTATTATTTCTTTATTTTTTCTGTACTAGTTTAAAAACCAGTTTGTTCTACTAAACACTCTTTTGAATTCCTGATGAAACTTTTTCATATATTTTAACACATCTTTTAACACTTTCCACGCAGCTCTTCTTAATTTCTACTACCAACATGTAAGAAGAACATTCGTAATGTAGGAATATCTTATCACAGATATGTAATCAAGAATTTGGTAGAATATTCATAGAACTGGTTGCTGAAACTTGTAGTATAACTTAACTCTTTCCAAGCGGCAGGCGTCTGCAGATGACGTTCCAAAATATCACTAAATGTTTCAAAAATGTCAAAATTATTGAAATTTATTACCATAGTTGGAGTCACCATGAGGAATGCATTGAAATAAGTACAAAATGCCTAGTATTGGTTCACCAATCCTTGAGATAGCCCTTGAAAGTAGGGAAAGGTTTCTGAAAAATCTGTTTTGTATTATTTTGGTAAAACCAATAGCCGCCTGGAAAGTGTTAACACTTTCCATGCGACAATTAGTTTACTTTATGCAAAACAGATTTTTCAGAAACCAATCACAATTTTAAAGTCTATCTCAAGGATTACTGAACCAATACTAGGCACGTTTGTACTTATTTCAATGCAATTCTCATGGTGATTTCAAATATTGTAATACAATTCAATAATGCTGACACTTTTAAAACATTTTGTGAAATTTTGGAATGTCGTCTGCAGACGCCTACCACTTGGAAAGGGTTAAGTTATACTACAAGTTTCAGCAACCAGTTCTATGAATATTCTACCAAATTCTTGATTAAATATCTGTGATAAGATATTCCTACATTACGAATGAATGTTCTTCTTACATGTTGGTATACTCTGTTTGGCCATCACGAGACAGTGACGTAACTGCGTATTCTACTAATTGCAGCACATAACGCACGCGCCTACTCGCGGCGCTGGCGTACAAATACGAGCGTTGAAAGGCGGAAGATACACACGCGTGCGTAAAAGCTGCGCCTGTTAAGTTACGTCACTGTCCAGAGGAAGCCAAACAGAGTATAGTAGACATTAAGAAGAGGTAATTTAAAACAGGTCTTGGTAATGGAAGAAGGCATTGTAGACATTTTATCAAGCAGGAAGCCAGCCCATTTCTCAACTTAGGAATGACTCCTGGCTAAAAGAAATCTACAACTCTTCAACACCTTCAAATCCCTATAATAATAACACACATCACATCACCAGAAGAGTCCACCCGATAATGCCGGCTATAGTTATTTTGAAAATTACAGATAAAATCATGAGTGTGAAAAACCTGTGTTACTATAAAAGTGATAATCTTCGCCCAATTAATTGTTCACGCTTTAGCAATTTTAAATTGTTTTGAGTGTATTGAATTCACGATTTGTAGCTTCATCACGTAGACCTATACGCAAAAGATGTACAATCGTGTGTTATTATTTTTCGCGGGAGCTGCTACAAGCGCAAAAATATGTGTGTAGCGCAAAAATGTTTACTTTTTAAAGTGAATTATCTCTTCTTAATTCCTAATATTTCCGTGTCCCCCATGCGTTCCTTTCCACAGGCATCCAGCGCACCAACAACCAGAGGAGGAAGAAGAAGAGGAAGAGGAGGAGGAAGAAGAAGAGGAGGAAGAAGATGATGATGAAGATGATTTCCAAGAGGGTCAGGCCATGCAAGTCTTGGTAAGTCAATGTCTAACTACTAGCTATAGATGGTGTGACCGGTGACGTAGTGCCCGGCAGTATGTGCTTTAAATGTGATGTGTGTTTTGTTTTCGAATAGTATGTATGCAGTAGTCATGGACTAGTACCTCTAACATGTCTTTAGACCAGGCGCTAATCAATTTGTAAACACTACTGATGTAAACAACGGTCACCGGAGTAATTCTGTTATACCCTTCACAGAGGTATTCATAGTGCATGATTTTTAAGAACGATGCATACTACCGATGTAGGTGTGCAGGGTATAACAGAATTATGCCACGGTCACCTCGTCTATATATGAAGCTATGAGATAAACAGGGTGTCCCAAAAAAATGTGCATGTGTTTACCCAACTTATTGACCATGGGGTTCTTAAAGTTGGTGTAACAATTTTATACATATTGAAAGACCAAACGCTTGGCTTTCAGATGCCATTTATTGCATCTTATTTGTTTTTTGCAGAATCTGTGAAACACGAGTCATTGATTGACATTAAAATGATATCGATAATTATCGACATGTCGGAAGTTTTTCATATCGACACTAAGTATTATCGATAACAGCACTTCTAATATGGACTTATATATAGTCCCTCTTTTCAATTTGTATGATTTGGCAAACAAATCCTTATTTCCTGAAGTAAATCATGTATTGGATGCAGTACAACTTCACTGATAATTCACGGTAAAACAATATTAAATCCCTCCCCAAACTTGATCTTTGTTAGAAATGTCCTCAAACCTGAACCAAGATCTGGTAACAGCATTTTATCCATTATCTCCTCTGATCACACACAACATAGCCCATTAGATTCAGTCCACGCATACGTAGTCTGGAGATCGCAAAGCTGAAAAATGCACGGGAGCGCAACAAACAGCTTCATGCTAACGTTAGAAAAACGCCTGCCATAGCAGCAAGCCCGCCCTCTAGACGCCGCTCTAAGGAGCGTGTGCCCCTCCAGATGGAAGAGGAAGAGGAGGAGAAGACCCCGATACGCCGCACGAATCGTAATCGTCGACGCCGTAAAGTGGTGCTCCCGGATATATTCCAGGAAGATTCGCCAGAAATTGATGATGCTTCCTCTGTAGGTGTTGGATTGGTGTCCAAATGTTCCTGTTGATGTTAACTTTTTTTCTTTCTTTCAATTCTGTGATAGAATATTGGGTTTTTTCTTTGTATAACAAGGTTGTTTCTTTGTTCATTATTCATTTGCTCTTTTTCTTTTTTATTATTATTAGTCAACATTTTATAGGATCTAACGGTGGAATCTTGAGTTTTGTGTCCCTTTTGCTGATAAATTACCCAGAATTCACTCTGATTTACTGCCCGTTGCTCCGTGTGATGCCTTTAGCACATGCGTACGGTAGTATGAGATATTGGCCGGATAACATGGTCCAGGACCATTTCAGTGAAGAATTTTGATACTGTAGAAATGATATTTGCAATAAAGAATGAATCAAATATGCTATTTACAGAATAAAGCGCAATGTATGTTTAACATAGCTTTATTCCGTTTATGGTCCTGGACCATGTTACCAGGCCAAAATCTCATAGGCATCACACGTAGCAAATAAATGTAGCTTTAAAATGTCCACTTTTACAGTACATTTACTTTGTTTGTAATAATTAACAATGCCAATTTCATTTTTACTAACAAACCATGTTTTTGCAATATGTTGACATTTCTTCACTGATGCCATAAATGGCTTCGCTGAATCCATACTGTAAAAGTGAAAATGTTCGTGCTACATTTAGCAAGCGCGAAAATAAAAAAACAGAAATATAATCAAGGAAGCTCAAAATGGCGAAAATGTGCAAAGCGCAATTATTTACATGCGCGAACATTTACAATTTTACAGTATATTTGTACATAGATTATGGTTTTATTTACACACTAGAAAATATTTTTATCACATGAAATATGAACTATTCCATTCAATAAGCCATGATAAAGTCCAAATTCCATAACATCAAAATAATCTTTCTATGATGCCCATAAACAAACATTCCAAATTGGTATACTTCCTCAACTTTCAATGTGTGTTCTTAACATTTTAAACATTAACAAAATAAATTTAAGCACATTTGAAACATTTGGAAATGTTTTTCCTGATAATAAATAGTTACATTTTCGTGTACATTTATTTTCACACTGTCATAAAGGTGGGTAGTCATATTCACTTCTCCCCAATAAAATTGAGATTTTCATATCAGGAGAAAACACATATTGTTCTCATTACCCTGGCAAAACTTTAGCGATGTTTCCTTTCAGTGACGTACATTTGTTTTGATCTTTCTGTGGTGGGGGGGGGGGGGGGGGGGGGGGGATGATTGGTTGGCAGTAGTGCCAATTTCGCCAGTGTATGAGGGGGGGTGCCGGTGCCCCCTCAGAAGCTGAAAATGTTTGTTTTAAAACTGGATTCGCTCAATTTGGTGAATACTTTTAAGGAAAATTTAGATAAACTCCCAATACATATTTCTATTAAACAATATATTTTATCATACACAAATTCTTGTATGTTGTTAAATTAACATCTTGTGTATTTCTTTCTTTTAAATTTACCTCCCACAAAATTGAAGTGATGTTAACAAAATGACATTTCGAGGTATTCCAAATTTGAAATTCCTTATTTCATTTATAAGCTTTAAAGGCACGTGTTTTAAGTTGCGGGCTAAGCCATCAAAAACTATTATTTCCTCATGAATATCATTTGCTTTCAATTGAATTTGGTTTAATGGACTGTATCTTCCCAAAGGCCCTGGTGACTTTAATATAATTTTGTGGGAGCAGATCAGGGATGGAACCAGTGCTTCCACACATAAATAAAACTTGAAATAGAATCCCATATATCCTGGAATTTGATGGGCAGGATTTCCTGACATGTTCAAAATTGCTATATCCGTGTTATAATTGGTTGTTTAAACCTTTTTTATGGAGGTGTAAAGCATAGCAAGGATATAATGCATGTGAGAAACTCCGGAATTGGCATCGAAAAAAATTTAGAAATTTATGGGAGTAGGGTTGAATTGATTAATGAGTGGTCTGTATATAGGGCGCTCGTTATGTGTTTTGAAAAAGCAAAACAGACCAGGGGGGGGGGGGGGGATTGTCGACTAGGGTTAACAACTGTTTAATATTATTACGGTGGCACCAAACATGAATGACAAAAGAATACAAGGGGGAAAGACTGTTTTCTCTTCTATCGCAAATTTTGAAATTTCCTGGATTACCTGAAATTACCTGGAATTATTTTATTTCCTGAACATTACCCGAAAACAACCAGAATTTCCAGATTTTCTTGTAATTTCCTGGAAAGTGGAAACACTGGCTGGAACTTTCAACTAGCCAGTCGGGCAGGTAACTCACAAAAAAATACCTATCCAACAGAAATTCCACCAACCAGTGTAACACACTTACACTGTGAGTTCAAAAATGTTTACCCGCCAGTCGGGCTGGTACTTTTGTATCTTCACCCACTCGATGCAAAAGTTACCCGCTGTAGGCAGGCGGACGGGTACTATTTCCGGACCTGGAGCAGATCATATTTGTGAATTGTTATACTTCAAAACAAAGGACAAAATTGGAGGACAAAATTGCAAAAATAAATGTAGGGTGAAAATTATCACTTTTTGAAAATATGTTACACAAGCATTGAAAACAGGAAATAGTAACTGCAATCTGGTAAACCGCATTCCATTCATTCATGTGCCTGGTAGTTAGTGCCTGGGAGACAGAAGACCAGGGGGAGGGTTTAGACCAGGCCTTCTCAACGAACTTTTATGAAGCACCATTTTCCAAATATTAGTAATCAAGAAGTGCCACTGACGTTGCAAGCGGAGCGAGTGGAGCGACTAACGGGTGGGATCCAGGGGCCCTTAGGCGGGCCCCTGGAAGCTCATGGATTGAGGAATTTGAGAGCCTCAGATTTCTTTATGTTTACCCTCTTTTGTACAAGATTTGTTTGATGAAAAAGTAATAAAATTAAGACAAATGTGTAATTTCCTACCTTAACTGTCTGCTATATTAGTGACTTTCAGATACATGTAAGAAAGATGTTACGCCCATTTATATGGATACAAAAACTTGGACTTTCTTTTCTTTTCTTTTTCTTTCTTTTTAATTGTTTTAACCAAAATTAAATTTAAAAAAAAAAAATTATGGTTGTTGGCTGCGCGCCAATTTGACTGCGTCAAAGCGCCACAAATGGTGTGCGCCACCAGTTGTGAACGCCTCGTTTAGACATATTGGATAGGAGCTTATTTGGGATGGGCCTTTGTTTTTAAACAATGGGTCCTAGTGTCAAAATTCATCGGGGTGAGAGATTGAGACTATTATGGTTCTCTGAGAGGTCAACATGTTGGCCCTATCTTTTTTAAATCTTGTAAATGTTAAGGTTGTACAGCTCTGCGAAAAAAATTGAGTCCTCAATTATCACCCCTAGAAGAAACATGATTTAGAGAATAATGACTGCGTAACAACTGTTTTCGTGAATTTGTTTTAAAATCAGAGGTTTTTGTTCTGGTCTAAGGAATTCCGAATGACCAGAACAGAACCCGAGGATTTCAAAACAAATTCACAAAAAAAGTTGTTAAGCAGTCATTATTCTCATTCATTACTGAAAAAGATGCATATTTTATCCAAATCGTTGATTTGTACCGATATAATCTTGCTAATAATTAATTAGTTTTCTGTTTATTTTGTCCACCCTTTCTTAGTTATTGAAACAGTCCAAGTCGGGTCATCCCCTCATTAACATTTTTATCATTCAACCAATCAGAAATAAGCTTTAATCGTGTGTCCTCATAACTCATTGAATATTCAGTTTAGGGGCGTGAGGCGTTAATTTGATTGGTCGGTCAGTGAGCAAAACAATGGAACACCTTGGCGCAGTACTTTCGGGCAATTATTAGTAACCCGCGCTCAGGGTGTGCGTTCTCATCTAACGAATAATTTGATTGGTACGCAGCTATCGCGATTATTCATGAAGTAATGAATTTCCATTAGGCCACAGGTACCACACCCTGTTCTATGGGCAAACTGACCTCTCAGTTGATATTTTGTGGGTTTTTTCCCAGAAAATGTTGGGAAATGTGCCGCCGAATCAGAAAATTGAGAGGTGGGGGTCTGTATAAAAACAAAAAAATTGAGAGGGGGTGATGGCGTTTTTGAGGTTGAACAAATAGTAATCGATTTAATTGTTTTAATTTGGTTATTTTTAACGCAATTTTCAAACATTTTTTACACAATTTCAAAATTTTCTATCAATTAAAAAAAAAGGATTTTTTTTTTGGCGGAAATTCTCAAAAAATGTAATTCAAATGCTTAGGGAATAAATTTACTCTTTTGGGGAATAATTTCAAATTTTATATTTCAAAAAGGTAAGAAAATAACAAAATAAGTGCAACTAATAAATATTTAATATTATTTGTGCCAAATTGTGTGTCGATCTAAGTTATGGTTGATTTATGGGTCATTTGGGTGGCAGCTGTAGCATTGAAAATAGGGAAGAATTTTGGGAGGATTGCTCAGATGACGGTAGCACTGGGGAATAATTTATGTTTTCTGGAAGGATATGGTCAGGTTTTTTAAGTTGGGCACCCAAAAAAGGTGGAATATGCACATTTTCGGTAACATTTGACATTGGTTTTCTAAATAAAGTACTGTTATAAGCATAGCAGATATGCAAATTTGGGCTTATATGAAAGCCCAATTATCCCTCTATCAGTATCAAGAAAAATAATATCAAATATGCATACCAATTAATTACTACAGCTAATTAAACACAATTAGTCAGGGGTGGAAGGGGTGGTTGTTGCGGGGGTGGTTGTTGCGTGTGTGTATTTCCAATGGAGATAGCATTTGTAAACGATTCTAAAAGATTCAAATGCTTGTATCTCTGGTTTAGTACAACATGGAATTGTAAGTTTGGTCTTATTTTACAGAGAATTTAATGCTCTAATCATACAAATTAGGTAAAACATTTAAATGAAGCTTAATCAATTTATGTAACTCGTTAAACATAATTAGTCGGCATGGTGGAGGTGGGGATGATAAGGTTGCAAATGATATTCAAATGAGCTTTTAGTAGAAATTGCATATAGAACCCACATTTTCTGTAAAAATAGTCATGATGTTGAAGTTTACAGTCACTATCAATTCTGTATTTAGTGTAAAAAGACATTTTTAATGAAATAAACACTAATTAATTAAAAACTAATTAATTCTTATAGACGGATGTGATTAGGGTAATCCTGGATAGGCACATTGACCTATAATAGGGTTTTGAATTTCAAAATATATGATTTATGAATTTCATAAAGTTGATAAGGGTTGTCATCTTCAACCTCAGTTAAATTGTCCATTACACTGTACAATCAATCAATCTAATATAATGTTACAATAAAATGAATCAATGCATTTTAAACCTATGAAGATTACATTTTTACCACCCTGTATACTAGCCTGCTGTGTAACAGTTCAAACTAAATATTATTAAGCCTTTTATTCCCTGGAATAAAGGTCTAACACATGCTTGAAACACAGGCCTACTTCTATAGCATTTTCATTCTGTATACAGTCTAACCAACCAAGTCAATAACACATTGACAGTGACTTATTTTAGATTTTGAAACACCCTGTATAATCTTTAAAAAATAACTTCTAATTTTGATCGGGTACATTTTTTTCAAGTAGGAAATAACAATCCTTCATCAAATTTCAGATTCTGACAAGTTATTGATTTATGTTTTGATGTATTTTGAGCTACTTTGAATATAGTTAGCTAATTTTCTATAATTAATTAGCGTAATAATTTTGAATTTTTACACACCCTGTATAGTATTACTGTAACTAAGAAACCCCCACAAATTATACATTTTTGGAAAGGGAAAATCATATGCTTTCCCATCAATAAGTTAGATTTTAATTTCTACATACTGGGAAAAAATGTGAGTCCTTTTAAGAAGTTAAGTATTTCATGTATATTTCTTTTGTTACACCCTATATGATATTTTGTCCACCCTGAATATCAGGTAAAAATTAGTGCCATTAAATTCCTTGGTATATCAGCTTTCCAAAAATGTATGGTTATACATACTTTAGATGAACTATGCTTGTGATACAGTTAAAAAGGTGCCAAGAGAGGTGATTTTCAACAAATTGCTAAATGTGCACCAATTGGGTCCCAACTTAAAAAACCTGACCATATACACCCTGGGCACAACGCAACCATACCTGAAAGGTCTAGCAGCCTGTGTATTGTTGCATTTGATAACCGTCTGTTTGTTTTTGTTTCTGTTATTTGGTTATTGTTAGGCAACGGGGGGGGGGGGGGGGGGGGGTGGGGGACCCTGTTCAATGGGCTCGACCGACACATTTTTTTGATCAAAACATTTTTAACAATTATTTTGGATTTTATTTTTAATCACATTTTTGCGAAAAATTTCACATTTGTTGATTCACCAAAATGTTCACAAAATTGTACGGGAAAAAATGCCAGACTGAGAAGTCTATTTTCCTGTAGAACAGGGAGAGCAGGTATGGCAAGCTCAATGTATCATAATTTGATAAACAGTGTTTATCGTTGACTGATAAACTGAGTTTTCGTAGTGGTGCCCCATATAAGCCTGCTTCATTAAGCCGATAACACGTATTTGCGAAACCCACGCAATCAGCGAAAATTATTCTCGACTGCATGCTCCTTTGTATACAATAGTATAGATGAATATTTGTAACGAACAAATAATGGGTATAATGAGACTAACAAATATTGGACGGCAATATTTTTAGAATATTGGATGCATCCGGGTACTTTGGTTAAACAATATTGAATACACAGTTTTATTGTACCGTTAAAAAGCCTGATATAAATAATAATGAAAAGTATTGAGATGTTGTATTGTATTATTTTATTCCATTAATTCAACACAGCGATATATGTCTAGCTGTCTTGTGATCTACGGTAAAGCATGACTATTTCGTGACATAAAAATTTCGCGAATTACCAATAGTGGTCATTTTCTCGGCATGAATATTTCGCGAATGCAAAGTTCTTTACTGGCTGGCTGTCGTGGAACAAATTTTCGCTAGCATGACAATTTCGCGAATTGGATGCCCTCGGGAAATTCGCGAAATTAAAATTCACACAAAATGTTCATGCTTTACAGTACTGTTAAAGTGGAAATGTTTGCGCTACATTTATTTTCGCGCTCAAATCAGCAAGCGCGAAAATTAAAACGCGGGAATATATTTATTTTGTATGTAGGTCTATGCATGGAAGCTCAAAATCGCGAAAATAAAAACAAGCAAAATTGTTCAAAATGTGCGAAGCGCGAAGATTTACACGCGCGAACATTTCCACTTTTACAGTATTCAATTCTTTGACTATTGTATTGATATTGTTATTTTCAGAATATTGGATATTTAATGTTATTTATTTCATTTCCAGGTTCACCAAATAGTATTATATTTGTGTTAAATTCCTATTACAGGTCTGTTGATTTTTAACCTTTCTTTCTTTTCCTTTTCCACAATAAGTTGTACATTTTATTAGGTCGTCCGTAGGAAGAGACCTTATGGCAGCATCCTTCGTGTGGGGTCTGTGTGTGTAGTCTGTGTGTGGGGGGTGTGTGTGTCAACAATTTGGTATACACTTTTTGTTACAATTTGGTATACACTTTTTGTTTTGTCCATTTCTTTTCCATACAATGTCCAATTGCAATCAAACTTCGGTCATAGATGCAACATGGGAACCTTCATATGTTAATGAGGTCAAAGGTCACATACCAAGGTCAAAGGTCATCCGAGGTCAAGCTGCATATGTAGAACTGATTACATTTGTCCATTTCTTTTCCATACAATGACCAATTGTAACCTAACTTTGGTCATAGATACAACATGGAAACCTTCATATGTTAATGAGGTCAAAGGTCACATACCAAGGTCAAAGGTCATCTGAGGTCAAGATGTAAATGTAGAAATGGCTGCATATGTAAAATTGATTACATTTTTCCATTTCTTTTCCATACAATGACCAATTGCAACCAAACTTCAGTCATAGATACAACATGGAAACCCGCATATGTTAATGAGGTCAAAGGTCGCATAGAAAGGTCAAAGGTCATCTGAGGTCAAGATGTAAAATTTAGTACACTTTTTTTTGTTGTCTCTTGTTCATTTTTTTTTGTCTCTTGTTCATTTTTCCATACAATGACCAATTGCAACCAAACTTGGGTCACGGATGCAACATGGAAACATTCATATGTTAATTAGGTCAAAGGTCACATACCAAGGTCAAAGGTCATATGAGGTCAAGATGTAAAATTAGCTGCATATGTAAAATTAATTACATTTAAACAGGTGAAGTACAATTGCAACCAAACTCCAGGATGTTTATTTTATTTTTTATATCCTGGATCCGCTAGTGGTCTAAACTCTTTCTTTCTAGATGCCTGTGGTTTGAGATCCACCTTGTTTTTAATCTACCCATATAAACGGACGACCTATTTGGGACCGCTGTCCCTATTTCTTAATTACTGCTACATGTTATATTTAGTGTTCTATTTATTTATTTGTTATGTTACTTTTATTTTTATTTTTTTATTTATTTTTGTAATAAAAAAAAGGAAACCTTTTAGAAATCTTTTGTTTCCTGAAACATTTTCCCCCACACCACACCATCCCCCCACACACACAATTTCAACTGAAAAAGACACTGATTTTAAAAAGTTATTTTCATGCCCTTACCTTATGTTAGCACCCACCCACCCCTATGTAGTAGTCATGTGCCCTATTGCATTTAGAAAAGTATTAAGAATTATTAGTAGGTCTAAAGTTTGAAAATGGGTCCTGTATCATGATGATTGAATTGTGATTTTTTTAACAATCCCCTTAAAGGCATATTATGTGATCTTTTCCAGAGAGAGCCCTCTATTCATGATTTCTGATTTTGAAGTAATTAAGAATCGTATCGCCCTGTAACTTGGAATGTATGTACGATTTATGATCAGAAATGTTAATCTGCCAGAAATTCTGCTTTCTATTTTTTTTTTTCGATGTTGAGGGCGTTCCCTGGAAAGATCACATAATATACCTTTTTATCAAGAAGAGTTGAAAACATAAGAAGCATCACTCTTCCTCAGATGAATCTCAACTTTTATGCAATAGGACCCTGGCATGCTATTGTAAGTTAAATGCAACAAAGACATATAAACTGAATTATATCATTATTTTTTCTTTTACAGGAGGAAATGCAGATGGGACCATTCTAATGGATCTGAAATAACCCCCACAAGAGCAGAAGGGAGAGGCATCACTCAATCTAGTATGGATCTCTTTAAAGACATATGTCCACTTTCTCTAGTTCACCCAGGGTGAACTTGCTTACACCTGTTCATTTGGTGACAGATGAAATAGAGTTAAGATGAATAAATCCCAACCTTGAGATATTCCAAAAGGATGTGGCTGGTAAGAGAGGACCTAAGGGTTCAATGGAGGCTGCCATCATCAATGCAAATGGGGCCATTCTAGTGGATCTGAAATAACCCCGAGAGGAAACCTTTAACTCAATCTAGTATGGATCTATTTAGTGGAGGGTATCATTGTTAATACACCGGACATTTTACAAGGTATACAACTACAGCAATAGAATATGTGAAGTTTGTGAACAGATCATCTCTGTGCTTCAAAAACATTGTTATTGGTTAGCAAACATGCTGTTGCAGTTTGAAAGTACCAAATTATGGCGCATTATTCCTCAGAACTTCTTGACTGTAGCAGTAATGTAACCGGGGGGGGGGGGGGGGGGGGGGGGGGGCGTACTTTGTGGATATGAGATGACACGTGATGGGATGTGCAAATAGGGTCCCATATTTCACCCATCTGGTAAACGAATGACCCTCTTTCATAGCCATTTTTGGTAAATTTATGGGTCTAAAATCCTTAATTTTAGCCAAATCTGAAAATTCTAGAATCTGAAAAATTCTAACCTGAATGGAAAATTCTAACTTGGGAGTGATTTATTATATCAGGGATGCAAGACTTCCGGAATTCCAGATTCTTGAAAGAAAGAAAAAAGTGGAAGTTTTGTGTGGTTTTTTTTGCATTTCTGGAATCGGATGATGATATTTCAGCATGAAAAAGAGACAAACATGGTGTGTGGTGGTGGGGTGTTTTTTTTTTTGGGGGGGGGGGGGGGGGGGTGATACCCTGCTTGAGTTCAAGAAATGGATCAATCACCCACTTGCATCCCTGTTCAACAGCACTTTCAAGATATAACACCAGTGCATGCAATTGGATTCAGTGTTGTTATCTTAACTGATTTTAGTGTAACTAAATGTTCATGTTTGTATTTTGTTGTTGTTGTTTGTCCATTTTGTTGTGGTAAATACTCTCATATGGGTAACTTTTCTGACTTTTTTCCCCAAAAGTTTCCCTGGATTTTTTCTTCTTCCAACTGTAATTATTTTGAGAGTTAATATTTAAAGTTTTTAACTATAATGCATAGTCTCTATATTTGTCTTTGCTCAAATTTCCAGCCTTACTGTCAACGTGGAAATGTTCGCACTACATTATATTTCACACTTCAAGCAGTTTCAGTGAAAATAAGAACACACACTTTTTTGAATATAATATGTTATAAATTAATTTTCAAATCAGGGATTTAAAAAAGATGGTTCAAAATCGGCAAAAGTGTACAACTTTTGGTTGTCGGTCGTACCAGTGTTTCCTCTAAGAATCTTTTGAGCGGGTAATATTGAACAGATATTGAAAAATTTGAATTTTATCAGGGATGCAAGAAATGAGGCCATCAACAAAAATTATCCGGATTTTTGGTAGAAAGGGGGGTAAATTATTACTATTTTTATTTATTTTTGCATTTCCGGGATCGGATAATGATATTTCAGCATAAAAAGAGGCAAACATGGGTTTTTGTGGGGGTGATAACCCTGTAGCTTATTCTCCAGACAAGCCCCCATAAAAGTTTGATGTCGCGCCCAAACGCCCGGGCCGTCTGGCTAAGCTCATGTAAAACGTTCAGGAAATGGATCAATCACCCACTTGCATCCCTGTAGTATGTCAACATTATGCATGTTACATCAGCTATGACATTGCAGTGCGTCAAATCAGTAATCGACTGTGTCAGAAGAGCGTCTTAGCAGCTGAGCAGAAACACTGGCACATCACTTGGAGAAATTTCAGATATTATATCGGTAATTGCCGTTTCTGCTAAGCCGCTATGATGTGGTTTTGGCAGTAGATTACCGATTTGACGTGCTGCAATGTGGTAGTTCTCATGTTCACTGTGGGGACATCATTATGTTTATGAGTTAAATTTCCCAATGTCTGTTCAATTTGACCCACTCAAAAGATGGTATCATCTGACAGGAGTAAGAGACAATTTAGACATTGTTTAGGAGTCATCAGTATTTTTGTGATATCTGTTAGCAGTTTGTGTCTTTTATCATACATGTATAGACAAATCATTTTCTTAATTCTAGTAATTAGTTTCCATTTTTAACTAGCCCATAGATGATGTGACATGTTGTGTTATGCATGCTTGAGAGAGCTGCAATTGGCCACTACACTGTATTTCTCATGGTGATTCCAAATATGGTAATGAAATTGTGACATTTTTGAAACATTTTGTGACATTTTGGAATGTCGTCTGCAAGAAACACACAAGAAACTCTCGTCACTGAGCTACATGAACAAATGAAAGAGAACCGCAAAGTTATAATCTAGAGGTGCTTTATTCAAAATTGTCCTACGAAGAGTAATATTTTTCTCAAATCAATGTATAATTTAAATTCATACACTCTGAAAAGTGTTGAACCAATCAGAAATCAAGAAACCTTAAATATGTGAAGTGCATTGAAAGTGTCTAATGCAAGTTTTGATTCATTGTTCAGGCATCACAGGTTCGCTGATTTTCACTGTGGGTGTTGGCAAACTTGTTAAACATGTTTTTATTCGTGATTACATAGATCAAAATTATGCTCAAATTATGAATTTTGATTTGTTTAGTGTCGTGTATGAATTAGGTTAATACATGTGCGTGTTTTGTTTCTCGAAAAATTAGTAAAATCAATCGCCTTTAGCACATTTTGATATGCTAACAATAGCTCTCCCCCTGCAGGGCCATGCCATTATTCACACATAACATCAGCGCGCGTGCATTGGTTTGTCTAATTTCTCTCGAAAAAAACACATACGCATTTATTGACCTAAAATCGTTCCAGATGACTTTCACTTGGAAATTGAATCACCGTTTTAATCATCTAAAAAGTTGGGTATGTTGAATGTGTTATATTGTCATGCTTAATATTAAAAGTTGAATAATGTAGGACCTCATGTCACCATTTTTAATTGCCACGAACTCGATATGTATATAATTATTGAATAAGAATTGTCTTTTTAAGAAGTTCACATATACCGGAGGTTTGAAACAATTTGTACCATGTCACTATAGTAATTTGCACTTTTCTGCTATAATAGATTCAGAAACTTTGGCCAGTTTACCATTTCAGTATAGGACATAGGTAATATCTTCCAATTGAGGGGGAGGCAGTTATTTGAAATCTTAATCTGACCATTGGCACATGGTTCTATGCTTCCCTGTGTCTTGAATCACATCATAGGTAGTTCATATCCAGAATAGTAACAACGTTTTCTTGTGCTGTTGTCTAAATTAATTTGCATTCTAATTTAATCCTCATCTATACAAGAAGGATTAGAAATGATGATCGTGTTACTTGATAAGATGGCACGTTTCAATAGCACGGTATTTGCTTGGGTAGTTTAAATTCATGCCTGGACGCTTGATATTTGGGGATGTGATGATTCAATGCTTTGAAGTCCATTATATCGCAGCAAAACCAATAACAACTAAACGATGCTGATATCATTGTGATTGGACCATTGTGATTCCTCTAACGTTAAATGGAATAGGTCTAAATCAATAACCGATCGGCCAATGTTTATGAATCTATTATAGCCAGTAGTAGGGGGGATTGGGAAAGTGTACTTTAGGTCCCAGATATCGCACAATACTATACCAGTATCGCACGATACTGAAACATTTGATTTATAAGTGCCAGTATCGGACGATCCTAGTACAGTTAGAATATTGGTATTAAAAGTACACTTTTTCCTGGGAATTTACTGTTTTCAATGGTTATTTGTAATACTATTGTACAATTTTGTAAACACATTTTTTACAAATGTTTGGATTTTCATGTTTCTGCAAACATGGAGACGTTGATGAGAATTTGTTATTCTTGAAAAACAAAAGCATGGATATTTATGTGTAATGTATGTCAGTCAGTCAATTGTTAGTTAATATACTGTATTTTCCCATGAGTGACCACTGCATAATAAAGGGCTGGATACAAACAAGTTAATGAAAAAACTGGTTGGAAGTGGGTGAAAGTTATCTTTTCAACCTTCAAAAATTCCATTACAAGTTGTTGTCATTTTGTGTATGACAGTCACTCCAGTAAGCGGAGCAAATCAATCATCACCATTTAGGGCCTGTTGTAAGTGTGTATAAAAAAGCAGCATGAGTAGCACTTTCATTTATCAGTGGTCCCCCCTGGAATATTCTCATGTGTTGCAGAGTATGAAGTTTTGTATTGTATCATAGAATTTGAAATGTTTGTGGGGGAAAGAGGCAGTGGATGTATTTTACCATACAATGTTAATAAGTGTTGTTCTAAACGAGAACAATTGACCAAATTTGTAATAAAAGTGAATTTTGTGAAATTATAAAAAACTTGTATCAACGGCCTGTTATTGTTCGAGACATATTATGTGATCTTTTCAAGGGGGCGCCCTCTATTCATGATTATTTATAGAAGTAAATCTTCTTGCAGATTTTCATTTTTGATCATAAATCATAAATACATTCTGAGTTCCAGAGAAATATGATTCCTAATTACTTCAAAATCCTGGTTTTAGAGTGAAAAATAAGTTGTCGCGCAGACCTGACAGTTTTATTTTCACTCTTTTAAACCATGAATTCAAAGTAATTGGGAATCAAATCGCTTTGTAACTCAGAATATATTCTTGGTTCATGATCAGAAATGTAAATCTGCAAGAAAATCTTTCTAAAAAAAATGACTTGTGAGCGCTCCCTGGAAAAGATCACATTATATGCCTTTAAGTGGTATGCCATTTGTGATGAAAAGGAGTTTGGGGAAAATGAATAATTTAGCTATTAATTAGACCAAAAAAGTTGTGACAATACTTTTTGCCGTATCTAAATTACTCTTGAAATGATTGATAAGTTTCTGACAAAGCAAAGAAAAGAAGAATGCTCAAATGTTTACCTTGATATGAAGTGATTACACATATAGTCATTTCTTTTTCAAGTTTTTATTTACAAGATATTTGAGCGGTAATAGTTCATGAAAATTGGCAAACTTCTTATGAAGAAATTAAAAATCTGTCATCTTCAAAAGTTGCAAGTTGTCTCCAGCTACTGATTCCCGAACATGGATGAGACTTGGGTAAATTACGTCCTAACAAGGGGTAAAAGTTGACAAATGTGGGCAATTAAAGGTATATGACCCGGTCACTTTTTTGGGGCTATGATTTTTTTTTCACATCAAGATATTTTGGTATCAGAAGAATCCCCATATTTTTTTTATTATGTCTGTAAAATATCAGGGACCAGAAATGTTTCATTTGGAAATTATAAGCTAAAATGTGGTGAATTACTGCCAAAGGTGGTTAACCACCAATCTGTCTGTGTGCTACTCAATGGGCATAGTCTTTTTACCTTGCGCTTCTAAAAATAGAACCATTGGAGTTATGCAACTCAAACTTTGGAATGCAACAATTTAAAGGATGACCTTTCATGTAAAATAGAAAACATCAAGTTGAAAATCGGGTCATCTACCTTTAAAGTACAAATTTGATTGAATATTGACTGTTTAAGAATGAGAATAAATGTATTGGTTTTTTAGACCATATACCCATGTTATATTGTCTGACATAAATGCGTTATTTAAAATAATACTACCGCCCGCATTTATGACTGACAATATCACGCGGGTACGGTCAAAAAATGATACCTTTATTCTCTAAATATTTCACCTTCCTTTACATAGCGATGAATCGCCTCCAAGAGAGATGATATCTTGTTATCTCTTTAAAATAAATACATCTAAACACAAAATGTTACTGAGCAGCTGCTTTGATGTTAGCTAATTTAAAATCAGTAAACTTTATCAAAAATCTTAGACATACATTAAAGGTAGATGACCCGATCACATTTTCGGAACACAGAATTATTTCAAACATACGGAGATTTTCATATCATATGAAAGCTCGTATTTTTCTTATCATCATACTGAAATTTGACGGCCTAAATCGGTATAATTACTGAGAAATCGATGAAATAACGTCGAATTACCGCGAATGGTGGTAACCACCGATATAGTTTGTGTTCTACTCAATGGGTACAGTTCACAGCATCTTGTGCGTCTAAAATAAGAACCATTAGAGCTATGCAACTCAAACTTTGGAACACGACTTTTTTAAGGATGACCTTTCATGTAGAATAGAAAACTTCCAAGTTGAAAATCGGAACATCTACCTTTAAAAGGGGGGACTTAAGGAAGTTTTTGATTTGATTTTTTGAATTTTGTGAGTGCTGTAATTATTGAACTATTAATCAAATGTATATAAAAGTATACATTTTTGGAAAGGAAATGGATCAGAAAATCCAAATTTGGCGTCAATTTTGACCAAAAAAGTAGATTTTTGGAGAAAATCACAAAATTCACTTTTTTGACCCAAATTTTTTTGAACAAAGCTAACAAAAAATAATTTTGAGTAAAAAATGGCCAAATCACTTTATAATGATGTTAAGACACTAATGAAGGGACGATTTTTTTTTTTTAAACCTAATCTAATATTTTTGAAAATTTTGACCAAAAAACGTGAAAAAAAGGATTTTTAATTTTTTTTAACACTTTTTTGTCAAAATGTCAAAAAATATTGGATTAGATTTTTTTTTTAAAAATCGTCCCTCCAGTAGTGTCTTAACATCATCATCAAGTGATTTGGGCATTTTTAACTCAATATTATGTTTGTTAGCTTTGTTCAAAACAATTGGGTCAAAAAAGTGATTTTTTTGTGATTTTCTCAAAAAATCAACATTTTTGGTCAAAATTGATGCAAAATTTGGATTCTCTGATCCATTTCCTTTCCAAAAAGGTATATTTTTATATACATTTGAATCATGGTTCAATAATTACAGCACCAACAAAATTCAACAAAAAACTTCCTTAAGTCCCCCCTTAAACAAGTAAATATTATCTTCCCCCCGCAATTTGAGACCTCATTCATTCAAATGATCGACCCTACCTGAGTGGACCATTTGCCCATCGAACAGGTGTAGGGGTACCGGGTTCGTCCTCTTTTTCATGCCCTTGGTGTATCTTAGATTGTTGATACTGGTCGAACTGCAAAATCAATACACTGATTGGCTCCAGAGTTACTTTTTACAACGACGCCATTTATAATACCAGTTTGTACAACTAGCGTGTAAATTAATTTGGTGAGGGAGGGTTGGTTTCGAATATAACAACATTTGCCTTGGTACGTCTCAAAACAACATTTCATGAGGTTTTGCCCCATGAAGGGTCAGTGATGCAAAATATTACTCTGCGAGGGTGGACAAATAACTAGAAAAACGAACTCACTTCTTGCCCTTTTTGAGATATTTTCCACGCGGCAGGCGTCTGCAGACGACATTCCAAAACTGCACAAAATGTTTCAAAAATGTCAAAATTATTGAATTTCAGTACCATATTTGGAATCACCATGAGGTAGGCCTATGCATTGAAATAAGTAAACATGCCTAGTATTGGTTCTGTAATACTTGAAAGATGGGAAATGTTTCTGACAAATCTGTTTTGTATGTGGTAAAACCGCGTGGAAAGGGTTAAATACCAACACGACTATTTTATTCAATGCTCCAAAATAGCCCCCGTTATTTAATACACACTCAATGAAATTTAAAAAACTAATTTTTCTCAGAATGTCCTTAATAAAGGTATATTATGCGATATTTTCCAGGGAACACCCTCGGTCCTCGAAACAAATTGAAGCAGAGTTTCTTGCAGATTTACATTTCTGATCATAAATCGTAAATAACCTACATTCCAAGTTACAGGGCGATACGATTCCTAATTACTTCAAAATCATGGTTTTAGACTGAGGGAAAATAAAATTCGTATCGCTCTGTAACTCTGAATATATTTATGATTTATGATCAGAAATATCATAGATAATCGACACAGGGATGGTTAAGTGGATGTTTTGTTTGAAGCTATGTGTGTTTCGGACCAAGGTCGCTCAACACAAAAGCCGATGTAGCCTTTCGCCCGGTCTTGAAATAACTTCTTAACGTCCATAAATAATACGCCACTCTCGTTCCCAGATGCTAGGAATCGATACAAAAGAAGTGCTATTGCCCATCGCGCTTATCAGTGGCGTAGCTCGCCCCCCCCCCCCCCCCCTGACGAAATTCACGAGGTAAGTGACTTGAAGAAAAAAATTGGGCAACCTTTTACGAAAATTTTAGAAATCTTGCCCCCCCCCCCCCCTGAAAAAAATCCTAGCTACGCCACTGGCGCTCATCATGGGTTCGAGGTTTACGTGTAATAGAAAACTGGGTGAAATAAGTGTCTATAAACTTCACAAATAGCGTTACATCTATCGCATCGGTGAATGCGTGTATTAAAGTGTTATGTTTCAAATATTAGAGTAGGCCTGCCTATCTTAACTTTCACCGTTGCTTTTTTTATCAAACTAATTTTATGTATCCCGTGGCATTAGATACTGTAGTTGCCGCAATAGACTTTCAATACCCGTTCTGTTTACCGGGCTTTTCAAAAATGCTAGTCATACAGGTGTTTGCAAAACAGACATAGATAAGCTCCGCACAACATTTCAACAGAGATAATCCGGGACTTAACCATCCCTGTGTCGATTATCTATGGAAATATAAATCTGCAAGAAAATCTGCTTCCAAAAAAAAAATCGAGGATTGAGGGCGTCTCCTGGAAAAGATCACATAATATTTTACCTTTAAAGTCTTTCTGGTTGTCAACCCTCGTCTTGTGTCACCATATCACGGAACCGTGAGTCCAGCGGTGAAACTCTTTTTTTGTTTGTCTGGGAGTCCAGCGTGTGAATTTCGCAGCCCAACCTGAAAGACTAGCCGACAGTATTTCTGGCGATGATGTACTGAATAAATCTGTTGTACTGGTAGGATAGATATATGTGCGATCACCCTATTCAGCTCTGGTCACCAAAACCCCACTTGGTACTTGGTAGTCACGGTGTAAATCCTTTACAGCTGTGCCCGCAGCTAAAATGGATTGTTGGTGCGTGACGTCACGCGTCCGTAGCCAAACGGAAAGGTGCAGTGAAGAAAATGGTGCGCATCAATCGGGAAAATATTGCTAAGAGGGTTTTTTTCTTCAAAATAAGGGTGCGCTAGAAACCGGAGCTGAATTTAAAGGACATTGCTACCATGTGGGGGTTGCATAGCCCTAAGGGTAGACATTGACGACTGCAGTGAGTTTGTGGTGGCCTTTGTCTGAGTGGATAGTCAACCGATAACGGCCTTTTGTAGTAACGCTGATCACGGCAGATGCTGAAAGTAGATCGTAATACAATCTCTTCATTTATTTAACATCCTAAAGTGCTCAACAAAAGAAAGTCATACAATTTCTTTATGTCCTAAAGAGTGACTTCCAATAATGTGTTGACCAAACAGGCTAGATAGACATTTGGATGAATCTTTTTGGGCTTGGTACCAAATTTACCACAAAACAACAAAGATTAGCCATGATTAGCACCAATTAATGAAAGTCCGTGACATTTCCGAATTCGCATATTCAATATATTCACACGCGGGAGAAAAGACCGAAGTTTACCATGCACATTTCCCGTATTTGTCCCGTATTAATCAGTGATCACTGCGCGGGCTAATTCAAATTCAAACTGTCATGCATGGCCATAGTGTAGGCATGTGTGATCGATATCCCCAGCGGTCATCCAGGCCTTGCAATGCATACACATCATTTTCTCTCCGCGTAGTGTATTGAAAATGCGAATTTGGAAACGTCACGGATTTTCTTATAAGAGGCTAATCATCATTTAGCCGGACCAAACATACTTGGAAGCCACTCTATGATAGTATAGGACATACACAATGCAAAGTGTTTATAAGCTTCTTTTGTTGAGCACTTTATTTTCTGTAAGACGGCATAATATTGTACATTTAACGATTTCTTTGAATGCTTAGATCATCTTGTAGACCATCACCGATTTACAGTCTGCCACTGCGAGCTCATCGCTTGCCGTGACCGTCATTGAAAGAGGCATAAACAAAGCGTCTGCTAACGTATTGATATGCGTCAATGTGTTCTGACAATACTGCTCGATCGATCCGCTTCCGACTTCCGAACTTACTCTTCCAATCAGCAAGCTTCCCGAACGATCATCAAAGCAAATCGATGTTGGATAAGTGATCTCCAGTTCTTTGAGATCTTGTCCAGAGTCAAAGTTAACGATGAACACTTTACCCAAGTCCAAGTCAGTTTTAGTGTACGCTATTTGCCGTCCGTTTGTTGCGATTTGGTTGATACCCTTTGTGCGTATCTGAAATGTGCGTACAAGATCACCTGTTGGCGAATGAACGGTGATTGCATCACGACTGTTATCGCCTACCACTATCATGCCGTTGGGGGCGATTGCCACGCAACTTGGCTGCGCTTCAGTACCCTGACTCCACTGATTAGAAGATTCGAAAGCTTTCTCGAAATGTCCTGATGGTTTATAGATATTCACTACTGCTTTCGATCGATCTGTTACCACAAATTTGTCATCAAGTCCAACAGCGACGCCGCACGGGTTGGTCAATTTTCCAAGGGGAACTTTGGAGGATCCCAGACAAAACTTTCTGTGATATTCCCCGTCGATATCTTGAAGGTGATAAACACTGACTCGCCCATAGTTTGAATCTGCGACCGCGAAAGATCCCGGAGCGTTCGATGCGATTCCTTGCGCTTTACTGCAAGACCCGTGGCCGAATTCGGCAAGGAATTGAAGCGCGCGTTTAGTTGTTAGCTGACCGATCAAACGGTTCTCCGAAATTGAAGGACCAGGGTGATAATGGCAAGTTACTACGTCCTTTATTGGTCCTTGTACCGGGTTTCCAAATTCTAATTCTGCTTTCAGTCTGTCAACCATCGAGCCATGTTCTGTCAGGTACACATGGTCAGCCGAGTCGGATAGTAGTATTTTCCGTGTTGCCGAATAGACATCATCAAGCTTTTGAACTCTACCTTGAAACTTGTCGATATATTCCTGAAGTTGGTCTCGTTCTCGCTTACATTCTCTGCTCACCCGCAGTTTCAAGGCATTACCCTTAGCATTGGCGTCATACACAATGGCCTGAATGCGCTGTTCTATCCTACGTAATTCAGTTGCTTCGTCAAGTTCAATCTTATCCACCGCTTTCACCAATGATGCTTGCTCTTGTTTATAAGTGTCCACCTGTCGTCTGACATTGGATAACAACAAATCCGATGCTGCCTTTCTAAGTTTGACAACTTTGCTAAGGTCCTGAATGTCGTGCTCGGATTTTGGGTGATTCAAAACCAGACAATCTCGGCACACTGTCACCCCGCACGTCACGCAAAAGAAATGCTTCTTCTCTCCTTCGTGCACCTCACAGACGGGAACCGATCTCCTTCTCCTTACCGCGGATACCTCACCGTGGGCAGAGTACTTCTCCACCATGTTACGAAGTCGAAGATTTTGGGGCAATTGTCCCAGCCCTTCGTGCGGCACGACGGTTACTCTGCGGCATTCGGGACATTCCACTGTGGGCTGATTACCGACCCATTTCTGGAGACAAGAAAGACAATACACGTGCGGGCAGTTGAGGTTTCGTGGATCTTTGAGGAGATCGAAGCAGATGGAGCAACTTAAGTCAGGCTCCATCACTCTCAAGGATGAATCTCGAGGCAATGATTGCGGTGCATTGTGCGATGCCATTATCAACAATCAGCAGTCTTGAAGTTGAAATTTGAAACTTGGCTGGATATTCTCCAAAATGCTTTGATTTGAGTTCTACAGTGATCGAGGTTAAACACCAGTTGCACGCTATGTTTAGGTGCGACTCATGGTTGGATATTCTCCAGAATACTCATATTGTAATTGTTCTGACGGCTGCGGGTTTACAAAAGAATGACTATAGCCGGCCGTTGAGTCTCTTGATGTATGCTTGGTTGGTTATAGTCAACCTCGATTGGAGTTCTGATGGCGGAGGTTCAAACACCTTCGCAATGTTTATAGCTAGCTATCTCATTAGCATACAGTTTGTAGTTCTGGTTTCACTACCAATTTATGTCATTGTTATTATAGGCCTATGTAGCCTACTTAATAATATGTAAACATGATGGCTGATAATTTTAACTGGTATCAAGCATCAAGATCACCAGTTATACCGATACTAACTAACTTCCGATAAGGTCCAACTACTATGCCAACACCGGATCAATTGTGAACGTCTAAGAGCGACATTAATTCATTCACTGCACCATTACTACAATAGTGATATGTACGGAAAGCCGTATGTCCGGATATGTTGCGTCGTGAACTTTGGTTTCCAATTGACTCTTTTTAGTACCACCATGAACAAATAAACATGATAAACCATGCGCGACCCTATAAATTGCAACCCGGATACAAATCAGTCATGACGTAGTTCGCCATATTTGGTCCGGCCATCTAAACCTGGTATATTACTTTTCCGCGTCAGCTGACGTCTCCGGTCTTCCGTCGGCGTGTCCTAAATCGTGAACGTTGGTAGAAAAACGGTTAAGATAACCACACTGACAACAACTTCCATTAATGCCATCTCATATTAGACCCAAGGCTATGATATGAAAATCTGTCCCTGTATTATTATGGTTTTTTGGGGTGCGTGTGTGTGTGTTTAATCATGCATGAATTACCACTATTTATTATATTGTTATGTCAAAAAGGTCAAAAGTATTATTAAAGGCACAACTCAAACTGTGCAGACATTGAAACAACTTGTTCACACTGCATAGCTCTGGTACCGAGCTGCGAGCAGCGAGATGCGAAAGAAGGGAGCAGCTCTAAAGTTTCCACCACCCCTCAAATTAACATTCCATTTCCATTACACGTACAGGTCTGGTATTTAACAATTATTTCAATTCGGGATGATAGTGACAGGCAAGGCCTTGAAACATTGACAGACCATCCAAAGCTGAGATTGGCTAAGTTTTCCAATCCAGCTGTGATTTCACTGTCATATCATAATAATTACAACAGAAGGGAAAATACTACCACCAAGATTGATGCCTGAAGGATAAAATAGCCTGGCCCCTTCTTAATTGCTTGCGTACACACTATGGCAAGGGACGGGGGTGGGTGGTGTCGGGGGGATTTTCATGTGAGAGGGGGTTGTCGGGGGATTTTCATGTAGGGGGACGTTATAAACAAAATAAAATGAACCATTTTTAGTGTCAAAATTGCAAATTAGTTTCAACATTTCATCAATTTGAGCTTGAGTAAGCTCAATTTGTCACACAACATAAGGTTTATCGCGAATCAATAAAGTAAAAATCCACTGATTATCATTTTCTGAGGCATTGTGGGATAGAAAAGGGGCAGATTTTGTCCCTTTTCAATCCAACAATGCATCAGAAAAGGATAATCAATGGATTTTAAGTTACTGATTCGCGATAAACCTTATGGCTTCAGAAACGGTTTTTTTGGATCATTTAAATTCCAAAACTGAACCAACTTTGGGTTCATCCCCTCTATATGTTTCTGCTTCTGCCGTTTGGATACCAAGGGACACTTGATAGAATTAAATCTAATCAAAATTGTCAAAAATATCAAATATTCCCTAACAGTATTTTATATCCACTTGTTACATGCTTTCAATAGAATTTTGGCGTACATGACTTTATAATCTAGTCATTTTTATTTGAATAGGAAGTTTAGCGTGCAGACATCGGCGGCCATCAGTTTTGTTCAACTTGGCAAGTCTGCAAGTGGATAATGAAAACAGGCTGGCAATACATGTGATCCTAATTCATGTTTGACGGTTAATCGGCAAAAAAAGTATTGCTTACTCTTTGATTTTCCAACTCCAGCGGTTTTAGAGCCTGCTAATATTTCCCCGTAATATTTAGAATCACTTGTGTGTTTGTTTGTTTACACGTTCGGTCCATACGGACACACGCTTGGGTCCTGAAGGGACCATGCTCAAGCAAAATGCTCAGGCCAGGCTTAAAAAGCCTAGCTATATAAGCATGCTGGCTGAATGAAATGAAAGTTAGAAAAGATGGAAGAAAAGAATGAAGTAAACTTAAAGAGCCACTAACAGGGAATATAGCTTTGAAAATAGTATGGTTGAAGCGTTTCCTCAGCGATGAAAATGCACCGTGGAAAGATATACCAAATTATTACTTTAATAAGTTGGGAGGTCTTGATTATATATGGCAAACAAATATGAAAGAGGATTCATTTCTGAAATATTTTCCTAAATGTGATAAAGATACTATTTTATGTTGGCAGAAGTTTAAAGATTGCAATAAAAAGGATTTACAGCTGGATGATTTTTGTAATATGGCCACTGTGGAATAACACAATGTTAACCTGTCTAGTCAAAAATTCATTCCATACAATAGCTTTTAAAGCTGGTATCAAAAGGGTGAAAGATGTATTAGACGATGAAGGTTCTTTCATATCTCATTCAAAATTGTGCTGTAAATATGGGAAATGTATTGACTATGTATCATATTATGGTATCATTAAAAGCTTTCAAAATAAGTGGAAATTGTTATTAAGCAAAGCACCTAAACATGATATTGATAAGGATAAAGGTAAAGAATTCATATCAAATCCTTTTGGTGCTAAAGCGCTCCTATTAAAACTAGCCTTTACGCACCGTCAATACATGCAATACTTTATTGATCAATTGATAACCTTAAACAAACACCGCTACGAAAAGTGTATGGCGATTGTGGACTGTACCATTATTCTACATGGGGGACCACTACGGCGTATCAACAATAAATATGTAATACTTTATTTGTTTGTTTATTTATTTATTTAGACATACACTTTTGAAACAGTGACATGAGTCTTTTCGAACGATGCCTCCTTTCTACTATGAATGCAGTAATTAAAATAAAGAGAAAACGAAGCCCCGATTGTGATGTTGCAATAACCCTCCCTATTGCTATAATGAAATGGTATTTGATTCTGACTAAAACAAAATCATCGATTGGTCATTTTTTTATAAGGCCATGCGTTTTAAGTTGGGACGGTCTCGTGTGACGAACTTAAAATTGGTGAATATCGCGTGTATTTTCATTTGAATGGCGATAACTTTTCTATACTAGGAAATACCCCCACAAAAGTATACATTTTCTTGATTAAAATTGTCTTAGGAGTTCAAAAATGCACTTAAAATTAACATAGGATGAACCCCTAGAAGGTTATGAATTTGAAAAGGTCAACAATTTATGAAAACAATCTGCTGAGAAAAAAAATATGAAAACAATTCTGCATACCCTACAAGGTTAATTATTGCAGATTTGAATTCCTGACAGTTAAAGCTTTCCAAGCATATATAACTTTCTATATCTAGGTAATGTTTACAGTATTTTGCACCGGGCTGGAAAAAATGTCATTTTGCGAAGAAAAAAATCTGACATACGAGGGGCAGTCAATAAATAATGAAAGTGATCATGGTATGGGATGCATGAGTGATTCTATTGAGGGGATAATGTGATCAATACAAAGTATGAACCTTTGTCTTTCAAACAATACACTTTTGGATTTTTAAATGTGAACTATGACGTCATAGCACTGTCTCAAAGTAAGTACACTTGGGACACTGCTAAATCAGTTATTTGGCGGGAAATTTGAATTGTTTTTATGAAACACGTGGTAAGAAGATTGCATAACATGACATCAGAAGCAGGTAAATCCCGATTTTGTTTCCGCATAAATATGATACTAAAGACAACAACCTTAATCCCTGTGTAATTTGGAATGTGTAGTATAAGAGGAAAAAGTAAGGAGAAGCAATTGAATAAAAGGTATACAAATATCAGTATTTCAAATAGCTAATTTTTATTTAAAAATGCCCAGTCAGTGAATCACTAATATGGCTGAAAATCAAACAATTTAGGAAAAATTCAAGCAATTAACCAGTTTGGAAGATTCCATATGATAGTTAACTAATTATCTGAACTTATTCGCATGAAACCTGCAGAAAAAAATGCGCATGCGCAGACGGCAGATAATTTTGAAACGGGCCCAAAATGGCTAAAATCATGAAATTTACCAGATAAAAGCTTACTGTGCCTTCAAATTCTAATCAGAAATAATGAAAAATGTTTAAATCAATGTGTAAACATATTGTGATAGTCAAAATGAAGATATACAGGAATGTATCAATCAAAGATGGCTGCCACAACCTCTCTTATTACTGTTATCTTTAGAGCTACTAGATATGTATTGTGTAAGTAATCGTCATATAATTTCAATGGTTTGAGGAAATTTTATGAACAGCTCCTTTTGAAATCCCCACTATTATTGCTTTACATCCCACAACAATTTATTAAATTATAATCCCTCTATTGTTCTTTATCCTTTGTTGTTTTCTAAGGTATATTATTGTGGATTTTGCTAAATAAAGCGTATTTGAGATGGTCCCTCCTTGTTCGTATTAAGGCATTCAGATCTAAAAAAGAGTGTCAAACAGAGATAAGTGTGTATTCTAACTATGTGCCAAGTGTTATCTGTTTTTATGCTTGCACTGCCGAGATATATACGCAAATGTATCAATCAACCCATATTCAACATATTACATATCCAGCCAAATAATTGGCAGATTTCAGTCAGTGTCTGAAACCTATTGTGTTTATGTTAATGACGTTACATAACCAAAGGTATCTAACAATCCAAAAGTGTATTGTTTGAAAGACAAAGGTTCATACTTTGTATTGATCACATTATCCCCTCAATAGAATCACTCATGCATCCCATACCATGATCACTTTGCCTAACCGTATGTGCTGGTAAAAGAAGCTGCGTCGGTACATATCCATCCAGTCATACACATGTAGTTCTTCAATGCATTGCGGGTCTGTAATTATTGATTAATTCTTTATTAATTAAGGTGATTACCCATTATTAAACATCTAAATTATTCAAATCAGTTTATATAACCAGAGTTTATGTACTTAGATGCAACAATTTCATTCCATAAACATGATTTAACTCAATTGCACTGAACTGTACTGTAGATGCCAAATTTGCTGCGCCGGACTCTCCTGCGCCGGACTCTCCTCCACCCCTGATGTTGGTTAATTAGCCATTAATTAACAAAAAAATGACAAAATTTTAACACATGCTAATACTTTTATCTTCTTGCCCTGCATAAGAGCTTTATTTTGATACCAAATTTAGCTATGTAGGTGGTATCTTTATACAAGAAATTGAATAGACAATGTCATTTTTGATGTGCCGATGTCACAACTCCACCTTTTTGCAGGCCCAGTTCAAAACGCATGGCCATAAGCGCTAATCCATGTGCCTTACCCTTGTCCGATCACAACAATTTTAGTACCATATGAAAGCCTCGGTGTCCAGGCTAAATGACTTACTTTCCATAACTAAAGGGGGCGCTCATACCGTAAATATAACGGTCTGAAAATACACTTTAGTCTGAAACGGCCCGTGCTCCGCAGAGATTTGACCAGATTTAGGCAAAAGCTGGGTTATTCAGTTGAAAATAAACGTAGGTTGTTTGTGTCGGAGAAGGTTTTTTTAAGCACTATTATATAGAGCAGGGGTGGGCAACCTACGGCCCGCGGGCCGCATGCGGCCCGCCAGTGGGTTTTGTGCGGCCCGCGAGATGTATCAAGAAAAATAAAAAAATAAATTTTTTTTTACATCATCACGAAAAACGAGCTGCTTAGCATTTATCGGCGCAAATGATGTTTCTCAGCGTGCGTAAGTATATTTTCCCCATTAATTGTCATCTTTCAGTAGCATAACCAGAGGGGAATGAGGGGGCGATCACCACACCCCCCCTCCCCCAATATTGACGTCGTGTCAGTTGAGATTGGCACGGTTCATTTGACAAGAGGAATCATGGAAGTTATGATGGTCAAAAATTTCGCGCGCTGCGCGCCCATATGTGTCGCTAAAATGCAATATTATTTAGTAACGGAGCCAAAATATACCAAAAATACCTCAATCATGCCAAAAATAAGTGTAAAGTCGACATTTTTCGCGCGCTACGCGCGCATTGCTTGTATCAAAACAATCTTGTCGGGTTGACTTTCATTCTTGCCCCCCACCCCCATATGAAGAACGCCACTGTATAAATCGGTACTGTATTGAGATTACGTTTTTGTGAAGATATATTATTAACATGATTAAGCACACACAAATCAAAGGTTTGAAATCAACAGCATACCATTGCTACAAAATGTGGTTAGGTGCGGCCCAGTCAATTTTTCACTCCTTATATCTGGCCCATTCATTCAAAAAGGTTGCCCACCCCTGATATAGAGTATGACTTCTTCTTACATGAGCTCGTTTGCATAGATGATCAAATTCATATTTTTAATTCTAGGATCCAAAAGGTAAAAAAAAACATGTTTTTATGAGACCGCTCCATAGACATTTTAATTCGGTATTCATGATGCATGAACGATGCATGAATTGGAGCGCCTAGGATTTGATATGGTATACAAAACAGAACATTAATATAATGATGTTAACAAATCGTGGAATACGTACTATTTTTAATCTGAAATAATTAACAATACCATCAAGCCAGCTATATTACGAGCGTTTACTGGAACTCCCAACTCTAAACTCAATTGGGAAAATAAAAAGTAACAATTGAGGGGAAAATGATATATTTCCAATTTAAACTGCTACATCGTATTATTCCAAGTAATTCCTCTCTCAAATCTGCAAAAATTATTGATGATGACAAGTGCCATTTGTGTTTAGAGAAAGAAAATATTGAACATATGTTTTGGCTATGACCAATTATAAAGAGTTGTTGGCAAAATGTTGAATTATGGTTAAATGATACATTGAAAACTAGCATAATTGAAAACTAGCATTAAAGTTGATTGTAAGGATGTATTTTGAGGTTTTTCAAACAACACTAGATATACCGTATATTGATACATCGGCCGAGTGCACCAATGACGGGTAACTTAATAGGGAGGTAAGCTACCTCCCTAGTAGTTATGCTCTAACTGTAGTCTGACTGTAGCATAACTTACTAACGATGTAATTTTTAGAGCATAACTGACGAGTAACACCAGCATAGCAACTAGCGAGGTAAATATCCACATTAATCAGCATCGTCCCCTTTTATTAAAATTAATCGGCGCATATGCCAAGTGTTAACCTATAGTTTACTGTAAAATACTGACGTGAGTGGTCCTCCGTAATATTTAAAACGTGTCGTCACTCGCTAGGTCATAGGTGAGTGTACATAATTAACATAAATAATCACGTTGAGTCGGCCTGCGTTCGAAACAAAAAATGACGGTATTTCTTTGGCCAAAAATTTCGAATTTGTTCAACGCTTTTTCAAAAATAAGAACTATCAAGACATTACAAACATATTTTGGGCGAGGGGCACAAATATTGCACCAAAAAGCACAATTTTAATGACAAACACAAGCACCCGATGAAAACAATTATATACAATTATAACACAACTCGTAATACAAATACTTCAGTGGCGTGGACACCTAGTTCTTCGCTCAATAACCGCGGGACCCCGGTTCGATTCCCAGAACACGCACGGCACGATATGTTTTTGTTTGTTTTTCGTTCTAGTTCTACCCTTCCACTCACAATAATGTTGAAACTTGGCTATTAATTAATAAAAACAATAATTATTTTATTTTATTTAGTCATTATTTAAGATCCTTGGACAATTAGTACATTTTGGTCAAAATATGACCCAAAATCGGTGCGATTAGTGTTTGAATGGGCAAAAGGAGTTGATCTAAATTTTGACTAAAAAAGTCACCAAATTGCATGAATGGATTTTCAAAAATATAAAAACCTTTCAGCTTATGAGGGGTCATATTCCACTTCAAATAGACACCCACTGGGCATGCAAGCTCAATTGGTCCTTCAGCATCAGCGAATCATCCCCTCAAATGTTCACAACAAATTTACGCTACTGCTCAATCGACTGACTTGTGGCATAAAACGTTATGCTCCAACTTACTCTTGGGTCCGGTCAGGTATATAACATTTAGCGTAAATTACCCGTCAGTTACTAGCCTAGTAGCTTACCCCGCATTGGCGCTCTCAACATTTTGGGTTACGCCTCAGTTACTAGCGAGGTAGCGCTATTCTTCAGCTACCCGTCATTGGTGCACTCGGCCGATGTGTTCCAAAATTGGTGTCTAAAGAGCAAACCCCATATTGAAAGATTAAAACGTATTATTGACTCAATAAAAGATGATAAAGCTAGTTCATAACCATGATAACACAAAACAAGAAAGCAATTTTGAATACAAATGGAAAGGATTTTCATGTGCCCTACTTCCTCCTAAATTATTGCATATTTTCATGTTGTTTGCTTAAGGTTGTAAATATCTCTCTCACATGTCTGTCTCGTCCCGTCTTGTCTTGTCTTGTCTTGTCTGTATTTGTTTTATTGTCTCTTGTGAACACATCACATTGGTTTGTTTTATTGTCTTTATACAATTTTGTGTTAACATGTTAGCTTAAAGTGTATTTTGGTATAACATTATTTGTTGCACATCGTAAAACAATGAATAAACACACATACACACACAACTCGACATTTCATTTGGTTATGCTTTTTCTACCAATTTAAAGTTGCAAAATGTTAACATTTTAAAATACTAGTGCACTGTCGTATAACGTCAGCCTGCCATACGATATTGCCTATCTCACCTTTCAGCGAAATCAAGTTTTTTGCCTAAATCATGGCTTCACTGCATTAAGCACATGCTGTAATAATGCCCAAGTGATTTACCAATTAAAAGTGTTGATAAATGCAAAATTGCAATTCTATGCTTAAGTCAGCCTTCTGAATGAGTTAGGCAGTTTGTAATAATGATGTTAAATGATTTAAAAAGGTCATTTACTCATTATACCAATATAGGCCTATGTCTCCGGTAGACCATCCAAAGGCAATAAATGTGGTTAAAAAAATGCATCACGGCATTTTTTGTTACAGTTCTACACCTAGGCTAAATAAAGTGCTTAAATAGTAAGGTTTCCAATGAAGGGGGGTGTCAAAAAAAGAAATCGATTTTTATACCATTTTCAGCATAAAATGACCGTTTTTGGGCAAAAATCGAATAAAATTGGCTAAAATATATAGAAAATAAAGGCACAAGGGAGAACAAAGGGGCAATTTTCTCAGTTTTGTCGTTTTATTTGCTACTTATATTCGCTAGTTGCTTAATCTGCCATGCGATGCTTGAATAAATCAGCAAACTAGTTTGACATGGTCTATGACCTTCATAGATAGTTTTATGATGACAAATTGGGTGCAATTTAACATTAAAGGGGCATTCAAGGGTTATTTGACAATGGTATATTTATACAATCATATAGTGAATTAGAGGCGAAGTATCTACTTGGGGTCTTCCGTGCACTCACAAGTCTCCCCAAACCAACATTTTGAACTTCCTTTTATTGGTCCTAAAGCCCATTCAGGGTGATGCCAAAACTATTTTTGATATGCTAAGGGGTTATTCAAAATGGCGTCCAAAAAGGCCGCCAAAGGGGTCAATTTTCATAAAGGACATAATATCAAACAAAATGTATGATAAAAGTATACTTTTTAACAATGGTATGTATGTATAAGATCACTAGTAACTCATATCCAGTACTTTTGCTTTGTTAACATATATTAAAATCAAGATGGCCGCCAAAATGGCCGCCCTAATTATAAAAATAGCTTATCATAGCGTATATTTCGTCATATATAACCTGTTCTAAACTGTTAAACCAATGCTTTTAGATAAACGACTCACGTCTGTGAAAGTTTTGAATATTTATCGCATTCTAAAATGGCCGCCAGATGGTTAGAACTGATGTTAAATGACCTGGAACAGGTGTTTTTCATTATGAAAATAGTATCACCCTTAGAAAAAATGGTTCTAAAGTTGTCCTGCCAGGAGAACCCTTAAAGGTTCTTTAAAGAACCAAAACAGTTCCCCAAACGTGATACAGAACCATTTTTGGTTGATACAGAACCATTTTTGGTTCTATGAAAGAACCTTTTGGAGTTCTTCAATTTTCAAGAACCTTTTTTGAAGGTTCTGTACAGAACCTCTCTCTTGAACCTTCAAAAAAGGTTCTTGAAAATTGAAGAACCCCAAAAGGTTCTTCATAGAACCAAAAATGGTTCTGTATCAACCAAAAATGGTTCTGTACCACGTTTGGGGAACTATTTTTGGTTCTTTAAAGAACCTTTAAGGGTTCGCCTGGCAGGACAAAAAAGGGTTCTTTAATTTCTTAGAGTGATAATACCTATACCGCAAAAGCTAATGAAATAGCATTCATTATATTTCTATGATAAAATGTAATATGTTTTATATTTTAAAATGGCCAAGATGGTCGCCAAAATGTTAATCATTGAATAACCCTGGGTGATCATTTAATGAATCCAACTCACCATTTAATGAACCAAGCCGTCAGCTAACACACACCCTACATGACCATTTATTGACTCGATCCAAGTGATATTATAATCAACCTACAATCATGTTCAAAACTGTTGGGACACTTCTTGCATGCACTGCGAAAATGGTAGTCCCTCCCCCTAAACTCAATGTTGGTCCGAATAAGAGCATCGTCCATCAAAGGGCTGTAGTATAGATACGCTCCAACATTGATTTTGGGGGGTGGGGGGGGGGGGGACTTTACATCAACTAGTTTGAAATATCATACTTTCAACATGTTCAACTGAAAGCTTTACTCAATTTGGTAGATATTCCGTGCGTATGTGTAAAGTGTCCCAACAGGTTTTGAACAAGATTGTATTAAAGAAGTGGAAAAATGGGCTATAAAAAATACGAATATCCTTATATCTCGAGACCGGTAGCTTCAATTTGAATCAATCTTTTTAAGAAATGAAGCACATTATCTCGGTAACATTCTGAGTTGAACTTCATGTCAATTGCGTATACATATTTAATTAAAAAACATAAATAACCATGGTTTTGATACATTTTCATACTTTACAAGTAACTTATTAAAAGCGGCGGGTGTTACAAGCGATGACATCATCGTCCCTGATCGCACGTGACTCCACCTGGTATGTTTAGATATGACCCAGACATTTTGGCTACAATGAGAACAACATTGGAATAATTTCTTAGAATTGTTTTAGTTTTCAGAAACAAAGACCTTAGTGTCTTATTCATGAACGAGATCGCTCTTTTTTCCATTAAACCGAATTATCTTCATTTAAAAGCCATGCTTTATAAAGCGCAAGTTAGCTGTTTGATTTCAATTACTTATCCTCAGAACTTTGACTTGAACTTCACTGTATACTCTTGTCCTGGTTATAGTCAGATCACTTTGTTCTTAAACTTGACTTTAAGATGGTATTTTACAAAGAGATATCACCTAAGGCATGGGCCTATTGTCGATTACTCATTACTGCTATATTACTATCTTCTGAAGATAGCTATCCGACGCAACGTACTAAACCGTTGTCCCTGTAGACAAATATTGTACAGCACCGTGTATATTATGTATGAATGAGTAGTAGGGGGAGGGGTGCAAGAAGAAGAAGACAAATATTTTACGGTCCTGGTCGACTCAATTCTTTCAAATCTTAATTTTTCAAAACCTTTGAAGTAAAATTTGAAAAAATAAACTAAGCCGCTGTACCGAGATTCGAACCCATGGAAGTGATAATTCCGCGGTCTCAGTTGAATCCACTACACTAGTAAGGCAATGTGCTGTACTAATAGGGACCCATGGTATAACAATGTATCTTGTTAAACCGATGTTCTTCCTAAGACGTTCAAGTACTGGAATACACTTATCATTACCGGTCTACCCGATTAAAATTATATACACGTTCATACTGTTCAAAATAATAATGTATTTTTCGCATTTCAGACGAATAACCACGGTCAACAAAAAATACCCATTCGTAATATAAACAAATAAAAAATCAACTTTAAAATTAAAGGTGACAAAGATTCCACGGCACGCGGAATGAAAGAAAACAACATAACAAACGAAAACAAAGCAATAACAAACACGACGAACTCTGCGGGAGTCGAACCTCCAACCTTTGCGTTCTAAGACAGATCACACGCCACTAAGCTAACAGGGAAGTCAGCTTTTTAAAGAGGATTTTTGGTTATTATACACTAGCGCCGTAACGGTCAACCACGGTCCACACATCATTACAATAGAACGCTATGCACGGTCTACCAAAATGAATAGAAAAGGATGATCAGTACTCCCTTTCTTTTAATTTTGGTAGACCGTGCATAGCGTCCTATTGTAATCATGTGTGGACCGTGGTTGACCGTTACGGCGCTAGTGTATGATAACCAAAAATCCTCTTTAAAAAGCTGACTTCTCTGTTAGCTTAGTGGCGTGTGATCTGTTTTAGAATGCAAAGGTTGGAGGTTCGACTCCCGCAAAGTTCGTCGTGTTTGTTATTGCTTTGTTTTCGTTTGTTATGCTGTTTTCTTTAATTCCACGTGCCGTGGAATCTTTGTCACCTTTAAATTTAAAGTGAATTTTTTGTATTTGTTTATACGAATGGGTATAATATATAATATGCGATATGCCCATGTAATTTACTATTACGTTTTCAAGTAGATATTTTGTGTTTGTTGACATCTATCTATATAGATTTGATAACTATCTGATACTGTAATAATTGTATTTTACTTACCAGCGTTGTCATGATAAGACTCGTTCAGAACTTGCGCTTTTGGTTATTCTCCGAACCATACAAACACCACACAACCCCCCCCCCCCCCCCCCCCCTCCCATTCCCTGTCTCCACACACACCAACCCGGCCCATCATATACTTCTGATATTGCGATCAAAGATTGTTATATCAAAATCAATAGTTTACTTAATGATAATATTTTGTTTTACCTATATCCTATCAAGATGCCTTTGTTAAAAGTACCATTTAGGTGCGTGATTCAGACAATGCCCCTTTAAATTGAAGATAGTGCTGACCCAGTATTTTATTAATTAAACTATACTCTCCGTACATTATCGCTGACTAATATTGCCAAATATGAGATAATTTTAAACATTTTTAAAGGAGTTATAAGGAAGTGTATGAATTCAGTACATATTTTTTGCAATGCTTTAATACAATCATGTTCAAAACTGTTGGGACACTTCTTGCATGCACTGCGAAAATGGTAGTCCCTCCCCCTAAACTCAATGTTGGTCCGAATAAGAGCATCGTCCATCAAAGGGCTGTAGTATAGATACGCTCCAACATTGATTTTGGGGGGTGGGGGGGGGGGACTTTACATCAACTAGTTTGAAATATCATACTTTCAACATGTTCAACTGAAAGCTTTACTCAATTTGGTAGATATTCCGTGCGTATGTGTAAAGTGTCCCAACAGGTTTTGAACAAGATTGTATTAAAGAAGTGGAAAAATGGGCTATAAAAAATACGAATATCCTTATATCTCGAGACCGGTAGCTTCAATTTGAATCAATCTTTTTAAGAAATGAAGCACATTATCTCGGTAACATTCTGAGTTGAACTTCATGTCAATTGCGTATACATATTTAATTAAAAAACATAAATAACCATGGTTTTGATACATTTTCATACTTTACAAGTAACTTATTAAAAGCGGCGGGTGTTACAAGCGATGACATCATCGTCCCTGATCGCACGTGACTCCACCTGGTATGTTTAGATATGACCCAGACATTTTGGCTACAATGAGAACAACATTGGAATAATTTCTTAGAATTGTTTTAGTTTTCAGAAACAAAGACCTTAGTGTCTTATTCATGAACGAGATCGCTCTTTTTTCCATTAAACCGAATTATCTTCATTTAAAAGCCATGCTTTATAAAGCGCAAGTTAGCTGTTTGATTTCAATTACTTATCCTCAGAACTTTGACTTGAACTTCACTGTATACTCTTGTCCTGGTTATAGTCAGATCACTTTGTTCTTAAACTTGACTTTAAGATGGTATTTTACAAAGAGATATCACCTAAGGCATGGGCCTATTGTCGATTACTCATTACTGCTATATTACTATCTTCTGAAGATAGCTATCCGACGCAACGTACTAAACCGTTGTCCCTGTAGACAAATATTGTACAGCACCGTGTATATTATGTATGAATGAGTAGTAGGGGGAGGGGTGCAAGAAGAAGAAGACAAATATTTTACGGTCCTGGTCGACTCAATTCTTTCAAATCTTAATTTTTCAAAACCTTTGAAGTAAAATTTGAAAAAATAAACTAAGCCGCTGTACCGAGATTCGAACCCATGGAAGTGATAATTCCGCGGTCTCAGTTGAATCCACTACACTAGTAAGGCAATGTGCTGTACTAATAGGGACCCATGGTATAACAATGTATCTTGTTAAACCGATGTTCTTCCTAAGACGTTCAAGTACTGGAATACACTTATCATTACCGGTCTACCCGATTAAAATTATATACACGTTCATACTGTTCAAAATAATAATGTATTTTTCGCATTTCAGACGAATAACCACGGTCAACAAAAAATACCCATTCGTAATATAAACAAATAAAAAATCAACTTTAAAATTAAAGGTGACAAAGATTCCACGGCACGCGGAATGAAAGAAAACAACATAACAAACGAAAACAAAGCAATAACAAACACGACGAACTCTGCGGGAGTCGAACCTCCAACCTTTGCGTTCTAAGACAGATCACACGCCACTAAGCTAACAGGGAAGTCAGCTTTTTAAAGAGGATTTTTGGTTATTATACACTAGCGCCGTAACGGTCAACCACGGTCCACACATCATTACAATAGAACGCTATGCACGGTCTACCAAAATGAATAGAAAAGGATGATCAGTACTCCCTTTCTTTTAATTTTGGTAGACCGTGCATAGCGTCCTATTGTAATCATGTGTGGACCGTGGTTGACCGTTACGGCGCTAGTGTATGATAACCAAAAATCCTCTTTAAAAAGCTGACTTCTCTGTTAGCTTAGTGGCGTGTGATCTGTTTTAGAATGCAAAGGTTGGAGGTTCGACTCCCGCAAAGTTCGTCGTGTTTGTTATTGCTTTGTTTTCGTTTGTTATGCTGTTTTCTTTAATTCCACGTGCCGTGGAATCTTTGTCACCTTTAAATTTAAAGTGAATTTTTTGTATTTGTTTATACGAATGGGTATAATATATAATATGCGATATGCCCATGTAATTTACTATTACGTTTTCAAGTAGATATTTTGTGTTTGTTGACATCTATCTATATAGATTTGATAACTATCTGATACTGTAATAATTGTATTTTACTTACCAGCGTTGTCATGATAAGACTCGTTCAGAACTTGCGCTTTTGGTTATTCTCCGAACCATACAAACACCACACAACCCCCCCCACCCCCTCCCATTCCCTGTCTCCACACACACCAACCCGGCCCATCATATACTTCTGATATTGCGATCAAAGATTGTTATATCAAAATCAATAGTTTACTTAATGATAATATTTTGTTTTACCTATATCCTATCAAGATGCCTTTGTTAAAAGTACCATTTAGGTGCGTGATTCAGACAATGCCCCTTTAAATTGAAGATAGTGCTGACCCAGTATTTTATTAATTAAACTATACTCTCCGTACATTATCGCTGACTAATATTGCCAAATATGAGATAATTTTAAACATTTTTAAAGGAGTTATAAGGAAGTGTATGAATTCAGTACATATTTTTTGCAATGCTTTAATACAATCATGTTCAAAACTGTTGGGACACTTCTTGCATGCACTGCGAAAATGGTAGTCCCTCCCCCTAAACTCAATGTTGGTCCGAATAAGAGCATCGTCCATCAAAGGGCTGTAGTATAGATACGCTCCAACATTGATTTTGGGGGGTGGGGGGGGGGGGACTTTACATCAACTAGTTTGAAATATCATACTTTCAACATGTTCAACTGAAAGCTTTACTCAATTTGGTAGATATTCCGTGCGTATGTGTAAAGTGTCCCAACAGGTTTTGAACAAGATTGTATTAAAGAAGTGGAAAAATGGGCTATAAAAAATACGAATATCCTTATATCTCGAGACCGGTAGCTTCAATTTGAATCAATCTTTTTAAGAAATGAAGCACATTATCTCGGTAACATTCTGAGTTGAACTTCATGTCAATTGCGTATACATATTTAATTAAAAAACATAAATAACCATGGTTTTGATACATTTTCATACTTTACAAGTAACTTATTAAAAGCGGCGGGTGTTACAAGCGATGACATCATCGTCCCTGATCGCACGTGACTCCACCTGGTATGTTTAGATATGACCCAGACATTTTGGCTACAATGAGAACAACATTGGAATAATTTCTTAGAATTGTTTTAGTTTTCAGAAACAAAGACCTTAGTGTCTTATTCATGAACGAGATCGCTCTTTTTTCCATTAAACCGAATTATCTTCATTTAAAAGCCATGCTTTATAAAGCGCAAGTTAGCTGTTTGATTTCAATTACTTATCCTCAGAACTTTGACTTGAACTTCACTGTATACTCTTGTCCTGGTTATAGTCAGATCACTTTGTTCTTAAACTTGACTTTAAGATGGTATTTTACAAAGAGATATCACCTAAGGCATGGGCCTATTGTCGATTACTCATTACTGCTATATTACTATCTTCTGAAGATAGCTATCCGACGCAACGTACTAAACCGTTGTCCCTGTAGACAAATATTGTACAGCACCGTGTATATTATGTATGAATGAGTAGTAGGGGGAGGGGTGCAAGAAGAAGAAGACAAATATTTTACGGTCCTGGTCGACTCAATTCTTTCAAATCTTAATTTTTCAAAACCTTTGAAGTAAAATTTGAAAAAATAAACTAAGCCGCTGTACCGAGATTCGAACCCATGGAAGTGATAATTCCGCGGTCTCAGTTGAATCCACTACACTAGTAAGGCAATGTGCTGTACTAATAGGGACCCATGGTATAACAATGTATCTTGTTAAACCGATGTTCTTCCTAAGACGTTCAAGTACTGGAATACACTTATCATTACCGGTCTACCCGATTAAAATTATATACACGTTCATACTGTTCAAAATAATAATGTATTTTTCGCATTTCAGACGAATAACCACGGTCAACAAAAAATACCCATTCGTAATATAAACAAATAAAAAATCAACTTTAAAATTAAAGGTGACAAAGATTCCACGGCACGCGGAATGAAAGAAAACAACATAACAAACGAAAACAAAGCAATAACAAACACGACGAACTCTGCGGGAGTCGAACCTCCAACCTTTGCGTTCTAAGACAGATCACACGCCACTAAGCTAACAGGGAAGTCAGCTTTTTAAAGAGGATTTTTGGTTATTATACACTAGCGCCGTAACGGTCAACCACGGTCCACACATCATTACAATAGAACGCTATGCACGGTCTACCAAAATGAATAGAAAAGGATGATCAGTACTCCCTTTCTTTTAATTTTGGTAGACCGTGCATAGCGTCCTATTGTAATCATGTGTGGACCGTGGTTGACCGTTACGGCGCTAGTGTATGATAACCAAAAATCCTCTTTAAAAAGCTGACTTCTCTGTTAGCTTAGTGGCGTGTGATCTGTTTTAGAATGCAAAGGTTGGAGGTTCGACTCCCGCAAAGTTCGTCGTGTTTGTTATTGCTTTGTTTTCGTTTGTTATGCTGTTTTCTTTAATTCCACGTGCCGTGGAATCTTTGTCACCTTTAAATTTAAAGTGAATTTTTTGTATTTGTTTATACGAATGGGTATAATATATAATATGCGATATGCCCATGTAATTTACTATTACGTTTTCAAGTAGATATTTTGTGTTTGTTGACATCTATCTATATAGATTTGATAACTATCTGATACTGTAATAATTGTATTTTACTTACCAGCGTTGTCATGATAAGACTCGTTCAGAACTTGCGCTTTTGGTTATTCTCCGAACCATACAAACACCACACAACCCCCCCCCCCCCCCCCCTCCCATTCCCTGTCTCCACACACACCAACCCGGCCCATCATATACTTCTGATATTGCGATCAAAGATTGTTATATCAAAATCAATAGTTTACTTAATGATAATATTTTGTTTTACCTATATCCTATCAAGATGCCTTTGTTAAAAGTACCATTTAGGTGCGTGATTCAGACAATGCCCCTTTAAATTGAAGATAGTGCTGACCCAGTATTTTATTAATTAAACTATACTCTCCGTACATTATCGCTGACTAATATTGCCAAATATGAGATAATTTTAAACATTTTTAAAGGAGTTATAAGGAAGTGTATGAATTCAGTACATATTTTTTGCAATGCTTTAATACAATCATGTTCAAAACTGTTGGGACACTTCTTGCATGCACTGCGAAAATGGTAGTCCCTCCCCCTAAACTCAATGTTGGTCCGAATAAGAGCATCGTCCATCAAAGGGCTGTAGTATAGATACGCTCCAACATTGATTTTGGGGGGTGGGGGGGGGGACTTTACATCAACTAGTTTGAAATATCATACTTTCAACATGTTCAACTGAAAGCTTTACTCAATTTGGTAGATATTCCGTGCGTATGTGTAAAGTGTCCCAACAGGTTTTGAACAAGATTGTATTAAAGAAGTGGAAAAATGGGCTATAAAAAATACGAATATCCTTATATCTCGAGACCGGTAGCTTCAATTTGAATCAATCTTTTTAAGAAATGAAGCACATTATCTCGGTAACATTCTGAGTTGAACTTCATGTCAATTGCGTATACATATTTAATTAAAAAACATAAATAACCATGGTTTTGATACATTTTCATACTTTACAAGTAACTTATTAAAAGCGGCGGGTGTTACAAGCGATGACATCATCGTCCCTGATCGCACGTGACTCCACCTGGTATGTTTAGATATGACCCAGACATTTTGGCTACAATGAGAACAACATTGGAATAATTTCTTAGAATTGTTTTAGTTTTCAGAAACAAAGACCTTAGTGTCTTATTCATGAACGAGATCGCTCTTTTTTCCATTAAACCGAATTATCTTCATTTAAAAGCCATGCTTTATAAAGCGCAAGTTAGCTGTTTGATTTCAATTACTTATCCTCAGAACTTTGACTTGAACTTCACTGTATACTCTTGTCCTGGTTATAGTCAGATCACTTTGTTCTTAAACTTGACTTTAAGATGGTATTTTACAAAGAGATATCACCTAAGGCATGGGCCTATTGTCGATTACTCATTACTGCTATATTACTATCTTCTGAAGATAGCTATCCGACGCAACGTACTAAACCGTTGTCCCTGTAGACAAATATTGTACAGCACCGTGTATATTATGTATGAATGAGTAGTAGGGGGAGGGGTGCAAGAAGAAGAAGACAAATATTTTACGGTCCTGGTCGACTCAATTCTTTCAAATCTTAATTTTTCAAAACCTTTGAAGTAAAATTTGAAAAAATAAACTAAGCCGCTGTACCGAGATTCGAACCCATGGAAGTGATAATTTCGCGGTCTCAGTTGAATCCACTACACTAGTAAGGCAATGTGCTGTACTAATAGGGACCCATGGTATAACAATGTATCTTGTTAAACCGATGTTCTTCCTAAGACGTTCAAGTACTGGAATACACTTATCATTACCGGTCTACCCGATTAAAATTATATACACGTTCATACTGTTCAAAATAATAATGTATTTTTCGCATTTCAGACGAATAACCACGGTCAACAAAAAATACCCATTCGTAATATAAACAAATAAAAAATCAACTTTAAAATTAAAGGTGACAAAGATTCCACGGCACGCGGAATGAAAGAAAACAACATAACAAACGAAAACAAAGCAATAACAAACACGACGAACTCTGCGGGAGTCGAACCTCCAACCTTTGCGTTCTAAGACAGATCACACGCCACTAAGCTAACAGGGAAGTCAGCTTTTTAAAGAGGATTTTTGGTTATTATACACTAGCGCCGTAACGGTCAACCACGGTCCACACATCATTACAATAGAACGCTATGCACGGTCTACCAAAATGAATAGAAAAGGATGATCAGTACTCCCTTTCTTTTAATTTTGGTAGACCGTGCATAGCGTCCTATTGTAATCATGTGTGGACCGTGGTTGACCGTTACGGCGCTAGTGTATGATAACCAAAAATCCTCTTTAAAAAGCTGACTTCTCTGTTAGCTTAGTGGCGTGTGATCTGTTTTAGAATGCAAAGGTTGGAGGTTCGACTCCCGCAAAGTTCGTCGTGTTTGTTATTGCTTTGTTTTCGTTTGTTATGCTGTTTTCTTTAATTCCACGTGCCGTGGAATCTTTGTCACCTTTAAATTTAAAGTGAATTTTTTGTATTTGTTTATACGAATGGGTATAATATATAATATGCGATATGCCCATGTAATTTACTATTACGTTTTCAAGTAGATATTTTGTGTTTGTTGACATCTATCTATATAGATTTGATAACTATCTGATACTGTAATAATTGTATTTTACTTACCAGCGTTGTCATGATAAGACTCGTTCAGAACTTGCGCTTTTGGTTATTCTCCGAACCATACAAACACCACACAACCCCCCCCCCCCTCCCATTCCCTGTCTCCACACACACCAACCCGGCCCATCATATACTTCTGATATTGCGATCAAAGATTGTTATATCAAAATCAATAGTTTACTTAATGATAATATTTTGTTTTACCTATATCCTATCAAGATGCCTTTGTTAAAAGTACCATTTAGGTGCGTGATTCAGACAATGCCCCTTTAAATTGAAGATAGTGCTGACCCAGTATTTTATTAATTAAACTATACTCTCCGTACATTATCGCTGACTAATATTGCCAAATATGAGATAATTTTAAACATTTTTAAAGGAGTTATAAGGAAGTGTATGAATTCAGTACATATTTTTTGCAATGCTTTAATACAATCATGTTCAAAACTGTTGGGACACTTCTTGCATGCACTGCGAAAATGGTAGTCCCTCCCCCTAAACTCAATGTTGGTCCGAATAAGAGCATCGTCCATCAAAGGGCTGTAGTATAGATACGCTCCAACATTGATTTTGGGGGGTGGGGGGTGGGGGACTTTACATCAACTAGTTTGAAATATCATACTTTCAACATGTTCAACTGAAAGCTTTACTCAATTTGGTAGATATTCCGTGCGTATGTGTAAAGTGTCCCAACAGGTTTTGAACAAGATTGTATTAAAGAAGTGGAAAAATGGGCTATAAAAAATACGAATATCCTTATATCTCGAGACCGGTAGCTTCAATTTGAATCAATCTTTTTAAGAAATGAAGCACATTATCTCGGTAACATTCTGAGTTGAACTTCATGTCAATTGCGTATACATATTTAATTAAAAAACATAAATAACCATGGTTTTGATACATTTTCATACTTTACAAGTAACTTATTAAAAGCGGCGGGTGTTACAAGCGATGACATCATCGTCCCTGATCGCACGTGACTCCACCTGGTATGTTTAGATATGACCCAGACATTTTGGCTACAATGAGAACAACATTGGAATAATTTCTTAGAATTGTTTTAGTTTTCAGAAACAAAGACCTTAGTGTCTTATTCATGAACGAGATCGCTCTTTTTTCCATTAAACCGAATTATCTTCATTTAAAAGCCATGCTTTATAAAGCGCAAGTTAGCTGTTTGATTTCAATTACTTATCCTCAGAACTTTGACTTGAACTTCACTGTATACTCTTGTCCTGGTTATAGTCAGATCACTTTGTTCTTAAACTTGACTTTAAGATGGTATTTTACAAAGAGATATCACCTAAGGCATGGGCCTATTGTCGATTACTCATTACTGCTATATTACTATCTTCTGAAGATAGCTATCCGACGCAACGTACTAAACCGTTGTCCCTGTAGACAAATATTGTACAGCACCGTGTATATTATGTATGAATGAGTAGTAGGGGGGGGGGGGGGGTGCAAGAAGAAGAAGACAAATATTTTACGGTCCTGGTCGACTCAATTCTTTCAAATCTTAATTTTTCAAAACCTTTGAAGTAAAATTTGAAAAAATAAACTAAGCCGCTGTACCGAGATTCGAACCCATGGAAGTGATAATTCCGCGGTCTCAGTTGAATCCACTACACTAGTAAGGCAATGTGCTGTACTAATAGGGACCCATGGTATAACAATGTATCTTGTTAAACCGATGTTCTTCCTAAGACGTTCAAGTACTGGAATACACTTATCATTACCGGTCTACCCGATTAAAATTATATACACGTTCATACTGTTCAAAATAATAATGTATTTTTCGCATTTCAGACGAATAACCACGGTCAACAAAAAATACCCATTCGTAATATAAACAAATAAAAAATCAACTTTAAAATTAAAGGTGACAAAGATTCCACGGCACGCGGAATGAAAGAAAACAACATAACAAACGAAAACAAAGCAATAACAAACACGACGAACTCTGCGGGAGTCGAACCTCCAACCTTTGCGTTCTAAGACAGATCACACGCCACTAAGCTAACAGGGAAGTCAGCTTTTTAAAGAGGATTTTTGGTTATTATACACTAGCGCCGTAACGGTCAACCACGGTCCACACATCATTACAATAGAACGCTATGCACGGTCTACCAAAATGAATAGAAAAGGATGATCAGTACTCCCTTTCTTTTAATTTTGGTAGACCGTGCATAGCGTCCTATTGTAATCATGTGTGGACCGTGGTTGACCGTTACGGCGCTAGTGTATGATAACCAAAAATCCTCTTTAAAAAGCTGACTTCTCTGTTAGCTTAGTGGCGTGTGATCTGTTTTAGAATGCAAAGGTTGGAGGTTCGACTCCCGCAAAGTTCGTCGTGTTTGTTATTGCTTTGTTTTCGTTTGTTATGCTGTTTTCTTTAATTCCACGTGCCGTGGAATCTTTGTCACCTTTAAATTTAAAGTGAATTTTTTGTATTTGTTTATACGAATGGGTATAATATATAATATGCGATATGCCCATGTAATTTACTATTACGTTTTCAAGTAGATATTTTGTGTTTGTTGACATCTATCTATATAGATTTGATAACTATCTGATACTGTAATAATTGTATTTTACTTACCAGCGTTGTCATGATAAGACTCGTTCAGAACTTGCGCTTTTGGTTATTCTCCGAACCATACAAACACCACACAACCCCCCCCCCCCCCCCCCTCCCATTCCCTGTCTCCACACACACCAACCCGGCCCATCATATACTTCTGATATTGCGATCAAAGATTGTTATATCAAAATCAATAGTTTACTTAATGATAATATTTTGTTTTACCTATATCCTATCAAGATGCCTTTGTTAAAAGTACCATTTAGGTGCGTGATTCAGACAATGCCCCTTTAAATTGAAGATAGTGCTGACCCAGTATTTTATTAATTAAACTATACTCTCCGTACATTATCGCTGACTAATATTGCCAAATATGAGATAATTTTAAACATTTTTAAAGGAGTTATAAGGAAGTGTATGAATTCAGTACATATTTTTTGCAATGCTTTAATACAATCATGTTCAAAACTGTTGGGACACTTCTTGCATGCACTGCGAAAATGGTAGTCCCTCCCCCTAAACTCAATGTTGGTCCGAATAAGAGCATCGTCCATCAAAGGGCTGTAGTATAGATACGCTCCAACATTGATTTTGGGGGGTGGGGGGGGGGGGGGGACTTTACATCAACTAGTTTGAAATATCATACTTTCAACATGTTCAACTGAAAGCTTTACTCAATTTGGTAGATATTCCGTGCGTATGTGTAAAGTGTCCCAACAGGTTTTGAACAAGATTGTATTAAAGAAGTGGAAAAATGGGCTATAAAAAATACGAATATCCTTATATCTCGAGACCGGTAGCTTCAATTTGAATCAATCTTTTTAAGAAATGAAGCACATTATCTCGGTAACATTCTGAGTTGAACTTCATGTCAATTGCGTATACATATTTAATTAAAAAACATAAATAACCATGGTTTTGATACATTTTCATACTTTACAAGTAACTTATTAAAAGCGGCGGGTGTTACAAGCGATGACATCATCGTCCCTGATCGCACGTGACTCCACCTGGTATGTTTAGATATGACCCAGACATTTTGGCTACAATGAGAACAACATTGGAATAATTTCTTAGAATTGTTTTAGTTTTCAGAAACAAAGACCTTAGTGTCTTATTCATGAACGAGATCGCTCTTTTTTCCATTAAACCGAATTATCTTCATTTAAAAGCCATGCTTTATAAAGCGCAAGTTAGCTGTTTGATTTCAATTACTTATCCTCAGAACTTTGACTTGAACTTCACTGTATACTCTTGTCCTGGTTATAGTCAGATCACTTTGTTCTTAAACTTGACTTTAAGATGGTATTTTACAAAGAGATATCACCTAAGGCATGGGCCTATTGTCGATTACTCATTACTGCTATATTACTATCTTCTGAAGATAGCTATCCGACGCAACGTACTAAACCGTTGTCCCTGTAGACAAATATTGTACAGCACCGTGTATATTATGTATGAATGAGTAGTAGGGGGGGGGGGGGGGGTGCAAGAAGAAGAAGACAAATATTTTACGGTCCTGGTCGACTCAATTCTTTCAAATCTTAATTTTTCAAAACCTTTGAAGTAAAATTTGAAAAAATAAACTAAGCCGCTGTACCGAGATTCGAACCCATGGAAGTGATAATTCCGCGGTCTCAGTTGAATCCACTACACTAGTAAGGCAATGTGCTGTACTAATAGGGACCCATGGTATAACAATGTATCTTGTTAAACCGATGTTCTTCCTAAGACGTTCAAGTACTGGAATACACTTATCATTACCGGTCTACCCGATTAAAATTATATACACGTTCATACTGTTCAAAATAATAATGTATTTTTCGCATTTCAGACGAATAACCACGGTCAACAAAAAATACCCATTCGTAATATAAACAAATAAAAAATCAACTTTAAAATTAAAGGTGACAAAGATTCCACGGCACGCGGAATGAAAGAAAACAACATAACAAACGAAAACAAAGCAATAACAAACACGACGAACTCTGCGGGAGTCGAACCTCCAACCTTTGCGTTCTAAGACAGATCACACGCCACTAAGCTAACAGGGAAGTCAGCTTTTTAAAGAGGATTTTTGGTTATTATACACTAGCGCCGTAACGGTCAACCACGGTCCACACATCATTACAATAGAACGCTATGCACGGTCTACCAAAATGAATAGAAAAGGATGATCAGTACTCCCTTTCTTTTAATTTTGGTAGACCGTGCATAGCGTCCTATTGTAATCATGTGTGGACCGTGGTTGACCGTTACGGCGCTAGTGTATGATAACCAAAAATCCTCTTTAAAAAGCTGACTTCTCTGTTAGCTTAGTGGCGTGTGATCTGTTTTAGAATGCAAAGGTTGGAGGTTCGACTCCCGCAAAGTTCGTCGTGTTTGTTATTGCTTTGTTTTCGTTTGTTATGCTGTTTTCTTTAATTCCACGTGCCGTGGAATCTTTGTCACCTTTAAATTTAAAGTGAATTTTTTGTATTTGTTTATACGAATGGGTATAATATATAATATGCGATATGCCCATGTAATTTACTATTACGTTTTCAAGTAGATATTTTGTGTTTGTTGACATCTATCTATATAGATTTGATAACTATCTGATACTGTAATAATTGTATTTTACTTACCAGCGTTGTCATGATAAGACTCGTTCAGAACTTGCGCTTTTGGTTATTCTCCGAACCATACAAACACCACACAACCCCCCCCCCCCCCCCCTCCCATTCCCTGTCTCCACACACACCAACCCGGCCCATCATATACTTCTGATATTGCGATCAAAGATTGTTATATCAAAATCAATAGTTTACTTAATGATAATATTTTGTTTTACCTATATCCTATCAAGATGCCTTTGTTAAAAGTACCATTTAGGTGCGTGATTCAGACAATGCCCCTTTAAATTGAAGATAGTGCTGACCCCGTATTTTATTAATTAAACTATACTCTCCGTACATTATCGCTGACTAATATTGCCAAATATGAGATAATTTTAAACATTTTTAAAGGAGTTATAAGGAAGTGTATGAATTCAGTACATATTTTTTGCAATGCTTTAATACAATCATGTTCAAAACTGTTGGGACACTTCTTGCATGCACTGCGAAAATGGTAGTCCCTCCCCCTAAACTCAATGTTGGTCCGAATAAGAGCATCGTCCATCAAAGGGCTGTAGTATAGATACGCTCCAACATTGATTTTGGGGGGTGGGGGGGGGGGGGGGACTTTACATCAACTAGTTTGAAATATCATACTTTCAACATGTTCAACTGAAAGCTTTACTCAATTTGGTAGATATTCCGTGCGTATGTGTAAAGTGTCCCAACAGGTTTTGAACAAGATTGTAAGTGACCATTGACACATAGGGATTGTTTAATGACTCTAAGTGATCATTCAATGACCCCGATTGACCATGTAATGACTCAAATTGATCGTGTAATGAATCAAATTGATCGTGTAATGACTCTTGAGTGATCATTAATGACACCAACTGATCATTAATGACACCAAGTAATATTTTGATGGCCCCAATCCACCATTTGATTACTCAAGCCGCCCAAAGTGTTATCTAATAACCGCATGGAATGATTTAATGACTCCAAGTATTTAGTTATTGATTCGATCCAAGTGATAAGTTGATAACCCTTGGTGACCGTTGACACAAAGTGACTGTTTAATGACCCAATGCGATCCTGAGAGATCATGTCATTACCCCGGGTGATCATTTAATGACCCTAGGCGATAGTTTAATGACCCGGATGGTCGCTTAACCCCAGGAGATCATTCAATGACCCCAATTTACTGACCATATAATGAATCAAATTGATCGTGTAATGGACTCTTGAGTGATCATTAATGACCCCAAGTGATATTTGAATGGCCCCAACCAATCATTTGATTATTCAAGCCGCCCAAACTGTCATGTAATAACAGCAGGAGATGATTTAATGAGCCCAAGTGATTGTTTATTGTCTCGATCCAAGTGATAATGTGATAACACGCGTGGCGACCATTGACATAAGATAATTGTTTAATGACCCAATGCGATCCTGAGTGATCATTTCATTACACCATTTGATAATTTAATGACCCTAGGTGATAGCGTAATGACCCCAAGCAATCATATAATGACCCGGACGGTCGCTTACTTACACCAGGTGATCATTATACGACCCCAAATGACAATTTAATGATCCAAACGGATCGTTTAATGATCCCGAGTGATCATTTACTTACCCAGGTGATAATCTACAGACCACGAGTGGTACCTTAATGACCCCAATCAATTAAGTAAGTAATATAAAGTATATCTGATTAATAAGGTCATTGATGAATTCATACAACTACCTATGCATACTTGGTGGCGAATGAGACTGCTTGATGATCCTTTTGGATATAAGGTAGGGTTTTGAAGCCCATAATTATCACCATGAAATCACTAACTTATCTTCTTATACCATGTATACTGGTATTTAGCGAAAATGTACTAGAAGGTACGTCTAATCAGCTATTTTTGACCATATTGTAATCAATTTGGTAGCCAACCATCTTGCTAATTTCTTCTGACCAATCGGTAGTAATTGGTGTCCATCTGGTAGCCTTAAATTATTTGATGAATATGATACAAAATATGCTGTTATTATTGGCTATTTTTATGTTTTAGGCGGTCATTTTGGCGGCCATCTTGGATTCAAAGTATGATAACAATGCAAACGTGCTGAATGTGGGTTTAATACATACATCCTATAGTTAAAACTATACTGTCATCATACAATTTTGGTTGATGTATATTCTTTTATGAAATCTGACCCTTTTGGCGGCCATTTTGGACGCCATTTTGAATAACCCCTTAGCATACTAACATTAAATTCGGTAATACCCTAAATATGTTTAAGGACCATGAAAAGAAATTCAAAAAGTAGGTTCGGGGGAGTCCTGGGAGTGCATGGATGACACTCCATTAAATACACCTCTAATAACGATTCTATACCTTCGTGTTAAATAACCCTTGAATACCCCTTTAAATGTTGAATTTGACCATATTTGTCGACATGAAACTATATACAAATGTCATAGACCATGTCAAACTAGTTTGCTGATTTATTCAAGCATCGCTTGACAGATTAAGCGAATATAAGTGGCAAATACAACTATAAAACTGAGAAAAGTGCCCTTTTGTACTCCCTTGTGCCTCTATTATTTTTCTTTATATTTCAGCAGCTTTAAATTGGTTAAAAAACCAATAAATCAGGTCAAACTAATTACTGGTGGATTGTACAAAGATATGAATTGCACCAAAAAACACAAAAATTCGATTTTTGCCCAAAAACGGTCTTTTTATGCTGAAAATGGCCTAAAAATCGATTTCTATTTTTGACACCCCCCTTCATTGGAAACCTTACTATTTAAGCACTTAATTTAGCCTAGATGTAGAGCTGTAACAAAAAATGCCGTGATGCATTTTTTTTAAAGCACATGTATTGCCTTTGGATGGTCTACTGTACATGTATGTAACTCATTTCCTGAGATGAAGAATTTGTGAAGAAGTGAACTGACAAAGACATTACAAACTAAACAAATGCGCTACACTAATTCTACCAATTGCCAGAGGGATGAATTCGGATTCCCCCCTAAATGGTTGTAATAAAATTCAGGTTCTCCTCAAGTTTGGGGAGGGGGAAGTCGGATTCCCCCATTTACAACTGCAACCCCCCCCCCCCCCCTTCCCGCCGTATTTAATACTAGAAATTCAATAACGACCATGACATGAATGAAGAAAAGAAATTCAACTGTTCAATTCAAAAAGGAAAGTACAATAATGTAGGACACATTAATATCATGGGTCCGCATAGCTAAGGAAACACGAATACACTTCCACTCTATTTGTCCTTATTCTTTATCATCATGATTATGAAGCAATCGGCTATGACATCGTAGATGCCTCCGGCTCCAAAGAAGATAAGTTTATCCCATTCCTTTATCCTATACCAAAAATCACTCAACTCCCAGTCAGTGCTCTTTTATTGTAACGCCCTAACATAACGTATAGCAACTCACCAAGAATACCAGTAACATTTGGGATCACCAGCCGAGATTTGAACCCGAGACCTTCCGCACAAATGACACTAACACACCTTAAAACAGATCCTTGATACAAGGTACATAATAACTCGGTGGTGGCACTTTTAAATGAAATCCTAAGACTCACATTGTGCTATCCACTGGGTGGGTCCCCAGGGTGGGCCCGCCCGGGTGTTAAGAAACAGCAGGGGCCACCGCTCCCACCAATTATGTCACGTACCGCCCTAACATATAACAACTTCACCGAAATATACCAGCAACATTTGGGAGCACCAGCCGGGATTTTAACCCGGAACATTCCGCACAAATGTTAAGCGGTAGACCAATAGAGGACTTCCCCGTCAGGTCTATGACACTATCACGCCTATACCTCGTGACAGTATCGTATACACTCAACTGCCCGATAAAGTCGGAATGAACTTGATAAAGAAGTCCCAAAATGGGTGGAGGCAGTGTTGATCACATGATAAGTCACTGTTTAGCACTGGTCAGTATGAGGTCGTATAGTGATGTGTGTGTGATCAACACTGCCCTCTTGAGTCTGTTACAATAAATAATGTTAGATCGAACAAAACAATATTAAACAACGGAATGAGTACATGACCCGCCCAAAGCAATATCGGAAACGGCTCAGACAACACTGGCCGGACATAATATTCATACATGGAATAACCGGTATCGCGGCTGAAGAGGGTTAATTCACTGCGTTCCATGTCTCATCACATTAGGACATAAATTATGTTATTCAATAAGATAGGTAAGACGACATCAAGTAATATCATTTTATATATTACAATGCTAGTGTGTCTAATCTAATAGTTACATGTAGGCCACATTTTGGGTATATCCTTAATGTAAGACATTCATTCATAAGTTTGTCTAGTGTCAAGACCCCATTACAGAATAAAGCTATATAATCCTTTAATCCGTCAATGGAGGATTTTGTGCTATAAGTTAATTCCATGCTGTCTTACACCAAGGATAAACCTTTTACCTAACCCAACACAATATGATAGCCTTTGTATGTGTAAAATAGCACTAATTGATGTTATTAATGTTTTGACTCTCATGTATTTATATATTATTTGTCACTGATTTATTACGGTGTATATATACAGTCATCATAATAAGTAACTGACCAGGTTATAAACATGCTGATAACTCTTAAAGTATAACTCTACATAAACATATTTAATTATAAAGTTGTTGAGAAATTTCTCTTCTTGAATCTGAGATACTACACGCTAATAGTGGTTGATTAATGAGGAAGTTACGATCCCAAACGTTAAGGCAAGTCTGGTTTTCATTTTAACATTTTCTTTTCAACACAGGGAGAGTATTGTAACAGGTACATCGTGTGTGCCGTATTGATCAACCGTAACAATGCCACCGGCCGACTATCCAACAACCAGGCCATCGACGGGTAATGTGGCACTACCACTACCAGTAATCAATAATTTGCCGGTCTGAGCGGGGCCCGTGTTGAAAATGAAAATCAGACTTGACAGTACATTTGGGATTGTAACTTCCTTAATAATCAGCCATTCTTAGCGTGTAATATCTCAAATTCAAGAAGAGAAATTTTTCAACATTTTTATAATTGAATATGTTTATGTAGGAGTTATACTTTTAGAGTTATCAGCACATTTATTACCTGGTCAGTTACTTATTGTGATGACTGTACTAGCCTGGTATTAATTATGTCACTGGTTTGGCTAGTAAGAAGTTAAGAACCCCCGAAGAAACCATTACAATGGAGTCTAAACCCATGTACCACTAGGCTTGCGTTCATAGTAACAAATAGTATTACTACATGTATAGCTGAATGGCAAAATGCCGGACATTTACATTCAGTTTGCGGTTAGACCTAAGTATCATATCCGTTTTGAGTATTTCCGTTGAGTATTGAAAACAAAACAAATACGTGTATTACACACACGGTATTTTTAGCACCATCCTATAGTAGACCAGCCAAAAGCAATAAACCCGTTTAAAACATTTATCGTGGCATTTTTTGTTACAGTTTGACATCGCTCCCCAAATAACTTCCATTCATGGTCCTAACAAATATTCAGGGTGTTACCAACATTAATTTTTGTATATTAAGCATATTAAGGGGACATTTAAGATGGCATCCAAAATGTATGATGAAAAGTATAGTTTTAACAATAGGATGTATGTGTTAGACTTCTAGAAATTCATATCCAGCAAAGCATACAGGGTGAATCAAAAACAATTGTGCACGATTTGAAACGGTCATTTGACTTTGATGCGTGCATTGAACCATTAAAATTGTTGTTGTCTGTATAGAACGTTGTTAATCTATTATAGTTTATCCTCTCCAAAAATGAAAGTAATCGACTGTATAATAAGCAAACTTGTTAAGACATGAATATTACTGCAGCATAATGATATGGATTTGCCTTTTCATTTGCCAACTCGGTATCACTTATTAATCACGTATCCCAGAGTGAAAGAATGAATTTTGACAATTAATGTGATTATAATAATCATTTTAGCAAAACCAATATTACAGTGTGTAAATCCCATTGGAATGGCGAAAAACGCGTTCAGTTTATAACACTTGCCACAGTTAGCTTAATTTTTCAGTCGATTACTTTCCTTTTTTGGGAGGATAAACTATAAAGTTTAACGGCGCGTTATACAAACAAACAAAATTCCATAGTTCAATGCACGCATCCAGGTCCAATGGCCGTTTCAAATCGTGCACATTTTTTTTGATTCACCCTGTATAAGTCGGTATATCATGTACTTGCTTAATTGCTTAAGATCATTACGGTATCACTTGCGGTATCACTTGCCAATGCTTGTGGTCATTAAATGATCACTGACGGGCATTGAATGATCACATGGGGTAATGAAATGATCACCCAGGGTCATTAAACGATCACTTTGAGTCATTACATTCATTCATTCATTTTATTTATTGTAAATATGCCAAACACTTTGTGTGGGGGAGTCCAGAGATGCACAGAAGAGTCCTCCAAGATATGCTTCTAATTCACTACGGCCATGGGTTTTGCACTCACTACCCAAAAAAGGTGCACATGGTGGCGAAAGCACTAAACTGTCATTCACAGTCAGTGTTAATTGTGTTGGTTTTGGAAAAAAATCTTAACAATGGAATTATGTTTTAATGAAATGGCATAAACATTCATAGCCTGTATGTGACCTACAATATACGGTAGTCCATTAATCAAGTGTGAACTATCTTTTAAAGGTGTTATATAACGTCTTTTTACGTTACAGATTCAAGATGGCTAACCAAATGTCTAGGACTATTAACCTCTTCAAAACTGATCCTTCCAATTCGATTAACGAGCTGTATCGGGAAGCCGTTACTACTGGATGTGCGGCGGCAAACTATTGCAAAGTTCAAATCCTCGGTGATGAAAGAGTCGGTAAAACAAGTCTCCGGAAGAACTTGATGGGGGAGAAATTCGATCCAGAACAACCAAGTACAGTGGGTATTGATACCAGAATGTGCAATGTGAAAGAAGTTGATGAAAGTTGGTGTGAGATTGATGTCGCAGAGCGTCGCGAATTCAGTGATATCGTCTCCTGGTTTTGCTCCAATGCATTCTGGAGAGACACTCAAATGGCTCGTATAAAACTTGAAAGTATCCTGTACGGTGTGTTTACAATTTGCGTCATTGTTATCTTGTCCTATGCCATCATGACAGTTGGTCAAGAGATACCAATAGCCAGTGGTCTTAGCGGTGTTATGTGGGTAGCATGCATAACCCTCTTGATAACTAAACAAGTTCGGTTTTATTCATTTCTATGTCGAGTTGCTGAATCTATCATAATCATGAACACGCTGAGATATCTGATGATTGTGAGCGGGCTTCCGAAAATCCTATGCGGTTGCACTTGTTTATTAATTACAGTAGGAGCTGGCATAGCAGACATTTTGCAAGCGCGAACGGGACGTAGCGTTATTCTGGCTGTGCAGCTTGTATCAATTTCATCGATAAATAAAGATGACAGATGGCAGGATCATCTGTCTACAGAAGATAAACTGATTTCAGCTGCGGGCTTCATAATTGGTCGACAGTTCTTACCACTATTTGAATATTTGAGTCGAAAGCTACCTGTCAGAGTTTATGTAGCGGGGAAAATGGCTCAACTGTCGCGGCTATCTGAAGACATATTGGCTGGATCATTTTTGGTTTCATTTTCTATCTGCTTTTCTGTGATATTTATTCACGAACACTCGGCAATCGTGTTCATGTGCGTTGTCTATTCTGGGGCTGGTTTCGCCATTGGCCTTGTTCTTGGAGACCGTTTGTATGCATCCCCAATGTTCAATGTACTGATGAAACATACTTGGTTATCGCTACCCCCTCAACTCCTCTACGGATGGATTCAAGTGAAGCTTTCCGGTAGAGATCTCCCGTTCCAAGTGGATGATTACCTGAAGATTCTTCAATGTGGACTCATACCATTAATCATTGCTGACATGTATAGGAACCATCTACTCGATTACAATCAAGCGGCAGCTAAAGTTGCACAACAAGTGTTGCGGCAATCAAAGAATGAAGAAAGGTTACCTTTGAATCTAAGCTTGTGGGACTTTGCTGGACAGGAACTCTACTATAACACGCATCATACCTTTATGTCGGAACACGCTGTGTATATTGTCGTCTTTAATTTGAAGGATTTTAGAGAGACTGTCACGTCGACGACACATTTGAAGGATGAACCAGTTCAACGCATCAAGTTTTGGATAGACTCTGTGAGACAGCACGCAAATTCATCCATTCTCCTAGTGGGAACACATAGTGATTGCATCGACGAGGAAGTTATAGAGAAAATACAGCGCTATCTAAAAAAGTATCTCCATTCTTCTGAAAATGTTATCTTTAATGATAAGTCATGTTTCTTTGCTGTTGACAATTGCAAGGATTCGGTATCTGGTACAGATGACTTAGAACATTTGCGAAGAACAATTCAATCAGAAGCGCGCGCCGTTCAACGCATGTCCAAGGAGTACCCGATAAGATGGCGTCGGTTTCTAGAATTTCTTACGGATTGGCGCTCAGAACCTGCTCATCCACCATACGTAACGATATCCGAACTTCGGAACATTGCAGTGAAATTTCACGTACGTACCACGAAGGAGTTAATAGAAATGCTGACATTCTTTCACGATAATGGTGAAATCATATACGATTCAGTGGACAGTATATTGAGACAATTTGTTGTGCTAGATCCTCAGGTATTGATCGATATCATGGAAGCATTGGTGGTGGTACCAGCGACCTCAGTTGGTATGGGTAGATTCACTAATGAATGGCAACAGTTAGAGCGTACCGGTATGTTGGAATGCATCTTACTCGATCATATTGTCGTATCAAAATTATCACTTGCTAGCGATAATGTATCTCATCTGTCCACGGAAGTGTTTATCGGAATGCTGCAAGCCAAAGATCTAATTTGCAAAGTGAAACGCACAGACACTCGGACAAATGCAAAATTAACCGGAAAACCTCAAATGAGCGAAGAAATATATGTCGTACCATCAATGCTACCTTCAAAGGTATCCCTTCCACCAGACACAATATCGTGGAATAAACGACTGTATATAGAGTTTGGCCATATGCTTCCAAGTGCGGTCTTTCTCCGGCTGATGTCGCGATGCGCCTCCTACTCCGATATTGTGTCGCTGGGTCAAGACCAATGTCAGCTTTTCAGTGATGGCGGGATTTTCACTCTAGGTACAAATTACTATTTCCTGCTACGAAAGCTACAGCCTTGTAATGACCAATACCTGGTGGAGGTGTCAATCAAAGCAGCCTACGATTGGCATCCACTAGAAGTCTTGAAGTACCTGTGCAACATTTTAGACACGTTGCGTTGTCGAGATTTCCCTGGTCTACAGTTTACGGCTGGCTTATTATGTCCGTGTGAGGCGCCTCATCAAGGTTGCAAAAACAAAGAGATGAAGCACATCTTGGATCTACGTACTGAAATGGAAACAGAAGAAACTATTCTCCACAGATGGTGTAATGGGAGAAGCATTCACACAGATGTCGATGAATTGGTAATAATATTTCCAGGGTGGGGCACTCATGTATACAAGTTGTAAGCATCCGCGTGAATGGGCTATTCCATTTGAGATTCATACACCCCCGTTTTAAAGCATAATCCTAATCTTCCCAACAGGGAGTGTGAATATAAAATGGGAATATATGCATGGGTGCCTCAATTTGCAATCTATACTCCATGTGTAGATTGCTTATAAGGTTGCGTCTTTCAAAGTTAATAGGTGTACCAATTGACATTGACGTGCTTTTATAAATACCACGTATGACTTACATCAACCGTTTAAGACAAATAAAAGTTCATTATCCGCCAGTGTAATTTTAGAGAAATTGTTTCAAGTCAGGTTGCTAGGCCATGAGGAATCAACCAAATGCATTTCAAATAATTTAAAATTGGTACAAAATTCTTGAATCAGACATTTGTATCAGTATAAATTCGTTAATATTTTGTTCGCATTATCGTTCTTTATCAAAGGAGTCACCCTTGACGTCATCTGCAACCGAGGACGGTCAGTCGGAACCAATCACAGTCAACGTACAAGGCGATAACAACTTTGTTGTCGTAGGTGGAAAACAATCTCGTATCGTTATAAACAGAGGGCATGGTTACAAAGGAAAATACAGCAAAGGTAATAGTTACACGAGCATTAAGGTTTTACTTTAGATGAGTATAGATAAAATCAGTGCAAATATGACCAAAAAATAGAGGTTATAATTCTAAATAAAATTACCCAAAAAAGGAAAACAAATTTCTTAAATTATTTTCAAATTTATATGTCGTTTAGCCATATTTTATACTAAAGTATGTTTTCTTAATTCCTTTGGTCTTATGGCCATTCTACAGAAGAGGCCGACAAACAAGAAACTTCGAGCGAGCTAGGAATAGATGTTTACATCTCTTGCAGTCCACACGACGAAGGTTGGATTCAGGAAACGTTGGTTCGCTATTTGACTGGTCCTCCGCACTTTCTCATAGTGTGTTTAAATCGGTATGACGTACCAACTCAACACGTACAAGTCAGACAACAAAATGCCAAACAGATTGAGAAGAGCGGTGTTTTCCTTGCCGTGTGCAGCCGATATTACAGAGTAGATCCAACCGGAAGACTGACATTTGAACGTGAAGTTGCCCGGCGTTGTGGCATTCCAATTATAGGAATCAACCGGGACTGTGCAAAGTCGGGTATATCAGATATGTTCGATGTGGATGAGGTGTCATTTTCAAGTAGTGATGGGGAGGCAGTGGGAAGATCTTTAGAGTTACTCTCTACATTGGTTGTAGACACCATAAGCAAATAGTCTAACAATTGACAATTACTGAGTAATAAAATCTATAAACCATATTGCCACTGCAATTGATAATACCAAAGCAGTATTTCTTGTCATGCTAGATTTATCAGCTGCGTTTGATACAATTGATCACACTATTTTTATCAACCGGCTTTATCATACTTTCCATATCAAGGGTCGTGCTCTAAAATGGTTTGCAAGCTACCTGCAGAACAGAAAAAATCGTGTTCCCATCTCAGGTGAATTTTCTCAAGAACAGGTTTTAAACTTTGGCTTGCCTCAGGGTTCCATCTTAGGGCCTAGAGGATATACTATGTATACTCATCCAGTTGGAGACATTTTACGTAGGAATAATGTTAATTTTCACATATATGCCGACGATACTCAAATCTATGTTACCTTTGATCCTAGAAATGATGCTGAATGTGAGTTGGCACTTAATAGACTGAAGAAATGTGTTCATGAAATTAAAGCTTGGATGACGAAAAATATGCTGCCGCTTAATCAAGCAAAAACTGAGTTTTTTATTGCAGCTTTTTCGAGATTTATTGGTCGCCTTTCAGATATTACATTCACTGTGGATGATGTCACTATCAAACCAACGTTGGCACTAAGGAATCTTGGAGTCACATTTGATCCTGTTCTGAACATGTCCCGTCAAATTTCATCTATTGTTAAGTGTGTCAGTTTTCATTTACGCAACCTTTCCAGGATCCGACGCCTTATGGACTATGACACTGCAAAGTTAGCTGTTCAGGCGCTTGTGTTTTCGCGTATTGACTATGGTAAAGCCTTGCTGCTCGAAGCCACTGAGTACGATTTAACTCGTCTTCAACGCCTACAAAATAGAGCCGCAAGACTGATATTTTTGGTTGGTCGTGATACATCTAGTGCCCCACTGTTACGTCGTCTTCATTGGCTGCCGATCCGTAAACGTATTGAATTTAAGATATTAACCATTGTCTACAAATGTGTGAATACTCAGGCTCCTGAATACCTACAGAATCTCATAACTTTCAATAAGCCAACATATACTACTAGATCGTCACGTGATACCACACTCCTCTCAATACCAAGAACAAGAACATGTACTGGAGATAAAGCGTTTCAAGTAGCAGGACCACGTCTATGGAATTCTCTTCCCGTCAGCATGAGGCAGGCCAAAACAATTACCGTGTTCAAAAACTGCTTAAAAACTCACTTGTTTGACTGATGTTATTTTTGTTTGTTTTTTCATGTTCATGTAATTATGTATAATAGTTCTGGCTGTAATTTATGTATTATTGTATATGTTTTTTCTTGATTATAAAGCGCTGTGATCTTTGTAGGGCGCTATACAAATATTTTATATTATTATTATTATTATTACTGTGGTGACTTGGATAAACGAAACCGTTTCGTCTTTTTATCTACAAACATTTTATTAAAATGATTAAAGGTACATTCAGTAATTTCTATAATTTCCCCCTAAAATATGCTTCGAAAACTTGCCAATGACCAATTGTTTTCGTTCCTAAAATAGAAATAGGGGAAATACCTAGTACATTTGACCACATTCTAAAAATACTCTGAAATCTTACTTACATTTCAACAAAAATCATAAAAATGCTTTCAAATCGACATTACTAAGTAATGTCTACAAGCGCACCTCCAGGGGAGTAGGGAAGGACCAAAAGGCTTTCCCCTCCCCAAAGTTTCTAACACTTTCCACGCGGATTTTTTAGTTTCACATGTATAAAACAGAATTTTAAGAACCATTCCCAACTTTAAAAGTCTTATATCATGAATGTTTGTATTTATTTTAATGCATTTCTCATGGTATACAATTCCATATGGTGATGAGAATCAATAATTTTAACATTTTTGCAACATCTTGTGCAATTTTGAAACCGTTGTCTAGAGATGACCGCCGCGTGGAAAGTCTGTGAGAATCAATGATATCGTCGTCAATACACTAGATGCATAGACCAGTTGTTTGTTCGTCATCACTGTATGCAACAACAGTAAGAGGGGAATTCTGGACAATACAAGGCCGAGTCCACCGCATGTGGCTACGATGGTCGATTCCTTCAAAGTTGCGCCGTTAGATAAACCAAAATGATGATACAATGCATATCATCCATCCGTTGAATGCATAACCCCAATCAAACGACGGGACTAAAACACGAGCAATAAAGGATGGTCTAATGAGTAAATGAGCGCCAAAACACTTAACTAAAGTTTCAAATCGGTTGGAACCCTGAAATGTTGAACGAGAATAATCGGTACTCGCTTCAACATCTTCAATGCGAATTAGTCGCTTTTGTGAGTGCCATCAGTCTATGGCTGTAATATGAGAGCGCTGAATGGACTCGACTGTAGACAATGTCCACCCAATAAAGGCAAAGTTCTCCTCCATTCATACGTCTTAAGAAACATTTGAGTTAGAGGAGGTAACAAGACCATCCCTAGTCCAGTCCCACAGGAGTAAACGCTGGCGACAGTGTCATACTGGCCCGGGCATACTGGCGAACGATGACTAATTTTGGGATAACTCCTATCGCAATATTCTCCTGCAGCAACAAGAAACCTGTGGAAGTATATCAAAACAAACAAATAAATAGGTTGCAATATTTAACGACAAAGTAGACCGATAAATGAATAGATGGGAAATAGTAAGAAAGTGTGTGAGAGAGAAAAATGCAATTGTAACTATTTTAGTATTTAATATTGGGATTGCCAATAGTACGCAGTCCCAAACGTTAGATCATTTAAGTGCATGTATCTTATTGTACTGGTAAAACAGTATACGGTACCTATACTACATTACACTTAATCCATATGGTTCGTTCATACTCCTCTCGCTGAACATCGGTCGACGTCGACGAATATAGGCGCGTGAGTTGAAGTAATGTCAACTTTTATCCGCTGACGTCAGCTGACTCTATCGATGACGACAGGAGAATGAACGGGCCCTTTTCCCATCATTTGTATGCGGGATTATCAGCAAAATCAAGTGTAGTGGTGAAGTTTATCGGAGCCCGATATGGTATGATGCTTTGTGGATAGTGTCCAGCTTTAGCCTCATCATATGCGCATGCGCTAACAATGCATACGCTGTTCGCTGGTCAAATATTAACTGGTACGTTGTTATTATTAACCAATCCGACAAAGTGATTTGATAGTGAAAATGCATCCTTAATTCAAATACTTTACAAGTCCGAATTATTCTGACCCAAGACAGGGGTGAAACTCAAATTGCCGATAAGAAACTGTGATCATCCTGGAACATTAACTTGTGAGTTTTTATATCTTGATGGGCCGTGGGTGCTATTTGTCGTCTGCTTAGGTATAGAAAATAATGATAAAACAAGCCTGAAATATGATAATTCATTTTTTTTTAATTTTATACGATTTGAATTTATTTTCTCACTTTACACCATACTGTCGTTGTTTGTGTCTGACGGACTTGATGCCAGTCTACATAAATTCCTTGCATATTTTCGATACTGAGCCAGGGATACTATTAATTTTGGGATAGGAAAGTCCTATACTAACACACGTAGCGAAAACGGGGCCGTTTGCATAAATTACATAAATTATGGTAATCATCGGAATGTGTCGGTGACCGGCGTTGAACGCGTTTAACAGTGTTTAACCAGGTTTAACGTAATATTTGGTCAGCATAGGTTTGAGGGCGTTGTGGATTTACACAGACGACGGTGGCCACGCGAAACCTAAATGTTGAATACGAATGAATATTAGGTGAATAACACGTAATCGCGAATGTTAATCTTATCATTTTGACAAATTCATCATAATTAGAAGAATTGTCATCGTTATTACCGGGCGATGACTGTTAAAAATAATTCAAAATAGTGCACTCCCGTTGACATATTGGGTCGTCTGAAAGACGCGTGGCCAGCGTCGTGTCGTCTGCTACAATCACGCCTAATCAGTATAGCGCCACCAGTTCTATGCTGACCAAATTTTCATTTAAAAGTGGACCCGATCGGCAAGCTCACTGGCACACCCCTGACTGAGCTCTTCCGAGCTCATTACCATAATCAGAAAACACGACATGTTATTTACGTATGCGCAGTAAAGGAGTTTCCTATCCGAAAATGAATAGTATCCCTGCCCAAGTCTTAAATTACGTCTGAAAAACAAAGTATAGTGGAAAACGGTTGGGTATATCTTGAAATAGATAAAACTTCTCTACGACAGGAATGTTTATGAGTTCATTATTTTGAAATTATTTCATCAAAATGTCTTATTTTTCAATTTGCACACACACACAACAGATTTGACCATAAACTGTCGTTGAAAAGTTTTACAAGGTGAACTGACCTGCAAAAACTATTTTTAATGTACTCCTTTATGACAGCCATTTATCACACTCATAATTGCTATTCAATTATAAGTACGACATTTTGTTTCTGGATTCCCATTAACGTTGTTTTACTTTGTTATTCCAGTTTTGTCCAATATATTCAAACATTGTTAACATCAATTTTTCCTGCCACCCAGTTAGCCACTAACAATTTTTTTCTTCAGTGTATCATTTATCCATAATGCAACATTTTTTTCCAAAAAACTATTTATTATAGGGTATAGCCAAAACATATGTTCAATAGCTTCTTTCTCCAGGCATAAATGGCAATTCTCATCATCAATAATTATTACAGAAAATATTTACTGGGAATGTATTTCCTTCAAATCATAATGCTCCGTAGCTCATCAATGATCCTTATCATACATCAATATCAAAACCAGGAAGTTGACAAGGCCTACATTGCGCAAAAGTAATCCAAGCATACGGACACATCACGCATACGACTACAGTGCGCCAAGTTGCATTATGCAAGATTTTGCGTCCACGATCTTCTGTAGTAATTCGCTACTGTAAGGTTTCACATCACTAAATCACGTCTGGTCCTACCCCTTTGAGGCAATAGTCCAAAACCGGCCCGTTTCTATGCCGAAACGGGAGACCTATTCTAAATTACAGTTTAAAATTAGGGTATTTATTACATGTTATGGCAAAATTAATATAGTGTGAATTTTGACAGACACATCAGCGTTCTTCAGGTCTAAAACAAATTGATGCAATGATGATTTTTTAATATTTAACAGAGACATTTGTGTTCAGGTCATTTCCGGTAGCTGACGCCATCATCTAAATCAACAATTGTGTGTGACCAGGAAAACCCAACTCGTACTTTTTGAAAAGGCTCTAGCTCAAAAAAATGCCGGTTACCCCCCATATATGAGTTGCTGAGTTAGTAGTCATGGCTTTCATCTTCAAGTTGAAACCAAATTTTAAGATACCAGTTTCTTATAACGTCGAGAAATATCCATTTTAAAATTGTGCATTTCACGTGTAAACCTATGGGAAATGTATTTGGTGGTGTGCAACCGTAAGCAGTTTCGTCTCTTTTGAACTAACTGTACTATAATCATATATATAATACGGAGTTGCCGATTCTTGTACGGAGATGTTCTCCCCTTTCCGCATCTTCGATTGACTTCAAATTTTCTGTGCGAATGCGTATGGGTCCCACGACGAACCAGTTTATGTTTGATTTTTTAAATTTGGGTTAGATTTCGTGAAATTCGAGGTTTTTTAGCCCGTTGCTACGTTATTGCTACGCGCCGCGTATACGCTGAGCACGCCATGGCGATGGTCGGCGCACAACTCGCGTAATCGGGCGATTGTCGGCGCTCGCGTATTCAGGCGATTGCCGCCGTCGCACGCGTAGTCAGGCGCCGATTGCCGGCGCACGCGTAATCGGGCGATAACGGAACACGCGTAGGTGCACACGCGTTAGTGGCGCAAAGCGTAGTTTGTTATGTGGTAGAGTAAAGGCGGCAAGCATCCGTTGCTCCATAGTGCAAACCCTATAGTACAAGAAAACGGCATGATGAGACAACAACAAAAAGTCAATCATATAGCCAGGGTATTATACAGGGACCCCTTTGAAGGAACTGGGAGCAAGGCCGGCGCAAACCGTAAAGGCGCAAACCGTAGGCCTGCATCCAGGATAACATGTGTTAATAGTGACAGTTTATACGACAGTGCCTCAGTCCCATCGCGGACCCATGGATGATCCACAATGCGGGCCACGGGCAGGGCGCGCTATATAAAAACATAGATAGGCCAGAAAACCGTAATATCATATACCGTACATGGGGGATAGGCCTATAAATGAACAAGGAAAGGAACTGTTAGAGCAAAATATGCATGCAGAAATAGTCCTACTGGAGAAATAATTTAATGTCAATAGGCCGAAAAATAAAATAAACGAATGGCTTTAACACTGAACTGGGTGGGTAATAAGTGATCATGGTGAGAACCCGCCTCCCGCCAACTATGAAAGACCCACCATAAAACTTAATCAAACCACTAAAAATACCCAGTGGCGTCGCGGACATAAATTTATTTAATACAGCGGCGGCGTGTTCTATGAGAGACTTGGCAACTTTTAGTGGTGGGGGGGGGGGGGGGGGGGGGGGCGGGGGCGTCCGAGAAGGGGGTTGTGAAATCTAGGCCTACACGTGTGTATGAACACATGGGGTGGGTAGACCTGTCTGGATTATAAGGGTACACTGGGAACCTGGAGTATGGAATATTAAGGGTACCTGTGTTAACTGGATTTTAAGGATGTATGGGGTAGGGCCTATACCAGAGTGGTTATTTCATGTCTTATTATGGGATACCTAATAATATTTAGCGTTTCTGGGTAGGCCTTATTAAGATCCCTGGATTATTAAGGGCGCCGTGGCACCGATATTAGGATTAAGGGCACCTGAGTATCAAGGACCTCTTGCTATTGCACAATAGCCTATATACGCTTTGATCATGTTGACGACTAACAGCACACTATCTTCTATACCATGTATACACTATATGGGGTATGGGGTTGGTACTGCACATTTTGGGGGGTTTGTTTGTTTGTTTGTTTAAACCGTCGGTCCGTACGGACACACGCTTGGGTCCTGAAGGGACCAGGCTCAAGCAAAATTAAAATGCTCGGGCCCGGCTTAAAAAGCCTATAAGCATGCTACTGAATGAAATGAAAGTTAGAAAAGATGGAAGAAAAGCCTGAAGTAAAAAGAGCCACTTCCAACAAATGGGGTAACTATAACATTGTTTCCCTCCTAAATGGGGTATTGAAATTGGGTCCGAGATTCAAAGATATCACAAAACTCAATTTCTGTGAACAAAGTCTATTTCAAATGAATAAAAATAATTCAGGGATCTACAATTTTGAACTCATTATCTATGCCCATTTTGCTACAAATCATGAAGTTATATAATTTAGATAATAATACTCAGCTAGCGAGTGCCCGAGCGTAGCGAGGGTACGCCGCTAGTACATATATAATACTTAGAGTACATAGAGGCGCGATCAATGAGTTTATATTACAGGCATGTATGTATCAAACCAATTTGTCGTAACTTCATTCACATATTATATTCAATGTGCATTTTTTTTTAAATATTGTATATAACTGTATTATTCTGAAATATTGTTGTGTACTTGTATGTTTATGCAGAGAGATGTAGATGTCTTTTAAAGGTAGATGACCCGATCACTTTTCCGATTTTGAACTTGAAGTTTTCTATTCTACATGAAAGGTCAGCCTTAAAAAAGTCGTGTCCCAAAGTTTGAGTTGCATAGCTCTAATGGTTCTTATTTTAGACGCACAAGATGCTGTGAACTGTACCCATTGAGTTGTACACAAACTATATCGGTGGTATACCACCATTCGCGGTAATTCGACGTTATTTCATCGATTTCTCCGTAATTATACCGATTTAGGCCATCAAATTTCAGTATGATGATGAGAAAAATACGAGCTTTCATATGATATGAAAATCTCCGTATGTTTGAAATAATTCTGTGTTACGAAAATGTGATCGGGTCATCTACCTTTAATGTTCACTTATTTATTTTAAACATGTTTGTATTTAGCCGAATAAAGATAATTTAATACTATTATTAGTTTCTCAAGGGGAATAGTGTTTCGAATTAGATTTTACTTTTTTCATGCAATATGTATACTGTCTGTATCTTTCAGCAACACAAAGAAAATGACGAGGCATATATATAGAGTATACACCATTATTTGAAAATTGAAACGGTTGACCTCATCCCATGAAGTTAGTAGGAAGGCTACGAGAAACGAATTCATTTTAAATTGGCCGAATGTAGTTTGAAAATGGTTGCATATATAGATGAACCGCTTTCATGACATTCAATAGACGAGGAGCGATCGGGATGAAACAAAAATGAAGAAAACATGGAATTGAATATTGGTGGTCTGTTTAGCAAAGACATTGGCCTTCGGTGACTGCAGTTTAGTGAGGTGATCTTATGTATGCACACCACAGGGTGAATCAAAAATAATGTGCACGATTTGAAACGGCCATTTAACCTTGATGCGTGCATTGAACCATGGAATTTTTGTTGTCTATATTAAGCGTTGTTAGTTTATAGTTTATCCTCCCCCAAAATTAAAGTAATCGACTAAAAAATAAACAAACTGTACCATGTTTTGGCTTTATACAAACAACAGCAATTCCATGGTTCAATGCACGCATCAAGGTCAAATGGCCGCTTCAAATTGTGCACAAATTTTTATTCACCCTGTATATAGACTCGCTCGCAGTAGGCATTGGTGACCAGAGCTTTCTTCCGAAAAACTAACGGCCCTTTGAGCTCGATTTGGCTGTATTTAAATATGTGTAAAGACAAAATTGATTTAACATTAGATCAGATGAAATATTTTTATAAGATGAATACATTTTATCATTTGAATGCACTTCATGAAATTAATACATTTCATGACAGGAATAAATTGTATGTAAACGAATAAACCTGAGATGAGGGAAATGAATGAATTTTATGAGATAATGAAAGTCATGTTTTAAGTCCTTCCTTATTGTTTTGTTTAGTTTGTGCCCTTGCAAGAAATTTTGTTTTATTTATATTTTCTGTGACATGCATTGTATTTCGTTGGGGTAGGCTATTAACAGGCCCGATTACCTTTTCAGTCTAGCATATTTCATCCTTTTTCCTTTTTTTATTATTAAATTTGTTGGTTTGCAACATATTACATCAAAATACATTTTAAGCTAACTTAAATGATACCTGTAATGTTATATTACAAATTTATATTAACACAAGAGAAAACAAAACAAGTCCACAAGACAAGACAAGACATGGCATGATATTACATGACATGACACGACACGACACGCCATAACATAACATGACATGACACGACATGACATGACATGACACGACACTGCATTACATAGCATGACACGACATGATATGCCATGACATGACACAACAAGACAATACAGGACAAGACAAGGCATGAAAAGACAAGACAAGTAGAATGGGACAGAGATAGTTTCTTATATCACATGTTTAGAATGATATACACTTTTAACATGAGTACATACAATCATACTATCTTATACATTTAATTTAGAAGGACAGTTTTATCATTAAATAAATCCTTTCCACTTGTTTTCAAAATTGCTCACTTGATTTATTTTGAGTGAATGATACCTTTTAATATCTCAATATCAGTTTGCTTTTAATAGACATATTTTGAAACAAATAATACTTAGTACAGATAATTCAATCACTAACTATTTTGAGTGGTTCGAAAAACCTAAATAGCCATTGCATGAGCAGATATTATGACAATTGTATGTCTTAAACCATTCTCTATGTAATGTAGATTTCCCGAAGCCAGGGTGTCCTATGAGCAGATATTATGACTATTGTATGTCTGAAACCATGCTTATGTGGTGTAGAATTTCCGCTGCCTGGGTGTCCTTTGAGCACAGATTATGACTATTGTCTGTCTGAAAACATTCTCTATGTAATTTAGATTTCCCGCTGCCTGTGTGTCCTATGAGCAGATAGTATGACAACACAATTGTATGTCTTAAACCATTCTCTATGTGGTGTAGATTTTCCGCTGCCTGGGTGTACTATGAGCACAGATTATGACAATTGTCTGTCCGAAATCATTCTGTATGTAATTTAGATTTCCCGCTGCTTGGGTGTCCTAAGAACAGATATTATTACAATTGTATATCTGAAACCATTCTTATGTGGTGTAGAATTTCCGCTGCCAGGGTGTCCTTTGAGCACAGATTATGACTAATGTCTGTCCGACATCATTCTCTATGTAATTTAGATTTCCCGCTGCTTGGGTGTTCTATGAGCAGAGATTATAACTATTGTCTGTTCGAAACCATTCTCTATGTAATGTAGATATCCCGTTGCCTGTGTGTCATATGAGCAGATATTATGACAATTGTATGTCTTAAACCATTTTCTATGTAATGTAGATTTTCCGAAGCCAGGGTGTCCTATGAGCAGATATTATGACTATTGTATATCTGAAACCATTCTTATGTGGTGTAGAATTTCCGCTGCCAGGGTGTCCTTTGAGCACAGATTATGACTATTGTCTGTCCGAAACCATTCTCTATGTAATTTAGATTTCCCGCTGATTGGGTGTCCTATAAACAGATATTATGACAATTGCTTGTCCGAAACCATTCTCTATGTAATGTAGATTTCCCGCTGCCTGTGTGTCCTATGAGCAGATATTATGACAACACAATTGTATTTTTTAAACCATTCTCTATGTGGTGTAGATTTTCCGCTGCCAGGGTGTCCTATGAGCACAGATTATGACTAATGTCTGTCAGAAATCATTCTAAACTTTAACCTGTGGTTGGTTACAATTTTTAATCATTTGATGGTTACTATGTATTAACCAACAGCAGTTGGTTAAAAAGATGTTGGTTAAACTTTTATTTTTTTTGCTAAACTTTAACCCAGACAACATTACAATATTGATGTTTCATTGGCCCAATATTGGCTTTCAATTTTGGCGCCAAACCGTGGCTAGGACCAACTTTGGCAAAGGGACAGGACAACAAGGCAAAGGACAAGGCACAAGATCCTATCCAAAAGGCCGGGAAGCGATAACTTGTAATAGCGGCCGCAATTTTTAAACCACGTCAGAATTTGTATATGAAATCAGTCGTGTTATTTTCCGTCACGGTATATTGTGTCAATTATTGGACCAATATTGGTTGCCAACATGATGCCAATTGAAGAGCGCCAATGTAAAACCAATATTGGTCCAATATTGGTTTGGCAACATGATGCCAATTGAAGAGCGCCAATGTAAAACCAATATTGGTCCAATATCGGGCACAATATACTAGGGGCGGAAAATAACACGATTGATTTCATATACAAATTCCGACGTGGTCTAAATAATATGCGCAAAATATTTTCTCGCCATTGAAATTCTTTGGCGGGAATCTTGTTATGACCTATTTTTGGTTAAAATGATGATGCCCTAACCAACGTTGAATAAACTAAAAATGAATTATATTTTACTCTTTAACCAACGCAGTATTAAAAGTAATTTTTAACGATCGCTTCATTTATAACCAATGTAGTATACTTTTTAACTAACATTCTTTTAACCCATGGTTTTTTAATACCTGTTCTGAGAGTGTTTCCCCGTGTGGTTAACATTTGTTAGCCTAAATGTAGATGCATGACGGCACGCGCCAACTAACTCTGTATTCTTTGTTCAGGGTTGCTAAATTTAGGTGGCAAATGACGTAGAGTTATATGCTATACATAAATTACATCGTTTATTGATATTTGAATACGGTTTGGCTTGAGTTAAGATAATTTTCCATTTAATGTTGAAGTTAATATTATTGTCCTTTAGATTCCAGACATGTTTAGTTCTGTCTGATGTTTGTACATTTCCTTTGGTAAGCCCATTCTCAAGTTTTTTGAACTCGTTGTTTGTTAGGCCCACATAATTTATGTTGCTTCACTTCCGTCTGATTTAACTGTGGCTTGGTAGACGATGTTCGACGTTTCTTTGACATGGGATTTTTAACACTCGTTATACAACCTTTGGTAGTTCATTGTAACGTGGCATGACTTTTAAACTAACGAAGGGTTTTCGCAGTTTATTCTACCACTATAAGCATGATAAGTATAATGTCCATTTTCGACCGGTATGTTTATATATGTCACACAATGCGCTTTTTTGACGCAGGACAAGTAAAAATCCGCCAAGGGGTTAATTGGATCCTTAATAATTGAGGGTTCCTCTCCCTTTGGGCACCAACGGGAGTACTCATGTTAACAAATCTGTTCGTATTTATTTGTGATGCGCAATAACACACTATGTACAATTTATGTACAAATCCAATATTAATAGCGTATCCAAAACGGAGAACATGACCCTAATGACTGCCATGCAACTGCAATCCTCACTCAACACTGCAGGTCTATGGGATACCATCAGCTATGTGACAGATTTCAGGTATCTTGGCTCTATGATAATGGCACCAGGTGCACGTGACCTTAAAAGACGCAAGGTGCGCATGCTTGAACTTGGAACGCTGGCTAATTTTGCAACCGCTATGAAAAATAGAAAGCAGTATTGAATGATACCTTTTAACTATATATATTAGATACAATCTACTAGAGTACCTATCAACAATGATTGAATTACAATATGTAAACAATTGATGTCAAAAATGACCAATTTTTCGACATTTTTTGTGAAATCAAAGACATTTTTAGGTTCTGATATCAGACATTGTCTCATCATAATCAAGTGGTGCAAGTTTCGTTAAAGTGGAAAGTGGTTTTCTTGGGGTTTGTCCCATTTAGACTCTAGAGGCCACATCCTTTTAGAGCCCCGCCCGTTTGGATCCAATTGGTGAGAAATACCTTGGACACTTTGTGTTAATGTAACAATGAGCCATTCATTACTTCATGAATAATCGCGATAGCTGCGTACCAAGTGCGTTCTAATCAAATTAATCGTTAGATGATAACGCGCACGCCGAGCGCAGGTTGCTAATAATTGCCCGAAAGTACTGCGCCAAAGTGTTCGATCGTTTTGCTCATTGACCGACCAATCAAATTAAAGCCTCACGCCCTAAACTGAATATTCAATGAGTTATGAGGAAACACGATTAAAGCTTATTTCTGATTGGTTGAAGAATTAGGTGTTGAATGATACAAATGTTAATGAGGGGCTAAACCGACTTGGACTGTTTCAATAACTTAGAAGGGGTAGGCAAAATGAACAGAAAACTAATTAATTATTAGCGCAATTATATCGGCACAAATCAACGATTTGGATAAATATGCACCTTTATAACATAACAATCCGCCAGTCAGTGCCAGCAATCGAACCATATTTTTAGAAATAATACCACAATCACGAATCATAGCTTGCTATCTTGGACAAGCACATTTCAAATTCTAAATACAATCGGATAAAAACAAATAAACATTTCGAAACGAACGTCAGCAGACGTCAAGACACGAAGAATCGAGACGAAGTATCCAAATGGCGCAGTCACGACATCACACGATTTCATCAAGTCGCGTCATCCGGCGTCCTTGCCAACTTATCTGATTACAATATTCATTTGATGCAAATAACGCCACACCCCTCCTCTGTCACTGCCAGACGAAGCCATCCACAATGTCAAATTCGTATTTTGTTCCACGTTAAAATTAATTTCAAATAAACAATTCTGAATGTATCGTGTCATATAAGAGGGGCGGGGGGGGGGGGGGCGGTAGCGATGAAGTTGTCCACATAACCGGCAACAAATATCGCATGGTCAAAATCGCAAATCTACCGACGGAGGGTCGTTTTTACCTTTTACCGACGGTGTTATTTCAGGGGGGCCCTGGACCCCCTGGACCCCCCCCCCCCCCCCCCCCTGGGTACGCCACTGACACCAGATGATGTTACAGATAGTTGGATAGTCTGCTTTAGTATACCTTTTTCTTGTCACTCTATGAACATGTACCGATAGAGGGCTCACTCCCCATGGACCGCTCCCCATCCTCTGATCTCACCCCCGAGAAAAAAAGGTCTACTTGCATTGGATTGACCTCGTTGACCTCCGTATACTTTTACATTAGTGCTCGTCCAAAAATTGGACGCATACGTAATGAGCAATTTGTTCGCGTGGGGTTTAAAATTAACCAATGGCAGACACGATAAATACGAAGTATATGAATATTTATATACGTCTACGCAGAGAGACGAATCTTGCTCACTTGATAAATTCAAAATGTCGATTTTCTGGCACTGTATAGCCGCCGTTTCGGTCTAAAATCACACTTTAGGAGTTATCTTTGACATTGGTCCTCGCCCAAAATATGTTCCTCAGAGATATAGCTACATTTCCGCATATGTGACTATTTCCATGCTATTTCCTATCTTTCAATATCGTGTAATAAAAAAACTTTTTACGTTTAAACAGAGACAAATAATTTGATCATTGTTTACGATAACTAGAGACTCTTACACAGCCACAGAAATACCCCTTCACGCGTTTCTAGATGTACAAACAGCAAATTCAATATTAGCGCGTTATGAAGGGGTGTGATACTATCGTGACGCATAAAAGGCATCGTCCCTAGTAATCCCTAGTGTGCTCAAGCACAGTTCTTTTGTAAATCCAATGCCAGTAGACCTTGTATTTGGTCGGTTCTCGGATGGGAAGTATCAGGGGGTGTTGTTCGATTGTGTGACAGTGAAATTATACAAGGCATACGAGTAGACTAATAGTTGGACGGCCTGGAGATGAACACGAGTCGAGTATCCGAGTATCTGCAATCGGGTAGCCTGTATTTTCTACGGTTAAAACACAATACCTGTAAAATAACCATGACTATTGCTTCTTTAATAGATTTTAGCAAGGGCGCAGTCTCGGAATGTGATTGAATACATGAATATAAAAACACCCAGAGACATTCATTTTGGACAAATTTAGTAAAAATATGCACGCAGGAAACGACTTACGTGTGTCAAAAATAATGTTATTTTGATGGCGTAAGTAACACTTCCATTAGTACTATAAGTATTTGTTCATTGTTTCCTCAATCTGATCACCAATCGACTCCATTCTCTAGCCAAATTGATCTATTCTATGAAGCCAGACACGGCTTAAAATTGCGCGTTCATAATTTTGTATTAGATTTTCTTTGAAAAATAAAAATAAATCAGCGAATAATAAAATAAAATACGTTTAATTATAGATCCTACTGCATAATTGTTGGAACTGTTTGATGGGAACAAATGTCTTTTATGAATAGCTATCATAATAACTGTAATAGTAATTATTACTCACATGTAACAATATCACATACATGACATATATGTGAGCCTCACTTCGAAATTAAAAAGAAATGTGTATTATACAAGTCAGGTCAACTTGAAAAAGGGAGCTTTACCTAAATAATCCTAATCTTGAAATGTCTACATATGTGTATTGTGAAAATCAAGTTAACTTGAGAATAGGGAATTACCTAAATATCCAATTTTCAAGATAAAAGGGCAGTGTATTGTTAAAAGCTATTCAACTTGAAAAATTGGTTCGGTACTTAAGCCTACCTAAGGCCAGTGAAAAGTGCATTTTATTGTGTTATTGTGATTGCATCTCTAAGTTGTTATTCGTCCTCGTTATCGAGTAAATGAACCAACACATACACCGTTAAAAATTGAACCGACCACAGTCCAACTCACTCTGCTCATCCATCATGTCCATAAAATGATAAAGTGGCAAGATCAAACCTTTTCTTGTAAATTTCCCCAATGAAGGTTTATTAAAAATAAAGAAATGCCGTTCTAAATCGTAAAAGATGGTTTGTATCAATCCGACACATGTTCTTTTGGTGCTAAAGCTCTTCAGCTTTGTGCATTTTTATCTAAATTTAAAATTAAAAAATTAAAACACAAAATTACTAAAAAGTTAAGTGCTTCATGTTTAACATTATTATTGTGGTTCAAACGATATCAAGCGATTAATAACCAGGCTGCATAACTTATTTTTTTGTCGACCAATACTATGCTTCTTGTGTCTATCTGAAGTTATTTTAATTAGAAATCTATACAAATGGGTTGATATTGAGCCAACTATGGGATTGGATCCAAATATTCAAGCTCCGTGTGTAGACAGCTCCTTTAGAAGTTCCTTCGTAATTTGACCCATTCCTTGTATGTATTTGCACGCAGCCTGATTTCCATAGACCATTTCAAATCCGAAAATATACGATCGATTCCGAATGTTTCCGATTAGCCGAGTGTTTGAGCCGAGTGTTTGACACTCGGTTCCATGACCTGTCAGCTCCTGACCCGGAGAAAACACCCGTCTGCCCGTGTGGTAGATTGCGCTGGTGTTGGTGATAGATTGTATCCCTCACAAAGTTGATGTTGCGGCATTTCAGTTACAAAAACGAGTGAGATGAAAGAGATTTGGGGTAATATTTTCACTTTTTACCGTCTGCTGGATACATTTGGAATTTATCCGTCAGCGCCTTTGTCAGCAATTACAATTAGAAGTTAGTGCCTTTGGTCATAAATACTTTCATTATTTATTTGTTGAAATGTACATATTTTGAAGTCCTAAAGTAGTGTACGTTTTTTTTGCCACCTAATAGGCACAGCTATTAAATGAAATCTAACGGCCATTTGTAAACAAGTGGCAGCCATCTTGGAAATTGTCAATTTTGATCTGAAATTATTTCCTAGACTTAACATCTAAAACAAAATAATTGAATGTCTCCTTTATTAGCTTGAAAATAGATAAATGCTTTAACATCAATTTTGTATGTTTTATCAGATACCAGACATCGACAAGATACGTCCAAATGAAATACAATTGCCGTAAATAAAGACGTGGGTAAGCGTCCATAAGCTACTGACCAGATTTCAGCCGCCATTTTGAAGTACACGTTCATTGTTTAAGGTTGGTGTCAACCCTGTTTGGCGCCAAATTTATCAAGCACTGTAACTTTTAAATTATAAATGTGATGTACATAAAAGTATACCTTTTTTGTAATGAAATGAGTCAGAGAATCCATTTTTGGTATCAAATTTTACTAAAATTAGTGATTTTTACTTTTTTGCCCAAAAATCACCTTTTTGGCGCCAACATTTTTCAGACAACCTAACAATATCAGTTTTTGATTAAAAATTCCAAAATTTCACCAAAATCATCTAAAGTCAATTATCTAGGAGCGAATTTTTTTTTTGGGCTTAAAATTTGATTGTTTTGAAAATATTGACCAAAAAGTGCCCAAAAATGGTTTTTATATCAAAAATCTCAATTTTCACATATGACAGCCTCACAGCCATCTGCTATCTATCACAAATTTTATTTCCCAGATCCACTTACAAAAAAAGAAATGATCTTATCTCCTACTTATACAAGTTAAAGGTAGATGACCCGATCACATTTTCGTAACACAGAATTATTTCAAACAAACGGAGATTTTCATATCATATGAAAGCTCGTATTTTTCTCATCATCATACTGACATTTGACTGCCTAAATCGGTATAGTTACGGAGAAATCGATGAAATAACGTCGAATTACCGCGAATGGTGGTAACCACCGATTAAGTTTGTGTACTACTCAATGGGTACAGTTCACAGCATCTTGTGCGGCTAAAATAAGAACCATTAGAGCTATGCAACTCAAACTTTGGAACACGACTTTTTTAAGGATGACCTTTCATGTACAATAGAAAACTTCAAGTTGAAAATCGGAATGTGATCGGGTCATCTACCTTTAAGATAATTGGAAAACGTCTTAAACATTGATTTCCAGTCCTTTAACGGCCAATTTAATGATATGGCATCCATCTCGGAAAATTCAAAAGAGACAAATGTATTTTGAAGCCTACTCAGAAAGATCCCATTGTATCTCATAGATAAACCATCCGTAGGCGATTGAGTTAGAATTTTGGCGGCCAATTTGAAAAAGTGCCCTCATCGTTACACCCAGTGACGAGATTTTGCAGACAACTTGATTATACATTAGCCCTATCATGGATCCGGCTTCAAAAAAAAAAGTTGGTCTCGCAAAATCGCTGAATGGGTGCATGATTTCGATTACGGGCCCATCAACTATAAAGCTATTATTTCGTTCGGAAACTTCTTGGCATATAATATAAAGAGAATTTGGAAATAAAACATCGGATGTATAGAATATCATCAAATAATCCTGTTATAACATTTATTTAATGCTCATTATCATCTGTAATGTACTAGTAATATTATGTGATCTGTATTATACATAGTGATGAACAGGCAACTGTGAAAAAAAGATTTAAAAAAGAATACCCACATGACTTTCCACCCGGGGTAAAAAGTCCCGGGATGGACCAACCCTGGGTAGACTACAATAGAGCGCCCTCACGGAATAAACCGCAATAAAACATCTTGGAAACTATATTGATTATAAATTATATGTTAGAACACTCAGGGGTTGGTGGTCGGGGAGGTAAACACAAGGATGGATAATTCTAAAACAACCACGGGACTGAAACAAGGATGGATCATTCTAAAACAATCCCGGGACTGTCCGGATCATTCTAAAACAGCCCCGGGACTGTCCGGATAATTCTAAAATAATCCCGGGACTGTCAACTCCCCGGAACTGTCCACCCAGGGACTGTTTCTAACCCTAACCCTAACCCTAAACCTATCCCTAACCCTAACCCTAACCTAACCCTAACCCTAACCCTAACCCTAACCCTAACCCTAACCCTAACCCTAACCCTAACCCTAGCCCTATCCACCCAGGGTTGGTCTACCCCGGGACTATCTACCCCAGGTGGAAAGTCATGTCGGTATTTCCATTGCTGCATACCTTTATTGTTATTTGGATAAATTAAGGTCAGGTAAAGCTAAAATCAATGAAAACAGATGGTATTTCTGAAATTTAACAAAAATATGACAAAATTAAATCATTCTGCCTTTTATCAAATATTTAATTTAAAAAAAAATTTGTTCTGAACAGTATACATTGGAGAAACTGCGATGATCATACGTTATTTACTAATGTACATTGGCGTAGCCAGGAGGGGGCCTGGGGGGCACGTGCCCCCCCCCCCGGGTTCCCAGGGCCTTCAAAACGGCTGAGAACCTACAGTATTAAGGACGCGCTGCCCCCTTAACCCCTGCCGGAGCGAGTTTTGCCCCGGGCCCATGGATGGACCAAACGCCGATTTCGTGCCACCCGTGCTACGCCCATGGATATGGACTTCCCAGGAGGCAGAAAGCCGTGACAACCGGATCTGAAACATCAAATGGCATCGTTTTAACTACTCTAATGGAATGTGTTGAATTGAATAGTGGTATTACTGGCAAATAACTGGCAAATAATTGGGTTATGAAATTAAAAATAAAATTATTTTATTTCATGCATGACTAGCCATTCTTATATAGTGGGTGTGGTTTGGGATGTCAGCAGGCAATTTGATTGGTTTTTGGCTGATTTTCAGCCGATACCATCGTACAGGCGTCGCATCCGGGGCTCCAGGGGAAAGTGAATAGTTTACAATAAAATATTGGTCAAAAATACACACCACATCGCAACAATACCAATTCTGAGGGGGGCACTGCACGACCGTGCGAGATTTATTTTTGACCGTGCGAAATTTTCTGACATTTACTGCGCCCCCCCCCCCCCCCCCCCTGCATATTTTCTACAGGTTTTAACATTATAATGGCCCTCAAACCATGCCAACTATTCAAAATATTATGTTGGGAACGTTAAAAACGCTGGACAAATTTAAGTGTTAGAAATGTCAATGTTTGCGTACTTCGCGCATTAGTTTCAATGTTTCATTAAATACAAGCTTGGCAAGATGGCTTCAGGACAGTTTTCCATGACCATTTTAGTTCAAAAAGTCAAAAAATGTGCGCGCTCCCCGCGAATATTTTATGCGATTTTTAACATTATATCAGACACACCAACAATTCTAAATATGTGGGGGACGCTTGACGTTAAAAACATCATACTGGACCAAAGTTTTAATGCAAATACCACACCAAACATTCTTAATATTATGTGGGGGACGTTATTATCATACTGGACCATTAGTGTTAAAAATGCAATTTTGTTAGCGCTTCGCGCGCGTATTAATTTTAATATTTCATTATTTAAGCTTAAGGGAGGTGTGGACCCTCAGCATAGGCTCCGTAAAACTGCCGTAACTTCTTCAATATTCAATAATCTTTATACAAATATACAGTTTTTTGCAGGAAAGGGTTCAATGAATCCAACCATGATAATGAAATTGACCATTTTGGAAAAATTATAAAAAACACGTTTTTTGACCAATTTTAGGTTCTGCAAAGATAACTCAAAATAAATTTTGTCAAATTTTGTCATACTAGTTGTATGATAATCATGATAACATTCCCCAGGGCGGTTTTGTTTTGTTTTGAATATTTTATTTTTTTTAGTTATAGACCAAAAAGTGCTAAAAAAATGTGATTGTCATGATTTTGAAGGTTTATGTTGTTTATGCTGTTAGAGAGGTAGGGGTACACTTAACGTTTTGTGGGGTTAATAAAGCAACTTGATTTCTTTATTTTAAGTTGGCATGCCAAATCTAATAAGGGGCCGAGGGTTAATAAAGTAGCCACGGGAAATGGTTTAGGAGGGTTATGATTATAATAAATCAACCTGGTTGGTGCGTGAGGGGGTGGGGAGTTGTAGGGGGTTTATCTGGTTTCAGAGTAGGGGGAGGGGGGTTGGGGTACCGCGCCATTTTGCGATATTTTGCGAAAACGATCGTGGTTATCACGTGATACGTATCGTTGAAAAAATAATTTACACTGTTTTAACGAAATGCATTGTGGGATTGTGTTACCAGCCTAAAATCAAAGAGGTCGCAAACTTGCTTACAAGTGTACATATGTATATTATTAGCCTAGCTATAACAGGCTAAAAGTGACATCTCTGAATTTATAAACAAAGTGTGCAAAGGAGAAATTGTTGGGCACACTGGTAAAATGGTCGTACGTCGCTTCTACTCGGTTTTGCTATCATTAATCAAACTGAACTCAAGTTAAATCACTTATTTATCGAGCAATAATATAATTGTTTACGCATTTTAATTGTTTAGATACAAAGTTAAATAAATCAAGAGATAAATTTATGATAGATAAATAAATAAAAAGAAAACTATAAACGCATGGGCGGCCTTTATAATTTATAAAAATTGACATAACCATGATGTTACATTAATCCACCATCAAGTTTAAAAAATAGAAGAAAAAAAAGGGGGGAAAAGGATAACAAGGAATATCCGGGAATCGAACCCGTGATTGCTGATTGCCAACGACATGGCCAACCTGTGCACGCCACAGAGATCGACGAGTATATTTGTGATAGTTTTATTATCTAACCATATCCATTAAATTTATAACGAACGGATTTTTATTGTGCCATTTTTGCCAAATGTGTGTGTTTCTCTCGCACAAAATGTGTTTGTAATGTGATTATACTCCTAATTTTTGAAAGAACGGTAACAAACTTTGACATTTTCGAACACAAAAATGGCGTCATTTATACGGCCAGCGCTGTCCGTGTGGGCACGCATACAGATGATGCCGGCAAGACCCCGCATATAAAACAAAAGTGATCATAATGGGGCTCGAACTCACAACCTTTCGCTCCCCATGTCAAAGTTCTATCCACTACACCAACCGTGCTAATTTAACAAAAACCTGGCGCATAAGTTATTAATATCTAATTTTAATAATTGGACCGGGGTCATGGGTTAATGCACTGTGTAAATTCTACATTCCCGGCAAACACTCTGTTCAAAGGCCCAAAACGTGGACTTGTTTTAAGTATTTTTTTTGCAATTCTGAGGTGTGCGGATCGTGTGTTTTTTATCAAACTGGTTAGAAATCCATCCATTTTAGAACATCTGAAATGTAAAGTGGACCCGCACACCCGGAAAAGTATGATGCCAAGGCATATATTTTGCACGTAAATCCAATACAAAAGTTCAGAAAATCGACCAAAATATGACGTCATGACCATTGCTTCGGGACAAAATGGCGCGGCACCCCCCCCCCCCCCCCCCCCCCCCCCCCTAGTTTCAGAGCTTAGGTAATGTGGCATGCCGCTAGTGATATTTAAATGAAGAAACATTCTATGGGTAGCCAAGTGTTTTTGCGTTTATAAGTGTTTCAATCTCTCAAAAACGTTCATTAGAGTTATGCAAACAAACGTACTTATAGCAGGAAACATTCAAGCTTCAATTGAAAGTGAGGAGCGCCGAGACACAAATATGCTATTATAATACTAAAATGGGCTAGTATGACATAAAAAAACGTCACTTGTAATTAATAGGGGCGGACATCTCTCAGATAGAAATATATAAGGTCATGTGTTATAAGCTCGCCTCCTTTCGCGTTACACACGGATTTTGGCTTTCGCGACATGATTTTAACTTTACACATTTATATTTGCTTGCATACCCCCCTGAGGTAGTAGGAGTATACATTTTCTGAAGGGAAATTGCATGAGAAAACCAAATATGCCATTGAAATTATAGTACGACCAAGGATAAAATGGTATGATTCAAAATGTTTCGAAAAATATCAGAATTTTATAATTTTAATTTGAGATCCATATAATTTTTATACCGACCCCTATCATTATTTACTTTTATTTGAATTTCTCATGAAATTACCCATCCGATGATATATAATTGTTAAAGGTTACTACGTCGGTAAGGTAATTATACCGGCTAGTGAATATCTCCAATTTTTATTTTATATATTTTTAGAATTTTCTCTGATCTAACCTTCTCTGATCTAAACTGCATTTCTAAATTCCTCTAGCTTTCCAAAAATGTATACTTTTGCTATCATAGGTTGAAAACTTTTTCTGTTATAGTCCTTTTTATAAATCTGGTAAATTGAGGCTGACATTTCATGTTGACTGTGTAGCGAATAGGAAGAAAGTCGATTATTGTCTTATCCATAATCAATTAGTTGTTACAAATAGTTGACAAGTCTGTTGAACCACATACTAATAACGGTCTACTAAATATCCTTTAAAATGGGACCAGAATGGTGTTTGTAACATTAGGGGATGACTAGTTAAGGTAAAAAGAACAAAGCATGGGATATTCCACATTGAGTTTGTACAGGCGGCACCCCTTTCAGCACCACCCCTGGTCCCTAAACTTCAAATAGCTGTGGCTCCTTTTCTGTATTAGCTATACCAATGCCATTTTGCAGGCGGATAGCTTGTTAAATTATTAGGCCTTTAAAATGATACCAAATTTGTTGAGATAGCTTTTGTAGTTTTAAAAATATTTAAGGAAATATGACAGCATGAAACTAAAAAGTGTAACAGCATGACGCGTGAGTACCATAAGCAAAATGTATATGCAGGACCTTCCATTCGGTTATACCAGCGGATTGCCGACAGAGGATACTCAAGAATGACGAATCTATTGTAAATTTGAATAGAAATAGGGATTATAGTTAACGAGGTCAATCGCGTTGTGTTTCCTCCTCCTCTTTTGTCCAAGCTTCTATTGAGACTAAAGGAGAAGATAAATAAAATATCCAATAAAAAAAGTCCTAGCTTTAAAGTTATTTATCTTGTCATATTAATAATTTGATAGGTCTACAGGGTGTATCAAAAAAAACGCAACACTTTTTGTCGCGAGCTCTTTGATTACGGCAAATCACAAATCACTCTGAAATTTATATATTCTGTTAGCTGTACTTATTGGCTATCACATAGTCAAATTACAGCGATATCGACTATCGATTCGCTGAGATATCAACAATACACGTAGACAAGTGCAAAACACGTTTTACATCGTTTATCCTGTATGCCTGATTTTCTTGTCAGGTGAATATTAGCAAGACACTTTAATAACTCATTGTACTTAAATAATTGGAATCAAACTCATCATTCCGAGAAGAAAATGTCATGTTAAAGGTATCAAATGTCTGGCTATTACAGTATCATATCAATATTAATTAAATCTGGCAATAAATTAGTTGATAGTTAATGACACAACTTGAAAATCCAGATTACAAAGTCTGTTTGCAAATCCTCTCTCTTTTTCTCTTGTTAATGTCATAAATAAAACAGTATGGCACATTATTCAAAAGATAAACAAATGGAATAGTCCAGTGAAGGTAGTAATTGTCTTGTATGAATCAGTTTAACGATGTAAAACGTGTTTTGCACTTCTCTAATTATACCTTTAATATCTCAGCGAATAAATAATCGATATCGTTGTAATTTGACTATGTGATAGCCAATAAGTAGACCTAACAGAATATATAAGTGTTAGGGTGATTTGTCTTTTACTGTGACCGTACAGCTCTCGACAAAAAGTGTTGCGTTCTTTTTGATACACGCTGTATATTACGAAAAGGGTCACTTTTCATTTGAACAATCGAAAATAGAGATTGCTTTTCAATATGATAACATATACGACATGATGGTTATGTATTTGAGTGTGGCCATGTACCGAGGGGCCATGCCCATCCTATTCAAAGTAATATATATATATATATATAAATTGTTATACCGAGAAGGGTCCGTTGCCAGATGGAAGAAACAGGAACATAAAACCAAATTTTGAAGTCAACATTTTTACTTCGAATATTATATTCATAATATAATGATCATTAATTCTAAATCCCTGACTGAATGCTTATGCTTATTAAAACTCTAGTCAATCCTCTTTTGATGTAGTGGACAAGAAATCCTTCGATTTGAAGTGTTTATAAGCGAGCTTCAAGGATAATCGTGAATTAATTCTTTTATCATTTTCAGTAGGCGCGCTTATAAATAACATTCCTACACAAATCGGCAATATTAGCATGATACTAGGCCTATCACAAACACTCATACACATACTATTATGTTAATTTTAAAGCCTATCCTATGCGGACGTACTTATAAAACGGACCATTATTAAATAACTATCAATACTATAATTTGTATTACGGAAACAGACATGCCACGTATTGGTGAATGCACAATTCGGTATTGCAATAGGCTGCCACTTCTCTATCATCATTTGGGTTGCCCTTGCACGAGGATTTGAGAGTTAGGTGCCCTTTTTCGTTTTTGCGAAATTGGTGTCCCTGAAAAGAGCTTTATGAAAATAGGTTGGTTTGAAAGTTGGCGACCCCGTTTCCTATGAGCATGATGAGAGAAAGAGCCACCAATATAAAAATGATGTTTTCATCAATCTACGGTAATAGTAACTCGATGATCATGAGTACATGAAAAATAAAATTTTAAGAAACACAGTGCAAAATGTATTAAGTTAGAGATGACACGACGTTTCGGGTCTAAACCCTTTATAACAAGTGTGGTGCCAGCAAGTAAATGCATCAAGGTGAAACCAAAAAAAACCAAGGATATTATATAATATAAAAAATATAATAATGATGGGTCAAAGGTCAAGTACTAAGAGATAATAAAATCCCAATGTATGTAATAGGATTGGAAAATGACCAAAATGGCATAATAAGAAGGATTGTGCCGGCTTAGTCAAGCATCATGGAATTTTGCATTCGTGTTGTTTGGCTTATCCCTTTTAATTCAAGGGGGTTTATTATCGGTTTGCATTAGCTCGGTTTTTTTCGGGCCGGTTTTGAGTAAACCACATTACTGCGTCTCATATATATTAAACTCATATCTCTACCAATAATGGGCTTAATTGATCCAACTTTATACCAAAAATGTACCTTCATAATACTACGTACCTGATTCAGGTAGTCAAAAGAAAATTGCGTTTTCAGGAACTACTAATCAAGTCGAATGGTGCCAGGTCATTCGGGGAAATTCAAAACCTAGCGCTCGACCCCTAGGGCTGGCCCATTCCAAGCCATAAGCGAGCCCATGGAACTCGCATTGCAACAATGTTCAGCTATTTTTACGGCTAGTGATGGCACAGTATTAACGAAAAATTTCAACTTCACATGTACTCCAGAAAGAAATTGGGTTTGTTTGTCTCTTAAAGCGGTTTGTGTTTTTCATTGTCAAAATATGTATAGGCTTAATGCCCATTTATTGAACAACTTTCCCTAAAACGGCAGAGAACATACAGCTCTAAGGGGTGCTGCCCCCTAACCCCTTAACCCCAGTCAGGGCTTTGCCCCTGGACCCCACGCAGATTTCGTGCCCCCCGGATAACAAGGCTCCTGGCTACGCCCATGATGTAGATATAGCTATTTGTTGCAACCAAATCGAGGGACCTTAAAATATGCAAATTATATGTTAATGAGGCTGTAATATCTTAACTAGTCCTTTTTTAGTTTGGTGAAGATCACGGAAAGTAAAGTAGGCCTAAACCTTGAACTGTTATATGTCAATTATGCAAAAAATCCAACTTGTACCGTCCTTAAAAGGTTCAGTGATTTCAGAATAGTTGATTTGCAGCCCTATATATTAATAATAATAATAATAATAATAATAATAGAGGTCAAGTCCAAATCATTTCCCCGGGCCTCACCTTGTTAAAGGTATATTATGCGATCTTTTCCAGGGAACACCCTCAATCCTCGAGAAAAAAATTGAAGCAGATGTTCTTGCAGATTAACATTTCTGATCATAAATCGTAAATACATTCCAATTTACACGGCGATACGATTCCTAATTACTTCAAGATCATGGTTTTAGAGTGAAAATAAACTCTCGGGAAACCCGACAGTGAAATATTTTCACTCTAAATTCACTCTAAAACCATGATTTTCAGGTAATTTGGAATCGTATCGCTCTGTAACTCGGAATATATTTATGATTTATGATCAGAAACATAAATCTGTAAGAAAATCTGCTTCCAAATAAAAATCGAGGATTGAGGGCATCTCCTGGAAAAGATCACATAATATACCTTTAAACCAGTTCCGTTAAAGGCGAGCTACCATTGGGTTACTAGCGCGATTGGGGTCGACCTAGGGGATTTCAAGCGACAGCGTACCTACTTTTGGATCAATAACTATCGATCACGTTTAGCACGCCTAAGTTGGTGTAAATCGTGAATACTAGGTACGCTGTCGCCTGAAATGCCCCAGGTCCAGTGTTTTTTGCAATGTTGCCAGACAAATCGTGTTGGCGCCCAACCCAATGATCTATAAGTCGTGGACATAGACAGTCTGTGGTTTTATTAATATAATATATGCAAGGTCTGTTTGTTTGAATACTAGGTACGCTGTCGCCTGAAATCCCCCCAGGTCTAGTGTTTTTTGCAATGTTGCTAGATGAATCGTGTTGGCGCCTAATGATCTATATTAAGTCGTGGACATGTACATGCAGTCTGAGGTTTTATTAATATGCACGGTCTGTCTTATCATCTGTGGTTTGTTTGGAATTCTGATTATCGGGGGTGGGGGGGGGGGGGGTCAACTATAATACTGCAGTAGCGTATATGGGGTGGCAGGCTTTCTGGCAGGGGGTTCACCCCTTCTTCCCCACGAGTAATAGTGTGGTTATACATTATAATGTTTGGCTAACACGCGATACGCGAATATATCAAGGTTATAGGGTTGTCCCACGTTTCAGAGGTATTTATGAGATGACTACAAGTCTCGAATATTGTGTTTGGTAGCATGATTCTGATCATCTCCATTTGTAGCCATTTTTTAGGGTGTTTTGTCCGTATGTGTTGTGTTATCACGGACCAGTTACTGCCTTTTATCGTGGCTTTTTATCGTATTTTTTGTGGCACAAGAATCTTGAAAAGTAAGGACGTTGGTTGAAGGAAATTTTGATAAGTTGTGTATTATATTGATACCTACTGCATGAGCATATTTTTGAGGTCCAGAATTAGGCGTTACTAAGATGTTTTTGGGCCGTAACCAAGGCACGTTCTCTGTTTCACATTTAGGTATATGTGTTAGGATGTACAGTGATGCGCCCCTACGATAGTTTCTACGCATAAAGAAGTAGACCCCGAATTACATGGAATTAAAATGTGGTTTGTGTATGTATTTATTGTATTTCATCAATCATTTTCCTCTCATTCTTCTCACTGGCATAATATGTTGGTGTTTGTTGTCATTTATACGCTATTTATAAGGTTATTTGCCTACGTTAATGAATGCGGATAGTTATAGTCAATTATAATTCAAGCAAATCGGCTGGCGTGAGTTCATTGATACCATGAGCTCACGTAGTCCTTTTCAGTACTTCTTCAGGCAAATGAATAAGGGGGAACCATACCAAAAAGACAAGGCTATCATGTGACTAATTTTAACATAATAATTAATGTCTAAATTCGGTTTTTCACGGACATATCGGACAGGTTTAACTTTAAAAATGAGTGCTCACCAGTTTCTTGACCCATATGCATCTAATATTCGGATGAAATTCAATCCGGTAGCCTTACATGCTTACACAGAAAAACAAAATTACCAATGTGATTATTGTTTTTTAAGATGGCCGACGAAGATTTTGTCTGAGACTAGTACGTATATACCACTCTCAGGATTTTGTATTAATACCACAGTTGTTTACTTGCTAGTCATAAATAAAAAGATCCAATGCGACTTTTCTGAACCACCTTTGCTAGCTCTTAGTTTCATAGCAATGTCATGAATTCCAAAGAGAACATAAAAGGACAAGTTTGAGTCTCCAAAAATGTGAGTGAGTCCATGGACGGTGGGACCAAGTGGGCCATAAAAATGATTCCCTTCCAACATTGTACTTTTACCCGATACCCAAATTATAGATTTTGTACCAATCTATCGAAACTAGAGCTTACATCAGTTACGAAAATGAAAATACCCGGCGAAGAATCACATTTTAGCGAAAGAGTAAAAATAATGCACAGATTAAATACAAAATAAATCAATTTCAAATGAATCTCCACATTAAATGTGCATTAAATAATCGTGATTTAGCCGACAATTTTTTTTTAATTAAGCTTATTATTATTTTTTATTATTTTTATTTTGATGAATGAAATGATGGATAATTCCAGAATCAAATGTTTAGAGACATTTTGGGAATCTCGGGTCCCAAAATGGGCCCCGGGATATCGACTTAGTCTAAGAAATGATGGGTACCATGATAAAATGTGTCCCGATGTGATTTTTTTGATGATTTCACATTTTGAGCTAAACTGCTCACAAAAGTTAGGAAACTTTTTTTAATCAAGTATATTTTTATTATTTGTTACCCTCTTTGCATCTGTTATATATCAATGGAAAGCTGAAGTGTTCCTCTTTAAAATTATACCACATTTGCAATGATTACATGTTGCTGAACTTGGCCACATGAATGAGAATGAGGCAAAGTCACAAATCAAATGTGCCAAAATTATCGTTATCTGTGCTAAAAAGTCAATAGGTAATGATCAATAATCAAACCGGTCATGCTTGAGAACCATGAATGGTTTACACAAAGATGGGCACCAGTGAGCACAAACACACACAAGTTAACCTTCATCTCTTTAGAAAACCATTATTTGGGTATTTGCAATACTGGGTTAACAATGACTCCAGGTGGAAGGTCATGAAGGTAAGTGATGAAAGGTTTAGACCTACAACTTGACATTTTTCCGAGACACGGTAAAGGGTTTGCAGTTTCAATATGCCGCGTTTAACAGATTTGGAGAGAGCCCGTGCCATTACCTATTGACTGTTTAGCACAGATAACGGTAATTTTGGCACATTTGATTTGTAACTTTGCCTCATTCTCATTCATGTGGCCAGGTCCAGCAACATGTCATCATTGACATTTGGTATCATTTTAAAGAAGAACACTTCAGCTTTCCATTGATATGCAACACAATACAGGAGGGTAATCAATAATAAAAATATACTTGATTAAAAAAAGTTTCCTAACTTTGTGTGAGCAGTTTACTTATAAAGTCTGTGTACTGTATTCCCTTTACGAAAATGCAATCACCAAAATGTGATTGCAGCAAGGTGGTACCAGGTTGCACAAGGTTGTCGCACGGTTGCGTAAGGTTGCACAAGTTTGTCGCACGGTTGCGTAAGGTTGCACAAGTTTGTCGCAAGGTTTCACAAAGGTTGTGGATGATTGCTTCAAGGTTGCGCAACCTTCTCAGAACAACCAAACTGGTTGCGCAAGGTTGTATTTTTCCAAATTTAACCTTGCGCAAGGTTGCAGAATTGATTGCGATTTTCATAAGGGACGGGTCAAACTGCAACACATTTGACGCAGAAAAAAAATGTCCAGCAATTTAGCCTAAAGAAATGAATGGACACCATAAAATGTGTACCGATTTGAATTTTTGGGATTTTTTTCACATTTTGAGCTACGTATGAAGTCTGTGTAGCTAACCGGTCAAACCGCAACATATTTGACGGAGAAGAAAAAAATCTGACAATTTAGCCTAAAAAATGACAGACACCATAAAATGTGTCCTGATTTGATTTTTTGGATATGATTTCACATTTTGAGCTATGTATAAAGTCTGTGTAGCTAGCCGGTCATACTGCAACACATTTGACGGAGAAAAAAAAATCAGACAATTTAGCCTAAAAAATGACAGACACCATAAAATGTATCCTGATTTGATTTTTTGGACATGATTTCACATTTTGAGCTGCGTATCAAGTCTGTGTAGCTAACGGGTCAAACCGCAACACATTTGACGGAGAAAAAAACATTCCGGCAATTTAGCCTAAAAAATGGCGGACACCTTGAAATGTGTCCCAATTTGATTTTTTGGATATGATTTCACATTTTGAGCTACGTATGAAGTCTGTGTAGCTAGCCGGTCATACTGCAACACATTTGACGGAGAGAAAAAAAATCCGACAATTTAGCCTAAAAATTGACAAACACCATAAAATGTGTCCTGATTTGATTTTTTGGACATGATTTCACATTTTGAGCTGCGTATCAAGTCTGTGTAGCTAACGGGTCAAACCGCAACACATTTGACGGAGAAAAAAACATTCCGGCAATTTAGCCTACAAAATGGCGGACACCATGAAATGTGTCCCGATTTGATTTTTTGGATATGATTTCACATTTTGAGCTACGTATAAAGTCTGTGTAGCTAGCCGGTCATACTGCAACACATTTGACGGAGAAAAAAAAATCTGGCAATTTAGCCTAAAAAATGACGGACACCATAAAAAGTGTCCCGATTTGATTTTCTGGATATGATTTCACTTTTTGAGCTACATATAAAGTCTGTGTAGCTAACGGGTCAAACCGCAACACATTTGACTGGGAGAAAAAGAAATCTGGCAATTTAGCCTAAAAAATGACGGACACCATAATAATGTGTCCCGATTTGATTTTTTTGATTTGATTTCACATTTTGAGTTACGTATAAAGTCTGTGTAGCTAACGGGTCAAACTGCAACACATTTGACGGAGAAAAAATAATTCCGGCAATTTAGCCTAAAAAATGACAGACCTTATAAAATGTGTCCCGATTTGATTGTTTGGATATGATTTCATTTTTTGAGCTGCGTATGTAGCTAACGGGTCAAACCGCAACACATTTGACGGAGAAAAAAAAATCAGACAATTTAGCCTAAAAAATGACAGACACCATAAAATGTGTCCTGATTTGATTTTTTGGACATGATTTCACATTTTGAGCTGCATATAAAGTCTGTGTAGCTAACGGGTCAAACCGCAACACATTTGACGGAGAAAAAAACATTCCGGCAATTTAGCCTAAAAATGGCGGACACCTTGAAATGTGTCCCAATTTGATTTTTTGGATATGATTTCACATTTTGAGCTACGTATGAAGTCTGTGTAGCTAGCCGGTCATACTGCAACACATTTGACGGAGAGAAAAAAAATCCGACAATTTAGCCTAAAAAATGACAAACACCATAAAATGTGTCCTGATTTGATTTTTTGGACATGATTTCACATTTTGAGCTGCGTATCAAGTCTGTGTAGCTAACGGGTCAAACCGCAACACATTTGACGGAGAAAAAAACATTCCGGCAATTTAGCCTAAAAAATGGTGGACACCATGAAATGTGTCCCGATTTCATATTTTGGATATGATTTCACATTTTGAGCTACATATAAAGTCTGTGTAGCTAACCGGTCATACTGCAACACATTTGACGGAGAAAACAAATCCGACAATTTAGCCTAAAAAATGACAGACACCATAAAATGTGTCCTGATTTGACTTTTTGGACATGATTTCACATTTTGAGCTACGTATAAAGTCTGTGTAGCTAACCGGTCAAACCGCAACATATTTGACGGAGAAAATAAATCCGGCAATTTAGCCTAAAAAATGAGTGACACCATAAAATGTCTCCCGATTTGATTTTTTAGATATGATTTCACTTTATGAGCTACGTATAAATTCTGTGTAGCTAACTGGTCAAACCGCAACAAATTTGATGGAGAAAAAAATTCCGGCAATTTAGCCTAAAAAATGACGGACACCATAAAATGTGTCCCGATTTGATTTTTTTGATATGATTTCACTTTTTGAGCTACGTGTAAAGTATGTGTATAATGAACTGATCAAACCGCAACACAATTGACGTATCAAATGATGTTCGCATTTCAAATTTTATCTCCAATATAAGTTTACATTAAATAATCGTGATTTAGCCGAAAAGGTGTTTTTAAGTAAGCTTATTTTTATTATTTTTGTTTATTATTTTGATGAATGAAATGATGGATAATTTTCAAATCAAATGTTTAGAGACATTTCGAGAATCAAACTATCCATTATAACAACACATCGCTAACAATGTGAGTGTGACAGTCATCGAATCTGGTTCCGCTGGGATCCTAAAGTACCAACCACATTAAACATGTCTACCGAAACCGCTCAACCAAAAACCATGCAACCCGATAACCGCAAAACCCGCGAACCGCGAAGCCCGATAACCGCTCTAGTTTTTATGTGCATCAAACTTCCAATAAAGACTAAGGGTGTCCATGTTTTTACAAATTCTTTTGATATAACATTTGAAAGGGGTGAAGTATTTGGTATTCTCGGTTTTTTATGCGTGCACAATTTCGGAGAGAAACGTAAAATTATCACTAAGAGGGTGCAAAGATGACGCATACTTGATTATATATTTGACTTGACTGTCCTCCCCGCCCCCTCCCCGCCCCCCCCCCCCCCCCCCCCCCGTCCCCCCGTGACGTGACGTGACGTGACGTGTGCTATTTTGTTCTTCTTTTACCTTGTTTGTTTGCACGCGCACGCTGTTACAAGTGACGTAAACGAATTATTACACAATTTACACTCGATGGGCGTGAAAAGAGTCAAGAGTCAACCGGCAACAGGCTGTAACTTTACATTGATGACTGACATGAAACAGAAACGGGAATCTTTGTCCATGAAATCCAACGTTATGGGCCTATAATAATATATAATGTGGGTAAACCATAATGTGTTCTTCCCGATTTTTGTCAACAATAATTATTATGAACTGTTTGTTTGGGGTATGAGTTTATGCATTGAACCTTTTGTTGAAAGAATCCAAAAGTCAACGAATAAAAAAAACACCAGTCTGTACAATTAGATAATACTTTGAACCTGAATGAGATCCAGTTAAGTCGTTAGTCTAAAAGAAACCACAAATGGTCAAATAAAATTGACAGTGAATAGACAAACTAAACAACTTTTCATATTGTTAGTGGCGTCACACATGTATGTAAACGTCGTGTGCCGTCATATAGACAATGTATACTCTTGTTGTCGGGAGAGGAGGGGGAGGGATACCCAATTTATTCTTTGACGGGTGTACACGCAATGTTTTGTCCAGGTGTTTTGTCCCGTGTTTGTGACTTTTTGCTCAGTGATGATGCAGTTAGCAAAAGGTTCAGTTTCACTGAGCAATGCATTTAAAATACGAAGACCATTTCTACCATGGGGCCCCACCCCCAGCCACGAACCGTCACCCCACTCAACCAGTCCGGTATTAGCCAAACCCACTTTCTCCCCCCCCCCCCCCCCCCCAAAAAAAAGAAGAAGAAATAAATGAATAAAACAAATTCTTTCATGTCAGAATGTCCTCAAATTGATAGAATTTGTATAAATAACGTCTACGTGTATACGTATTGTATTGGTCTTTAAAATACCTAAAATTCAGACCGATTTAAGTTTATTTTTTATAGCCACAAAAGCCAGATTTCTACAAGTCTGTACTCAGTCTATTACCAAGCACTTCAAAACTGGCAACTTGGTATGAAGGGCGCTCGCTCCGCCAAGGCCTCGCTCGCGCCTGCTGCTAATTGGGCGAGCCAACCCGAGCGGCCAACCAGCAACACTGTTTTTGCTACTGAGTTACACTGTTGTGATATAACGTCCGATAACCGGGGTCACTATAACATCGATTTATTACTATAACAAACTTAATTCTACGCCAGACGGTATGAAATTATACCCGTTTGACATCACATTGTCAATGTACAGTCCCCTATACTGTTATGAAGGTAGCTGACATGATAGCTCACGCTTAAAGCAACTACCGTTAACTCGTGCCAATTATCAGTAAACTGAATGGTTACTTTATTGGTAAAATTAGCATATGAAAAGTAGGTACGCTGTCGCTTGAAATACCCCAGCTCGAGTCTTTTGGCGTTACTAGCCAGATCCAGTTCTCTTGGCAATTTGACAAGGTTACAATTTCTCCATATTTTACACTGTAGTCTGTCATCAAGTGTAAAGGTGTAGGTGCTTGACCAGTTCGTCTGTGGTGAACTACCTTATCTAACTGTGATTTTCAATATTTGTTTTCTAATCGTAAATCGACTGAATAATGGGAAATTCCTGGATTAAAACATGTAATGAAGAAAAAGACAGCACTTTTGCATCCGCAGATTTTATCGTTACGGTGAAAACGGGAGACAGAAAGGCAGCCGGAACCCATTCCGATGTATACGTAGCTCTTTACAATACAGATGGCAACCGATCTGGTGATATCAAACTCGAATTACCGGATAGCGGTATTTGTCACTTGTGGAAGGATGGATTTGATGCGGGAAAGATTACTAGATTTCCCATCGACAATCTGCCTAATTTTGGGAGTGTGGATAAGTTGGAGGTGTGGACGGATGGAGGAGGTGACTGGTATGTGGAGGTGATTAGTGTGCGAGATGCTGCTACCGAGGAGACGATACCATTTCCTGTACATCGATGGGTCAAAACAGGAAAGAAGGTAGGGCCTACAGTTTTTACCATGATTAAGGATCAGATAGATGGTGGCAATAACTTCGATCTGCAATTAATAAGATTTAGAATGTTAACCAGGGATACTATTTAATTTGGGATAGGAAAGTCCTATACTGTATGTTCGTAGATAACAGGTCCCGTTTGCACCCGGGGGGGGGGGGGGGGGGGGGGGGGCACTCATGTATAGATAAAAGTTGTAATCATCCGTGTGAATCCACTACCCTTAACACGGATTCTCAAAGAAGGACAAATTGACCCTTAACAAGGATTGCATCTCGAAGAATCATACTCATACAGAGGATATATAGGCCCTCAAGATAGAGTTAACACTGACATGAAGGTATGAAGTAAGTGCATGATTCAGTTTTGTTTTTAAATTTATCCCTAAGGGCCAACCATTTTGGAGGCTATCTCATTGATGACGCATAACTATAATACCCCAAGCAACTCTTATCGCGGATTTGTGTTGAAAAAGACAACCTTATTCCCTGAAATTTGGCGATTTTGATACCCTTAGCACGGGTCCGCGCGGACCCGCGTTGTGGTAGAAAAAAAAACCAATTTTCCGCGTTTTCGTTCACGCGGATGATTACAACATTATACCTGACTGCCCCCCCCCCCCCCCCCCCCGGGCGTTTGCATGAATTAAAAAATGGAACAGCGTCACTTTAAGATGACGGGGACAAAATAATATGGTCGCGACATCAGGATTGATTGCAAGGATTTATGTAGATTTGCATCAAGTCCGTCATACACAAACAATGACGGTATGGTGCAAAGTGAGAAAATGAATGCAAATACATAAAATAAATAATGACACGTGAAGTATCACATATTTCAGGCTTGTAAAAACTGTCCATCACGTACGTTTTATTTCAACTTTCAAAACCGCACAATTTGTTGGGAATTTTCCCAACAATTCCGTGTAAACTTCAATTATGTCTATACCCAAAGCAGACGACAAACAGCGCCACCAAATGTATGAGCACCGCCAAAGTTAAACTTAAAAGTAGCTTCAGATCGGCAAGTTGAGTCGCATAGGCCTACCCCTGTGTCAACTGCCTGTACCTGGCACAGCGTTTAAATAAAATAAGCTTTATAGTTAAAATGGCATTGGTCAAGGTCGTGAATCGACGGCACAAATTGATTTGCCTATTTACCATGCGCCCTGAACCAAATCAGTCAACATAAGGCCCCAAAAAAGGTTTATTACAAAAGAAACCATAAAAAAGGTTATATGCGAAATGTATTTTATTTTCACAAAATTAAGAAATGCTATGCGAAATGTGGCATATTTTTTTAGCATTAGACGGGCTCTGTGGAGAAAATGAAGATAAGTCCAATAAATCACGGGCGTCAGTTGTTTTTCTTGAGTTTAAATACTGTTTTAATACTGAAAAAAAAACAGTCCATACAGTAACAACAAGGCTCACACCATTATTTTGAAAAGGTTATAGAAAAAAGAAAATAGGTTCACCTCGAACCATTGTGGAAATATCTAATGCATAGATCAACTGTGGGAAACGTATTAGCTTACATTTTACCTTTGATAATTGACAATTGTCATAATTTCACACTGTTGTTGCGTTATTATCTATCTAATAGAACCCGAGGAACCAGGGTGATGACCCTTATTAGGCTATTCCAGTTGAAACCCAAGTTAATCCCTTATGGAAGAAATGACCTTAATCTCTCTGATTTTTCATATTGGAGATATTTATATCATAATAAAACTAAAACTGTGCTGATTACAGAACTGTTTCGATCATCTTTCTACGAATACAAAAAAAGTTACGAGTGAATGATGATTGTGATGTCATAAAAAGCTACAAAACAGGAAATCATGAAAGCAGGCCAAAAAGATACATAGTTCAATAGAAAAACATTACAAGGTTAATTAGAAAAGTGACTTAAGTAAGTTTTTGAAGGTGAAATGTCATTACAGATGATGGCACAAAATATGGGGAAAAGAATCTTAACCTTTTTTTCTCTTTTTTTTAAACATTTTACCCATAATCCCTAGTTCACATTTTACGACATCTGATGGGTTTTCACAGATCGCATCACATATGGTTTCGATTCCCCCGAACCCGAAGAGGTCTTGTAATCGAATACAAATTAAATAAATCCCAATAAATTACCCCGAATGGGTGAAATTCCCCCAATGGGGGTCATCAGAGGTATGTGGGGCCCTGCTCCCCCACGACACTGGGAACAAACTACAGGCTGTCCCAAAATGATTAATACCCATCGATACCCAAAGTTCATTAATTTTTGTCATCATCGAAATCAACGGGATTAGATCCGTTGGTTTTTGCATCATCTTTGTCATACTGTACTATTTCATTAGAATTTTAGATCATGAATATCGGATTTATCAAACTCAAGATACGCTCCATTATGTAAGACATGGTGATTTCACCTTTTTGACAAAGTGCTAAAAAATGTGTGTGTGTTATTATATAGCTTGTTTGAAAGAAACTCGTGTATTCTCATAATCTCTTGTCTACTAAATAATATAATCTTGTGTGTCTTCCTGTTGTAACTGTTATTAGTTATGGGTGATCAAATCATTTATAATTCTTCTCTTTATTCAATTAAAAGGGTCAAAAAAGTTTGTCACACTTGAGTGACCCCATGCATTGTTTTATTTGACAAGTGTTTAGGGACTTCTAAATGAAGTGGTATTTGGTGAATCACCAGTGGCTCAGATTTCGTGAGGTTAAACAGTAAGGGACTATATTATTTTTACCAAGTTTGTAGGAAAATACATCCCCAATATGAAAAAGAAGTCTAAGCCACTGCTAATTACTCATGACCATGTCTTTATCTGTTTAAATGTCCCTAAAGTTTAGAAACAAAGCTTGTGGTCGCTCATGCGTGACAATCCATTTTTACTCTTCAAATTGAGTCAAAATGAAGAATTATTAATTAATTATTAATGGTTTGAACAACCATACGATACAATAGCAGTTTAAAATAGAAAGGAACCAAAGATATTAGCAGACAAGAGATTAAGAGAATGTATAAGGTTTCTTTCAAACAAGCTGTTTAAAAACACATTTTTTTGCACTTTGCCAAAAAGGTGAAATCACCATGTTTTACACAATGGAGTGTAACTTCAGTTAAATAAGTTCGATATTCATGATCTAAAACACTAATGAAAGGGTATAGTATATCAAATATGATAATAAAAAACCGGATCTAATTTCAATGATTTTGATGATGAAAAAAAAAATTGAACTTTGGGCATCGATGGGTACTAATCATTTTGGGACAGCCTTACATGTGTATACATGCAGCTGATCATGCGGTAGATAACAAATACATGTAGGTGAATAGATGTTATTGTTAAGGGCTGTCTGTATTTTGAATAAAGACCTCAACAAAAGAAGGTCATACACTTTGTAAAGGTTCTATAGAGTGAAATCCGTCAGTGTTTGACTTATTAATACAACAAAAACTGTTTATTATTGCCTAGAACTATCCCTTTTCTACCATTTAGCCTCATAAGAAATTTTACAAACGCCGTATTAGGCCAACAACAAAAAAAGAGTTGACTTGCCCTTTCCGACCGACCCGAATTTTCGGAAATCTATAGGGTCGCTATTTATTTTATTTGTTTTCAAAAAAAAAGAGACGAAAAAGAATGAAAAAAAAAGAAAAAAGAAAGAAGCACATAACAATAAAGAAAGATGAAAACGTGTTTTTGAGTAGTATCTGCTTGTTTAAAAATAATTTTAAAAAAAATTAAAAAATTAAAAAAATTAAAAAAGTCTTTAATTAAAAAAAAAGTGTTTTTGTGCATTAAACATGTTAAATTTTCAAAAAATTTCAAAAAACAAAACAAAAATCCGACGGTCCGACCCTGACTTTGACCCTGAAAGGGCAAGTCTTTTTGGCCTTACCTTAAACACACGAACATAATCTATCACACACACTATACGACTAATTGCACCACTGCATGCAGGGTGCGAAGTTAATTAATTTATTTATTTTTGCAAATTAACTTGACACTTTAGTTTGCTTCAGAGTTGATAACGGTCCGGTATTTTAAATTAGTCACGTGACTATTTCATGATCAAAAGAAAAGGAACAATAAAAGTTAGCTAAAGTCGCTTGAACGACAAAATTGGGTCGGTCATTGGGTTACGAAGCTTCATAAAAGAGAATCCTTACAATAATTTTGGGGGCCGTTTTTCCCTTTTGGTATATTATTATATTTTTGTGTGTGGAAGTGTACCTTCCTATTTTTGTAAAATTCGGTTTTTGTAAAGAGAATTAACAGACTACTAACTTGTTACTCAATATTCCGTTTGAACGAATAGTTTGTGTGGTTTAAATAAATAGATATATGAGCATTTTTATTCATAAATGCATGGGCTATAAATTGAGGATTTTAAACTTTGGATGGAAGCGTGGTGTTTGGGTTTTAATTCTTGACACCTAGAGTTGATATACGTTCAAGAACTGATATTTAACTTACAAAAATGTAATGAAAAGACACTTAAACTGAATATGGTTATCCAGCGCTATTGGTTTGGGGATAATTTAATTTAGTGAATCAGACGACGCTGGACACGGGCGTATTCACGAATATTCAGGTTAAAATATGCGAACGAGGTTACGTGATCAAGTGAATGGGACGAACGCTTAACAACGGATTAAATTCAAAAAATGATACTGACACTGGAGGTGGTTATCCAACTCCAGCGGTTGTAGGATGAAATAATTTAGTTCCAACGTGTGATGAATTTTATGGGGTCAGATAATCCAAATCCTTTTTTACATTAAAACCAACGGAAATTCAAAATTAACGGCCGTTCGTGTCCATCGTCGTCTGTGAATGGGAGTAACAATAAGGGTGCCTCTATCGGTTGGTCAGTCAGAGAGAGTTGTTCATAAAGAAACAAGGAAATTGAAAAGGGACTAACGCAGTCAACTATAACACCTCTATTGAATTATCAGGCTAAATATTACTTGTGCCACTTTCAATTTTAATCAATAGATGAAACTGAAGAAATTTGATGCTCAACTACCCCAAGATGACGAGGAGGTCGAGTTACGACAAACCGAACTGGAAAGAAAGAGATCCGAGTACGAATTCACAATGAGAGAGGAAGGGCCAATGCCTCTACTCAAGGAGCTTCCAGAAGATGAATCTTTCTCATTTCATGATTACCAGGTATAGTTGATATACATCTAACAGAAACAATTCCTGATCAGGTGCTTTTATGTTTTAGTTAATTCAAAATCGGTACCGAAAATGTGAGATATCCAAACAAGCCAGAACATTTCTTCTTTCGTAGTTTGACACCTTTATACAAATGTTTAAGTGGATACTTACACTCTCAGCAAAAATGGTTCGGAAAGGGTTCTTTGAGTAAGCTCGGGGTTCGATGTAGAACCTTCTGCACGCAAGTAACCTTCAATGGTTCTAAGAAGGATACAAATGGTTCCAAATCCAGAATGAAAGGTTCTTCCTGAGTCAATGGTTCCTTATAACCCTAAAATACGAAAAAGGGTTCCATGAAAGGCTGTGAGAGTTCTTTATAATGACTTGCACTTCAGAACTATTTGACACACGGGTCCCAGCCAACATCGATCGTGGGCCCACAGTGGGTCCTCATGGGACCCTTAATATGTGCTCACTTTGGCCTGTATACGGGCCAAAGTGGACAAAATATTAAGGATCCCATGAGGGTCCACGGTCGATGTTGGCTGGGGTATGCATCGGCTTCTTTAAAATTAACACCATGGAAAGTAGATTTCGTAAGGATTTATATATCCATTTTATTAACATGATTAATTCAAGACGTCACTCACTTATAGTGATTGTTCACAAACCAGATACATGCATTATATTAATGAAGTAAATTAGTAAAGTATGAAAACAGTAAAATAAAATGGTGCTTGAAACAATCTATTTCTAAATATTTCTAAAGAATCCTAAGGGTTCTATAATAACAAAACTGAAGAACTTTTTTGGTTCTTTAAAGAACCTTTCAAGAGGGTTCTTTAACCCTGAAGAACCCTCAGGGTTCCATATAGAGGACAAAACTGAAGAACCTTTTGGGGTTCTTTAAAGAACCTTTCAAGAGGGTTCTTTAACCCTGAAGAACCTTTAGGGTTCCATATAAGAGGACAAAACTGAAGAACCTTTTTTGGTTCTGTAAAGAACCTTTCAAGAGGGTTGTTCAATGAAATGGTTCTTGGGAAGAACCCATGAGGGTTCCATATGGAGGACAACGTGAGGAACCATTTATGGTTCCAAGTTGAACCTTTTTTGCTGAGAGTGTATAAAGTTATGATGTTATAATTGACCACGCCTTAAAAAGTTGTAGACATTTGTCTTTTATAGGATATCATTTCTTATTGTATGCTACGCAGTGATAATTTGTATGTAATGAATTACAGCTCACTATTGTCTTCATAAATACCTGATTGCTTTCGATAGCCAACACAAATCAAGGAAATCCATAGAAAAATGATATGGCCACAATTTTCTTTCATTAGGTACTTTTAAAAAATCTGAATCTAAAAGTATCTACTTTATCAAATTTGACACCGATTACTGTTTTGTTTAATTATCTAACCTTAAATCGCCTTGGCAAGGGACGTTTTGTGTTATGGGTATATAAGTAGTTTAAGGTATATATTATGCATTTAGAGCTTATCTCTGGCAAGTAAATGATGTGGGTGCACCACACCAAATAACTTCCCCCATTGAAATACGTGTAAAACGGCCATATTTCAAGACACCTTTTCTACCCTCCGGTTACATATGGCATACTTGTCACCTAATGACCATTTTCAGTAAAGTCTCAACTTTAATTTAAGCCTTGTTTCATTAGCGGCGGCTATCAAGCTATAGATGTTACGGACCCGCAAACTGGCATGTCTGTTCACCATTTAGCCAGGTGCTTTGGGCACTATTTAGTTCGATAAACCAAAATTCGTATTTTATCATTGTAGGTGCGATGGATATTCTAAGGCGTATAATATGAAATTTCATGATTTTGAAGTAATTAAGAATCGTATCGCCCTGTAACTTGAAATGTATGTACGATTTATGATCAGAAATGTAAATCTGCAGGAAAACCTACTTTTAATATACCTTACATAAATACATTTAATCAAGCAAAATGTTAGACATATTAAAGCAATAACTTGAGCTTTACCTTTACTCCTTCACCATTTGCTTTGCTATTTATTTTTTGATCATTAGCCTAAATAATTGTTAGTTTCTTTTTTAAAAAGTGGCCCTTTGATTCCTTATTTTCAAAGACGCACGATACACCCTCCATCCAATCAACCAATAGGCTTATGACAATACAATTACAACTATTACATAAATGAAAATGTATTTTTGGAAAACATGCATTTTTTTGGATGTCGGGACTATGTTATTCTATTAAACATATATTATTCACATAATTTCGTTTAATCTTTTCAACAGTCGGAGATTGTTAAACGCAAAGTGTTACTTGTGATGACGTGTAAATTTGTCAGCATTACAAGCGGTAGATGGAGGACACTAGAGGATCTTGGCAATATTTATAATGAAACACTACCAGTTCCAGCGGTGAGTAAAAGTAACACTTCTCAGTCAATTATAAAACTTGTTTTAATCGAGCTACAAAATTAAATTGAATTCAAAAATCAGAATGAAGCTCAACGTTTCGTTGTTGAGGTTGCTTATTGATAAATTGAATGAGGGTAATATAAGGAAAGAATGTAAACCGATGACCATAATATTTGACCCGTCACATCAATATAATAATAATCATAATAATAATAATAATAATAATAACGCTAATGATAACCATAAGGGGAATAAGTACATGAGATTAACTAACAATAACATTCATTTACATAAATTAATTAATTATGCTAATTTATTCCAAATATTCACAAAATTTGCATAATTTGTACGACGGGCTGTCTTTAGTCACTGTTAGAGACAGCCCGTCGTACAAATTATGCAAACTTATTGAATATTTGAATAAATTTGCATAATTAATTAGCTCATGAATAGTAATTTACTTTGTTATTTATAACGGAATAAAGCGCATTATTGTTTATGAAAGAAATTACGTTTAGGGGAAACATTATTTTCGCCCTAACGTAATAATGAATGAATAACAAAAACCTCTTTCCCCCTAAGGTACCTTTAAAGGTAATAACACTAACACTAGTAATAATAATAATAATAATAATAATTAATAACACTAATAATAATAATAATAGTTGTATAGCGCCTAACATCGAGATCCGTAAGCGCTTGAACATAAAACATAATAACAAACAAATAATGGATTTGGGCTACAATTAAAAAGCCATTGTGAACAAATGAGTCTTTAAGGATTTCTTAACTGAAATATAGTCTCTGCATTTTTCACATGAAGTGGAGCTGCAATATATACCTCTTTGGGGTCTTTTATCAAATGTATGATTTTAACATCATTGACACATGCACAAATCAAGCTTAAATTGATACCTCATAATTGGAATCAAGCCTTAAGAGAATCAGGCCATGATGAACAGAAGCTTAGCGTTTCCTTTTAATTTATTTTCATTTTTCAAGATTTTTTTTATAGTTTTTACTTCATATCTAGTGACTAGTAATACCGACAAGAAGTTTGTTTTGTTGTGACGGATCATATATTATAAGCGACAATGTTAGCACTTTCTACGCGGCTGTTGGTTTTACCAAATACAAAATAGATTTTTCAGAAACCTTTCTCAAATGTCAAGTTCTATTTGAAGGATTACTGAACCAATACTAGTCATGTTTGTACTTATTTTAATGCATTTCTCATGGTGATTCCAAATATGGTAATGGGATTCAATAATGTTGACATATTTGAAACATTTTGTGACATTTTGGAATGTCGGCTGCAGCTGCCTGCCGCGTGGAAAGTGTTAACACCTTCCACGCGGCAGTCGTCGTCTGCATGCAGACAACAGTTCCAAACATTTCACCAAATGTGTCCAAAAATGTCAAAATTATTAAATGTTATCACCATATTAGGAATCACCATCAGTATTGCATTGAAATAAGTACAAACATGCCTAGCATTGTTGGTTCAGTAATTCTTGAAATAAGACTTCAAAAGTTGGGAAAGGTTTATGAAAAATCTGTTTTGTATAATAATAGCCGCGTGGAAAGTGTTAACACCAACCTTGTTATTCACAAGTATGAGTGTTTTTTGGTTTCTAGTAAAGAAAGAGAGTGTCCCCTAAAAGTGAGTCCAACAACAGTACGCGTGGTTAAGAACTGATACCTTTTCAAATAAAGCAAGCACTTCATTATTTTTAACACTTTCAACGCGGCAGTCATCTCCGAAATGGCATACATGGAATCACCATGATAAATGCATTAAAATAAGTGCACACATGCCTAGTTCAGTATTTCTTGCGATAAGACTTTAAACTGAGTTGGGAAAGGTTTTTTAAAAAATCTGTTTTGTATAATAATGTTAAAACTAGTATAGGCGCGTGGAAAATGTTAACACCAACTTTTTTATTCACAAATATATAAGGTGTGTCTTTTATTTCTACACCTTTTCGTTTTTTATTTCAGAGACCTGTGTCTGTTTTGGTAAAATCTTTTGGTTCTGGACAGCCGGGGTTTTTTATTCGATTTTGCACAATTTTCTGAACTTTCTCGGTTTTAGATACCTCTTTCGGTTTTACATACATACCGCCCTCTAACTTTATGCTTCCAAATATTGTTTTCTTTGTAATATCAGGGAATGGAGAATTGGAAGAAGGACCGGAATTTTGGTGCACAACGATTGACCGGAAGCAATCCTGCTATGCTGAGACTTTGCACAGAAATACCACACAAGTAAGTACGGGAATAGGCATATTAGTTTAGCGAGTCAGCAGAACATGAAAAAGGCTTTTAATTAAGCATGCTTAGCGATTAAAAAAATACCACTCTGTTCTAAAGGCCCGATCGACACCTTTTGTTTAATTTTTTTAAAAAGAAAACAATGAGATTTTTTGTTTTTAATTTTTTGACAATTTTTGTGGGGAAATTGATTTTTTTCCTTCAAAATTTGTTGAAAACAGACCGTCTCTGATAGGGAGCACAACGCTATTTCGCTCTCCGTATCAGTATCAATATCAGTTACATTTGTACCCCACGATATCGTGGGTTTCTGTCACGCATGACACGTATCGGAAAATCGATCGCAAGTAAGTTGTTTAGTCGAGCTCTATTAGAAATAAGAAAAAGGAACACAGAGAAATATAAATGTTTTTATTATTTTTTTAATAATGAAAACAAGAATCTAAGAGCTCGTACGATAAAAGCCGTGATTTTTTGCACATCTCTATGGTAACCGAAATAAATTGGCAGTTACATAACCTCAATCGCATCCGTAAACATCTTGATACTGAGACGTGTCACAACATTGTTCGCACTCTCATCTTATCAAGACTGGATTACTGCAACTTTCTCCTGTATGGCATTGACAAAAAGCATCTTAATCGTCTTCAAGTTCTACAGAATAAATCTGTTCGTCTCATTTTCAGGCAACCTAGTCGTTTCAGGCAACCTAGTCATTTTCAGGCAACCTAGACCTAGCTTCCCCTCTCCTCCATTCTCTTTACTGGTTACCAATCGCTCAAAGATTTCAATTCAAAGTCCTGCTTCAGACTTTCAAAGCCTGGCATTTCAAATCTCCTGATTATCTGTTCTCATATTTTCAACCTCGTACTCTAAAAACTCTAAATTCTCAGCGCAGCTAAAAAATATGTTCCTATAAGAAACATAAGAGAAATACTACATCATGGCTGTCACATGAAACCATCAACTTAGCAGATAAAAGACGCCAATTGAAGGAAGCTGGTCTGCAAGGCAGTAACCTATACAGAAGAAGTGAGGTTCAATTTTAATGAGACGTGCATTGGATGATTGGCCAGGGGGCTAGGCACAGATGGTGTGGGAGAGCCTCTCATAATTGATGGTAATGAGGTGGAATTCATCTCGAAATTCAACTTTCTTGGATCCCTGATTACCAAAGAGGGTGGTTGCAGCCAAGAAATTAGACACCGTTTAGTAATGGCTAGATCAGCAATTTGGTCAACCTAAGCAAGATCTGGGCTGACAGAGGAATAACCAGAGCACTAAAAACCAGGCTTGTCCAAGCCCTTGTATTTCCAATTGCCATGTATGCCTCTGAGACGTGGACCCTAACAAAAGCTGACAAAAACAGAATAGCTGCTTTCGAGATGTGGTGTTGGAGGAGTATCCTTCGCATCTCATGGACAATGAGAAGGACCAACGCCAGTATTATTGAAGAAATCGGGATGTCTAAACGACTTCCTCATGCTATCAACACCCAAATGCTGAGCTACATTGGCCATATCTCACGTCGCGAGGGTAACAACCTAGAGAAGATGATCATGCAAGGCATGATTGAAGGGAAGAGAAATAAAGGCAGACCTCGTTCCCGGTGGATTGATCAAATAAAACTGTTTACTGGACAACCTCTAAGTGTTATAAATATTTTAAACAGGTTCGCCGTCGTGGGTAGAAAAGAGACAATAATAGGAAAACGATCTCGCCTGGGAGTCGAACCCAGGATCGGTTGCTTGCTTGGCAACTGCCTTATCCATTGGGCCACAAGACCTCGCATGGTAAAGCATCTGAAATTCAAACCTAAGCGATCTCGTTTCCCCTCTACGTGATTGTTACTCCTTTGCTGAAATCTATATCTATGGCGTAGTATCTGTAAGGTCACGAGCTGTCAGTCATGATAGGACCGAACCAACCAACCAACCAACTCTAAAGACCAATTACACATTACGCTCCGACTTGGCTATTTTACCTTTGAAGTCCCTCGGTCCAAAAACATGCTGGTGACCGCGCCTTCTCTGTGGCAGGGCCTCGCCTTTGGAACGAGCTTCCGATCAATATTCGTGGTCTTGGTAGTTTGAGTGTGTTCAAGGGTCACATCAAGTCGCATCTTTTCCTTCCTTGCTCCTAGTCCTTTATAAATCTCATTATTATTATTATTTTATTAAGGGACCAGATTTACGGCGTTTTTCAAAAATACAATGTATTGTGGTGCTGTGTTTAAACTTTTCTTAGTCACTCCCCATGGGCTTCTTGGGCTTTGGACGTAAATGGTGGCCAATTAAAAAACTGCTCTACGTTTTAATTCGCTAGTGATTTGATTTTTGAAAAATTACAATTATGCTACCAATGCTTTTTTAACTAGTGGGTAAAAATGCCGCTGAAAATGGGAGTAATAGTTTTGGCACCTACTAGGCTCAAGAATGTTGCAGCAGTATTGTGTAACGCATACAATCAATATTTACTCTTTATAGCTTCAAGACTTTTGCATTGTTTCTGTAGTAAACATGGTAACTCCCAAATATATGTATTCAATCATAAAGTAAGGGTTTTTTGTTTTATTCAACAGCTTGCCAGTCACGGATGAAATGCTGCAACCCATTATGGATGGAATAACAATCGAAGAAGCGATCGAGAAGAAAAAATTGTACCTGATGGATTACACAATCCTTCAAGATATACCGTGCCCTCCGGGTCATACGGTACGTTATGTTCTTTTGGATGGGGCATGTATATGTAAAATATCTAGCGAGAAGCTGAGCCAACATTATCATCATCATCCTTCGGCCACCACACACTTTCTCCATGAGCTGCGGACTTTACAAAACGGAAACCTTAGGATATACACATTTAATTGATGAAAATAGAATTAAGATTGGTCAATTCGTTTTTAAAATATACGCGTTTAGAGAAAGGTATGTCGAAAACCTGCTCAACCGATTTGACGGTAAATTATGGTAGGTTTCTGGGCAGCCCAGTTCACCACTAAAACTTGCAACTATTGACGAGGTTGTAGTATTACTTTCTCACCATGGATTGCAATCGATCACGTTTATAGAATCAGATTTAATGCTTCCTGACTCATTCAGGAAGCATTCAATCGCCCAAATTCAATTGTGAATAAATAATCAACATTGTTAAATTGGTTTTGAAATCACGTGTGATCAAGGAGATATATCGAAAACCAGTCCACCTGATTTGTAAGAAATTTAACGCTACGTTGCCAGATTGCAAAGCAGCCTTAGGATTCAATATGAACTGTAATAAAAATTCCATTGACATGGAATGGGGGCGATCCAAAAGAAAGAAGCATGTTTTGTAACCATTTTCTGAAGCATCTGTTGCAAACCAAAATACCATGAAATGGTGTACCGTATGTATTTTCCATAATTCAAACCAAAATACAAATCAAAACACCCCAGTCCAAAATAGTACAG
>CM069454.1:25876534-26163403 GCA_035610835.1 Ophiura sarsii | reverse complement strand
CAACTCATTTTTTGTCTTCATTTCTTGAACGATCTTGGGGCTTTGTTGGTTCAATCACTGAATTTTGGATATTCTTATGGTCAACTATATATGACTGTTCGTCTGTCGGTTTCATTAATTCCCCAAACCTGGCAAAAAAATCCAAAACGGATAATATTGACCGTCCCATATCTTTGTTGTTGAACATTGATAACAAAATAGGCACAAAAAGTATTGCTAAAAGGATTAAACAAACATTTTACCCAGTTATTTATTGTGAAGATCAAAGAGCATTTGTCAATGGTCGATTATTGTTGAAAACATTAGATTAATTGATGATGTTATAGAATATTCAAACAAAAATATCAAGTATGTTATTTTTTGCTGACCTGGAGAAAGCTTTTGATTCTGTGGAGTGGAACTTTATGTATGCAACTTTAAAAACACACACAATTTTGGTCCTAACCCTATATCTTGGGTAAGATGCTTCTATAGTAGCCCACAGAGTTGTGTAATTAATTAGGGAATTTCCTCTGGCTGGTTTAATTTGACCACAAGGTGTTCGCCAAGGGTTGTCCTTTATCAACAGCATCATTTGTTCGTGTTATTGAAGTTCTAGCGTTAGCAAACGAAAGTGTGATAGCATTACTTTTGCCTAGCGGGAAAGAACTAACATTTTCTTTTTTGCTGATGACGCGACTTTTTTCTGGCTGATGAGAAATCTGTAAGTCATTTAAAAGTACTCATGAATCCAATTTGGTAGGCTCTCGGGATTAAATGTAAATATGGAGAAACTGAGCTTTTGAAATTAGGTCCCTAATAAAAATGATTACATTCCTATTGGCGATATTAGACCAGCTAGAGGACCAGTAAAGTATTACGAATACTAGTCGGGCATGATCATGAGAAGTGTTATGAGTATAATGTACAGCCAATAATGTCAAAACTTAAAGACAAATTGGACTTGGCGTAGTAGGACTTTTAAGTCCCTACTACGCCATATGTCCAATTTGTCTTAAAGTTTAAGGCTTAGGGGGTGTGGACCCTCAGGTGTAGCCTCCGTAAAACTGCCATAACTTCTCTTCATTATTCCTTTAATCTATATAAAGTTATACAGTTTTTGCAGAAAAGGGTTCAATGAATCCAACCATGATCATGAAATTGACAATTTATGGAAAAAATTATATAAAAACACGTTTTTTGACCCATTTTAGGTTTGGAAAAGATAACTCAAATATTTTGTGTCAAATTTTGTCATACTAGTTTTATTATATTCCTGATTAACATTCCTTAGGAATGATTTTTGTTTTTTAAATTTATATCTTCGTACCGCCCTAACATATAACAGCTTCACCGAAATATACCAGCAACATTTGGGAGCACCAGCCGAGATTTGAACCCGGAACCTTCCGCACAAATGTTAAGCGGTAGACCAATAGAGGACTTCCCCGTCAGGTATATGACACTATCACACCTATACCTCGTGACAGTATCGCCTATTAACACTCAACTGCCCGATAAAGTCGGAATGAACTTGATAAAGAAATCCCAAAATGGGTGGAGACAGTGTTGATCACATGATAAGTCACTGTTTAGCACCAGTATAGTGATGTGTGTGATCAACACTGCCCTCTTGAGTCTCTTACAATAAATAATGTTAGATCGAACAAAACAATAACAACGGAATTGGTACAGGACCCGCCCAAAGCAATATCGAAAACGGCTCAGACTACACTGGCCGGACATTCATACATGGAATAACCGGTATCGCGGCTGAAGAGGGTAAATTCACTGCGTTCCATGTCTCATCATATTAGGACATAAATTATGTTATTCAAGAAGATAGGTAAGACAACATCAAGTAATATCATTTGATATATTACAATGCTAGTGTGTCTAATACATGTAGGCCACATTTTGGGTATATCCTTAATGTAAGACATTCATTCATAAGTTAGTCTAAGTGTCAAGACCCGAATAGACGGAAAATAATCCTTTAATCCGTCAATGGAGGATTTTGTGCTATAAGTTAATTCCATGCTGTCTTACACCAAGGATAAACCTTTTACCCAACCTAACACAATATGATAGCCTTTGTATGTGTAAAATAACACTAATTGATGTTATTTAATGTTTTGACTCTCCTGTATTTTATTAACTGTCACTGATTTATTACGGTGTTATACTAGCCTGGTATCAATTATGGCACCGGTCACCCCCCCCCCCCCCTCCCCCCCCCTCCCCCCCCCCCCCCCCCCCCCCCCCCCCCCCCTCCCCCCGAAGAAACCATTATAATGGAGTCTAAACCCATGTACCACTGGGCTTGCGTTCATAGGAACAACTATTACTACATGTATAGCTGAATGGCAAAATGCCGGACATTTGCATTCAGTTTCCGGTTATCATAGTATCATATCCGTTTTGAGTATTTCCGTTGAGTATTGGAAACAAAACAAATACGTGTAGTACACACACAGTATTTTTTAGCACCATCCTATAGTAGACCAGCCAAAAGCAATAAACCCGTTTAAAATAATTATCGCGGCATTTTTTGTTACAGTTTGACATCTCTCCCCTAAAACTTCCATTCATGGTCCTTACAAATATTCAGGGTGTTACCAAAATTAATATTAGTATATTAAGCATAGGCCTATTAAGGGGACATTTAAGATGGCATCCAAAATGTATGATGAAATGAAAGTATAGTTTTAATAGGATGTATGTGTACTACTAGAAATTCATATCCAGCAAAGAATACAGGGTGAATCAAAAGCAAATTGGGCACGATTTAAAACGGTCATTTGACTTTGATGCGTGCATTGAACCATGTAATTGTTGTTGTCTGTATAACGTTGTTAATCTAGTTTATCCTCCCAAAAAATGAAAGTAATCGACTGTATAATAAGCAAACTTGTTAAGACATGAATATTACTGCAGCATGATGATATGGATTTGCCTTTTCATTTGCCAACTCGGTATCACTTATTAATCACGTATATTATAACACAAGAACTGTTTATTTGTGGAGTGGAAACTGTTTAATAAGTTTAAAAGAGTCCAAAGCTAATCTTTTTGGAGTGGATTTCATTTCAAAGAGCGAGAGCAAGATTGTTTGATGGACGTATCCCAGAGTGAAAGAATGAATTTTTACAATTAATGTGATTATAATAATCATTTTAGCAAAACCAATATACAGTGTGTAAATCCCATTGGAATGGCGAAAAACGCGTTCAGTTTATAACACTTGCCACAGTTTGCTTAATTTTTCAGTCGATTACTTTCCTTTTTTGGGAGGATAAACTATAAAGTTTAACGGCGCGTTATACAAACAAACAAAATTCCATAGTTCAATGCACGCATCCAGGTCCAATGGCCGTTTCAAATCGTGCACATTTTTTTTTGATTCACCCTGTATAAGTCGGTATATCATGTACTTGCTTAATTGCTTAACACTTTCCACGCGGCAGGCGGCTGCAGACGACATTCCAAATTTCACAAATTATTGTCAAAAATGTCAAAATTATTGAATTTCATTACCATATTTTGAACCACCATGAGAAATGCATTGACATAAGTACAAACATGCCTAGTTTTGGGTCAGTAATCCTTGAGATAGACTTTGAAAATTGTGAAAGGTTTCTGAAAAATCTGTTCTGTGTATGGTAAAAATAATAGCCGCGTGGAAAGTGTTAAGATCATTACGGTATCACTTGCGGTATCACTTGCCAATGCTTGTGGTCATTAAATGATCACTGACGGGCATTGAATGATCACATGGGGTAATGAAATGATCACCCAGGTCATTAAACGATCACTTTGAGTCTTTACATTCATTCATTCATTTTATTTATTGTAAATATGCCAAACACTTTGTGTGGGGGAGTCCTAGGGATGCAGAGAAGAGTCCTCCGAGATATGCTTCTAATTCACTATGGCCATGGGTTTTGCAATCACTACCCAAAAAGGTGCACATGGTGGCGAAAGCACTAAACTGTCATGAACAGTCAGTGTTAATTGTGTTGGTTTTGGAAAAAAATCTAACAATGGAATTATGTTTTAATGAAATGGCATAAGGGAGCAGTTCCATTTATACGCGATAAATTTATCGCGACTGTATCGGGGCCTGATATGTTTTGGACCCGATGTTTTTCAAGTTGATACGCGATAAAATAGTCATCAGGCCCCGATAAAATAGACATCGGGGCCCGATACGAGGCCTCTGCCATACCCTGGGGTATGTTTAGCAAATAGAGCGGGACATTGTTTAGCAAATACACGAGGATAATACAATTTACGTTAAACATCCATAATCAATAACATTATCTCTAAAAACATGAAATGCTGAATTTGTACCTTACAACTAGAATAAATAACCCGAAGCTCTATTTACATACCGACCACTTATCTTTCGTTATATTTAAACAAGCGGTAATACGCTACTCGATAAATAATCCTTTGCTACTCGCAACTGTACGCGCTAAAAATCTCATCGGGGCCTGATAAAAAACTCATCGGGGCCCGGAACATTCTCGCATTTTTTATCGCGTACAAATGGAACTGCTCCCTAAACATTCATAGCCTGTACGGTATGTGACCTACAATATACCGTAGTCCATTAATCAAGTGTGAACTATCTTTTAAAGGTGTTATATAACGTCTTTTTACGTTACAGATTCAAGATGGCTAACCAAATGTCTAGGACTATCAACCTCTTCAAAACTGATCCTTCCAATTCGATTAACGAGCTGTATCGGGAAGCCGTTACTACCGGATGTGCGCCGGCAAACTATTGCAAAGTTCAAATCCTCGGCGATGAAAGAGTCGGTAAAACAAGTCTCCGGAAGAACTTGATGGGGGAGAAATTTGATCCAGAACAACCAAGTACAGTTGGTATTGATACCAGAATGTGCAATGTGAAAGAAGTTGATGAAACTTGGTGTGAAATTGATGTCGCAGAGCGTCGCGAATTCAGTGATATCGTCTCTTGGTTTTGCTCCAAGGCATTCTGGAGAGACACTCAAATGGCTCGTATAAAACTTGAAAGTATCCTGTACGGTGTGTTTACAATTTGCGTCATTCTTATCTTGTCCTATGTAATCATGACAGTTGGTCAAGAGATACCAATAGCCAGTGGTCTTAGCGGTGTTTTGTGGGTAGCATGCATAACCCTCTTGGTAACTAAACAAGTTCGGTTTTATTCATTTCTATGTCGAGTTGCTGAATCTATCATAATCATGAACACGCTGAGATATCTGATGATTGTGAGCGGGCTTCCGAAAATCTTATGCGGTTGCACTGGTTTATTAATTACAGTAGGAGCAGGCATAGCAGACATTTTGCAAACGCGAACGGGACGTAGCGTTATTCTGGCTGTGCAGCTTGTATCAATTTCATCAATAAATAAAGATGACAGATGGCACTGGCAGGATCATCTGTCTACAGAAGATAAACTGATTTCAGCTGCGGGCTTCATAATTGGTCGACAGTTCTTACCACTATTTGAATATTTGAGTCGAAAGCTACCTGTCAGAGTTTATGTAGCGGGGAAACTGGCTCAACTGTCGCGGCTATCTAAAGACATATTGGCTGGATCATTTTTGGTTTCATTTTCCATCTGTTTTTCTGTGGTATTTATTCACCAACACTCGGCAATCATGTTCATGCGCGTTGTCTATTCTGGGCTTGGTTTCGCCATTGGACTTGTTCTTGGAGACCGTTTGTGTGCATCCCCACTGTTCAATGTACTGATGAAACATACTTGGTTGTCGCTACCCCCTCAACTCCTCTACGGGTGGATTCAAGTGAAGCTTTCCGGTAGAGATCTCCCGTTCCAAGCGGGTGATTACCTGAAGATTCTTCAAAGTGGACTCGTACCATTAATCATTGCCGACATGTATAGGAATCATCTACTCGATTACAATCAAGCGGCAGCTAAAGTTGCACAACACGTGTTGCGGCAATCTAAGAAAGAAGAAAGGTTACCTTTGAATCTAAGCTTATGGGACTTTGCTGGGCAGGAACTCTACTACAACACGCATCATACCTTTATGTCAGAACACGCTGTGTATATCATAGTCTTTAGTTTGAAGGATTTTGGAGAGACTATCACGTCAACGACACATTTGAAGGATGAACCAGTTCAACGCATCAAGTTTTGGATAGACTCTGTGAGACAGCACGCCAATTCATCCATTCTCCTAGTGGGAACACATAGTGATTGCATTGACGAGGAAGTTATAGAGAAGATACAGCGCTATCTGAAAAAGTCTCTCCAATCTTCTAAAAATGTTATCTTTGATAATAAGTCATGTTTCTTTGCTGTTGACAATTGCAAGGATTCGGGATCTGGTACAGACGACTTAGAACATTTGCGAAGAACAATTCAATCAGAAGCGCGCGCCGTACAACGCATGTCCAAAGAGTACCCGATAAGATGGCGTCGGTTTCTAGAATTTCTTACGGATTGGCGCTCAGAACCTGCTCATCCACCATACATAACGATATCCGAACTTCGGAACATTGCAGTGAAATTTCACGTACGTACCACGAAGGAGTTAATAGAAATGCTGACATTCTTTCACGATAATGGTGAAATCATATACGATTCAGTGGACAGTATTTTGAGGCAATTTGTTGTGCTAGATCCTCAAGTATTGATCGATATCATGGAAGCTTTGGTGGTGGTACCACCGACCTCAGTTGATATGGGTAGATTCACTAATGAATGGCAACAGTTAGAGCGTACCGGTATGTTGGAATACATATTACTCGATCATATTGTCGTATCAAAATTATTACTTGCTAGCGATGATGTATCTCATCTGTCCACGGAAGCGTTCATTGGAATGCTGCAAGCCAAAGATCTAATTTGCAAGGTGAAACGCACAGACACTCGGACAAATGCAAAATTAACCGGAAAACCTCAAATTAGCGAAGAAATATATGTCGTACCATCAATGTTACCTTCAACGGTATCCCTTCCACCAGACACAATATCGTGGAATAAACGACTGTATATAGATTTTGGCCATATGCTTCCAAGTGCTGTCTTTCTTCGGCTGATGTCGCGATGCGCTTCCTACTCCGAGATTGTGTCGCTGGGCAACGACCAATGTCAGCTTTTCAGCGAGGGCGGGATTTTCACTCTAGGTACAAATTACTTGTTCATGCTACGAAAGCTACAGCCTTGTAATGACCAATACCTGGTGGAAGTGTCGATCAAAGCAGCCCACGATTGGCATCCACTAGAAGTCTTGAAGTACCTGTGCAGCATTTTAGACACGTTGCGTTGTCGAGATTTTCCTGGTCTAAAGTTTACGGCTGGATTATTGTGTCCGTTTCTGGCGCCTCATCAAGGTTGCAAAAATAAAGAGATGAAGCACATCTTGGATCTACATACCGAAATGGAGACAGAGGAAAGTATTCTCAACAGATGGTGCAATGGAAGGAGGATTCACACAGATGTCGATGAATTGGTAATAATATTTCCAGGGTGGGGCACTCATGTATACAAGTTGTAAGCATCCGCGTGAATGGGCTATTCCATTTGGGATTCATACACCCCCGTTTTAAAGCATAATCCTAATCTTCCCAACAGGGAGTATAAATATCAAATGGGAATATATGCATGGGTGACTCAAATTGCAATCTATACTCAAAGTGTAGATTGCTTATAAGGTTGCGTCTTCCAAAGTTAATAGGTGTACCGGTTGACATTGGCGTGCTTTTATAAATGTCACTTATGACTTACATCAACCGTTAAGACATAGTTCATTATCCGCCTATGTGTAATTTTAGAGAAATTCTCTTACACCTGCCAAGAATGAATACAGCGTTTTTACTACTGCTGTAATATTAATAAAACAATCTATACTCGTCGTCATAAACCTTTTGGTTTCAAGTTAGGTTGCTTTACCATGAGGAATCAAACAAATGCATTTCAAATAATTTGAAATTGTTACAAAATACTTGAATCAGACATTTGTATCAGTATAAATCCGTTAACATTTTGTTCGCCTTATCGTTCTTTATCACAGGAGTCACCGTTGACGTCATCTGCAACCGAGGACGGTCAGTCTGAACCAATCACAGTCAATGTACAAGGAGATAACAACTTTGTTGTCGTCGGTGGAGAAAAATCTCGTATCGTCATAAACAGAGGGCATTGTTATTGCAAAGGAAAATACAGCAAAGGTAATAATTACGGTTACACGAGCATTAAGGTTTTACTTTACTTTAGATGAGTATGGATTAAAATCAGTGCAAATATGACCAAATAGAGGTTATAATTCTAAATAAAATTACCCAAAAGGAAAACAAATTCTTAAATTATTATTTTCACACCCATGAGTCAAGTTAACTTTCAAATGTAAGTCGTTAATAGCCATATGTTATACTAAAGTATGTTTTCTTAATTCCTTTGGTCTTATGGCCATTCTACAGAAGAGGCCGACAAACAAGAAACTTCGAGCGAGCTAGGAATAGATGTTTACATCTCTTGCAGTCCACACGACGAAGGTTGGATTCAGGAAACTTTGGTTCGCTACTTGACTGGTCCTCCGCACTTTCTCATAGTGTGTTTAAATCGGTATGACGTACCAACTCAACACGTACAAGTCAGACAACAAAATGCCAAACAGATTGAGAAGAGCGGTGTTTTCCTTGCCGTGTGCAGCCGATATTACAGAGTAGATCCAACCGGAAGACTGACATTTGAACGTGAAGTTGCCCGGCGTTGTGGCATTCCAATAATAGGAATCAACTGGGATTGTGCGAAGTCGGGTATATCAGATATGTTCGATGTGGATGAGGTGTCATTTTCAAGTACTGATGAGGAGGCAGTGGGAAGATCTTTAGAGTTACTCTCTACATGGGTTGTAGACAAAATAAGCAAATAGTCGAACAATTGACAATTACTGAGTTATAAAACCTATAAACCGTGCCATCAGTCTCCGGCTGTAATATGAGAGCGCTGAATGGAATCGACTGTAGGCAAAGTCCACCCAATAAAAGCAAACTTCTCCTCCGTTCATACGTCTTAAGAAACATTAATTTGAGTTAGTGGAGGTAACAAGACCATCCCTAGTCCAGTCCCACAAGAGTAGACGCTGGCGGCAGTGTCATACTGGCGAACGATGACGAATTTTGGGACCATTCCTATCGCAAGAAACAAGAAACCTGTGGAAGTATCTTAAAACAAACAAATAAATAGGATGCAATATTTAACGACAAAGTAGACCGAGAAATGTGGAAAGTGTCCAGCTTTGGTCTCATCATATGCGCATGCGCTAACAATGCATATACGCTGTTTGCTGGTCAAATATTAACTGGTACGTAGTTATTAACCAATCCGACAAAGTGATTTGATAGTGAAAATGCATCCTTAATTCATATTTGACGAGTCCGAAATATTCTGACCCAAGCTTAACAGGGGTGAAACTCAAATTGCCGATAAGAAACTGTGATCATCCTGGAACATTAACTTGTGAGTTTTTATATCTTGATGGGGCCGTGGGTGCTGTTTGTCGTCTGCTTAGGTATAGAAAATAATGATAAAACAAGCCTGAAATATGATAATTCACGTTTCATTTTGTTTCGTTTTATACGATTTGAATTTATTTTCTCACTTTACACCATACTGTCGTTGTTTGTGTCTGACGGACTTGATGCCAGTCTACATAAATTCCTTGCATATTTTCGATACTGAGCTCTTCCGAGCTCATTACCATAATCAGAAAACACGACATGTTATTTACGTATGCGCAGTAAAGGAGTTTCCTATCCCAAAATGAATAGTATCCCTCCCAGGGTTCTCGTTACATTGCGTTTTTGAGTCTGGAACGCAATATTTTTGCTGAAAACGCATTATATTTTTATTAACTCTTTATTGCGTCCATCTGGACCCAATACTTTTTAATTGTGTGTCAAGATAATTTTGCATTGTGTAAGCTTACAATTTTGACTTAGACCCCATAATTTCTTCTCGTACACCATAATTTTAAGAATTGGTATAATATTTTTACATAACGAGAACCCTGATCCCTGCCGAAGTCTTAAATTACGTCTGGAAAACAACGTATAGTGGAAAACGGTTGGGTATATCTACGACAGGAATGTTTATGACTTCATTATTTTGAAATCATTTCATTAAAATGTCTTATTTTTCAATCTGCACACAGAACAGATTTGACCATAAACTGTTGAAAAGTTTTACAAGGTGAACTGACCTGCAAAAACTATTTTTAATGTACTCCTTTATGATAGCCATTTGACACACTCATATTTGCTATTCAATTAAGTACGATATTTTGTTTCTGGATTCCCATTAACGTTATTTTACTTTGTTATTCCAGTTTTGTCCAATATTTAAACATTGTTAACATCAATTTTTCATGCCACCCAGTTAGCCACTAAGCATATTGGAGTCTCCTTAAAAAGTCTGCATCTAGAATTTTCATTTGAAATGAACCATTGTCCAACAATAGCGCTCTATTCCTATTTTCATGGTTCGATTCCATTTATCATGTTCATCCTATAGTGTTTTACTTAGCCAAAGGGGCCCAGATGATTTCATGACTACCTTATACAACTGATCTCTGCTTCTTGACCACCGATTTTCCAGAAACAAAGCTTATTAAGTGGCTAAGACAATTTCCCTTGCATTATGCAAGATTTTGCGCCAACGATCTTCTGTAGTAATTCGCTACTGTAAGCAGTTTCGTCTCTTTTGAACTAACTGTACTATAATATATAATACTTAGAGTACATAGAGGCACGATCAAATGATTATATATTACAGGCATATGTATGTATCAAACCAATTTGTCGTAACCTCATTCACATATTATATTCAATGTGATTTTTTTTTAAATATTGTATATATAAATGTATTATTCTGAAATATTGTTGTGTACTTGTATGTTTATGCAGAGAGATGTAGATGTCTTTTAATGTTCACTTCTTTATTTTAAACATGTTTGTATTTAGCCGAATAAAGATAATTTAATAATATTATTAGTTTCTCAAGGGAAAGGGTGTTTCGAATTAGATTTTTCTTTTTTTCATGCAATATGTATACTGTCTGTATCTTTCAGCAACACAAAGAAAATGACGAGGCATGTAGAGTATACACCATATTTGAAAATTGAAACAGTTGACCTCATCCCATGAAGTTAGGAGGAAGGCTACGAGAAACGAATTAATTTTAAATTGGCCGAATGTAGTTTGAAAATGGTTGCATATAAAGATGAACCGCTTTCATGACATGCAACAGACGAGGAGTGGTCGGGATGAAACACAATGAAGAAAACATTGAATTGAATATTGGTGATCTGTTTAGAAAAGACATTGGCCTTAGGTGACTGCAGATCAGTGGGTGATCTTATGTATGCAAACCACGACCTATCGTATATAGACTCACTCGCAGTGGGCATTGGTGACCAGAGCTTTTTTCCGATAAACTAACGGCCCTTTGAGCTCGAGTTGGCTGTATTTAAATATGTGTAAAGACAAAATTGAATTAACATTAAATCAGATGAATTATTTTTATAAGATGAATTATTTGAATGCACTACATGGAATTAATACATTTTATGACAGAAATAAATTGTATGTAAACGAATAAATCTGAGATGAGGGAAATGAATGAATTTTATGAGATAATGAAATTGACGAGTCACCCTCGTCAATGTGGTTTAATTGATGAACAGATACAATTAAAATTTTGCAGCAACCCTCTGGCTCAAGATTTCTTGATGTACCCCATCATGCTTAGCGCCCCTACAGTACCAGCAGGGCTTATCACCAAAACAAACAGTGCCACACATGTGTTAAAGTAATTAACAGCTGGAGGTCGTCTGACCTCTACCATAGTAATACATGGTGCAGATAGGGTTAACTTGGCCACAAATATGAAAGAAGTTGAATCCCAACTAAAACTTGTATTTATAAAAATATAGGGTCTTAAAGAAAATCAAGAGAGGACTGTAATAAAGACACATAATAATAATAATAATAATAATAATAATAAAAAGACTTATATAGCGCATAAAGCAACGGCATCAAAGCGCTGTACATGTACAACCATAAGACTATAAAATACACAATATACTACACGCTACCAAATATTTTAAAGCATTATAAAAAAGTCATAAAAGTCTTAAATCTAAAAAGCGAGGGAACATTGAACATCAAAAGTCATAAAATACAGCAACAATAATCATTATATGCATGTATACAAAATATGTTAAGAATAAAAATAGCAAATTAAAATCCGCAATAGGAAATATACAAGACGGAGTGTAAAGACAAAACAATTGCACATGGAGACAGTTATAAGTGATACGTAATTTTAAACAAATGTGTCTTTAGATTGGATTTGAAACAGCCGATTGTCTGAGGAGCACGGAGCTCAAGTGGCAGATTGTTCCATAGTCTCGGTGCAACACGCGAAAAAGATCTGTCATAAGTCTTTGTCCTACTAACTGATTCCTGAAGTAGGTATTGAGAGGAAGATCTCAGTGTCCTTTGGGGTTTGTACTCTGAGAGCAGATCAGCAATGTACGCAGGGGATTGGCCATTTAAAGCTTTGAAAGTCAGAAGCATTAGTTTGAAGATTATCCTCTGACGGATTGGCAACCAGTGCAGCTGGCACAAAACCGGTGTAATATGATTGCGCTTTTTGGTCAGGCTCACAAGTCTGGCCGCTGAATTTTGGATTCTTTGAAGTTTGTTGAGTTCTTTGTCCGGAAGGCCATATAGAATACTGTTACAGTTGTCGAGACGAGACGATATGAAGGCATGTACAAGCTTCTCAGTATTTGGTGCATCAAGGTATCGCCGAAGTTTTCCAATTCTATGAACGGCGTAAGAGGCACTCCTGCACAAACTATTGACATGATTGGTCATACCAAGGTTACTGTCGAGAATTACACCGAGGTCGCGCACTGTTTTAGACGGAGTTATAGTGGAATCCCCGATCTTAATATCAATGCCAGTACGATTCTTGGCAAAACGGGAAGACACGTGCAGCAGTTCGGTCTTGGCATCATTTAGCATCAGTTTGTTGGCAGCCATCCAGGAACGGATTTCCTCGATACAATGTTCTACTTTTGCTATCTCACTATCGCGATTAGATGGTTTGATAACGACGTATATTTGTGTGTCGTCAGCATAAGAGACGCTTGAAAGTCCATGCTTGTTTATGATATCTTCGATGGGAGCCGAATAGATGACAAATAATTCAGGACCTACAACAGAGCCTTGAGGTACTCCCCAGTCCAGGCATGTTGGATTTGATATTTCACCATCAATAATGATTGATTGTTTTCGCTTCTTCAAGTAGCTTGAGAACCACTTGTATGCCATCCCAGTGACATCATATCTGATACCGAGTCTTTTGAGCAATATTCTATGGTCAACGGTGTCGAATGCAGCGGACAAATCAAGTAATACCAGTGCAGCTTCACCATGGTCATCAACAGCACGAAGTAAGTCATTTGTCACCCGGACTATTGCGGTTTCAACACTATGAAAACGTCTGTACGCTGACTGATTCTTTGTGTGGAGATCATTGTCATTGATGTAGCGTTGAAGCTGATTGATTGCTGCACGTTCTATCACTTTCCCTACAAACGGAAGATTCGATACAGGTCGAAAGTTTTTAAGTTCTTCCACATCAAGATTAATCTTCTTCAGGAGAGGCGTGACAAGTGCTTGTTTCAACTTGATTGGGAAAATACCGGTTTGCAATGACGAGTTGACAATGTTTGTTATTGAAGGAAGCATCTCGGGAAGATAGTCCTTGATCAGACTTGCTGGTAAAGGATCCAATGGACAAGTCTTTACGCGAGATTTCTTGATAATATTCAACACTTCGTCACAGTCCAACAGCCTGAAGTGATTAAAGTTACTGGCACACACCGTTTCTGGCACAACGACAGGTGTTATACCCAGAGTATCAGCAGACGTATCTAACGCAAATCTGATCTTACGGATTTTTTCATCAAAGTACTTGCTGAAACGATTGGCTAGGGCTCTCTTCGATGTATGGGAAGGGAGAGCTTTGGAAGGTTTAAACACAGAGAGCTGATTAACAAGTTGAAACAATTGCCGCGAATCACAAGCGGATACCTTATCACAGTAGTATTCAGTCTTTGCTTTGTCAAGATCTTTTTTGTATTGTTGGCACTGATCGCGAAATGCAATGTGGTCAACGGTCTGTTTTGATTTCTGCCACTTGCGTTCAAGTTTTCTCTTTTCCCTTTTTGAATCGCGAACAGAGTCCGTGTACCAAGGGGCTTTCGGACGTAACGAGATCGTGCGTGTCTTGAGAGGAGCATGTTTGTCCAGAAGTCCACTGAGGCTGCTGTTGAATGATTCAACTATCCGATCAACATCGTGTGTTGCTGTGTTATCTCTTAACGAGCTCAAAGAACTAACAACTTCCTCGCGAAAAATTGAAGCGTTGATGGCACGAAGCTGGCGAGATTTGATACAACGCTTGGTGAGAGGTGGACGCGAAATTAAAATATCTCCCATAACAGCAGAATGATCAGATGGTAAATCATGCTTGACAGAAACATTTGAAACAGTATCCAGAGAGTCTCGAGTGATAAGAAGATCCAACATATGTCCGTCCTTGTGAGTTGGCTCACAAACATGTTGTTTTAAGCCAGCAGAAAGCAAAAGATCGTTCATTGATTTTGCTCCTCTGCAATCAGTGACATCCATATGGATATTGAAGTCGCCAGTTATTACAAGGTGGCCAGATGCAAGTGTGGCTGTTTCGAGAAGACAAGAGAACTCATCAAAGAATTGGTTGGTTAACACCACGGAACTAGGTCTATACACTACAAATAGTTGGAGAGCATCTCGACAACCATTTGATAAGGATAGTTCCAAGCATTCAAATGTGTTGAACTTGTGAGGTACATACTTGATATCATATCCCTTGCGTGCAATAATACATATGCCACCACCGTTTTTGCCGAATCTTGGTAACTGGTGAATAACGTAGCCTGGGAGAGTTGTGTTTATGTCGGCAAGAGATGGGTCATTTCGTTTATCGCCCTTTAACCAGGCTTCTGTGATGGCTAAAATATCCAGGTTTTGGCTGATAATAAGATCACAGACATCGGCACACTTGTTCATCATGGAACGCGAATTCCATGTTGCAATCCGGCTTTTAAGAGTAACCCGGTTTTTGGAAGCGCCGGTAGAATTACATGTAGGTATAATGTTTATCAAGTTTTTTGATCGAGCCGTATTTGTGTTAACTTGATTACCTTTATCGACACGATTAGTGACGTAAACTTGAATTGGCCGGCGTTTATTTCTACCGCCTCTACAACCTCTTTTAGATTGTTTTGCAATATTGAGTTCTTTCAATCGATTGTATACTGACGGCTTTAATTTTGTGTTAATCACTTGATTGCGTAACTGATACAGCGATTCCTAACCATATAGAAAAGGTCGCATGATGGTAATAAACAAGATCGATCGACAGTATAGGCCTGTAATACATACATGTAGTAGTTCAATGCGTAATACAGTAGCACAGTGATGCCATTGACGATGAAATGTCTTTAAATATTTCACAAACGAGATCACATAAAATAGTCATTATCAGTCCGGAAGAATCCAGAAGTACTTACTAACCGGATGGTTGATGATAAAACACAGAATTATAGTCCAATACGCAAAAATATGGTGAAATTCAGGAGACTGATGTGAACATGTATGCAGCACTGATGAGGGCGCAATATTAGTTATCAATCATAATAATTAGTTATCAATCATAATATTAGTTATCAATCATAATACTTGCAACAGGATTTTCTTAAAGACCCTCGTTTAACAACTCTATAAGCATGTCCTTGCACTGTAATGTCGATGGGAACCAGTAGACACTGGTGACAGAAATCAGTGGTCATGTGATGAAAGTGAAGCATCCTGGGGTGCATCAAGAAATCTTCTTTGCCTCTGGCTATACCACTGATGACGCTAATTGCTTGAGGTAACACAGTATTCAACAGAAACTATAAAACACTTTACAATAAGAATAAATATGGCCAAACATGGGCTAAAGTAATAAGCAGCTGGGACCATTCTTTGGAATTCATTTCCTAAAAATCTAAAAGAATCTAAAACTGTAAGAAGCCACACAAACGAAGCATTGTCCAACATTATGAGAAAAACATGTTTTAAGTCCTTCCTTGTTGTTTTGTTTAGTTTGTGCCCTTGCAAGAAATTTTGTTCTAATTTATGTTTTCTGTGACATGCATTGTATTTCGTTGGGGTAGGCTATTAACAGGCCCAATTACCTTTTCAGTCTAGCATATTTGATCCTTTTTTTCTTTCTTTTTTATTAATTTTTTTGCTTTGCAACATACCGTATTACATCAAAATACATTTTAAGCTAACTTAAATGATACCTGTAATGTTATATTACAAATTTATATTAACACAAGAGACAATGTACATTTAACCAGAGAAAACAAAACAAGTACAAGACAAGACATGACAAGACATGACATGATATTACATGACATGACACGCCATAACATGACATGCCACGACATGACATGACACGATACGACACTGCATGACATGGCATGACATGACATGACATGCCATGATATGACACAACAAGAAAATACAAGACAGGACAAGACAAGGCATGACAAGACAAGACAAGACAAGTAGAATGGGACAGAGATAGTTTCTCATATCACATGTTTAGAATGATATACACTTTAACATACAATCATACTTTCTTATACATTTAATTTAGAAGTACAGTTTTATCATTAAATAAATCCTTTCCACTTGTTTTCAAAATTGCTCACTTGATTTATTTTGAGTTAATGATACCTTTTAATATCTCAATATATCGGTTTGCATTTAATAGACCTATTTTAAAACAAATAATACTTAGTACAGTATAACACATAATTAATCACTAACTATTTTGAGTGGTTCGAAAAACCTAAATAGCCATTGCATGAGTGCAACAGCCCTTGAGCGCCGAATTTTCAAATATATAAACTGCGCCAATAAAGTATCTAAACACTTACAAATGGTCAGATTTATCGGAACCTGAAATAGTATGCAAACAAATAATTAATTAATTCGATTTACAGTTATCTTCTGCGCATTTTGACACCTCTTTGGTTGCGCTACGATGTTGTTTGGCGGATTTATGGGCACTTGAGTGGCCTAAGGTCAATTTCAAAAATTGTGAATCGAATTAATTAATTATTTTTTGCATACTATTTCAGGTTCTGATATATCTGACCATTTGTATGTGTTTAGATACTTTATTGGCGCAGTTTAGATTGCACTGCCTAGGCGTCCCTAAGCGTGCACAGAGTATGAACACTGTTTGTCCGAAATCTTTCTTTGTGTAATGTATATTTCACGCTGCCTGGGTGTCCTATGAGTAGAGATTATGACAATTATATGTCCGAAACCATTCTCTATGTAGGCCTAATGTACGAGGGTCATTCAATAAGTTCTACATCCTACCTCCTAACTTTGCTATTATATAAGCCAGTTGTATGAAATATTCTACAATTAAAGTTTAGAATCTCAGCTACAAAATCATAGTAGATTGGTCTGAATACTCATTGCACTTTTCTGGATATGCTGTAAAAACCAAACTCCCATTTTGTGCGACGGAAACGGGTAAAAAACACCCAAATGTTTCCTAAGTGCTATATATTTGGCCACTTCTAAGAGATGAAATTGACCTATTGGTCATTTACAATCGTTCTAAGTTACAAATATCTCTTGAACAGACTTTAAACAATACAACTGACTGATTTTATGGCGGAAAATGCCCTCTACTTACCCAGAACCAGACCAGGACAGCCATCAATTTTAACCCTACCCTAGAGAACCGCTGCAAAAGTCATATTTGCTTTACATAGGAGCTAAGAGATCTTCATTATACAGGACTAAATGGATATATTTCAAGTCTCTCAAAGATATCTTTTTCTATCACTGACTACCTGATTAACTATTCTAAATGTTGCATAAGGAAAACTGATAAAGTTACTATCATGTTGATATTTAACATTCGAGGCATCACTGTGGCTTGACTTGTAACAACGAACATTTGACTGAATATCAGTATTCCAGTACGCTAAAGGCGTGTCAATACATTCGAGTTGATATTATACTATTTGCAAGCTACAAAGGTTAATATTGCCTACAATCTGATTTATACATGATAGTATAGCATTATTTTCAGAAATCATCCATTGTTTTCTATTTTCAGTATTGAAATCGGGCGGTTATACCTAATCATACAATACGGAGAGAAAACGAAAAAACATGTATTATCTTTAGGGTAATTTTCCGAGTCCGTTGTCCAAAATCTCTCTCTGGCTTTTATTGCATCGTGACAAAAATGAAATAGGTATCAATTAGCATTTACTATAAATGTGTAGCTATGATTCAGAGCTATAATCATGACAAATGTCATGAGGCTGACATTCATATTAGCGATGTTATGAGTGAGGAGGTAGAACTTATTGAATGACTCTCGTATATTTCCCACTGCATGGGTGTCCTATGAGCAGAGATAATGACAATTGTGTATCCGAAACCATTCTTTATGTAATGTGGATTTCCCGCTGCCTTGGTGTCATATGGGCACAGATTATGACTATTGTCTGTCTGAAACCATTCTCTATGTGGTGTAGATTTCCCACTGCATGGGTGTCCTATGAGCACAGATTATGACTAATGTCTGTCCGAAATCATTCTCTATGTAATTTAGATTTCCCGCTGCTTGGGTGTCCTAAGAACAGATATTATTACAATTGTATGTCTGAAACCATTCTCTACGTGGTGTAGATTTTCCGCTGCCTGGGTGTACTATGAGCACAGATTATGACTATTGTCTGTCAGAAATCATTCTCTATGTAATTTAGATTTCCCGCTGCTTGGGTGTCCTATGAACAGATATTATGACAATTGTATGTCTGAAACCATTATCTATGTAATGTAGATTTTCCGCTGCCAGGGTGTCCTATGAGCAGATATTATGACAATTGTATGTCTTAAACCATTCTCTATGTAATGTAGATTTCCCGAAGCCAGGGTGTCCTATGAGCAGATATTATGACTATTGTATGTCTGAAACCATTATTATGTGGTGTAGAATTTCCGCTGCCAGGGTGTCCTTTGAGCACAGGAGATGACTATTGTCTGTCCGAAATTATTCTCTATTAGATTTCCCGCTGCCTGGGTGTCATATGAGCACAGATTATGACTATTGTATGTCCGAAATCATTCTCTATGTAATTTTGATTTCCCGCTGCTTTGGTGTCCTATGAACAGATATTATGACAATTGCATGTCTTAAACCATTCTCTATGTAATGTAGATTTCCCGCTGTCTGTGTGTCCTATGAGCAGATATTATGACAACACAATTGTATGTCTTAAACCATTCTCTATGTGGTGTAGATTTTCCGCTGCCTGGGTGTACTATGAGCACAGATTATGACTAATGTCTCTATTGGTCTGGCCAAGTTCGCTCCAGTGACATAATGTCCGGAATAATAGGTCTTTACTAATGCATTGCAAGTATAGGACGGAAGATTCGAACTGCATCATAATGGACCAATATTGGTTGCCAACATGATGCCAATTGAAGAGCGCCAATGTAAAACCAATATTGGTCCAATATCGGGCACAATATACCAGGGGCGTAAAAATAACACGATTGATTTCATATACAAATTCTGACGTGGTCTAAATAATATGCGCAAAATATTTTCTCGCCATTGAAATTCTTTGGCGGGAATCTTGTTATGACCTATTGATGGTTAAAATGATGATGCCTTAACCAACGTTGAATAAACGTAAAATGAATTATATTTTTACTCTTTAACCAACGCAGTATTAAAAGTAATTTGTAACGATCGCTTCATTTATAACCAATGTATATAAACTGCTCACAAAAAGTTAGGAAACTTTTTTTAATCAAGTATATCTTTATTATTTATTACCCTCTTGTATCATGTTGCCTATCAATGGAAAGCTGAAGTGTTCTTCTTTAAAGTGATACCAAATGTGCAATGATTACATGTTGCTGGACTTGGCCACATTAATGAGAATGAGACAAAGTCACAAATCAAATGTGCCAAAATTAGCAATTTTGTGTTACTTTGTGAACAAACAAATTGACACTGTAATGAAAACAAGCAAGACAACTGACTTTATTGAGACAAGAACTGAGTTCAGTAACGAGTGGATGATCCGAAGGCGTTGATGACAAGCCTGGCACTTCATGACCTTCCACCAGTTAACCCTGTCTTGCAAATACCCAAACAATGTTTTTCTAAAAAGATGAGGGTCAGGGATAAATTGAGGGTTAACTTGTATGTGTTGTGCTCACTGGTGCAAATCTTTGTGTAAACCATTCATAGTTCTCAAGCATGACCGGTCCGATATTGATCATTACCTATTGACTATTTAGCACAGATAACGGTAATTTTGGCACATTTGATTTGTGACTTTGCCTCATTCTCATTCATGTGGCAAAGTTCAGCAACATGTAATCATTGCAAATGTGGTATAATTTTAAAGAGAAACACTTCAGCTTTCCATTTATATGTAACATAAACAAAGAGGGTAATAAATAATAAATAATATACTTGATTAAAAAAAGTTTCCTAACTTTTTGTGAGCAGTTTAGTATACTTTTTAACTAACATTCTTTTAACCCATGGTTTTTTAATACCTGTTCTGAGAGTGTACCCCGTGTTGTTAACATTTGTTAGCCTAAATGTAGATGCATGACGGCACGCGCCAACTAAATCTGTATTCTTTGTTCAGGGTTGCTAAATTTGGGTGGCAAATGATGTAGAGTTATATGCTATACATAAATTACATCGTTTATTGATATTTGAATACGGTTTGGCTTGAGTTAAGATAATTTTCCATTTAATTTTGAAGTTAATATTATTGTCTTTTAGATTCCAGACATGTTTAGTTCTGTCTGATGTTTGTGCATTTCCTTTGGTAAGCCCATTCTCAAGTTTTTTGAACTCGTTGTTTGTTAGGCCCACATATGTTGCTTCACTTCCGTCTGATTTAACTGTGGCTTGGTAGACGATGTTCGACGTTTCTTTGACATGTGATTTTTAATACTCGTTACAACCTTTGGTAGTTCATTGTAACGTGGCGTGACTTTTAAACTAACGAAGGGTTTTCGCAGTTTATTCTACCACTTAATGTCCATTTTCGACCGGTATGTTTATATATGTCACACAATGCGCTTTTTTGACGCAGGACAATCAAAAATCCGCCAAGGGGTTAATTAGATCCTTAATAATTGAGGGTTCCTCTCCCTTTGGGCACCAACGGGAGTACTCATGTAAACAAATCTGTTCGTATTTATTTGTGATGCGCAATAACACACTATGTACAATTTATGTACAAATCCAATATTAACAGCGTATCCAAAACGGAGAACATGACCCTAATGACTGCCATGCAACTGCAATCCTCACTCAACACTGCAGGTCTATGGGATACCATCAGCTATGTGACAGATTTCAGGTATCTTGGCTCTATGATAATGGCACCAGGTGCAAGTTACCTTAAAAGACGCAAGGTGCGCATGCTTGAACTTGGAACGCTGGCTAATTTTGCAACCGCTATGAAAAATAGAAAGCAGTATTGAATGATACCTTTTAACTATATATATTAGATACAATCTACTAGAGTACCTATCAACAATATGTAAACAATTGATGTCAAAAATGATCAATTTTTCGACATTTTTTGTGAAATCAAAGACATTTTTAGGTTCTGATATCAGATATTGTCTCATCATAATCAAGTGGTGCAAGTTTCGTTAAAGTGGAAAGTGGTTTTCTTGGGGTTTGTCCCATTTAGACTCTAGAGGCCACATCCTTTTAGAGCCCCGCCTGTTTGGATCCAATGGGTGAGAAATACCTTGGACAATTTGTGTTAATGTAACAATGAGCCATTCATTACTTCATGAATAATCGCGATAGCTGCGTACTAAGTGCGTTCTAATCAAATTAATCGTTAGATGATAACGCGCACGCCGAGCGCAGGTTGCTAATAATTGCCCGAAAGTACTGCGCCAAAGTGTTCGATCGTTTTGCTCATTGACCGACCAATCAAATTAAAGCCTCACGCCCTAAACTGAATATTCAATGAGTTATGAGGAAACACGATTAAAGCTTATTTCTGATTGGTTGAATGATACAAATGTTAATGAGGGGCTAAACCGACTTGGACTGTTTCAATAACTTAGAAGGGGTAGGCAAAATGAACAGAAAACTAATTAATTATTAGCGCAATTATATCGGCACAAATCAACGATTTGGATAAATATGCACCTTTATAATGTTGTGACGCTAAATTTATATTTATATTGATATTATTATATTGATATTATTATTAATTCTATTAGGTATTTTCATATCTAGAATTCAGGCCATGATTGACTTGAAATGGCAACACCGTACTTCCGTATTCTGAATCCCATTCGGTCTACGCGACAATATCTCTGACCAATTCAAGTCTTCATGCCACGCTGACAACACCTCATGATAAGTTTAGGCCATATAGTTTTCAATTCACACAACAGGAATAGTGAGCTCTGAATTACAGAAGCTCACGATTGATGCGTGTCATGTCATTTCTTTAGGATAGTCTAGATGCTGGGTGCTGTGTTCGTTTATAATATGAGTAAGTGAACTATTTATGATGAATTAATAAAATGTATATATAAATAACTTGGAAGCTATATCCGTTATATTCATTCTGTGTGTTTTGATCCCCTCTCCGCCATGCGAGTATTTTCCCTAAAACCACGTCACAACATCTGGTGGAGAATTCCGTCTTTTTTGATATTCCTATATCAATGTTTATATTTTTTCCGGTCAATTTACCAGCCCCTTCATTTTGAATAATTAGGACTGTAGCTACAAAGTTGTATATGTATTTTGTTGTTCATCGCATCCAGTGTCGACGACTATAACTCAGCGTGGTGAGATGGTTTGAATTCAGGTAGCATTTTGTTGGTATGCACTGCTGAAATTTAATTATATGTCTATTGAAATTTATTTTATAGACCCAGAAAGGTCTATTAAAATTGTGTTTAAAATAGTATACACGAAATACATGTAGTATGGCCTATCAATATTTAGGTCTTATTTACGCTGGCAATAATGGGCGCATTCTACATGTCCAACGTGGCAAGTCGATAAAGTCTTTTATATACATGTAATTGTTCCGATTTACAAGTCTCTGATAATCTGGTTCAAAAGTGCATGACCACGGTCTGATATCCATTGATAAAAAATTTTAATCCGAGATTGAAATTCTCGAGCGCGGTAAAATTCTATTGTGAAGATTTTATAAGCTCTTCTACTGGACAGGTGCGTTTCAGACAGACAATTTCTTCGGATGAAATAAATCTTGTTTATTTTTGAATGGACTGATTTCTAAATCAAGATACATAATATTGATACACTGCACTGCAATTGAATAAATATTTTATAAATTCAGCTGTAACTTGGGACTTTATTCATTTAATTTGATGTCAACTTTAAATTGTTGACTTGGATTTCATTGAGCTTTTAATTTTTTCTCATTGGTGAATTTAAACTTCATCAATTAAGTTCATTGTTAGTCTATTAATTAAATTTAATCATCAATCATAATCAATAAATGTTAATTGATAATCTTAATCAAGTTTAATAATTAAATGAATAAACTTGGTTCATGTTCAGATTTTTCAAATTTTGATTGAATTTGAACTTGAATTTTGATCTTGAACTTGAGATTGACTAAAAAATTTTTTTTTGTTGATTAAATTCCGAATTCTCTTTGGAATTAGCTGGTGATTTTGACATAGATTGTTAAAAAGGCAATGAGCGATAGTGATAGTGATAGTAAGTCTGTTATATCACTTAATAGTATAGAGGAGGTTGAACTTGACGTAGCAAATATGGCTAAATATGATATGCATAATTGCGATATTAAATATTCTGGTAATCCAGATGATGACGTAGATAACTTCATTAGTAGATTCAAGACGTATGCTGATCTGAGAGATTACACCGCGCCAAAATCTATACTTGCCTTACAAACAAAAGTGTATGGAAATGCTCGCGTCTATTTGGATTCAATTCCTGATACAGATAAGGATACCATAACCAAGATTAAAGATTTACTTAAAAGTAATTTCGAAGGTTCATCTTGGAAATGGGGCGTCGAATCTAAGCTGTTGTCGCGTAAACAATTGACATCAGAAACACTTGACGACTATGCTTGTGAAATAATAAGATGGTGCAAGCAGGTTGGTAAATCTGAAGCAGAAAAATTATCTATTTTTGTTCGTGGTCTTTTGCCTTCTGTCAGAGCGTTTGTGTTTTCAAAAGAACCTGAATCATTTAAACAAGCACTAGACGCCGCGAGATTGGGAATTTCAGTACAGCAAACGGCAAATGACTCGCTATTCGCACCCGCACAATCACAACATACGCCCGTGTACCTCTTGATTTGAACAGACAGACATTTGGACAAAAATCGAATTCCGGTTTTTCACAAGCGCATATTGAGATTAATTTGTCTACGTTGAATACCATAGCAGCATTTGTTAATGGTAACCCTGTTCAATGTTTGATTGATACAGGTGCATCTGTCAACATTATTGATCACGATTGGTTTCATGCTAATCTTTCCAATTTGCGTTTTTCTATAGAAAAATCACGTGTAGCTGAAGCACGCGCAGCAAATGGTAGTAGTTTGGAAATTACTGGATTCATAGTTTTGTCCATATCTGTCAATGGCACTCAATTTCCTGTACCTATGAATATTGCTCGTAACTTAAGTACACGTATCATACTTGGGTCTCAGTTTTTAAACAGGCACTGCGCAAGAATAGATTGTGAATCTCGTACACTAAGACTTGCTAAGGAGAGTAAAATACTTGTCATTGAGAAACAGGAAATTCCTGCTCACACTCAGTCTGTTGTGTGCGCAAGACTGTCAAATAAATTGCCATTCAATACAATTGGTCTCTCTCATGGAGGTAGGCGTGTCTCTGCATTAGGTGTATTGATCGCGAATACTGCTTCTAGTGTACAGAATAACTGTATTCATTTATTAGTTATGAATACTACTGATGAACCAATAACTTTGTACCCTCGTACTAAATTGGGCATTTTTTCTCTCGTTGACCCGCATAGGATTCACTCCTTCCCCGATCTTGAGAAAAACAATGTTAACAATGTTAATATAAGGCAAGCATCCGCGGTAGCTAGCGATGTAAACAGTAAACAAGATTCAGTAAAGGAAGTCCTTTCAAAAGTGAATTTAAATACTGATCACATGTCAGGTACTGAAGCATCTGAAATCAATGGTTTACTCACTGAATATATTGATATATTTCAAGTAAAAGGGGGTCCTACTGGTAATTACTCCCGTGTTAAACATGCTATTAACACTGGTGATCACCCTCCTATTAGATCTAGACCGTATAGGCAAGCTCCTCACATTCAAGCCGAAGTACGTAGACAAGTCCACGAAATGTTAGAACAAGACATTATAAAGGAGTCGGCAAGTCCTTGGTCCTTTCCAGTATGCATGACACCTAAAGCTGGTGACCCAAATACTTATAGATTTGCAATTGATTTTAGAGCCTTGAATAAGATTTGTGCACGCGATAACTTTCCATTACCTAACATAAACGATGCTTTAGATAGTTTAGGTGCAGCTAAACCAAATTTCATTACAACTCTTGATCTTGCGGCTGGATATTGGCAAATAGGCTTGGAAGAAAGTTCCAAATCTAAAACTGCATTCATCACTCAAGATGGCCTATATGAATTCCAAAGAATGCCATTTGGTTTACATAACGCCCCAGCCACTTTCCAACGAGCTATGCAAGAAGTTTTGAGAGGTTTGAATTGGAAATTCGTTCTCTGTTACTTAGATGACATAATTATATTCAGTAGTTCTTTCTCCGAACACATGGACCATTTAAGGCAAGTTTTCGATAGGTTGCGCGCAGCTGGTCTAAAATTACAACCTAAGAAATGTACTTTTGGTCAAACTGAGGTCAAATATTTAGGTCACGTAGTGAACAAAGATGGTGTAGCAACAGATCCAGCAAAATTGAAAATTGTCCAAGATTATCCAACTCCTGCCAAAGTAACCGAAGTCAAATCTTTTCTTGGATTTGTGGGATATTATCGAAAGTTCATAAAGGACTTTTGCAAAATTGCTGAACCACTAACCAATTTAACTAGAAAAGATGTATCTTTTGTTTGGGATCAAAGTTGTCAAGAAGCATTCAAAACGCTCAAACGAAAATTGTTAGAGCCACCAATTCTAGCATATCCAAATTTCGATGGCACAGAATTCATATTGCAAACCGATGCTAGTCGTACTGGTTTAGGTTTTATCTTGGCCCAAAAGCAGGATGGCAAAGAACGTGTGATATCCTATGGTGGAAGAGCATTACATGATGCGGAAAGAAATTACACTGTTACAGAAATTGAAGCTTTGGCAGTTGTCGAGGGAATCAAGAAATATGCTCCATATTTGCAACATAGTATCAAATTCACTGTTGTAACTGATCATTGCGCTTTGAAATGGCTCTTTGGTATTAACAAAAATACCGGAAGTCGATTAGCGCGATGGGCACTTAAACTGCAGTCATATAAGTTTGATGTAATTCACATTCGTGGACGCCATAATGGTAACGCTGATGCATTAAGTAGAATAGATTATGACAGAATGGATATTTGTACTGATTGCAATCATTCTCATTCCAAAGTCACTGATGCTGTAGAAGTTAATAAGGTAGCCTGGGTAAAGTCGGGATTAGACGAGATGGTGAGCGACATCATACAAAATCCTAGTAATGATGTGAACTCTCGTCCTACAGTAAACGTGGTTAGAAATCTTCGATTTCAAAAAGGGAAACGTGTTGAGAATGACAAAGATTCAGTCAAGCCAAATATTCCAAACTTTCCAAATGAGCTCAACTTAGACAAATTCAAACAAGTTTTGTTGACGGACATATTTGCGGGATCAATGTTGCAATATCTGGAAAACGATGAATTGCCAGATAATGCTGTTAAGGCTAGGAATGTAGTTTTACAGGCTGATCAGTACTATGCACACGAAGGGTTGTTGTATCACATTTGGCATACTCCTGCTAAAGGGCACATGCCTGAAAGAAATGTCCATCGTTTGTATATACCCGTGCAATTAATTGATACAGTTCTAAATAACTGTCATGATCACGTGTTAGCCGCACATTTTGGATTTCAGCGAACCTACAATAGAATCCGTCAACGTTACTTTTGGAAATGCATGTATCGTGACGTAGACAACTGGGTCCGTTCATGTATTTCTTGCTCTCAACGAAAAACTCATAGACATAAAGTACTAGCCCCAATGGTAACTATGAAAGTGCCAGGCGCTTTCGAACGAGTAAGTGTTGACATTTTAGGTCCTTTACCTATTACCACTTCAGGTAATCGCTATGTACTCTGTTTTTCAGATCATTGTACTAGATGGCCAATTTTGGTACCATTGAAAGTTACTGATGCGTCAACCATTGCTCGCGCATTCTTTGATTATGTAATTTGTGAACATGGTTGTCCTCAAACCTTGTTGAGCGACAGAGGTCAAAATTTCCTCTCCAAGATTGTATTGGAAGTTTGTCGTATTATGCGCACTCACAAACTGAATACAAGTTCATATCATCCACAATGCAATGCAATTCAGGAACGTTTTAATGCAGTAATTCTGGATACCATTTCACATTATGTCAATGAATACCAAAGCGATTGGGATAAGTACATAACAGCTATACAATTTGCCTATAGAACAACTCCCGCTGAAAATTCAGTCGGATTTAGTCCCTTCTTCTTGTTGTATGGTAGAGAGGCAAGACTTCCGATAGATGTTACACTCCTAGCACAATGCAAATATCCAGATAAGACACTTCGTGAGCACATTCACAATCTGGTATCACAACTCGAAGTATTTAGGGACATTTCAAAACGTCATGCTGAACGTAATCAAGCCAAAATGAAAGAGCGTTTTGATGATCGTGCGCAAGATGTTCCATATCAAGTTGGTGATTCAGTTTGGATTTATATACCTGCATTGCAACAAGGATTGTCACGTAAACTCTCAAAGTTCTGGGCGGGACCCTTTCTACTAGTCGAACAGACTGGTCCTGTAAATTTCAAGGTGCGAAATCTTGAAAACAACAAATTGGTAACATCTACTGTACATGTTAACCGTATGAAATTTGCATATAATAGATTTGTCCGTCCAAGCAATGATACTCCCCCTGTGGATCCTGAAAATAGAGATCCAATTCCAGGATTAGTTCTAGACGATTGTCCTGATGATATATTTGAACAACTTTTGGCTACCCACGAGTCTGACAAGAATCAGATTCCAATTATTCCAGGTTTGCCTCCTATTCAAGATGAAACTCCAGAATATGTGATAGAGCGTATTCTCAGGGGACGTTTTAAAAATAAACGTCTTGAGTATTTGATAAAATGGCAGGGCTTCCCAAATTCAAGAAATACTTGGGAACCAGAGACTAACCTAAACGCGGCCGCTTTAGAATCTCTGAAAGCTAACCCAGTCAAAATTACTGGCAAGATGTAAAGCCAGCGGGCAAGAATCATTGCAGGAACAGAGTCTGAAACAGCAAATAAATAAGTAGTATTGAGAAAAGTGTACAAGTATAGAGAACACAGAGGAAGTATATGAATAAAATTTATAGTCCGTAGGCTGAGATATGTCATGGTATGAGTATTACAATTCTTATGACACAAAATGTGTTATTTTGATAAAATTGTTGAATGAGAGCAATTTGTAATTTGGGCAACATTGCCTGAAAGTGTGTGTTCACTTTCGTTAATTTGTATATAGAAATGATTGTTGCAAAGAATTGCACACAATGATATTCTTCATGTAGAAAGTTTGAATTTATATAGTTGAGCAAAAATGCGGAAATGCAGTATGATCAAATAAGTGTTATATTTATTTGTATCTTTTCGGAAGAGGCATATGTTGTGAGGTTTTCTGGCAACATTAGTCTCACATGAATAGACGCAAACAAAAGAAAGTTTAATGTAAATTACTAAATATTTCAGTAGTGCTACCTTTGTCTTGTTTTGTCTGTCTTGTATTGTCTTGTTGTGTACACATAATATATAGTCACCATTGATGACTATTTAATTTTAAAGGGTCACAAAAACGTGATTTCTTTGAAATAAGAAAAATATGTTTCCGTATGAAACATCGGAATTGAAGGAAATTTTCCAATTCTTATGCGCTTCAACTTTTGATGAAACCTTAGACCGCACACGTTAATCAGAGGATTATATGAGGTGTGTGTGTTGTGTTAAGCCATTACCAGGGATATCCCGTATGCTGTTTGTTCACCAACAAAAAATCCCTCTTTTACCGTGTGAGCGTAATCACTTGGAATGTTCCGTAATTCCGGGTAATACGGTCGCAGTTTCCACAGTTTGGCGTCGCAGAAGATTAATAATAAATTTATATTAAGGCCACTCGTTAAAACATAAAACATCTCTGTAGTTACAATAACAACCTGATAGTAGATCCGTACCCAACAATTACTCATACGCCCCCCCTCCATGGATAAAGCACATGTTAAATTTTGTGACGAAATAAATAATTCGTTTCTATATATGATAAAGATATCAGTTTCTTTTATAAATATTTCACCCAGCATTCTTTAAGTTAAATTGTCAGGTGTCAATTTTGTAGGAAGGGCGTATGTTGTGACTAAATTTATATTTATATTGATATTATTATGATTGATATTATTATTAATTCTATTAGGTATTTTCATATCTAGAATTCAGGCCATGATTGACTTGAAATGGCAACACCGTACTTCCGTATTCTGATCCCATTCGGTCTACGCGACAATATCTCTGACCAATTCAAGTCTCATGCCACGCTGACAACACCTCATGATAAGTTTAGGCCTATAGTTTCAATTCACACAACAGGAATAGTGAGCTCTGAATTACAGAAGCTCACGATTGATGCGTGTCATGTCATTTCTTTAGGATAGTCTAGATGCTGGCTGTGTTTCGTTTATAATATGAGTAAGTGAACTATTTATGATGAATTAATAAAATGTATATAAAATAACTTGGAAGCTATATCCGTTATATTCATTCTGTGTTTTGATCCCCTCTCCGCCATGCGGTATTTCCTAAAACCACGTCACAACAATAACATAACAATCTGCCAGTCAGTGCCAGCAATCGACCAATTTTAGAAATAATACCACAATCACGAATCATAGCTTGCTATCTTGACAAGCACATTCAAATTCTAAATACAATCGGATAAAACAAATAAACTCTATCGAACGCAACGTCAAGACACGAAGAATCGAGACGAAGTATCCAAATGGCGCAGTCACGACATCACACGATTTCATCAAGTCGCGTCATCCGGCGTCCTTGCCAACTTATCTGATTACAATATTCATTAGATGCAAATAACGCCACACCCCTCCTCTGTCACTGCCAGACGAAGCCATCCACAATTTCAAATTCGTATTTTGTTCCACGTTAAAATTAATTTCAAATAAACAATTCTGAATGTATCGTGTCATATAAGAGGGGGGTGGGGGGGGGGGGGGGGGGGGGGGCTGGGGTAGCAACAAATATCGCATGGTCAAAATCGCAAATCTACCGACGGAGGGTCGTTTTTACCTTTTACTGACGGTGTTATTTCAGGAGGGCCCTGGACCCCTGGACCCCCCCCCCCCCCCCCCCCCCCCCCCCCCCCCCCCCCCCCTGGGTACGCCACTGACACCAGATGATGTTACAGATAGTTGGACGGGCTGGAGATGAACACGAGTCGAGTATCCGAGTATCTGCAATCGGGTAGCCTGTATTTTCTACGGTTAAAACACAATACCTGTAAAATAACCATGACTATTGCTTCTTTAATAGATTTTAGCAAGGGCGCAGTCTCGGAATGTGATTGAATACATGAATATAAAAACACCCAGAGACATTCATTTTGGACAAATTTAGTAAAAATATGCACGCAGGAAACGACTTACGTGTGTCAAAAATAATGTTATTTTGATGGCGTAAGTAACACTTCCATTTGTACTATAAGTATTTGTAATTTGTTTTCACTTGGAAGAAGCAAACGGAACCGTGAGTAACGGTGAGTTCGATTCCATATATATTCTCTAGCAAAATTGATACTCGTATATCCATTCTATGAAGCAAGACACGGCTTAAAATTGCGCGTTTGTAATTTGCATTAGACTTTCTTTAAAATATTTTTTAAAAATCAGCGAATCATAGAAATAAATACGTTTAATAATAGATCCTACTGCATAATGATTCGAACTGTTTGATGGGAACAAATGTCTAGGTTACATTTTCGTAACAGAATAAGAATCATCCAGGTACGTCGTCTTTTATCAATTGCTATCATAATAACCGTAATAGTAATTATTGCTCACATGCAACAATACCACATATTTGTGAGATCACCTCGAAATTAAAAATAAATGTGTATTATACAAGTTAAGTCAACTTAGAAAAGGGGGCTTTACCTAAATAATCCTAATCTTGAAATGTCTACATATGTGTATTGTGAAAATCAAGTTAACTTGAAAATAGGGAATTACCTAAAAATCCAGTTTTTAAGATAAAAGGGCAGTGTATTGTTAAAAGCTATTCAACTTGAAAAAATTTGTTCGGTACTTAAGCCTACCTAAGGCCAGTGAAAAGTGCATTGTATTGTGTTATTGTGATTGCATCTCTAAGTTGTTATTCGTCCTCGTTATCGAGTAAATAAACCCACACAAAAACCGTTAAAAATTGAACCGACCACAGTCCAACTCCCTCTGCTCATCCATCATGTCCATAAAATGATAAAGTGGCAAGATCAAACATTTTCTTGTAAATTTCCCCAATAAAGTATTATTAAAAATAAAGAAATGCCGTTTTAAATCGTAAAAGATTGTTTGTATCAATCCGACACATGTTCTTTTGGTGCTAAAGCTCTTCAGCTTTGTGCATTATTATCTTGATTTAAAAAAAAAATGAAAACACAAAATTACTAAAAAGTTAAGTGCTTCATGTTTAACATTATTATTGCGGTTCAAACGATATCAAGCGATTAATAACCGGGCTGCATATAGCTTCAAATTTTTTTGTCGACCAATACTATGCTTCTTGTGTCTATCTGAAGTTATTTTAATTAGAAATCTATACAAATGGGTTGATTACAGGGGCGGATCCAGGGGGGTGCTGCGGTGGCTGCAGCACCCCGGGGTATGAAGAAGAAAAAAGAAAAAAAGGGGAAAAAGAAAAAGCAAAGAGGGAAAAGGAAAGGAGACAAAAAAGGAAAGCTAAGAGAAGAAAAGGAAACGGAAAAGAAAGGCAATATTGGGGCTATAGAACAAGAAAAGGGCCTGATCAATTGCATTTTTGGGGATCGTCTTTTCACAGCACCCCGGGGTGCGACCATCCTGTATGCGCCCTTGGGTTGATATTGAGCCAACTATGGGATTGGATCCAAATATTCGAGCTCCGTGTGTAGACAGTTACTTTAGAAGTTCCTTCGTAATTTGACTCATTCCTTGTATGTATTTGCACGCAGCCTGATTTCCATAGACCATTTCAAATCCGAAAATATACGATCGATTCCGAATGTTTCCGATTAGCCGAGTGTTTGACACTCGGTTCCATGACCTGTCAGCTCCTGACAGGTCATGGCCATGTGCCGGAGAAAAACAACGTATTTTTCACCCGTCTGCCCGTGTGGTAGATTGCGCTGGTGTTGGTGATAGATTGTATCCCTCACAAAGTTGATGTTGCGGCATTTCAGTTACAAAAACGAGTGAGATGAAAGAGATTTGGGGTAATATTTTCACTTTTTACCGTCTGCTCGATACATTTGGAATTTGTCCGTCAGCGCCTTTGTTGATAAAAAAACAAAATAGTCTCGTTCCACGTTTTACTTCTCATGTGTGCACACGTGTATGTAAACATAGGCGGACAATCACTAGGGCAATGCTGTGAATGCGATCAACTGTTGCGAAGAACGTGACCTGTTTTTCCGAAGATTTCCGATCTCAATTTGAAATGGTCTATAGTTGTATGTGTCAGGCCCGACGAGGTGTCAGGGTTTGGAAAACGCGTGTTTAATGATTGGTCAGCAATTACAATTAGAAGTTAGTGCCTTTGGTCATAAACACTTTCATTATTTATTTGTTGAAATGTACATATTTTGAAGTCCTAAAGTAGTGTATGTTTTTTGCCACCTAATAGGCACAGCTATTAAATGAAATCTAACGGCCATTTGTAAACAAGTGGCAGCCATCTTGGAAATTGTCAATTTTGATATGAAATTATTTCCTAGACTTAACATCTAAAACAAAATAATTGAATGTCTCCTTTATTAGCTTGAAAATAGATAAATGCTTTAACATCAATTTTGTATGTTTTATCAGATACCAGACATCGACAAGATACGTCCAAATGAAATACAATTGCCGTAAATAAAGACGTGTGTAAGCGTCCATAGGCTACTGACCAGATTTCAGCCGCCATTTTGAAGTACACGCTCATTGTTTAAGGTTGGTGTCAACCCTGTTTGGCGCCAAATTTATCAAGCACTGTAACTTTTAAATTATAAATGTGATGTACATAAAAGTATACCTTTTTTGTAATGAAATGAGTCAGAGAATCCATTTTTGGTATCAAATTTTACTAAAATTAGTGATTTTTACTTTTTTGCCCAAAAATCACCTTTTTGGCGCCAACATTTTTCAGACAACCTAACAATATCAGTTTTTGATTAAAAATTCCAAAATTTCACCTAAATCATCTAAAGTCAATTATCTAGGAGCGAATTTTTTTTTTTGGCTTAAATTTTTTTTGTTTTGAAAATATTGACCAAAAAGTGCCAAAAAATGTTTTTATATCAAAAATCTCAATTTTCACATATGACAGCCTCACAGCAATCTGCGTAATGGCTATCTATCACAAATGTTATTTCCCAGATCCACTTACAAAAAAAGAAATGATCTTATCTCCTACTTATACAAGTTAAGATAATTGGAAAACGTCTTAAACATTGATTTCCAGTCCTTTAACGGCCAATTTAATGATATGGCATCCATCTCGGAAAATTCAAAAGAGACAAATGTATTTTGAAGCCTACTCAAAAAGATCCCATTGTATCTCATAGATAAACCATCCATAGGCGATTGAGTTAGAATTTTGGCGGCCAATTTGAAAAAGTGCCCTCATCGTTACACCCAGTGACGAGATTTTGCAGACAACTTGATTATACATTAGCCCTATCACGGATCCGGCTTCAAAAGAAAAGTTGGGTCTCGCAAAATCGCTGAATGGGTGCATGATTTCGATTATGGGCCCATCGACTATAAAGCTATTATTTCGTTCGGAAACTTCTTGGCATATAACATAAAGAGAATTTGGAAATAAAACATCGGATGTATAGAATATCATCAAATGATCCTGTTATAACATTTATTTAATGCTCATTTAATATCATCTGTAATGTACTAGTAATATTATGTGATCTGTATTATACATAGTGATGAACAGGCAACTGTGAAAAAAAGATTTAAAAAAGAATACCCACATGACTTTCCACCCGGGGTAGACAGTCCCGGGATGGACCAACCCTGGGTAGACTACAATAGAGCGCCCTCGCGGAATAAACCGCAATAAAACATCTTGGAAACTATATTGATTATAAATTATATGTTAGAACACTCAGGGGTTGGTGGTCGGGGAGGTAAACACAAGGATGGATAATTCTAAAACAACCCCGGGACTGAAACAAGGATGGATCATTCTAAAACAACCCCGGGACTGTCCGGATCATTCTAAAACAGCCCCGGGACTGTCCGGATAATTCTAAAACAATCCCGGGACTGTCAACTCCCCGGAACTGTCCACCCAGGGACTGTTTCTAACCCTAACCCTAACCCTAAACCTATCCCTAACCCTAACCCTAACCTAACCCTAACCCTAACCCTAACCCTAACCCTAACCCTAACCCTAACCCTAGCCCTATCCACCCAGGGTTGGTCTACCCCGGGACTATCTACCCCGGGTGGAAAGTCATGTGGGTATTTCCATTGCTGCATACCTTTATTGTTATTTGGATAAATTAAGGTCAGGTAAAGCTAAAATCAATGAAAACAGATGGTATTTCTGAAATTTAACAAAAATATGATAAAATTAAATCATTCTGCCTTTTATCAAATATTTAATTTTAAAAAAGATTTGTTCTGAACAGTATACATTGGAGGAACTGCGATGATCATACGTTATTTACTAATGTAGATACAGCTATTTGTTGCAACCAAATCGAGGGACCTTAAAATATGCAAATTATATGTTAATGAGGCTGTAATATCTTAACTAGTCCTTTTTTAGTTTGGTAAAGATCACGGAAAGTAAAGTAGGCCTAAACCTTGAACTGTTATATGTCAATTATGCAAAAAATCCAACTTGTACCGTCCTTAAAAGGTTCAGTGATTTCAGAATAGTTGATTTGCAGCCCTATATATTAATAATAATAATGATAATAATAATAGAGGTCAAGTCCAAATCATTTCCCCGGGCCTCACCTTGTTAAAGGTATATTATGCGATCTTTTCCAGGGAACACCCTCAATCCTCGAGAAAAAAAATTGAAGCAGATGTTCTTGCAGATTAACATTTCTGATCATAAATCGTAAATACATTCCAATTTACAGGGCGATACGATTCCTAATTACTTCAAGATCATATGGTTTTAGAGTGAAAATAAACTTTCGGGAAACCCGACAGTTTATATTTTCACTCTAAATTCACTCTAAAACCATGATTTTGAGGTAATTTGGAATCGTATCGCTCTGTAACTCGGAATATATTTATGATTTATGATCAGAAACATAAATCTGCAAGAAAATCTGCTTCAAAAAAAAAATCGAGGATTGAGGGCATCTCCTGGAAAAGATCACATAATATACCTTTAAACCAGTTCTGTTAAAGGCGAGCTACCATTGGGTTACTAGCCGCATCCAGTTCTCTTGGCAATTTAACAAGGTTACAATTTCTCCATTTTAACTCTGTAGTCTGTCATCAAGTGAACAGGTGTAGGTGCTTGACCAGTTCGTCTGTGGTGAACTACCTTATCTAACTGTGATTTTCAATATTTGTTTTCTAATCGTAAATCGACTGAATAATGGGAAATTCCTGGATTAAAACATGTACTGAAGAAAAAGACAGCACTTATGCATCCGCAGATTTTATCGTTACGGTGAAAACGGGAGACAGAAAGGCAGCCGGAACCCATTCCGATGTATACGTAGCTCTTTACAATACGGATGGCAACCGATCTGGTGATATCAAACTCGAATTACCGGATAGCGGTATTTGTCACTTGTGGAAGGATGGATTTGATGCGGGAAAGATTACTAGATTTCCCATCGACAATCTGCCTAATTTTGGGAGTGTGGATAAGTTGGAGGTGTGGACAGATGGAGGAGGTGACTGGTATGTGGAGGTGATTAGTGTGCGAGATGCTGCTACCGAGGAGACGATACCATTTCCTGTACATCGATGGGTCAAAACAGGAAAGAAGGTACAGTTTTTACGGGAGCAGTTCCATTTGTACGCGATAAAAATTGCGAGAATGTTCCGGGCCCCGATGAGTTTTTTATCAGGCCCCGATGAGATTTTTATCGCGTACAGTTGCGAGTAGCAAAGGATTATTTATCGAGTAGCGTATTACCGCTTGTTTAAATATAACGAAAGATAAGTGGTCGGTATGTAAATAGAGCTTCGGGTTATTTATTCTAGTTGTAAGGTACAAATTCAGCATTTCATGTTTTTAGAGATAATGTTATTGATTATGGATGTTTAACGTAAATTGTATTATCCTCGTGTATTTGCTAAACAATGTCCCGCTCTATTTGCTAAACATACCCCAGGGTAAGGCAGAGGCCTCGTATCGGGCCCCGATGTCTATTTTATCGGGGCCTGATGACTATTTTATCGCGTATCAACTTGAAAAACATCGGGTCCAAAACATATCAGGCCCCGATACAGTCGCGATAAATTTATCGCGTATAAATGGAACTGCTCCCTACCATGATTAAGGATCAGATGGTGGCAATAACTTCGATTTGCAATTAATAAGATTTAGAATGTCAACCAGGGATACTATTTAATTTGGGATAGGAAAGTCCTATACTGTATGTTCGTAGATAACAGGTCCCGTTTGCACCCGGGGGGGGGGGGGGGGGGGGGGGGGGCACTCATGTATAAATAAAAGTTGTAATCATCCGTGTGAATCCACTACCCTTAACACGGATTCTCAAAGAAGGACAAATTGACCCTTAACAAGGATTGCATCTCGAAGAATCATACTCATACAGAGGATATAGGCCCTCAAGATAGAGTTAACACTGACATGAGGGTATGAAGTAAGTGCATGATTCAGTTTTGTTTTTAAATTTATCCCTAAGGGCCAACCATTTTGGAGGCTATCTCATTGATGACGCATGACTATTACCCCAAGCAACTCTTATCGCGGATTTGTGTTGAAAAAGACAACCTTATTCCCTGAAATTTGGCGATTTTGGTACCCTTAGCACGGGTCCGCGCGGACCCGCGTTGTGGTAGAAAAAAAAACCAATTTTCCGCGTTTTCGTTCACGCGGATGATTACAACATTATACCTGACTGCCCCCCCCCCCCCCCCCCCGGGCGTTTGCATGAATTAAAAAATGGAACAGCGCCACTTTAAGATGACGGGGACAAAATAATATGGTCGCGACATCAGGATTGATTGCAAGGATTTATGTAGATTTGCATCAAGTCCGTCATACACAAACAATGACGGTATGGTGCAAAGTGAGAAAATGAATGCAAATACATAAAATAAATAATGACACGTGAAGTATCACATATTTCAGGCTTGTAAAAACTGTCCAGCACGTACGTTTTATTTCAACTTTCAAAACCACACAATTTGTTGGGAATTTTTCCAACAATTCCGTGTAATAAACTTCAATTATGTCTATACCCAAAGCAGACGACAAACAGCGCCACCAAATGTATGAGCACCGCCAAAGTTAAACTTAAAAGTAGCTTCAGATCGGCAAGTTGAGTCGCATAGGCCTACCCCTGTGTCAACTGCCAGTACCTGGCACAGCGTTTAAATAAAATAAGCTTTATAGTTAAAATGGCATTGGTCAAGGTCGTGAATCGACGGCACAAATTGATTTGCCTATTTACCATGCGCCCTGAACCAAATCAGTCAATATAAGGCCCCAAAAAAGGTTTATCACAAAAGAAACCATAAAAAAGGTTATATGCGAAATGTATTTTATTTTCACAAAGTAAGAAATTATATGCGAAATGTGGTATATTTTTTTAGCATTAGACGGGCTCTGTGGAGAAAATGAAGATAAGTCCAATAAATCACGGGCGTCAGTTGTTTTTCTTGAGTTTAAATACTGTTTTAATACTGGAAAAAACAGTCCATACAGTAACAACAAGGCTCACACCATTATTTTGAAAAGGTTATAGAAAAAAGAAAATAGGTTCACCTCGAACCATTGTGGAAATATCTAATGCATAGATCAACTGTGGGAAACGTACACACAGAAAACACTATGTAAAAAAATTACACAAATTATGTAAAAAATACATAATCTGTGTAAAAATAGAACTCCATAATACTATGTAAACAGTTGTGTTAAGCTTTTGCATAGGAATTTACACAAGCTTGGGTATATATTACATGTTTTATGTAAACTCTTACATAATAATTATGGAGTTCTATATTTACATAATTTGTTACATAGTGTTTTCTGTGTGTATTAGCTTACATTTTACCTTTGATAATTGACAATTGTCATAATTTCACACTGTTGTTGCGTTATTATCTATCTAATAGAACCCGAGGAACCAGGGTGATGACCCTTATTAGGCTATTCCAGTTGAAACCCAAGTTAATCCCTTATGGAAGAAATGACCTTAATCTCTCTGATTTTTCATATTGGAGATATTTATATCATAATAAAACTAAAACTGTGCTGATTACAGAACTGTTTCGATCATCTTTCTACGAATACAAAAAAAGTTACGAGTGAATGATGATTGTGATGTCATAAAAAGCTACAAAACAGGAAATCATGAAAGCAGGCCAAAAAGATACATAGTTCAATAGAAAAACATTACAAGGTTAATTAGAAAAGTGACTTAAGTAAGTTTTTGAAGGTGAAATGTCATTACAGATGATGGCACAAAATATGGGAAAAAGAATCTTAACCTTTTTTTTCTCTTTTTTTTAAACATTTTTCCCATAATCCCTAGTTCACATTTTACGACATCTGATGGGTTTTCACAGATCGCATCACATATGGTTTCGATTCCCCCGAACCCGAAGAGGTCTTGTAATCGAATACAAATTAAATAAATCCCAATAAATTACCCCGAATGGGTGAAACTCCCCCAATGGGGGTCATCAGAGGTATGTGGGGCCCTGCTCCCCCACGACACTGGGAACAAACTACAGGCTGTCCCAAAATGAATAGTACCCATCGATACCCAAAGTTCATTAATTTTTGTCATCATCGAAATCAACGGGATTAGATCCGTTGGTTTTTGCATCATCTTTGTCATACTGTACTATTTCATTAGAATTTTAGATCATGAATATCGGATTTATCAAACTCAAGATACGCTCCATTATGTAAGACATGGTGATTTCACCTTTTTGACAAAGTGCTAAAAAATGTGTGTGTGTTATTATATAGCTTGTTTGAAAGAAACTCGTGTATTCTCATAATCTCTTGTCTACTAAATATAATCTTGTGTGTCTTCCTGTTGTAACTGTTATTAGTTATGGGTGATCAAATCATTTATAATTCTTCTCTTTAATTCAATTAAAAGGGTCAAAAAAGTTTGTCACACTTGAGTGACCCCATGCATTGTTTTATTTGACAAGTGTTTAGGGACTTCTAAATGAAGTGGTATTTGGTGAATCACCAGTGGCTTAGATTTCATTTTCACAGTGGAGAACGGATTTCGTGAGGTTAAACAGTAAGGGACTATATTATTTTTACCAAGTTTGTAGGAAAATACATCCCCAATATGAAAAAGAAGTCTAAGCCACTGCTAATTACTCATGACCATGTCTTTATCTGTTTAAATGTCCCTAAAGTTTAGAAACAAAGCTTGTGGTCGCTCATGCGTGACAATCCATTTTTACTCTTCAAATTGAGTCAAAATGAAGAATTATTAATTAATTATTAATGGTTTGAACAACCATACGATACAATAGCAATTTAAAATAGAAAGGAACCAAAGATATTAGCAGACAAGAGATTAAGAGAATGTATAAGTTTCTTTCAAACAAGCTGTTTAAAAACACATTTTTTTGCACTTTGCCAAAAAGGTGAAATCACCATGTTTCACACAATGGAGTGTAACTTCAGTTAAATAAGTTCGATATTCATGATCTAAAACTCTAATGAAAGGGTATAGTATATCAAATATGATAATAAAAAACTGGATCTAATTTCAATGATTTTGATGATGAAAAAAAAATTTGAACTTTGGGCATCGATGGGTACTAATCATTTTGGGACAGCCTTACATGTGTATACATGCAGCTGATCATGCGGTAGATAACAAATACATGTAGGTGAATAGATGTTATTGTTAAGGGCTGTCTGTATTTTGAATAAAGACCTCAACAAAAGAAGGTCATACACTTTGTAAAGGTTCTATAGAGTGAAATCCGTCAGTGTTTAACTTATTAATACAACGTAATTTGTGACAAACAAAAACGGTTTATTATTGCCTTGAACTATCCCTTTTCTACCATTTAGCCTCATAAGAAATTTTACAAACGCCGTAATTACAAACGCCGTATTACCTTAACAAACGAATATAATCTATCACACACATAAGCCTAATTGCACCACTGCATGCAGGTTTTGAAGTGAAAATTGGGTCGGTCATTGGGTTACGAAGCTTCATAAAAGAGAATCCTTACAATAATTTTGGGGGCCGTTTTTCCCTTTTGGTATATTATTATATTTTTGTGTGTGGAAGTGTACCTTCCTATTTTTGTAAAATTCGGTTTTTGTAAAGAGAATTAACAGACTACTAACTTGTTACTCAATATTCCGTTTGAACGAATAGTTTGTGTGGTTTAAATAAATAGATATATGAGCATTTTTATTCATAAATGCATGGGCTATAAATTGAGGATTTTAAACTTTGGATGGAAGCGTGGTGTTTGGGTTTTAATTCTTGACACCTAGAGTTGATATACGTTCAAGAACTGATATTTAACTTACAAAAATGTAATGAAAAGACACTTAAACTGAATATGGTTATCCAGCGCTATTGGTTTGGGGATAATTTAATTTAGTGAATCAGACGACGCTGGACACGGGCGTATTCACGAATATTCAGGTTAAAATATGCGAACGAGGTTACGTGATCAAGTGAATGGGACGAACGCTTAACAACGGATTAAATTCAAAAAATGATACTGACACTGGAGGTGGTTATCCAACTCCAGCGGTTGTAGGATGAAATAATTTAGTTCCAACGTGTGATGAATTTTATGGGGTCAGATAATCCAAATCCTTTTTTACATTAAAACCAACGGAAATTCAAAATTAACGGCCGTTCGTGTCCATCGTCGTCTGTGAATGGGAGTAACAATAAGGGTGCCTCTATCGGTTGGTCAGTCAGAGAGAGTTGTTCATAAAGAAACAAGGAAATTGAAAAGGGACTAACGCAGTCAACTATAACACCTCTATTGAATTATCAGGCTAAATATTACTTGTGCCACTTTCAATTTTAATCAATAGATGAAACTGAAGAAATTTGATGCTCAACTACCCCAAGATGACGAGGAGGTCGAGTTACGACAAACCGAACTGGAAAGAAAGAGATCCGAGTACGAATTCACAATGAGAGAGGAAGGGCCAATGCCTCTACTCAAGGAGCTTCCAGAAGATGAATCTTTCTCATTTCATGATTACCAGGTATAGTTGATATACATCTAACAGAAACAATTCCTGATCAGGTGCTTTTATGTTTTAGTTAATTCAAAATCGGTACCGAAAATGTGAGATATCCAAACAAGCCAGAACATTTCTTCTTTCGTAGTTTGACACCTTTATACAAATGTTTAAGTGGATACTTACACTCTCAGCAAAAATGGTTCGGAAAGGGTTCTTTGAGTTCGGGGTTCGATGTAGAACCTTCTGCACGCAAGTAACCTTCAATGGTTCTAAGAAGGATACAAATGGTTCCAAATCCAGAATGAAAGGTTCTTCCTGAGTCAATGGTTCCTTATAACCCTAAAATACGAAAAAGGGTTCCATGAAAGGCTGTGAGAGTTCTTTATAATGACTTGCACTTCAGAACTATTTGACACACGGGTCCCAGCCAACATCGATCGTGGGCCCACAGTGGGTCCTCATGGGACCCTTAATATGTGCTCACTTTGGCCTGTATACGGGCCAAAGTGGACAAAATATTAAGGATCCCATGAGGGTCCACGGTCGATGTTGGCTGGGGTATGCATCGGCTTCTTTAAAATTAACACCATGGAAAGTAGATTTCGTAAGGATTTATATATCCATTTTATTAACATGATTAATTCAAGACGTCACTCACTTATAGTGATTGTTCACAAACCAGATACATGCATTATATTAATGAAGTAAATTAGTAAAGTATGAAAACAGTAAAATAAAATGGTGCTTGAAACAATCTATTTCTAAATATTTCTAAAGAATCCTAAGGGTTCTATAATAACAAAACTGAAGAACTTTTTTGGTTCTTTAAAGAACCTTTCAAGAGGGTTCTTTAACCCTGAAGAACCCTCAGGGTTCCATATAGAGGACAAAACTGAAGAACCTTTTGGGGTTCTTTAAAGAACCTTTCAAGAGGGTTCTTTAACCCTGAAGAACCTTTAGGGTTCCATATAAGAGGACAAAACTGAAGAACCTTTTTTGGTTCTGTAAAGAACCTTTCAAGAGGGTTGTTCAATGAAATGGTTCTTGGGAAGAACCCATGAGGGTTCCATATGGAGGACAACGTGAGGAACCATTTATGGTTCCAAGTTGAACCTTTTTTGCTGAGAGTGTATAAAGTTATGATGTTATAATTGACCACGCCTTAAAAAGTTGTAGACATTTGTCTTTTATAGGATATCATTTCTTATTGTATGCTACGCAGTGATAATTTGTATGTAATGAATTACAGCTCACTATTGTCTTCATAAATACCTGATTGCTTTCGATAGCCAACACAAATCAAGGAAATCCATAGAAAAATGATATGGCCACAATTTTCTTTCATTAGGTACTTTTAAAAAATCTGAATCTAAAAGTATCTACTTTATCAAATTTGACACCGATTACTGTTTTGTTTAATTATCTAACCTTAAATCGCCTTGGCAAGGGACGTTTTGTGTTATGGGTATATAAGTAGTTTAAGGTATATATTATGCATTTAGAGCTTATCTCTGGCAAGTAAATGATGTGGGTGCACCACACCAAATAACTTCCCCCATTGAAATACGTGTAAAACGGCCATATTTCAAGACACCTTTTCTACCCTCCGGTTACATATGGCATACTTGTCACCTAATGACCATTTTCAGTAAAGTCTCAACTTTAATTTAAGCCTTGTTTCATTAGCGGCGGCTATCAAGCTATAGATGTTACGGACCCGCAAACTGGCATGTCTGTTCACCATTTAGCCAGGTGCTTTGGGCACTATTTAGTTCGATAAACCAAAATTCGTATTTTATCATTGTAGGTGCGATGGATATTCTAAGGCGTATAATATGAAATTTCATGATTTTGAAGTAATTAAGAATCGTATCGCCCTGTAACTTGAAATGTATGTACGATTTATGATCAGAAATGTAAATCTGCAGGAAAACCTACTTTTAATATACCTTACATAAATACATTTAATCAAGCAAAATGTTAGACATATTAAAGCAATAACTTGAGCTTTACCTTTACTCCTTCACCATTTGCTTTGCTATTTATTTTTTGATCATTAGCCTAAATAATTGTTAGTTTCTTTTTTAAAAAGTGGCCCTTTGATTCCTTATTTTCAAAGACGCACGATACACCCTCCATCCAATCAACCAATAGGCTTATGACAATACAATTACAACTATTACATAAATGAAAATGTATTTTTGGAAAACATGCATTTTTTTGGATGTCGGGACTATGTTATTCTATTAAACATATATTATTCACATAATTTCGTTTAATCTTTTCAACAGTCGGAGATTGTTAAACGCAAAGTGTTACTTGTGATGACGTGTAAATTTGTCAGCATTACAAGCGGTAGATGGAGGACACTAGAGGATCTTGGCAATATTTATAATGAAACACTACCAGTTCCAGCGGTGAGTAAAAGTAACACTTCTCAGTCAATTATAAAACTTGTTTTAATCGAGCTACAAAATTAAATTGAATTCAAAAATCAGAATGAAGCTCAACGTTTCGTTGTTGAGGTTGCTTATTGATAAATTGAATGAGGGTAATATAAGGAAAGAATGTAAACCGATGACCATAATATTTGACCCGTCACATCAATATAATAATAATCATAATAATAATAATAATAATAATAACGCTAATGATAACCATAAGGGGAATAAGTACATGAGATTAACTAACAATAACATTCATTTACATAAATTAATTAATTATGCTAATTTATTCCAAATATTCACAAAATTTGCATAATTTGTACGACGGGCTGTCTTTAGTCACTGTTAGAGACAGCCCGTCGTACAAATTATGCAAACTTATTGAATATTTGAATAAATTTGCATAATGAATTAGCTCATGAATAGTAATTTACTTTGTTATTTATAACGGAATAAAGCGCATTATTGTTTATGAAAGAAATTACGTTTAGGGGAAACATTATTTTCGCCCTAACGTAATAATGAATGAATAACAAAAACCTCTTTCCCCCTAAGGTACCTTTAAAGGTAATAACACTAACACTAGTAATAATAATAATAATAATAATAATTAATAACACTAATAATAATAATAATAGTTGTATAGCGCCTAACATCGAGATCCGTAAGCGCTTGAACATAAAACATAATAACAAACAAATAATGGATTTGGGCTACAATTAAAAAGCCATTGTGAACAAATGAGTCTTTAAGGATTTCTTAACTGAAATATAGTCTCTGCATTTTTCACATGAAGTGGAGCTGCAATATATACCTCTTTGGGGTCTTTTATCAAATGTATGATTTTAACATCATTGACACATGCACAAATCAAGCTTAAATTGATACCTCATAATTGGAATCAAGCCTTAAGAGAATCAGGCCATGATGAACAGAAGCTTAGCGTTTCCTTTTAATTTATTTTCATTTTTCAAGATTTTTTTTATAGTTTTTACTTCATATCTAGTGACTAGTAATACCGACAAGAAGTTTGTTTTGTTGTGACGGATCATATATTATAAGCGACAATGTTAGCACTTTCTACGCGGCTGTTGGTTTTACCAAATACAAAATAGATTTTTCAGAAACCTTTCTCAAATGTCAAGTTCTATTTGAAGGATTACTGAACCAATACTAGTCATGTTTGTACTTATTTTAATGCATTTCTCATGGTGATTCCAAATATGGTAATGGGATTCAATAATGTTGACATATTTGAAACATTTTGTGACATTTTGGAATGTCGGCTGCAGCTGCCTGCCGCGTGGAAAGTGTTAACACCTTCCACGCGGCAGTCGTCGTCTGCATGCAGACAACAGTTCCAAACATTTCACCAAATGTGTCCAAAAATGTCAAAATTATTAAATGTTATCACCATATTAGGAATCACCATCAGTATTGCATTGAAATAAGTACAAACATGCCTAGCATTGTTGGTTCAGTAATTCTTGAAATAAGACTTCAAAAGTTGGGAAAGGCTTATGAAAAATCTGTTTTGTATAATAATAGCCGCGTGGAAAGTGTTAACACCAACCTTGTTATTCACAAGTATGAGTGTTTTTTGGTTTCTAGTAAAGAAAGAGAGTGTCCCCTAAAAGTGAGTCCAACAACAGTACGCGTGGTTAAGAACTGATACCTTTTCAAATAAAGCAAGCACTTCATTATTTTTAACACTTTCAACGCGGCAGTCATCTCCGAAATGGCATACATGGAATCACCATGATAAATGCATTAAAATAAGTGCACACATGCCTAGTTCAGTATTTCTTGCGATAAGACTTTAAACTGAGTTGGGAAAGGTTTTTTAACAAATCTGTTTTGTATAATAATGTTAAAACTAGTATAGGCGCGTGGAAAATGTTAACACCAACTTTTTTATTCACAAATATATAAGGTGTGTCTTTTATTTCTACACCTTTTCGTTTTTTATTTCAGAGACCTGTGTCTGTTTTGGTAAAATCTTTTGGTTCTGGACAGCCGGGGTTTTTTATTCGATTTTGCACAATTTTCTGAACTTTCTCGGTTTTAGATACCTCTTTCGGTTTTACATACATACCGCCCTCTAACTTTATGCTTCCAAATATTGTTTTCTTTGTAATATCAGGGAATGGAGAATTGGAAGAAGGACCGGAATTTTGGTGCACAACGATTGACCGGAAGCAATCCTGCTATGCTGAGACTTTGCACAGAAATACCACACAAGTAAGTACGGGAATAGGCATATTAGTTTAGCGAGTCAGCAGAACATGAAAAAGGCTTTTAATTAAGCATGCTTAGCGATTAAAAAAATACCACTCTGTTCTAAAGGCCCGATCGACACCTTTTGTTTAATTTTTTTAAAAAGAAAACAATGAGATTTTTTGTTTTTAATTTTTTGACAATTTTTGTGGGGAAATTGATTTTTTTCCTTCAAAATTTGTTGAAAACAGACCGTCTCTGATAGGGAGCACAACGCTATTTCGCTCTCCGTATCAGTATCAATATCAGTTACATTTGTACCCCACGATATCGTGGGTTTCTGTCACGCATGACACGTATCGGAAAATCGATCGCAAGTAAGTTGTTTAGTCGAGCTCTATTAGAAATAAGAAAAAGGAACACAGAGAAATATAAATGTTTTTATTATTTTTTTAATAATGAAAACAAGAATCTAAGAGCTCGTACGATAAAAGCCGTGATTTTTTGCACATCTCTATGGTAACCGAAATAAATTGGCAGTTGCATAACCTCAATCGCATCCGTAAACATCTTGATACTGAGACGTGTCACAACATTGTTCGCACTCTCATCTTATCAAGACTGGATTACTGCAACTTTCTCCTGTATGGCATTGACAAAAAGCATCTTAATCGTCTTCAAGTTCTACAGAATAAATCTGCTCGTCTCATTTTCAGGCAACCTAGTCGTGCCCACGCTTCCCCTCTCCTCCATTCTCTTTACTGGTTACCAATCGCTCAAAGATTTCAATTCAAAGTCCTGCTTCAGACTTTCAAAGCCTGGCATTTCAAATCTCCTGATTATCTGTTCTCATATTTTCAACCTCGTACTCTAAAAACTCTAAATTCTCAGCGCAGCTAAAAAATATGTTCCTATAAGAAACATAAGAGAAATACTACATCATGGCTGTCACATGAAACCATCAACTTAGCAGATAAAAGACGCCAATTGAAGGAAGCTGGTCTGCAAGGCAGTAACCTATACAGAAGAAGTGAGGTTCAATTTTAATGAGACGTGCATTGGATGATTGGCCAGGGGGGCTAGGCACAGATGGTGTGGGAGAGCCTCTCATAATTGATGGTAATGAGGTGGAATTCATCTCGAAATTCAACTTTCTTGGATCCCTGATTACCAAAGAGGGTGGTTGCAGCCAAGAAATTAGACACCGTTTAGTAATGGCTAGATCAGCAATTTGGTCAACCTAAGCAAGATCTGGGCTGACAGAGGAATAACCAGAGCACTAAAAACCAGGCTTGTCCAAGCCCTTGTATTTCCAATTGCCATGTATGCCTCTGAGACGTGGACCCTAACAAAAGCTGACAAAAACAGAATAGCTGCTTTCGAGATGTGGTGTTGGAGGAGTATCCTTCGCATCTCATGGACAATGAGAAGGACCAACGCCAGTATTATTGAAGAAATCGGGATGTCTAAACGACTTCCTCATGCTATCAACACCCAAATGCTGAGCTACATTGGCCATATCTCACGTCGCGAGGGTAACAACCTAGAGAAGATGATCATGCAAGGCATGATTGAAGGGAAGAGAAATAAAGGCAGACCTCGTTCCCGGTGGATTGATCAAATAAAACTGTTTACTGGACAACCTCTAAGTGTTATAAATATTTTAAACAGGTTCGCCGTCGTGGGTAGAAAAGAGACAATAATAGGAAAACGATCTCGCCTGGGAGTCGAACCCAGGATCGGTTGCTTGCTTGGCAACTGCCTTATCCATTGGGCCACAAGACCTCGCATGGTAAAGCATCTGAAATTCAAACCTAAGCGATCTCGTTTCCCCTCTACGTGATTGTTACTCCTTTGCTGAAATCTATATCTATGGCGTAGTATCTGTAAGGTCACGAGCTGTCAGTCATGATAGGACCGAACCAACCAACCAACCAACTCTAAAGACCAATTACACATTACGCTCCGACTTGGCTATTTTACCTTTGAAGTCCCTCGGTCCAAAAACATGCTGGTGACCGCGCCTTCTCTGTGGCAGGGCCTCGCCTTTGGAACGAGCTTCCGATCAATATTCGTGGTCTTGGTAGTTTGAGTGTGTTCAAGGGTCACATCAAGTCGCATCTTTTCCTTCCTTGCTCCTAGTCCTTTATAAATCTCATTATTATTATTATTTTATTAAGGGACCAGATTTACGGCGTTTTTCAAAAATACAATGTATTGTGGTGCTGTGTTTAAACTTTTCTTAGTCACTCCCATGGGCTTCTTGGGCTTTGGACGTAAATGGTGGCCAATTAAAAAACTGCTCTACGTTTTAATTCGCTAGTGATTTGATTTTTGAAAAATTACAATTATGCTACCAATGCTTTTTTAACTAGTGGGTAAAAATGCCGCTGAAAATGGGAGTAATAGTTTTGGCACCTACTAGGCTCAAGAATGTTGCAGCAGTATTGTGTAACGCATACAATCAATATTTACTCTTTATAGCTTCAAGACTTTTGCATTGTTTCTGTAGTAAACATGGTAACTCCCAAATATATGTATTCAATCATAAAGTAAGGGTTTTTTGTTTTATTCAACAGCTTGCCAGTCACGGATGAAATGCTGCAACCCATTATGGATGGAATAACAATCGAAGAAGCGATCGAGAAGAAAAAATTGTACCTGATGGATTACACAATCCTTCAAGATATACCGTGCCCTCCGGGTCATACGGTACGTTATGTTCTTTTGGATGGGGCATGTATATGTAAAATATCTAGCGAGAAGCTGAGCCAACATTATCATCATCATCCTTCGGCCACCACACACTTTCTCCATGAGCTGCGGACTTTACAAAACGGAAACCTTAGGATATACACATTTAATTGATGAAAATAGAATTAAGATTGGTCAATTCGTTTTTAAAATATACGCGTTTAGAGAAAGGTATGTCGAAAACCTGCTCAACCGATTTGACGGTAAATTATGGTAGGTTTCTGGGCAGCCCAGTTCACCACTAAAACTTGCAACTATTGACGAGGTTGTAGTATTACTTTCTCACCATGGATTGCAATCGATCACGTTTATAGAATCAGATTTAATGCTTCCTGACTCATTCAGGAAGCATTCAATCGCCCAAATTCAATTGTGAATAAATAATCAACATTGTTAAATTGGTTTTGAAATCACGTGTGATCAAGGAGATATATCGAAAACCAGTCCACCTGATTTGTAAGAAATTTAACGCTACGTTGCCAGATTGCAAAGCAGCCTTAGGATTCAATATGAACTGTAATAAAAATTCCATTGACATGGAATGGGGGCGATCCAAAAGAAAGAAGCATGTTTTGTAACCATTTTCTGAAGCATCTGTTGCAAACCAAAATACCATGAAATGGTGTACCGTATGTATTTTCCATAATTCAAACCAAAATACAAATCAAAACACCCCAGTCCAAAATAGTACAGGGGGAGGGGGGGGGGGGGGGGGGGGGGGGGGGTACCGTCTGAAGAACAATCTAGGTATATGACATTGTACTTGGTCTGAAACGTTTGGTCCAGGAATTGCTATAATACTAATTAAAATGGCATTCCGCGATCATGGTTATCCATATTGACATTTCATTAAATCAACCCAGGAATTATTATTATATATTACATAACCCGAAACTCAAACATCCACAACTAACCACTTATTAGACAACCCCCCCCCCCCCCCCCCCCCCCCCAACAATTGAACAATTGGGAGATTTCTCCTTAATAGTCAAACCAGGGAGGTGTAGTTGACACCTCCCTGGTCAAACTATCTGTGATCATGTCTCTCTGTGGGGAGTCTAATAAACATCTCTCTAAATGAATCATCAACTTCTATGCATCAACTAAACAAATATAGCTTTGACTCTAGCACAGACTGCGGGTACTGTTAAAATAAACTGCATAGGTGCATGTAATTTACAAAGACTACAAACATGGCCCCACTTATGTCTAGAAAGACCTAAATGTGGAAGTTTTTGCAATCCCATGCTATAGGGTGGCTTCGCCCCAAAAAGTCTGCTCATCCGAATTTCTGTTAATATAAATGGTTAAGTAGCAACATTCAGAATAACTTTTTAAATTTACCAAATCTAAGTTTATTAAAATATAGCCGCTTGTTCAACTAGAGCTAAATGTGATCATAGATTACGGATATTAGTCCAGGGCGTTGACCTTTGACCTGGCTACGGCTTATAGTTGTCAAAGGACAATTATCTTATATTTTAATTGTATATTGGAAAGTTATTTTCTTAAATTCTGGCCATGTAGTAGTGGAGAAATAACTTTTGACCCAAAGGGACCCCTTTTGGACCTTTGACGTTAAAGACTTGATTTTGACCGCTATAACCCACGGCATGACCACCAGGGCTCTAAGGCGACCCCTGGACACACACGTTAGGGGCTTCGCAGCAAGCCACTCGCGATGCGGGATCAGTGGCGTGCGCAGGATATTGTGAGTGGTGGTGGGGGGGGGGGGGGCACCTGGCCATAAATGAAATCCCCCGACTATATAAAATAGAGATACCGAGCGGCATGCTGCGAAGCTCTAACGGGTGGGGTCCATGTCCCCTGGAAGCTATGGGTTTTAGCGGTTAAAAAACAGGAAACCCTTTTCAGGGGGTAAATTTCATTTTAATTTTGTGATGAATTCTTGTCAAATTTGTACTTTTTCCACCATAGATTCAGTGCTTCAATATAATTTAGTTTTAGTTTTTGGAGAAAACATTAAAAAAATAAAATAAAATGGCCTTTGATTTTAGCTGTCCGGAAATTTCTTTGTATTTCTTGCTCCAAAGGGAATTTATTTGGTTTATATATAAATATGAGAAAAATCAAAACAAAAAACTGGGAATTTTAACACTAAAAAGTATGACGTTTGTCCTCTACATAATATTTAGAATACTTGGTGTGGTTCGAGACCCATTATAATGTTGAAACCTGTAGAAAATATGTGCGCGAAGCCCGCAAAACAAAAATCAGTTTTTAAACTTAAACGGTCATGGAAAACTTTCCTGACGCCATCTTGTTCAGCTTGAAAATGAAACGTTGAAACTAATACACCGAAGCGCGCAACATTTGGCCTTTTTAACACTTAAAAGTTCCAGCATGCAGTTTTTAACGTCCCTCGTATAATATTTACGGTGTTATAATGCAGATTTTAGTTCAGCTAATCTCACCCTTTGATTGCTCGACCTTGCCTCCTTCTCAATTCCCCCGACTGGCCTAAGTTTGCCCCGACTGATTTGAAAGAGGGGGTACGGATATTATAGAACGGATTATAGAACCTTCGGACTATATAACCGTCGGACTATAGACAAGTCACCGTACTTCATCCGCGAGACGGAATAAGTATTATGTCCAAATAATCTCAGCTGATATAGCTCTTAGGGTTATGTCGTCCGGGGCGGGGGCGGGGGGCTGGAGTCCATTGGTGCATGAACAATAATTGAAAAAACATCCAGAATGAGAAATATTATTTTTATTATTTTTATTATTTTTATTATTTTTATTATAGGCATGTGCTCCTTTGGCGCTGTTTTTCGTCAACAAAGACCAGGATTTAATGCCCGTAGCCATACAACTCTACCCTGACCCGGCTGAAACTAATCCGGTAGGTTAAAATTTCAATATATCGTTATGTAAACATTTGAAACCTTTAAAACATTTTCGAAACCAACTAACAGCCCGAAACTCGACATAAGATTTATATATTGTCACGCGTTATGAACTCGCCTCCCAATAGGGTGGTGCCGTTACATTTTTTAGCTTCATGCTGTCATTTTCCTCAAATATTTTTAAAACCACAAAAGCTATCTCAACAAATTTGGTATCATTTTAAAGCCCTAATAACAAGCTATCTGCCTGCCAAATGGCATTGGTATAGCTAATACAGAAAGGGAGATACAGCTGTTTGATGTTTGGGGACCAGGGGTGGTGCTGGAAGGGGTGTTTCTGGAAGGGGTGCCGCCTGTACAAACTCAATGGGGATAATCCCATGCTTTGTTCTTTTTACAATAACTAGTCATCCCCTAATGTTAAAAACACAATTTTGGTCCCATTTCAAAGGATATTTATTAGTCATTAAGTATGTGGTTCAACAGACTTGTCAACTATTATTAACAACTAATTAATTATGGATAAGACAATGATCATCAGCTTTCTTCCTATTCGCTACACAGTCAACATGAATAATCAGCCTCAATTTACCGGATTTATAAAAATGACTATAACAGAAAAAGTGTTCAACCTTTGATAGCAAAAGTATACATTTTTGGAAAGCTTGTAACTAGAGGAATTCAGAAATGCAGTTTATATCAGGGAAGGGTTCATCCTTAAACAAATATTTCTGAAAATTCTAAAAATATATAAAATAAAAATTTGAGATATTCACTAGCCGGTATAATTACCATACCGACGTAGTAACTTTGACAAATATATATCATCTAATGGGTAATTTCATGAGAAATTCAAATATGTAAACAAAATAATGATAGGGATAGGTATACAAAATATATGGATCTCAAATTAAAAATTAAAAAACTCTGATATTTTCCGAACAATTTCGATCATACCATTTTCGTTCATGGTTGTACTATAATTTAAATGACATATTTGGTTTCCTCATGCAATTTCCCTTCAGAAAATGTATACTTTTACTACCTCAGGGTGGTATACAAGCAAATATAAATGTGTAAAGTTAAATTCATGTCGCGAAAGCCAAAATCCGTGTGTAACGCGAAAGGAGGCGAGCTTAAAACACATGACCATTACACTTTGCTTCTGTGTAATTATGTTCATAATTGTTTCCTTCAATCATATAGATCTTCCTACCAACTGATCCAGTAAATACATGGTTACTCGCTAAAATGTGGTTCAACAATGCAGATTCCTGCTACCACCAATCCGCTACCCATTTAGGGCTCGCTCACTATGCCATAGAGACAGTTATCGTGGCTACGCATCGTTCTTTGTCTCCATCTCATCCTATATTTCGACTGTTTGCGCCACACTTCTTGCATCTCTTGGGCCTTAATATGTGAGTAGTAAGGCCAAACAAAATTGTTATGTTGTCCTCGACCGCCCGCTCCGATTTTTTTTTTTCAATTTTTTTTTTTTTTTTACAAATCAGATTTTTTTTTCTTCTTCAGATTTTTTTTTTTTTTCAGATTTTTTTCAGATTTTTTTTAAACAGTTTAAATGGCATTGAATATTAAATTAAGTGTTTATAACATATATGTGCGACTCTCAAAGTGATTTCAACTTCTTGTTGGCTGAACTTTGAGCTTCCGCTGGTAAGAGAAAATTTGTATATAAAAAAAAAAAAAAAAAAAAAGCCGCCCGCCCGCCCCTCCTCTCTGAAAGCTGTGGAGGACAACATAACACATTTTTGGGGGGCCTAATGATGTCACATAACTGACCATGTACTAAATACGCTCATGCCTCTAAAAAATATGAATCCAACCGGCCATATCTTGCCAGACGTCCCGTACGGAATAAACCGTGGACAACTACTACGCATTTTAATTGGTTTGAGCATGCGCACATAAGTTACGGGACGTCTAGCAAGACATTGCCAATCCAACTTTAAAAAACATTAATTTTCAAATGTCTCCTTTTCAATTAGAGATATTGTTCACGATGATCGGTTAACAATTAATAACGCTATACCAAAACGCAATGAAGCAAAGTGCAGTTTTCATTTTCGCACGGTTTATAACAAGAGTATGTCGTATGGGCTGCATTAATCAATTAAAGCATCCCAATCCTCATCTTACTATCGACCGGTAAATTGTCGCTACCAGTTAATCAATGATCGCCTATTGCTACGACGAGGCACTAAAATATGGACTTTCGTTTTGGTTTTCGAGCTTTTAAGACACATAGCTGTGTTAACATTCTGTCAATCTTAACGTGTAATATCTCAAATTAAAGAGAAGAAGATATTTCTTTAAACAAATAATATCTAATGTAGCCTATACTAGAAGCGCCATTTTTTCGTTACAAAAATGGAGATTTGTGCTTTATGAATAGCTTTCCTTGGTAGTTTATACTCATAGGGCGGGTGGAGGGGGCAGTAATGCTGCTGCGGCTAGAATACCCCGAGTCCGAGGCCATGTGGGCTCTCATGTACCATGGACACCAGCCTCAGTCGATAAATACGGTTTATTGCCGGTAAACACTGTTTATCGACCGATTTAAACTATGTTTTCGATCGAAAAACAGTGTTTATCGTCCGGGTTTATCGGTAAACTCAGTTTATCAATAATCTGAATTTTTATCGATAAACACTGCTTTTCGAGCGAGAAACAGTGTTTTTCAATTTGATGAACACTGATTATCGATAAACTATGTTTTTCGCTCGAAAAACATAGTTTATCTCGATAAACTCAGTTTATCGGTCGAAAAACAAGGCCCCTATTTGCGATCACCATGAGACCCTCATTCAGCAGGGGCCTTCCACTGACTCCCACCCGACAGATGTTGGCTCGGAGGCCATAGATATCATGTTTACAGATGCCTGCTCTGAGAGTTCAAGGCCCAAGGATGGATCTTCGGACTTGGGATAGCGAGGGAAAAGGGTCTGAAGATGAAGATGGTGCTCAGTCTACTCAGCTTAGCGCTGATGTAGCAGCTCTACTTTCATTGTTGCCAGCGGAGGAAATAGAGTGAGACAGAATGGTTTTCCGAAGGATCCCCAGGCGGTGCTGTCTCTCAAGGGATTTAGGCATTGCCTGCAAGTCAGAAGTTCCTTCTTTACACCTGGCGTGTTTCAGCGCCACGTGCCCACTGCCCACTGCTGAGCCAGTAATGAAGCTATCAGCAGACTGAGGTCCGTATGCACAAAAGAGTTAGACCGGTCTAAATTTAGACCTGGTCTAAGTGGATTTTTGTTTTTGTGAAAGTACACCTTTAATTACATTTCCTTCTCAAATAAGCTAACAAATTGTAAAGATTCGGATGCAAAGTTCAAAAATAGCACAAAATATCTCATGAAAATGCAGAGGAAAATTGATTTTGAGGCATGAATACATTTCACTTAGACCAGGTCTAACTTTAGACCCGGTCTAACTCTTTTGTGCATACGGACCTTAGAGTCTCTCTGGAAGGCTGCGAGGAATTCCACCATGCAAGTCTCTTAGAGAAAATGTGCATGGTTCCGACTGCAAGATGTACTTGAAAGTACCAGCTATCGAGGGATCCGGAAGTGCCAAAGAGCCTTCCAACAGAACGGAAGCTAGATCCAGGGAATTTTGGGCGGAAAGTGTGAAAGTTGTCGACGGCCATCGTCAGGCAGCCATTATGCTTTCAACTTTTGGCTCTACTGTGGCCAAACACCTTGCACGGGTAACGGCCAAACAACAGGGTGCATCGCAGGAGATTAGCAGGGAAGCGTATTCTATACAATCTCACGCATAAAATCGTGCACACAATTCACGGCCGGCGGTCCATCGCCTCACGTTCCTGCGACATGCCAACGTTCTAGCTCTGCGACGCTCGAACTATCAACGGTAAGAAATTCTTCAAATCTCTGAAGAAGGTCGAACTTTGCAACCAGGAATTCCTTTTTGGCAGCAAATTTTGTGAGCTTATTGAAAAGAGAGCAAAAACGTTACCGACGAGAAGTCGCCAGAGTGGAGATAGGGGCTGCCTTAAAGTTCTAGAAAAAAAAAATTGTAATTATATCGTCCTGAATCTTAAAGTATATGTTAAAAACATCATTTCCCTCACTTATAAGCAAAAGAACCGGTGAATTTCCGATATGTCGAACTTTTTTTTTGCGACAATTTCAATGTTGGCCTTTATTTCACTGTGCAGAAGAATACAAAAGAATTCTGAGGTCGGCTATGTTAAGTGACGTCATTGTGGTGTTCTGCGTGGTATTTTGTACTTGATTTGGTATTTATGATAATTTCGATGTAGATCACATCGAAATTATTAGCATCACTCACCACATAAATTACTAACCAAATTTCTATTTAGAGCTATCATTCAACCGGTTTCTCATACGTTACTAAGATCCTATCCTTGGGCGGAAAGTGTTCCTATGTACCTTATTTATGGAAACAATTTTTTTTCTTCTCGCCAATCTCTCAATGCCCCTTCAATCCTTCTCGTATACCATGTGGATAAAATTACAAAGAAAATCAATTTGGACAGCGGCTCAAGAAAACTCTGTCACTATTGTACCTATACGATGTAATTCAAGACACAGGGAAGCATAGATGGTTACATTATCAATGATTACATTGAGATTTAAAATCACTTCCTCCCTATTAATTGGAAGATATTACCTATTCTGAAATGGTATACCGACCAAACTCTGTGAATATATTATAGTTCATATCTAAATTTAATTTATTTTATTATCGTTTTCCATACTTAGAAGAGCTATCACCAGTCTAGTTGGCGAGGGAGGTTGGGCTGACAAAGCTTTGAGTGTTGGAAGACTCGGAATGTTTGAGATAATCAAACGATCTTGGAAAACATGGCGACTAGACGTACAAGGAAACTTACCGAATGACCTGAAAGATAGAGGAGTGGCTGACCCGGAAGCACTACCGAATTATCACTACCGGGATGACGCAATACTGTTCTGGGACGCCATCAAGCGATACGTGTCAGATATTGTAGAAGGTCACTATGGTAGGTCAATAATTGTGCAATGGTTTTTTTATGATGGTGATCTGGCACTACAAACAAAAAACTAAAAAGCTTTCCAAGTAATAATTTTACGACGCTATGGTTTTTGAATTTTCGCATTTGATTTTAAAATTCCATTCTGCTCTAGGCCTACATTGTTATAATATAATGCCACAACTAATTTAAACATGATTAAATAATGAAAATGATAATAACTTGATACTTATAATGTTGCTAATACCGATACTGATTAAGGTAATTCCCGGGTATACGGGTACCCGCCCGATAAACTTTTTTTCCTCCAAACTATGTATTGAATGACCCATATTTGACCAAAAAAACCGACATATAAAATCGATTTTCTAGCACTGGATAATCGCCGTTCGGTCCAAAATTGTAGCTTTAGGAGTAAGCCTTGACAAATAATTTCCTCAGAGATATAGCTACATTTCCGCATATGTTTCTATTTCCAAACTATTTCCTATCTTTCAATATCATGAATATCGCGTAGTAAAAACTCTTCTATACGTCCGAACAGGAACAGATAATTTGAACGTTTTTTACGATAAACTATAAACTCTTACACAGCTACAGAAATATCACCTTAACATGTTCCTATATGTACAGGCGTCAAATTCAATATTAGCGCATTATGAAGGTATGTGATACTTTCGTGACGTGAATTATGCATCAAAAGCATCGCCCCTAGTGTGCTTAAAGCGCAGTTCTGTGGTAGATTTAATGTCAGTAGACCGTGTTCTCGGATGGGAGCGGTTTTTGGCATGGCGAAGTATCAGAGGGTGCTGTTCGATTGTGTGACAGAGAAGTACCACACGGTATACGAAGTAAGTGGATATGCCGCGCGTTATAAATACAGCAATTTTGAAATACTAGTGGCCATCGTTTCCCTCGGATTATTTACACAAGACTGCATAATACTAAATCCGTTACAAGCACATTTTATTCGATTTGCAGATAGTATTGACAAAGTTGAAAAAGATGATGAGATTCAAGAATGGGCAAGATGCTTAGCTAGTACATCTGATGGGTGTGGCATTAAGGTAAGTTAATTCTATAATTATGTATGGTGGCTATGAATGCAACATGGGAACGTGAGGTACTCCTGAACGCAGGGTAATCCCGAACGCAGCTCGGAACCAGAGAAAGGGGCGCTATGATGATAAACTGCGGTGAAAGCAACTATTAAGATACATTTAGGCGTTATACATCAGGGGTCGATAGCAAAAACCAGCCTAAACCTTTTAAAGCAGTGGTGGTATTTTTAAGCATAGAGACTGTAACGCTTAACAGGGGTGGGTTGTACAAGTAAATCATTTAGATGACTTATTTGTATATAATTATAAAGTCTCCGTTTGGGGTAAAACTGATAAAAATAAGTAGGTTATTAGTACACAATGAGAAAAAGTAGAAGATTTACGGTGGTATTGCCCCATTTAGTCTAATCAGGTGATATTCTTCGTGGTTTTCTAGTTTTTAGTTAACTTATGACCTAAAAAAACATCAAAGAATACATCACATAGGTTAGTACTTTAAACTGTAAGACTTTTAACAATTATTTTAATATGGATATTTTTGTTTGTATCTTCTATTTTTTGTCTGCTTGGTATAATATAGACCCTCAAAAACTTCACAAAGGTTGCTTAAAGAAATTAAGGTTACTTATTATAGCTGCTTCATCTGATAACGTCCAATCAGTGGTCAATAAAGCTTACATAACACCACTCGGGGTTCCCCCTGCGCGCGGGGTAATATCCCTTAATGAAGCTATTTTGATCATACGTCTCATCAATAAAGGTACAGTTGATAAAAAACTATTTCTAGTTAAGGTATTGCATTCACTTTATATTGGTATATGGTGTATTGTATCTAACTTTGTTTTAGCGTGTACTTTATAAGCTTCAGTGAATTCTTTTTTGGGATTACCCCCACTCTCCCCTACTAATTTCAAGCAATTGCTTCGTAAATGGAACTTAGTTCCAAGTAGTATTCTTTAACAACGTCTGCCTTCATTTTGCTGAAGAGTTTTAATATTACATAGGTTTTTTTTCTCCTCATTATTTCACGATAGTCTAATTAATAATTGAACGAACAACACGTACGCAGCACAATATGATCGCGCCCGAAATGATCACCCTTATGGTTGTTCGCGCTTCACCTAATATACGCAATACGATGTGGTCGTTCAATTATAAATCCGACTAAATGGAATCTTATTTCCCTTCCTCCGAACAGTGACGTAACTATTCAGGCGCAAAATGTCCGCCTTTCTACGCGTGAGTGTCGGTGCGCCAGCCCTTCAAATAGGCGCGCGAATTTATGTACCGCAATTAGTGAATGACGCAGATAACCATCATATCTCTATACAGGGAATTCCCGAAAATGGCAAATTCAGCACCCGTCAGCAACTGATCAACACTATCACCTCATTCATATTCATAAGTAGTGCTGGGCACGCCGCAGTCAACTTCCCGATGTACGACCAGTACGGTTACCCGCCCAATTGTCCAACTGTGTTGCAAGGAACTCCTCCCACAGACAAGGTATGTTATAATGGTTGGGTGGTCACGCCGCTCACGCGTCCGTCATTTGAGACTAGCCTTGTATGTTTCACATCCCTATAGATCCTCACCCCCCCCCCCCTACCCCCCCCCCCCACCCCACACACAAACACACCCCAGTCTTCGTCTACTTGGTAGGGATAGAGAAAATGTGGTCCCACACCCAACCTTTTCTTTGCATTTAATAAGTGTAATTCATGAAATAGAGGGTATATAACAAAGAGCTGGATTGAAATATTACCAGATTCTTGACGCAGAATTTTCTTGCAGACTCTCGGTTATATATAGCAAAGTTATACGCCTTTTCATTTACGGAATGTCAACATGAACCACAAGAGACAGAAAACCATTTACCATAGGACGAGCAGGGGAGAGGGATGCAATCGTCCTTGACCACGGCTTGTTGTGGTTCAATCAAATAACGCGGGTTTGGAATACACTCCATCCATGAAACTACAGATATTGCGTCCAAGCAAAAATGTGCCACTAATAGGACTAAACATTTGACTAGCGAGATGTATTTTGAAAGTTTCGATCAACGGAAAAGGTCATGAACCGTCAGGCGACTAGAGCGAAATCTGCATTTCGAAATCAGATATTTCGCCAATTTACAGCTATTTTTTGCATTTCTTTTAAACCCCTATTGTACCTTTTTAACAGACTCCTGTGGAGGAGGCACTCATTTTGAACAGTTTGCCAAATAAGGTTACGACTCTTAGTATCATGACTATATCGAAGATTCTCAGTGTCAGAGCCACCAATGGACTGGGAAATTTTGAAGTGGAATACCAGTATGATCCTATTGGTACTAAAGCCGTCAAATCGTAAGTATGCCTATCACCACGATCACTATGTTTTGTTAAAGACATTTTATTTTTTGGACCGACACTGATTTCTTGTTAGCGTAGACAATGACTTGTAGGGGAGAGCAGGGAGTGTTCCCCATTTTCATTTGAATAGGCCTATACTAGAGACTTCAATTACAAAAATTGAATAGACCTATTGACATTATGGCCCTGTTATACCGGCGATCCGGCCAACGATTGCACTGAGCAAAATAAATATCACAATATTAAGGGAAACACGCAGTGAGAGCGCGGAAAAATATCAATTTTTAAATCAAGGTCACTAAAACCCTTTCACATTCTGCTGCAATCAGGCTGGTGCTTGCACTACTACGCTGAAAATTATCAAAACGCCAAGCCAAGAGCATCAAGGTATCCAAGAACGCATCGGTGACGCAGTGGGAACTGGTTGGGATGTGAAAGGGTCGTCAGACTGCCATTGCAACTATGGTTCTCGTTATCAGTCTGCTCCGGAAATGGAGCGCGTTCGGCTTGAGGGCGTGTTATTTAGTGATGCACGGCCGTAAATTTTTACACATGCGATGCATTAAGTGACAGGAAACCGTCTTCAGCTGGGTGACGAATAAGATTAATATTTCAATAGAGGGCGGGCTTTGGAACGGTACTGTGTTTCCAAGGGAACGACCTCCCGTCACGGATTGAAAAGAAATCCCATTTTGCCGATTTTCAACCATAAAATAAATATATTATCTCTGAGATAAAACTACAAGGATTATATTTAAATGTAATAGTTATCACACTTGAATAACCTTAAAATTCATTAAGATGGTATATACTCGCATAAAAATGGTAGTCTCATCGCGGTAAAAATATGTATTTTGATATGTATTGCGAGATATTGGGGAGATACAATCATCGGACTAGCTGCCGCGAGGAATTCTGGTAGCTAGGCTGCACTCAATTTGTTAATATGTTAATTTGTATGCAAATATTTAGGGTTGAAAAGCGGAATTGCAACGATTGCACAAATTGACGAGTACACGTTACCACGGTGACGCACCCCAGTCAATTTGTAGCGCCCTCAAGTGAAACGGGCTCTCGTTCCGAAGCTGACTGGCTATACATCCAAGCGTGACGAATGGCGTTCTTCTGGCGTTTGAAGGAGAGGTTTACAGCACGATCTCAATTTGAAATGCGGTCTGCTCACCCACACACACACCCCCACACAAATAGGGGTAGGGTACGGTGGGGTGGAGCATACCGTCTTCCTCTTCCCCCCCCCCCCCCCCCCCCCCCCCCTTCTGCTCATGGGTGCTGAAGCCTTCCCTTTGAGTCTGCCCATGGTTTCTATGTTGTTCTATATATATATATATATATGTTGTTCAATTGTCAAACTCCGAAACAGACTGAGTAGGCAGGAGGCTCTGTTTATAGGGCGATTGCACAGGGGTCATTAGTTCAAATCATCCTTTGGACAAGGACATGCATGGATGGAGGCCAATCACTTAGATCAATATAAGTTTAACAGGTGTTTGTAGGGGGGCGGTATTTGACTAATAAACTTCGTGCAATCGCTCTATACTCTCCGTACACACGCAGAGAACGTTGTACAAACGTATTGAGAACGTACTACTAGTACCGCAGACAGCGACTTGGACGCTCACAGTGTATTGGAGGCACAGTGAGAGCCCGTGAGATATCAAAGTAGAAACACAATGGGTCGAACTAAGAGCGCCGTGAAAATGTGATAATCGGGATAGGAGCATACTATGAACTACCTTGTTTTAAAAAAATTGAAAATTGTCAGCAGTTTTCCGTGCTCTTCCTGCGTGTTATTCATGTGTCGATACTTTTCAGCGTAATACAAGCACTCTTGATCGCAGCAGAGCGTACAAATCGCGGCGCTTTGTATGGCGATCAAGGGCGATCACGGGGAGCCTATATCCTGCTCTAGACAGTGTCCACTGCGTCTCCAATCGGTTCTTCGCTTGACCCTACGTACCTTATCTATTTAAAAAATCTTTTTTTCTTCAAAATATCATTTCTCTCAGCAATCTCAATGCCCATTTTACGATTCATATAAGACACTCAGAATGAAAGTGTAGATTGATATTGCTTCGTCTCTGTGTGATTAGTTCGCCTTAGTTAGACTAATCTGCCATCATTTAAAGTGTTATAGGACAAGACTTATTCCCTGGTCTGAGGACTGCATACCAACCATGATTTGAAATATTGTCATTGTCATGATCATATTTTATTGGGTTTTTTTCTTTCTTCTCCAGATTTCGTGAAGAGCTCGAAAAGATCGGTGCCACCATTGACGCCCGAAACGCCTCACGTAGTTCACCATACACAATCTTACATCCTAAAGAAATCCCAAATTCAATAAGTGCCTAAAAGATCTTTGCCACCATTGACGTCCAGAACGCCTCACGTAGTTCACCTCATACAACATACTACAAAGTACTAAGGAAGTTCCCAATGCAATAAGTATCTAAACGGTCTTTGTCACCATTGACGCCCGAAACGTCTCACTTAGAGCGTGTTTCTGCTGGACAAGTTACCGCTAATAAACGCTAAGTTTGCCCAGAAGAAACAGGCAGAACCGGGCAATAATCGGTATATTGGTAATCCCAAAAAACCTTCACAAAGCAGGTTTGGAACCAGCAATAATCGGCAATAAACCCAGTAGAAACAGAAAGGTGATTCTTAGCGGTTTGCGCCGTGAACCGTGTCACGCTGGGTTATACATATTATTGTGAAGCAATCTTTTTCAGGTGCGGTGGCATTGTTTGGTTTTACAAAAGGTCAAATGTTGTGGCCCATCGACTAGGATCGATAAACTTAGCGGTAACTTTTCGCGAGTAGAAACAGGGGGGATTAAAAACTGACCGATTGAAACTTAGCGTTTATTACCGCTAACTTTTTGCAGTGTCCCAGCAGAAACACGCTCTTAGTTCACCTTATTATAACAGAGTTTGATGTTAAACTCTTCCGACTTAATTATCTAATTGAGATAATTAGGTAAATTAAACTTGTAATCACAAGTAGAGTGATAACTAATATATCTAATGGAAATATTAACTATCAATTGTAAATAACTGGTCCATTTTAGAACAAGGAGGACTACAAATAAGGTTATGGTATCAGGTAATAATCCCCTGAGAAGGTCAGAGAGGATTGGGTTAACCCCATGGGGTCTACCTGTTTATCTTACAGTGGTTCTGATTGGTTTATTACAAGATGTACTCATATGAATAGCCAATTAAAATGCAGCTTGTAAAATATTTAACTCCAATCTTTATCAGGGTTACAATTATTCTAACACTGTCTCTGATTGGTGCAATAAATGATGTATCTATCTTTCTGACCAATCAGTCGGTAGTTCTCAGGGGGTTTACAGTCCAAGTATGTGTGACGGAGTAGGGATTCCCTGAAACAAATAAATATACATAAGTAGAAGTAAACACACAATATTATTATTCCTAATTTGGTGATGGGAGAGATGTTTTGTCATTGTTTTAGCAGTGAATCATTCGGTGCTAAATTCAATTCCATATATTATTGTTATGTTTAGTAAAGATAAAGGGGTGGTACATGTAGAGTTAATCTAACAGAATAAATAGGGCAGATAGCTTTAGATCAATCAGTTCTACTGGAGCGTCCGGCTGAAGGCTATGACAGCGATCATAGGGAAAAAACAGATAGACTCCGCCGGCATTGTCGTGAAACATTAATTTGTGAAACAACTTTAATCAATTTGTATTTAATCAACTTGTGTTAACCAAGAAATCTACTCATCATTTTGTACATAATATGAATAAAACATTTATTAGTTAATACACAAATTGTGTCTGCGAATAATATTTCTTCTAGTTCTGATAGCGTCAAAACACAGGGCCGTCAGGGGTGCGTTGGGTGCGGACGCACCCCCCTTGAAAATCTCTTCTTTTTCTTCTTCTTTTTTAAGGTAAAAATTGCGTTTTTCTTAGTTTCAAATTTCAATGATAGTAAAACTGCTCATAAAACATTGACTACAGTGCTTTTTGGACTGCGAAATGTTGTGTCCGTGCGAATTTTTTTGACTTACTTCACAAAATCGTGAAAACGCACCCCCCCTTGGGCAAAAGTGTCTGACGGCCCTGAAACATATCATCGAAATCACGAGGCCAACGACAGTTCCGGGCGACGTTGAGAAGGCTAACACGGAAGCATCGTTACATAAGGCTAGAACGCCCGAAACGCCTCACAGCGATCATAGGAGAAAAACAGATAGACTCCGATATTATCGTGAAACATTAATTTGTAAAACAATTTAGAGATACTTCAATCTACTTGTGTTAACCAAGAAATCTACTCATCAATTTGTATAAAATATGAATAAAACATTAATTAGTTAATATACAAGTTGTGTCTGCGAATAATATTCTTCTAGTTCTGATAGCGTCAAAACAACATCGAGATCAAGAGACCAACGACAATTCTGGGCGACGTTGAGAAAGCTAATGTAGCACAGAAGCATCGTTACACTTATACAACCTTACATTGTAAAGAAGTTCCCAAAGCAATAAGTATCTAACAGATCTGTGCAGCCATTGACACCCGAAACGCCTCACGTAGTTCACCTTATACAACCTCACATCCTAAAGAAGTTCCAAAGGCAATAAGTATCTTAAAGATCCGTGTCACCATTGACGTCCAAATGCCTCACGTAGTTCACCTTATACAACCTTACATCCTAAAGAAGTTCCCAATGCAATAAGTATATATCTAAAAGATCTTTGCCACCATTGACGCCTGAAACGCAATACGTATTTCGCTTTGTGCATATTTACATCCTAAAGGCCCTGTCACACCATAACGTATCGCCTCAACGTATGCCAACGTATGCGAAATATCGAAAAATACGTTGGTGTACGTTGGCGTACGCTGATATAAGTTAGGGGTACGTTGGGGATACGTCGTTTACGTTAAGAGCACGCTGTGATACGCTGTGACAATTTGGACCACGAAAAAATATTGAGCATGCTCAAAATTTCTCGACGTACTCAACGTGTGCTTAATACGTTCTGCATAAGTTCCCGGTAAGTTTGTGGTACGTTAAATATACGTTGACATACGCTGACATACGTTAGTGGTACGTTACTCGTACGTTACTCGTAAGTTGGTATACGTTGATGAACGTAGGCTGGGGAAAACGTACAGCCAACGTAGTGATAACGAGTTGATAACGTATATGTGCCGTATGTCTAACGTATGCCTGACGTATTTCCAACGAGTTTCGACGTATTCTCACGTATTCACTTTATGCCGGGCGATCGTGTAAGGCCCTGTCACGTATCCATAGCGTATCCATAGCGTATTGAACGTATACATAGCGTATGACTAACGTATTGATAGCGTATGACTAACTTACACCATACTTATGACAGCGTATCACAGCGTATGCGAGCGTACAACAATACAATACAATACAATACAGCATTAATTGCGCCATTTCCAAAAGGCTCAGAGCGCTTACAAGATAAAACCTTAAAATTACAACTTAAACTACAAAATGTGAGTGTAACTTGAGCATAGTACGTACACTATATGCAATTACAAAATAGATTAGAAACAAAATATAAACAGAAAAACTGTTTAAGGGAACAAATGAGTTTTAAGAGCTTTTTTGAACACACTTGTAGATGATGATTGTCTAATACAGATAGGTAGCTTGTTCCACTCTTTTGACGCACAAACTGTGAAAGTTCTATCACCAGCTAGAACTCTAGTGATAGGGTATTGAAGACGTAGATAGTCATTAGAAGATCGGAGTGGTCTCTTTGGAACATATAATGATAAACAATTTGACAAGTAGATTGGTCCTTGGTTATGAAGACATTTATAAACACACAGAAGTAATTTAAAGGTGATCCTTTGGCGTATTGGAAGCCAATGCAGTGATTTTAAAAGTGGTCCAGGCGAATGTTTTCGGTCGACTTCAAACACAAGACGTGCAGCCCAGTTTTGCAAACGTTGCAGGCGAATGATGTAAGTAGATGGTAGCGAAGAGAGAAGGCCATTACAATAATCGAGACGTGAGAGTATCAATGAACGTACAGCATGTTGACATGTAGGTTGATCAATATATTTCCTGATTCTGCCGATATTTCGTAAATGGAAAGTAACCGTTTTGCTGACATTTGTGATATGTGATGACATGGTCATTTGTGAATCAAAGAAGGCACCCAAATTCCTTACGGTCTTCACAGGTTGAATGTTTTCATTTCCAATAGAAAGAGTTATATCAGATGACAGATGGTGTTTGCGATTGTATGTAGATGCAGCAATAAAGAACTCTGTTTTGCTATCATTTATCTTTAATTTGTTTGCAGTCATCCAGTTCTTAATATCAAATATACACTTTTGGAGTCGAGTTATTGCACTGTTAAGGTCACCCGGCACTTTGGGATCAAATGATATGTATAACTGCGTATCATCGGCATACTTATGATGAGACACATTATGATGATTTGCAATGTCACCAACTGGAAGGGTATAAACAGAATATCCAACAGGTCCGACTACAGAGCCTTGTGGCAAACCAAAGTGCGAGATGATTGGATCTGAGACTAACTAGCGTATGACTAACGTATGCTTAACGTATACTTAACGTATTCGTAGCGTATGTCCCGCCGATGTCATCAAACAGTTAACATGCCTCCCAAGAAGAAGCAAGCAACCAGGGGCCGAGGCCGAGGAGGAGGAAAAAGCAAGAAGGCCAAGACAGACCATGAAGAAGTGAGGATGAGATAACTCAAGGGACCCATTTATATACTCAAACCCTCCATAAGTTCCCAAAACGCCGAATGCGCGCTAGCTGTACGGTAGCCCTGTCACACCATGGCGTATCGCCTGAACGTATAACAACGTATGCGAAATATCGAAAAATACGTTGGCGTACGTTGGCGTACGTTGGTGTACGCTGATACAAGTTAGGGGTAAGTTTGGGATACGTCGTATACGTTAAGAGTACGCTGTGATACGTTGTGAAAATTTGGAACACGTCGAGCCCGCGAAAAATTATTGAGCATGTTCAAAATTTCTCGACGTACTCAACGTGTGCTTAACTTTACGTTCTGCATAAGTTCCCGATAGGTTCGTGGTACGTTAGACATACGTTTACAAACACTGACATACGTTAGACATACGCTGACATACGTTAGAGGTACGTTAATCGTCTTAAGTTCAGGTTGGACATACAGATTTACCCTTCTAGATATTTTAATAGTTATCATCTAGGCTGCGTTTACTTGAACTGGCAACACTTGTCCCGCCGTGTACGAAACTCAATTTCTGCAACGGCATAAGTCACGTGTTCGTTGTACGCCGAGGATACGCTGAGGATACGTCGAGCACGGCAGACATACGCTACGAATACGTTGGTCATACGCTCGCCGATCGCATACGCTGTGATACGCTGTCATAAGTTTGTTATAAGTTAGTGATACGCTATCAATACGTTAGTCATACGCTATGTATGCGTTTAATACGCTATGGATACGTCCATTCCATCACCGATGTTGACGCAATTCGTTGGGAAGTTGGACGTTCTTGGACGTTCTCGGACTCTGACAATTTTCGAGCTATTTTTTGAATACGTCGGCATACGTTCAGGCCACGTTCAGGCCATACGCTATGGTGTGACAGGGCCTTAAAGAAGTTCCGAATGCAACAAATATCTAAACGATCTGTGTCACCATTGACGCCTAAACGCCACGTACTTTGGAACACCCATATCCACGTGCCACAAATTCCTCTTCTCTCCCACTGATAGCTATTCTTAGGCGATAATCAAGGATGATTATGAATAGGTAGGGGGCAAGGGTATCTCCTTGGAGTGCTCCTGCTAGGATGTTGAACAGTTCCGTGTCGCCATCAGGTGATATAACTTTGGCTCTTGTGTTTTTGTAGGTTTCATCAATTGCATCTGTTACACCTTGGGGGATACCATATCCTTTGAGTATATTGATGATTTTCCAACAGTGGATTGTGAATATTGTGTTTTTGCCAGTAGATCACTCTTAAACCCAACCGAAAGCACAAACCAGCAGGTTATGCCAGCCATGTGAATACGATAAGAATTAACTAATGCATGAAAGCATTTGGCTGCGCAAAGTATGGTCTTCCAATGTAACCGAAAGGATTACTATCAGCATTTTTTGTGAAGCGCAAGCGCAATTTTTGGTTATTTGGAATTTAGACCATTTAGTTGTTGATAATGAGTTTTAGTAGAAGTGCAAATTAGTTAATCCATTTCTGCTTTTCAATTTTACTCCAGCAGACCATTCAATGCATTTGATTCTATAACCATCAACTGGAAGATGTAAAGACTCTGAACCATATTGACTCTTATACATGTATGGGTTATTATTAATCTATCTATGTTATATCTTAAGATTTAGAAATGTTGAATGAGCAGGACTATTCAATTTTGTTTCAATGTTAGAGTTAAAAAGCAATAAGTAATTGCTCTAGTTTCAGTTAACTATTTATGCAAAGCAGACATGTAATTTATTTTGGAAGTTAGTTAGTTATACACGTCACAAAAATATAATCACTCCAAACTAGGATTTCATTTAATAAAGAGCCCTGATTAAGTAGGGGAGAGCGGTGAGTGTACGCCCTATGGGCAGGTTCGCCCACCACGTGATTCTCATCTTTGCGGCCACTGGTTGAATTTGGCAAACACACAATAGATAAAGTAGTATGTTGCAAGCTTCCAACATTAACGTGGCAGATCACCGTAACATGTTTGTCAACTTATCATCCAAAAACCACAAAAGTGTATTTTCTTTCATTTTTCATATTGATTTTTTCCAAAGATATTCATAGAGAAGGTTTTAATGTATATTATCATTAAGTATGTATGGGATTGATTATGGATTTGATGCAGTTAATGACCTATCAATGTATGTGGGACATCCGTGGTATAAGTCAATGCACTTATTGCGCTATATGGGGCACATAGGGGAGATGCGGGAGAGTTGAGCCAATTTTTATATTTTGTGTCACCATATGCGGAAGAAAAGTACAAACCTGTAAAAAATGAGTGTAAGTAAAACTTTAGAGTGTTGTTTTCGTTGTGAAACAATCACAGTTGGGATAGCAGTTATGGCTTATTTGTATAAAAGGTTTGAAAAAATTGTTAAAGTGGCTCAACTCTCCCTACAGTATGGGAGAGTTGAGCCACCATTACAGGAGAGTTGAGCCAGCATGATAAGTCAATGGCTGGTGAAGAAGAAAAAAAATCATATTTTTTCAACTTTTGATTTATTAATCCTTAAAGTAAATATGGTGCTCAATTGTTATTATCATGGCACAAAATAACATTTTCTCTCATTTATTATACATTTTTTACCTTTAGTCCAAAAATCAAAATGTTACTACATGTTTTCCCTATGCTCAACTCTCCCCATGACCAATGACTCAACTCTCCTCATGGTGACCATTTTGTAAATAACCCAATCCTGTCCGGTGTAGAACTTTTGGTAGTTTACAATTAGTTCTCTAAAATAATGGTCATATATACCCCCTTCAATAAACAAATTACCGCCATTAGAGTCTAAGTCTTGCTATGGGAAAAAAGACAAAACATTTATTTTTCTATTTTTCACTCAAAAGTGAAAAAAAGAAAGATTTTGTTTAGGTATCTTTGATACTGAGCACACATGACAGTACAGTTTAACACTAAGAATGTCGTATTGATGCTATATAACAATATATGCCAATATAAATTTTAGTAAGTTACTACTTTTCGAGTTATAGGGGGTGGCTCAACTCTCCCTGTGGCTCAACTCTCCCGCATCTCCCCTACGTCCTATGATGATGGGGCAGGTTCGCCAATAGGGATATAGTTACGATTTTGCATAATTTCAAAATTGCAATATTCCTCTTACAGGATAATTGTAGTTATAAAAAACAGTTATTAGGAATGTACGAGGGTCATTCAATAAGTTCTACCTCCTACCTCATAACTTTGTTATTATACAATCCAGTTGTATGAAATATTTCACAATTGAAGCTTTGAATCTCAGCTACAAAATCATAGTAGATTGGTCTGAATACTCATTGTACTTTTCTAGATATGTAGTAAGAACCACACTTCCATTTAGTGCGATGGAAACGGATGAAAAACAGCCACAATGTCTCCTAAGTGCTATTCATTTGGTTAATTCCAAGAGACAAAATGTATCTATCGGTCAATTACAATCATTCTAAGTTACAAATATCTCTTGAACAGACTTTAATCAATACAAGTGACTGATTTCTTGGCGGAAAATGCCCTCTAATTAGCCAGAACCAACCCCATGACAGCCATTAATTTAAACCCTACCCTATAGAACCGCTGCAAAAGTCATATTTGCTTTTCATAGGAACTAAGAGATCTTCATTATACAGGACTAAATAGATATATTTCAAGTCTCTCGAAGATATATTTTTGTATCACTGACTACCTGATTTACTATTCTAAATGTTGCATATAAGGAAAACTGATAAAGTTACTATCATGTAAAGATTTAACATTCGAGGCATCACTGTGGCTTGACTTGTAACAACGAACATTTGACTGAATATCAGTATTCCAGTATGCTAAATGCGTGTCAATAAATTCGAGTTGATATTATACTATTTTCAAGCTACAAAGGTTAATATTACCTACAATCTGATTTATACATGATAGTAAAGCATTATATTCAGAAATCATCCAATGTTTTCTATTTTCAGTATTTAAATCGACGGTTATACCTAATCATACAAGACGGAGAGAAAACGAAAAAAACATGTATTTATCTTTGTTGTAAACAACGCTTAATTTCTAACCAATGTAGTATACTTTTTAATCAACATTCTTTTAATACATGGTTTTTTGATACCTGTTCTGAGAGTGTAGTAGCTCCACGCGGAAGGCGTCTGCAGACAACATTCCAAAATTCCATAAAATGTTTCACAAATGTCAAAATTATTTAATTTCATTACCATATTATTTGTAATCACCATGAGAAATGCATTGAAATAAGTACAAACATGCCTAGTATTGGTTAAGTAATTCTGAGACAGGCCTTGAAAGTTGGGACAAGTTTCTGAAAAATCTGTTTTGTATATGGTAAAACCAATAGCCGCGTGGAAAGTGTTAAGACTGCCCATTGCCCGTGGACGATATTTTTTTCTCCATAGTTAACATTTGAATATGACGTCTATTATTTTGAAAGATACATGAAAATTATATATTCAAACAAGCAGGGGGTTAACGCTCAGGAGGATGGCAAAACAAGCCTTAAACCAAAGGATAAAGCGAAATATATATGTATTTCCGTACCGCTATTCAAATGTTTAAAACTACGAACAACAACAAAATCGCGGTCCAGGCCTGGTCCATTTTTTATAAGCTGCATTCTTTTAGACCCGCGTAGGTTTTGAAATATAATTCAAATTGTTTTATTTTTAATACCAAAAATAGATCTTAAAGGGGCGTGTACATCTCAAGTGTTTGTCCTGGACAAAAATCACATGACTCCCTACGTATCTGAGTCTCCGTGTTTCCATGTAATAATACCCATGGTGCAATAGATTTGCCGCGCCGAATTTCAATCGACAAAACGTAATGGCCAAAATTTCATGTACGAACGAAATACTAAGGTGTCTAGAATCGTTTCGAAAAGTAGTGTTATGCATTATAATGAAATCAGAATTACAATCTCTTTCAGCATATAATCAACTTTTGGGCGATAACCCTATGCTAAAAACGCACAACAATCGAAATATAAAGCATTTTAGCCCGCATTTTTGCCCCGATTCATGTGATATTCGTATTTTGAACTTTATGTAATTTTATTTTCAGAATATCTATGTATAGTCTTCATTAGCTCAGTCGGCAAAGCGCCGGCTTCATAATCATGAGGTCAGTGGTTCGAATCCTAGGATTGTTATACTTTTTTCTGTTTGTTATTTACACTTTATTTTTAGAAATTGACAGGATTGCATATCGTTCGCAATATTTATTGAATGTTGAATGATACTTTTTTCTTCTTTTGCAATTTCACTGCGATAAAGAATATCCTAAATATATTGTGTTGACTATTCCATTCGATTGAACTATGGAGACCCTAGCTAGTCTATCAATGAACATGATTTGCAAAGGCCAATTGTTATGTAAATAAGAAGCCAATCGGCTAATATGTCCTTGAATCGATTTTCTTATAAATCCTATACGACCGATATTTGTATTTGCTGATTTGCTCCAAACTTCAAAAAAAGAGAGTTGTATCTTCAAAAATACGTTACGCGGTTCACGGCTTTCACGGCCTGGTGTGAGCGACTGTATTTTGGCGTGGATTTGATACCGTGCTCAGTGGCGAAACCAGGGGTCCAGGGGCCGGTGCCCCCCTGAAATATCCCCGTCGGTAAACTTAAGCTTCCGTCGGTACAGTCAGATGCCAACGTTGAGTGAGTCTATTGTATACGAAGAGAATTTGTTTTCCCTTGAAAAGAGGATGTCGATCTCGTGCAATTCAATATGCCAAAATGTCAGCCTTATACAATGACAACATTAAGGCATTTAAATGTGGTTCAACGTCATGTGACTAGGGGGATTTTTCAGTAAGGGGAGCAATAAAATATGAATCCATTATTTGTACATGCTAAAGTCATGTTTGCAGGGACGTTTCTGCTTGAAAATGCGTTTTTCTGAAGAAGATCTTTTTGTCATTACTGAAAAAATAAGGTATATTTCCCGTGGCCCTGACCCCTCTCTCATTAAAAGCTTTAAATTAATAACCTTCCACGATCATCACTTTATTGCTCTTTACATTGAATCCAAACCTAGCTTGCAGCGACACCGTTTTCACATTTAAAATACAATTTAGAAACTGGGTTCAATTTGGCTAAAATTTCGTCGAATACTCAATAGTTTACCACTAGTTCATTATTATAGAGAACACATAGACACGTCAGTAAGTAGTTATGGCCGAGCGGTTACGAATATGGACTAGTAATTTAATAGATTCTCCCCTCCTCGGTTCGAATCCGGCTGAATACCTTTTGTTAGAAAAAAATGATTTAGTCTCTGTGTGTTTGAAAATGGCGTATATTTTACCGTAGGTGAATAAAAGTCGTGGCCCTGACCCCTGTCCAAAAATGTATTACAAATAAACATATTTTTGATCAAGTTTAATACGTTAGGAACATTTCTTGTGCATAAAGTTTTTGCTATGACATCTAAAAATCATCAAAAATACGATGTTTACGATCGCATTGAAAATGCATCTTTATCGACTCAAAAATAGTAACAAAATGTGTGTTTTTTATTAAATCGGAAATGACATCTTATACATAAATAGGACTTCCCCTTCAAAATGAGCCTAAGATGATCAAAATTGATGGAGGCAATCCTTCACAATCGCGAGTTGTAAATGATCCGATTTCTATTTGTTGTTTTTTGAAATCTCACTTCACTGGCGGCCGGGGCGAACAAAATAGACGATATTTTCATGCCTTGACTTCTGACTGGGTAGATTTGCGATTTCTACCAGGCGATTTTTTCAGCTATTGTTGACAATGTCATCGCTACCCCCCACTTTTCAATATTTCAGCTACTGACGAGAAGAATAAAATTGGGTCATTTTTGCGATTTTTTTGTCGGTACATCATGACTTTCGTAACTATACCTCCACCCCCCCCCCCCCCCCCCCCCCCCCCAGTTTCCAAAAGCTGGGTACGCCACTGACTGAGTGCTGAACTCATCATGTTCATTGCTGCTGCGAGCATCTTACTATAAATCTGTGTGGGGGTGTGTGTGTTTGTTATCCTTGTCTCCGTTAGTTTTGATCAAAGTGGCGCATAATTTGCATGCAATATCGAGGAAATAACGGTGTGTTAAAGTTTATTCCAGTGAAATTGGTTAACAATTTGCTCCAAAAACAGCAAATAACCTCTCAGATTTGGCTCATAAATGCCACTAGAATTGAACAACATTGTGCGTTGCGCGTACTGCCGCGTAATCATACCGTGGTAACGTGTCGCGTGTCGCGTTTGCGCAAATGCTAACTGCTAGCTTGTCTATAATCACTGTCATAATGGTATAATGACATATTACTAAATTCAAGCTATTTCACACGAGCATGTTTCGTCGTTGTTCGCGGAGCTGCGTCCAGATGCCTGAAATGTGCTAACTAACGTGCGTGACGATATCACGATTAACGCGCGGTCATTTTTGAATGTGCCCGGTACGCACCTCTGGGTTTACGCACATACGAATGCACACAAGTTCGCACGCATAGAATGGAGTTGACCATAGCATTATGACACTGACTATACGCTACTTGTACGCAATCCTATTTTAAAATAAAAGCAAGGCTCTCCCCTAGTATCAGCGGGCCCAACCGATATTTTAAACCAGCTAATATGCATACAAATAATATAATTTATTAATATGCACAGTACGAACGCATTGTCAGCTATAACTTGAATTTCATTTAATTCAAATTGGTCATTTCAAACGGGAGATTATGTGCACTTTTCTAAAGTACCTCTATAAATGCAAAAGTTTAACTCACGCATTTTGAAATGTCAATCAATGGCGTGTTGGTATTCACAATGCCTACAATGGACAATGGGGTATATTTGGAACACTTTCATCAAGTATAAAGAAGTAGCTAGTGTACTCATATATGCAATGAAGACATTGACTAATTTTTAACAAAAGTATTTGTCGTGATTTTCTAAACACGGGACCTGAATATTTTGACTCACCCTGTATACAAACCAACATCAGATTTGTATTTAGAGAATAAAATATAGTTCTAATACTATTTACTGTATACGATGGTCTTATAATGTAAAGGCTGTACCATGGAGTCGTATATAGCAAAACAGCTATTAACTATGTTTGATTCTCATTCATATTTAGTTTATAGGTTATTTTGGTCTTTAATCAGTTTGTTAGATTTATTTTAACAACAAACATAATAATCAAACAGCATTCTTATATAGTGGGTGTGGTTTGAGATGTCAGCAGGCAATTTGATTGGTTTTTGGCTGATTTTCAGCCGACACGCCCGTGCATTATGAGACAATGTTGTATAGTTTGGGGCGGGGTTTAATTCATTCGAAAAATAATACCTTCAGCGCGTATGATCAACGCGTCATCGCGTTAGCGTGCCCTACACAAAGTCGCCGCCGTATGCGTTGTGGGTATAACGCAGCGATGACAGGTGCGTGTGTGCTAAAGAACGCGATTAATTTGAAGCAGGATGTTGGAAAACAGCTCGCTGGATTCGCCGATTTTATAAAGGGGGAAATTTGTTGTTGTTTGTTTAAAATAAATCTAACAAACTGCGTTATTTTATGATAAAAGATCAAAATAACTAATAAACTAAATAAGAATGAGAATAAAACATAGTTCTTAGCTGTTTTGCTATAGACGATGGTCTTATAATGTATAGGCTGTACCATATTTGTGTCGTCGTGTATTGCCGCCTGCGGCGACCATACACGACTCCAAATATGGTACAGCCTATACACTATAAGACCATCGTCTATAGCAAAACAGCTAAGAACTATGTTTTATTCTCTAAACGTACAACAACTTTCCCCCTTTATAAAATCGGCGAATCCATCGAGCTGTTTACCAACTTCTTGCTTCGAATTAATTGCGTTCTTTAGCACACGCGCATATATGGCAACGCTGGGTAACACGCACAACGCATACGCCGGCGACTTTGTGTAGGGCACGCTAACGCAATGATCATGCGCACTGAAAATCAGCAAAAACAACCCAATCACAGTCCAGTGACATCCAAAACCACACCCACTGTAAAGAATCTACAATATTGCAATGAAATCAAAGTAAAACAAAGTACACCCTAACACATGAAGAAGTTCGTCACACTTCAGTGATGTGTGACAATCCATTTTTACTCTTCAAATTGAAGAATGTTAATGATTTGAAGCAGACAATGCATTGAGAGACTATTTATGTTTCTTTCAAACAAGTTTAACACTTTCCACGCGGCTATTTTAGTTTTACCACACAAAACAGATGTTTCAAAAGCCTTTTCGAAATTTCAAGTAATCTCAAGAATTAGTGAATCAATACTAGGTATATTTGTACTTTTTAATGCATTTCTTGTGGTGATTCCAAATATGGTGATGGAAATTCAATCATTTTGACATTTTTGAAACATTTTGTTCGGTTCATAGACGCCTGCCGCGTGGAAAGTGTTAACACACACACCACCCTTTTGTACTTGTACCTTTTGTGAAATAAGTCCGATATTCATGATCGTAACATTTTAATGAAATGGTTATGTCAAAGGTGATGAAAAAACCTGGACCTGAATCTCATTGATTTTAATGATGGGCATCGATGGGTAGGCGCAGCCTACTATATCATTTTGGGACAGCCTGTATATGAATAAATGCACCAAATTGGAAATTGGACAATTTGCGCATTTTACATTGAAATGTTCTCTAAATACGTGTCATTTATTTAGTGTTAGCATACAACTGAAGTTTTTGAACACTTTGGAGTACGTCTCATGTATTTAATGTTAGCTTCAGTTTTGTTGACAATTTGTTTTTGCAAAAGCCGCGTGAATATAAAAAATGAAATCTGAAAAATTATCAGCACATGTTGAATCAATGTATCTTATTTTAAGTTATGCGATCAAACATTTTAGCTCATATGGCCATGGGGCCTCAGATTTTTTTTAATTTTTATTAACTTGTTGAATTATTTCACTGAAGTTTAAAAGGGTATCAAAAGAACGTGTTTAGATATATAGATAGATGGATATATTAATGGATAGATATATTGGTTCAAACGGTCTTTGTATAATTATATGAACAAGACAATAAATGAGCATTTTTAGATGGTTTCAGCTTATTTTACAACTTATTGAGCCACTTTTTGGCGCATCCGTTACGTTGGTCGCCTCAATTATGTTGAGTTTTGACATAAAACTATAGTCGGCATACCCACTTATTTAGTCTCACAGTAGTGGCATCAAATATTGTGTTATGATGTGGTCAAGACCGGGAGTCAAGACGAGAGAGATTTAGGACAGCGGACAGCATTTTATAATTGCGCTCTTGCAGCGATGAGCATGATGAGTTCAGCACGGTATCAAATCTACGCCAATACTGTCGCCCATACCAGGCCGCGTAAGCCGTGAACTGCGTAATGTATTTTTGAAGATACAACTCTCTTTTTTGAAGATTGGAGCAAATTACAAATATCTGTGTTGAAGGAACTAAAAAAATCGATTCAAGGACATAAGCCGACTGGCTTCTTATTTACATAACAATTGGTCTTTGCAGACCATGTCCATTATAGACTTGCTAGGGACTCCATAGTTCATTCATGGTTCAATCAACACAATTATATTTACAGGACATTCTTTATCGTAGTGAAATTGCAAATGAAAAAAGTATCATTCAACATTCAATAAATATAGCGAACGATTATAAGCAATCCTGTTATTTTTTTAAAAAATAAAGTGTAATAACAAAAAGAAAAAGACATTTACAAGATTCGAACCACTGACCTCATGATTGTGAAGCCAGCGCTCTACCATTTGAGCTAATGAAAACTGTACATGAAACTGTTTTAAAATAAAATTACATAGAGTTTAAAATACGAATATCACTGAAATCGGAGGCTAAAATGCTTTATATTTCGATTGTTGTGCGTTTTTATCAAAGGTTATCGCCCAAAAGTTGATTATATGCTGAAGGAGATTGTAATTCTGATTTCATTATTATGCATTGCACTTCTTTTTGAAACTATTCTAGACACAGTTCGTTCGTACAATAATTTCAACAATACGTTTTGTCGATTAAAATTCGCGGCAAATCTATTGCACCATGGGTATTATTACATGGGAATACGGAGACTCAGATACGTAGGGAGTCATGTGATTTTTGTCCAGGACAAACACTTGAGATGTACACGCCCCTTTAAGATGGACCTGCTTTTCCAAAATAGGTTCACAACTTTTCGTGTCGAAAGCGTTGATCAGAAGCTTCATCTTGAAATGTTTGATACCCAAGATCAGAGTGCACAAAGTGCTGCAGCAGGTCACTACTCCTCTGAGATTAACAATCCAATTGTGAACAAAGGAAATATTGTGCTCCTGTGAAAGAAATCCCGGTTTATCCTTGGTGTTAGACAGCACGGAATCAACCTAGCACAAAATCCTCTATACACGGATTAAATGATTATACAGCTTTATTCCGTAATAGGGTCTTTACACTATAGTCTAATTTATTAATGTCGTACACCAAGGATATACCGAAATCCCTTTGAGCAGGGCTGCCTAGGATTACAAGCCCTTACTAAACATTTAGCCCCCAGGATTTTATACCTAGCCCCAGGATTTTATACCATCCTCTATAATATAAATTTGTATGTTTAAATGTTCTGTTAAAGGTGGTAGTTTCCATTGGGATGTGCCCACAAGATTTCCCCACAGGATTTGCCTAACTAGGTATAAAATCTCCTATGGTTTACCCATTGCCTTTATCATCATAGTATACAAATGAATTTTGTATGCAGACATGACGAGCTCTTGTTAAAACTATTGACCGACAAGTGATATCACAAATACTGAATAGTTTTTAACACGAGACAGGGAGTAGACTTCTTTATATGTTATAAATATATATATATATATATATATAGGCCTATTCAGTTTTTTTCCTCCATCATATTTAAACACCACTCAGTTTAAATACAAAATATGTAATTCCACGGGTACAGGTGATTTCAAGCTGTAATGCATTATTTTCCAGGATGGAAGAACACCGCAGCTGCTCCCATGCCTGTTCCGATACACATTGATATTACACCATAGGCTCTGTAGAATAAACAAGAGAAACAAATATTGCTGAATTAGTTATAACTTATTGTAGTTGCATACATACATGTGCATACATGTTTATTGTATTAGTAGGAGCCCCAGGCCTCAAATTTAGGAGTTGACCCCTGACCTCCGAACATACTATTAAATTTACATTTTTATGACAGATACATATCTTATCTACAAGAATAAAGTGTCCTGCTCTTACGATTTTTTTGCGAAATTCGGCTTTGGCAGTAATCATATTCCCCATGTATTCACATAGCAGAAATGAAGTAATAGCACCTCTCGTAAGGGTTTGAGTAGTATATTGACTATAACATTGAAAGGAAATGTCAAAACTACATATAATTATGTTTATGAATTTAAAGAAAGAACTACTTGTCACATTATATTAGTTTTTCTCATTTTAATGTCATGGATATCGGTCCAAAATGTCATGGAACAATTGAAAAAGTTACAAAAATAAACATTTTTGACCCTTTTGTGACTTTTTCCAATGATCAATTTAGCTATTTTACCTGTAACATTGACATTATAACTATATATAACTATCTCAACTTGTGAAGCAGTTCTTCCCCATAGATATGATGTATAGTTATACATACTTTGACAGTTATTTCAACTTTTTATGGCCATAATACTACCCCTACCCCTAACACGAGTTGTTTACGTGATTTTGTCTTACGTGAATATATAGGGGAATACAGGTATTTCCAATAACATGAATTCGCAAGAGAATCATAAGAGCAGGACACGTTATTCTTGTAGACAAGATATGAATCTATCATGAAAGTATTCCTTTTGGAGTATGTTCGGAGGTCAGGGGTCAAACCATTTTAAAGCCGAATTTAGAGCTCTGGGGCTCCTACTATATGTATTTCTTTGTTAATTTGATGCAATTCAGTGTTTGTAATGCTATCAATTTTAATAAACCATTTATGAATGAATGAATGAATTAACGTTTGAAACCTCAGCATACTATTCCGAATCCATGTGTGAGTCCTCAATTTAAAACTCAAACAAAACAAAAATCTTCATTTTTTGTAGTGTGCATTTATTCAAGAGGACAATTCCACATAATATAGGCTATGAAAATGGACTTGCCGTGAAAGAAGGGATTGGGGATCTGATTAAATAGCCCATTTACTAATAATAAATCATAAAAATGAAAAAGAAAACACTGATTGACATCCGCTAGAATTTGCTACGTGAACTAACTAAAATATTCATAATGACCCAATAATTTCAGAGGAGCACTTTCGAATCAATTTCTTGATTCCTAACTATCTGAAATGATAGCCAAGTTTAAAGGCATATTATGTGATCTTTTCCAGAGAGCGCCCTCTATTCATGATTTTGGTTAGAAAGTAGATTTCTTGCAGATTTACATTTCTGATCATAAATCGTATACATACATGTACATTTCAAGTTACAGAGCAATACGATTCCTAATTACCTCAAAATCATGGTTTTAGAGTGTATTTAGTGTGAAAATATAAACTGTCGTGTTAACCCGACAGTTTATTTTCACTCTAAAACCATGATTTTGAAGTAATTAAGAATCGTATTGCCCTGTAACTTGGAATGTATGTATTATTTATGATCATGTAAATCTGCAAGAAAATCTGCTTTCAATTTATTTTTCGATGTTGAGGGCGTTCCCTGGAAAGATCACATAATATACCTTTGAGTGCGATTCATAATCCCAGTCCTGTACTTGAGACCTACAACACTTCTAAATGTGGGTGTGTGTGTGTGTGTGGAAACAAAGAACGAGCACAGAATCTGAGCTCATTTCAAACTTATGTTAATGTCAGTTTGAACATGTGTTTTCATAACGTGACTTACGGTTTGCCTCGTCTCTTGAGTTCATGTAGCAGGGTGGCTATCTGCCTGGACCCAGTGCAACCCAGAGGGTGTCCTAATGCGATGGCCCCACCCAGTGGGTTGACTTTCTCCATAGGGATGCCTAGCTTCTTCACGCTGTAAGTAGCCTAGAGTCAATGGTTAAAAAACAACAAAGATATCGCCAATTCAGGTGGGGTATACTGTCTTAATATATACTTAATAAAATACTTCAAAATTGGGCATTTCCATATTTTTGTTTCAAGATCCATTCACTACATTGAATAGGAAAACATCATCATCAGGCAATATTTCCAAGAAATTACCCTCATTTCATGTATGGATTATCAAATACCGTATTTAAAACCATTGAAATCAAAATAAAATTTACAAGAATGACATTTTGGAAAAGGGACTTTTGGGGTAATGACCCAATTGTTTTAGAGCAATGTCCTTTAGTATCAACAAAAGTTTGTATCAATGACTTACAAGAACAAACAAAATATTTCTTACACAACAGTAGGTTTGTATAAATAACCATTTGGAATAACTAACCATTTGCATAAATGACATTTTGGAACATTGATTTGTTCTTATAAACTTGTGGTGGCAAGTAGTACATTTTTGCCACAGGTCTGTATCGTTCAAAGCATTTTATATTAAAAATGACTTACTTGGCTTGCAAATCCCTCATTAATCTCAAACACATCAATGTCATCAACAGTTAAACCTGAGGAAAATCAAACAAAACAAAATACGTATAATAATATAAATAAAATCCAGATTTTATAACAATAAGAATCGGTTCATTTCTAATATAAATATAAATGTATGAGCAGGAATGTATTAAACTGAAAGAGGTCAAATACTTGGCTATATGCTGAAAACTTTCACATGGTACATCAGAGGTAACATGATCATAATGAACAACATAATGTGATGCAGCACATCAAAACGGGGACTTAGCGGCTGTGTGTTTTCCCAGATATAGATGAAAACGGACAGAAAAAAATAAAGAAAATAAAAAGAATTTAGGAGTCATTTTCACTCATATAATTTAAATGCCTCGATCAATTTTGATAAATGTGGTGCCATATTAAAGCTTAGGAATTATCTGAGAGCACACATAATAAACTCAAAATTGACTTCACCTGCAAAGTCCCTCCTTTTGATGTGCTGCATTCCATGTCACAAAGGAGTAAAATTACATACCATACATTACGCACATATTTATTCGTGACCTATACCTATATTCTAACAAGACTAAGGCCAAAAAACAAAACAAAAAGTTTGTGTCCAGTAGCGCGCACATTTAAATTTGACACTTGATTCTTGCTCATTTAATTTTTTTTAATTGTAAAAATGGAAAAAAAATCTATTGTTAGGGTGCCATCTTTTGTCGAAATTGTGTCCAACATGTTTCAAGATGGCGAACTGCAAACACGGAAGTAAAAATCTGCGGCGAAAAACCACAGTTTAGCGAGCATAAGAGTAACAAAAATGCACAGATTTGACTAAATTAACCCATTTCAAGAGAATCTCCACTATAAATTTGCATTAAATAAGAGTGATTTAGCTGACAAGTTTTCTTTCAGTAAGCTTATTACAATTGTGTCGATCTCGGGTTTTGGAATGGTAATTTTTGACTCACTCACAACCCTTGATACCCAATTTACACTACTGTAGCAGGAAATAAAATTAATTTTTCCTAATTTCAAGACAAGAAAAGAAGAACAAAAATCAAAAACGCATTTGCATTTGACTTTTCAGGGCATGCTACTGGAAACAAACTTGTTGTGTTTTATTGGCCTAATACAAGCAAAATTACAATAGTAATACCTGGATTATACCAATGCACAAATAAAATACCATAATGGTATACAATGAAGTAGCTTTGTACATTACATTAGGTCACGTTTTTTAACCTCGGCACCACAAAAAGGTGGTTTTGTTACATTTAAGAGGGGTTTTTGTCTTTAGGCTATTGTATTTGAGTAACTCTCTATCAAATTGACTTGTGTTTGGGTATATCTTAAAAACAATTTAATACCTTTTAATAATCTGAAGAGAGAAAAAAATCTATCACTTTTGCTTTCATTAATACAGCTCGTTAAGTATACTTAGTCAGGGTGGTTGAGGGAGTGGAGGAGGAGGGAGTGGAGGAGGAGGAGATTGCTATGTAATACATGGGTGGAAAATTGTTAAAACTCAAAATGTCCTAACAGACAAATGGTAGCGGTGTGGTATAGAAGTCCGAAGCTTGCAAATGATTCCGTTGAATACAATGTCATTCTCTACCACACACAGTTATCAACAACTGACTAACTTTTATTGTCCTATTTGCATGAATGGATGGGGGACACTATTAGTATTATCTCAAGATGGTTTCTTTTGACCTTCATTTGAAAGTATTACTGGACTCCTGCCTCAGGAATGTCTTTAAGACCTATGAGGTACTACTACTACTAGCCAAAGTAATTAATTGTCATTACTTTATATGCAACACATATTATTATGATACTTTAAAATGCCCACTATTGCAGGTTGAGTTATCTATATTACAAATCACGTAAAGTGCACCCCAATTGCCTAAAATCACACTGATGTCCCATGACCGCTTGCGCTACCCTCGGAAACGAAATAATCCTCTGCACTTCCCCAACGGATTTAAAGTCGGTATAAATATTTAAAAGTTTGTTCATTAACCATTATTTATTTAAAACCCTCATGGCGGACAAAATCCTTTTAGTTTTTGCTTAGTTTATAGTAGTTTACGAAATGTGAATTTGTATTTTTGACCGGAAGTAGTCCCCGAACCAGGGGTAATTGTACACTGGTTCCCTGAGCCCTTTGCTCCGATCCGGAAAAATCTCCGCTAACCGGCCGTGTGTGGGAAGACCATCAGCGCAGGGACCAGCAACACTACTGTATTTAGGTATTTCTTTATTCTTTGACATTAGATATCGTGTCTGCCTAGCTGGCCGGGTGGACTAGAGCGTTGCTCTTTACTGATTACCATGTTGTTTACCGTGAGTTCGCATCTCACTAGCGTCATTTTTTCTTTTGTCTTTATTTTGTACAACTATGACGTTCTTTTATGAATAGAACATTGGACATTTAATTTATACTGTACAAATGCCTTTTTTCCTCTGAAATAGGATATTTGAATTATTTTTTATAATTGCAATTTAATATTAGATAAATGTACGGATTTTCAATACTAATTTGCAATATAAACAGGAGCGTAACTAGGTATTTCATTTTGGGGGGAGGGGGGCATCAGGGGTGCATGGCCTCTGACTGTGGGGAGCATATCCAGTGGCGGCGCCAGCATTAAAAAACAAATTGGTGGGCAACAGGGGCAAGATACATTCGTGGTGGGAAATGCGCGCATAGCGCGCAAAAATGTGTGCCTTTTAATATCAAAATTACCTAAAATTAGCTTAATTTGGTCTAAAAGTAGGTATTTCAGACCATTTTCGAGCTATTTTTTACTTTAAAAGTCAAGCCACTGGTCAAATTAGGGCATGTACTGCACTGTCATGGGTCATTGTATTTTGTCATATTTCATTTGGGGGGGGGGGGGGGGGGCATCAGGGGGAATGGTTTCTGACTGGGGGAAATTGAATGTAAACGGAAACTGAATGTAAACGACGTTGTACGTATATATGGGCGGCCATTGGGTTAAAATATTGAATATATAGTCTAACATCGCGGCGTTGCTCTGATTACCATGTTGTTTACCGTGAGTTCGAATCTCACTAGCGTAATTTTTTCTTTTGTCTTTATTTTTGTACAACTATGACGTTGTTTTATGAATTGAACATTGGAAATTTAATTTATACTGTACAAATGCCTTTTTTTCCTCTGAAATATGATATTTGAATTATTTTTTATAATTGCAATTTAATACTAGAGAAATGTTCGGCTTTTCAATACTAATTTTCAGTATAAACAAGGGCGTAACTAGGTATTTCATTTGGGGGGGGGGGGAGAGGGGCATCAGGGGTGCATGGCCTCTGACTGGGGGAGCATATCCAGCGGCGACGCCAGCATTAAAAAAAAATGGTGGGCAAACGGGGGCAAGATACATTGGTCTCAAAGTAGGTATTTCAGACCATTTTAGAGCTATTTTTTACTTTAAAAGTCAAGCCACTGGCCAAATTAGGGCATGTAGGCCTACTGCATTGTATTTTGTCATATTTCACTGGGGGGGGGGGGGGGGGTATCAAGGGGGCATGGTTTCTGACTGGGGGGAAATTACCTAAAATTAGCTTAATTTGGTCTAAAAGTAGGTATTTCAGACCATTTTAGAGCTGGGCAAATTAGGGCATGTACTGCACTGTCATGGGTAACATTGTATTGTGTCATATTTTATTGGGGGGGGGGGGGGGGGGCATCAGGGGGAATGGCCTCTTGGGTGGGGGTTGGCTACGCCACTGAATATGAACGACGTTGTATATGGGCGGCCATTGGGGTTAAAATATTGAATATAGTCTAACATCGGGGTAAGTTTTGTAATGAATACTAATTTGCAATATGAATATTCACTAGCAATATGAATAATTAATTAATTAATTAGCAATATGAATATTAATTAGCAATATGAATATTAATTAGCAATATGAATGATCCAGATTGAACTGAAATGGTCCAGGTTGAACCGAGATGATCCAAGAGGATCCCAAATTAATCATGAATATTCATATTACTAATTAATATTCATTACAAAAAAAATATCGTAATTTATTCATCTCTTTCAAATTACAAGACTATATTCAATAAATCTAATTTATACTGTACAAATGCTTTTTTCCCTCTGAAATATGATATTTGAATTAATTGCAATTTAATATTAGAGAAATGTACGGCTTTTCAAGAAGCACGGCGCGGCGACAAAAAAATCTTAATTTATTCATCTCTTACAATTACAAGACTATATTCAACAAATTTAATTTATACTGTACAAATGCTTTTTCCCTCTGAAATATGATATTTGCGACATAAAATTATCATAATTTATTAATCTCTTACAAATTACAAGACTATATTCAATCAATTTAATTTATACTGTACAAATGCTTTTTCCCCTCTGAAATATAAGATATTTGAATTAATTGCAATTTAATATTAGAGAAATGTACGGCTTTTCAAGAAGACGAAGCGGATCCCGACAGGTTTTGTTGTGTTGCTGGGGTGTTTTCTTACGATACCAGCAAGCTTGGAATAAGTAGAATGAGCAGCAAGTGACCAGGAGTCTTGCAACAATGATTTCTTGCTATTTTTAAACTTTTTTAAAAATAAATACTGTTGTTTTACAGAAATATATTTCGGTGTGTTTTCCTCGGTCTTAGTGTGTTTTCCTCGGTCTTAGTGTGTTTTCCTAGTCCACGACGCGGCGACGTAATCAATCAACCTATGATAGCCAGCAGGGTTATAGCTAGGCCAGATTGAGTGCCGGCTAATTTTACTGACGGCGAACGGAGTAAGTGTAGCGAACAAAGTCCAGTGGATCATGGCATGGGATCCAGAGGCCTTCTTAATGGGGTTTTAGGTTTTTTAATGTGCTTTGAGGGTTCCTGCCACATACTTTCTTGTTTTATGAATGATTCTATTCACAAAATTTTTAGAATAATTTTAAAAAATTGTTTTTGTTGTTGTTGTTTTTAAAACTTTTTTTAAGAGTGCCGGCCGGCCAGCGTAAGTGCCGGCCGGCCAGCATGAGTGCCGGTACGCCCGACCGGCGTAGCTATAACCCTGATAGCCAGCGTTGTGATGACTTGATTCAACTTAAATGTCTGACCCAAGTGACATGAGACACACTACTTAATCATGGGTTAAAAATAACTAAATATTATTCCGACTCAAATCACATTTCCGGTAAATTAACTTTCTTGCGGTCTTGTTTACAACAAGTAAACGGGGGAGGGGGGGGGGGGGGGGTCAGAAATGTGAGTTCAATTAATATCTATATAATTTTAACTTTGTTCATATTTGCATTACTGTACGTGCCTGCTCTCTTGAGTGCCTCTGGAATAGCATATGCTGGGCCAATTCCCATGACAGACGGTGGCACACCCACAACCGCAAATGACACAAATACGCCCAGCACTGGTAGCCCCATCTGTTTGGCTATGGCACGCTTCATGGCAATTACAGCGGCAGCTCCATCGCTTACTTGACTTGAATTGCCTACAAGAAAGGGAAGATATCTGATCGTTAGTTAGTTTGCTTGTTTATTCACCCTTTGATTACTTCCTTTCTTAATCCATTCATCCTTTCATTCTGTCATTTCTTCACTCATTGTTTTATTCATTCTTTCATGTTTATTAAAATACTACAGCAGCATATAACATTTCCCTACACGAGGTGATAGTCATTTAATAGATAAGTTTTTGTCCATTAACCCTAACCTATATACCGTCTACAATTCACTACAGCTAAAAACAATGTCCACGCGCATGCACTGCATTCGATTCGATGACGTCATCAACCAAGCTGATATGTGTGTACGAAATCGCTGCCCAGGCTAGCGTTGGCAGGTTGGCCGAGTGGTTAGGGCGGCGGGGCGGTGATCGGAGGGTCTGGAGGTCGAATCTCGGGGGTTTCGCGTCGATTATTTGGGTAACAAATTCATACTTTGTCCCCCTCCCCCGGTTTCCACACAAAAACATAGCATGGCTGGTTATTTATAGGGTTAATCTTAAAATATTATGCTGAATCAGGTAGGTGATAATATAGGCTCCTCTCATGTCACTTGTTTACCCTAGTGGCATGTATTTGGGTCAGAGGGCATCTGGCCAAAGTTGTGACATCGTATTTCCCGGTAACAAATCTGAAGGAGGGAGTGGGCCAATGTTGGTGGAAAGGAGAAGGGGACACTATTGGTCTTTGGCTCTGCCCAACCAGAGCCCTATATTTACACCTCTATCCCTGTTGTGGACATTTACCTGCTGTGGTAGTACCTCCCTTCTTAAATGCTGGACGTAATTTGGCAAGACCTTCCATAGTTGTACCTGGACGTATCCCATCATCCTCGGAAACCTACACAAGATATGGAGAAAACAAACCATCATGTGAAATATGCATTCGAAATTAAGGCAGTAAGGCAATTTTTATGAATTGTACCCAATCGTGGCAAGAGGATTGGTATAACATTGTTTGGTATGCCCAAATGCTCCTTATAAACAAATTTCATGGTAATTCAGGGTAGTACACCTACGACACAAAGAATATTTTAACGTCGCACCCACAATGCATTGCGCCTACTCAAGATTCTTTCCCCACGATGCATTTGGATTTCCCCTTATCGATACTCGTATCAATAGGATCGATATATCAGTAATCTTTGTAACCTGATAATTATATCAATATCGTGGCTTTCTGTCACGCATGACATGTATCGGAAAATTGATGGTTTTAAAATAAGAAAAGGGAACGCTAAGAACTAATATATTTATTGATGTAAACAAGAATCTAAGAACTCATACGATGATGGCGCTATATGATGCCATGATTTTGTGCATAATGTCTATGGGAACCGAGATTAATCGAGGATCAGATTTACGGTGTTTTGCAAAAATGCAATGCATTGTGGTGCTGTCTTTAAAATCTTCTTTGCCTACGATAGAAGCAACTAGTGATTATGTCACTTCACTTACATTCTAAAAAATCTTTAAAATTATTCCAAAACTATGCATATTCACCTCAAGTTTGCTACCCTTCATACACCTGTACGAGGATGCATCACAAACTGTGAAATTCGGCCCTTAAACATAATAATGGTTCACTATAATTTCCCTATAATTGGTCCTTGGGACAGAGGTAGCGTTTTAGTATCAAAGTTATGAAGAAAACAGAGTGGATAATAAAATGTAGCAACTCATCTAGATAAAATAATGTCAAATGATAGCCATTTCAAATGACTGGCTTCCTATGGTCTCACTGAAATATGTTATCTCAGAATATAATCAATTTGACTCCTATGTGTCTTTTCACCTCTGATACAGGTGTATCAGAATGAACTATACCGAGGCAATATGATTTATTACGGTATGAATTCGATCGATATTGTTCAAACTGTTTTCATATATATCTTGCGCAAATGCTTTAGCTTTCATAAGAATTTTAGATTTTGCAAATTGGACATTTCTGATGGAAAATACAGACTTTGTGGTAAAGATGGTAGATTTCAATTTTGGTCGAAATGATCAATTTAAATAATAAAGTAGTTGACATAAAATACGCGTGAGAAGAAACCGTGCGTTAAATCAGATTTACCGATGGCTTTTCAAGGTCTGTGAATTCTTTGAGCTAACCAATTGAAAACACGTATTTCATTGATTTTCGATTAAGTCTTGCCACACGAGAACAAAAAGTAATATCTCAATGAAATTAACATATAATGTAGGAAACATGTTCACCTTTATATTGTAGTTGTTTAAATTTAAAACAATAATTATTTTGTATTTTTTATGTATTTTATAGAAACACGGTATAGTTCATTCTGATACACCCTGTAGTAACATTAAAACACACACTTTCAAAACACAGCCCAAAGATAAACTGCAATGTGTAACTACAAATGTCTTACTGTGATTTCTCTTTCATTGCCTTCTTTATCCTTGATGGTTGTAGTGACAGGGATGATCTCATCTTTGAAGAGTCCCAGCTTTTTGGCCCGTGCAGCTCTGAAACAAACATTTATATCAAAGCATTTAACAGATGACATAATAAATATATTACCACCTCCACCCTCCCCTACATTCCAGACAAACTTACTTCTCTGTTCTGATTTTACCCCTCCCCATCTCTTCCACTACCCCCTCACCTTAATCTCATATATATATATAGTGGAAAACTTACTTTTGTTGTGATTGTAATCCCATTATATGATGTCCCTCCCTTGTAAAGTAAAACAGCTCTATGTTAATATATTCTGATTTTACCCCTCCCCATCTCTTCCACTACCCCCTCACCTTAATCTCATATATATAGTGGCAAACTTACCTTTGCTGTGATTGCAATCCCATTATATAATGTCCCTCCCATGTAAAGCGAAACAGTTCTATGTTAATATATTCTGATTTTACCCCTCCCATCTCTTCCACTACCCCTCACCTTAATCTCATATATATAGTGGAAAACTTACTTTTGTTGTGATTGCAATCCCATTATATAATGTTCCTCCCTTTTTAAGTAAAACAGCTCTATGTTAATATATTCTGATTTTACCCCTCCCATCTCTTCCACTGAATCCCAGATATATGATGGCAAACTTACTTTTATTGTGATTGCAATCCCATTGTATGATGTTCCTCCCTTGTAAAGTAAAACCGCTCTATGTCAATATATTCTGATTTTACCCCTCCCCATCTCTTCCACTACCCAGTCACCTGAATCCCAGATATATGATGGCAAACTTACTTTTATTGTGATTGCAATCCCATTATATGATGTCCCTCCCTTGTAAAGTAAAACGGCTCTATTTCAATATATTCTGATTTTACCCCTCCCCATCTCTTCCACTACCCAGTCACCTGAATCCCAGATATATGATGGCAAACTTACTTTTATTGTGATTGCAATCCCATTATATGATGTCCCTCCCTTGTAAAGTAAAACGGCTCTATTTCAATATATTCTGATTTTACCCCTCCCCATCTCTTCCACTACCCAGTCACCTGAATCCCAGATATATGATGGCAAACTTACTTTTATTGTGATTGCAATCCCATTGTATGATGTTCCTCCCTTGTAAAGCGAAACAGCTCTATGTCAATATATTCAGATTTTACCCCTCCCCATCTCTTCCACTACCCAGTCACCTGAATCCCAGATATATGATGGCAAACTTACTTTTATTGTGATTGCAATCCCATTATATGATGTCCCTCCCTTGTAAAGTAAAACCGCTCTATGTCAATATATTTTGATTTTACCCCTTCCCATCTCTTCCACTACCCAGTCACCTGAATCCCAGATATATGATGGCAAACTTACTTTTATTGTGATTGCAATCCCATTATATGATGTCCCTCCCTTGTAAAGTAAAACGGCTCTATTTCAATATATTCTGATTTTACCCCTCCCCATCTCTTCCACTATCCAGTCACCTGAATCCCAGATATATGATGGCAAACTTACTTTTATTGTGATTGCAATCCCATTATATGATGTCCCTCCCTTGTAAAGTAAAACAGCTCTATGTCAATATATTCAGATTTTACCCCTCCCCATCTCTTCCACTACCCCTCACCTTAATCTCATATATATAGTGGCAAACTTACCTTTGCTGTGATTGCAATCCCATTATATAATGTCCCTCCTTTGTAAAGCGAAACAGCTCTATGTTAATATATTCTGATTTTACCCCTCCCATCTCTTCCACTACCCCCCCCCCCCCCACCTTAATCTCATATATATATAGTGGAAAACTTACTTTTGTTGTGATTGCAATCCCATTATATAATGTTCCTCCCTTTTTAAGTAAAACAGCTCTATGTCAATATATTCTGATTTTACCCCTCCCCATCTCTTCCACTATCCAGTCACCTGAATCCCAGATATATGATGGCAAACTTACTTTTATTGTGATTGCAATCCCATTATATGATGTCCCTCCCTTGTAAAGCGAAACAGCTCTATGTCAATATATTCAGATTTTACCCCTCCCCATCTCTTCCACTACCCAGTCACCTGAATCCCAGATATATGATGGCAAACTTACTTTTATTGTGATTGCAATCCCATTATATGATGTCCCTCCCTTGTAAAGTAAAACCGCTCTATATGTCAATATATTCTGATTTTACCCCTCCCCATCTCTTCCACTACCCAGTCACCTGAATCCCAGATATATGATGGCAAACTTACTTTTATTGTGATTGCAATCCCATTATATGATGTCCCTCCCTTGTAAAGTAAAACCGCTCTATGTCAATATATTCTGATTTTACCCCTCCCCATCTCTTCCACTACCCAGTCATCTGAATCCCAGATATATGATGGCAAACTTACTTTTATTGTGATTGCAATCCCATTATATGATGTCCCTCCCTTGTAAAGTAAAACCGCTCTATGTCAATATATTCTGATTTTACCCCTCCCCATCTCTTCCACTACCCAGTCATCTGAATCCCAGATATATGATGGCAAACTTACTTTTATTGTGATTGCAATCCCATTATATGATGTCCCTCCCTTGTAAAGTAAAACAGCTCTATGTCAATATATTCTGATTTTACCCCTCCCCATCTCTTCCACTATCCAGTCACCTGAATCCCAGATATATGATGGCAAACTTACTTTTATTGTGATTGCAATCCCATTATATGATGTCCCTCCCTTGTAAAGTAAAACAGCTCTATGTCAATATATTCTGATTTTACCCCTCCCCATCTCTTCCACTAAGTAAAAAGTAAAGTAAAGACTCGTGCCGAGCAAAGCTCGCGCGCGGAGTGCCCATCTCTCTTTCATTAGCGTTTGGGCCAGACTCCCCATGTAATACTTGGCTGTGGGGGGTTCGCCACTCCTCCCGCACAGCGAGTCTGTTTTACTTCCCAACATGAATTAATGCCGGTACCCAATTATACACCTGGGTGAAGCGTGGCAAGTGCGGTAAAGTGCCTTGTCCAAGGACACAACACGTTGGTACCAACGGGGCTCGAACCCACAATCTTTGCATTGTGGAGCGAGGGTGAATCCGCTGGACCACACGCGCCCGACTACTCTTCCACTACCCCTCACCTTAATCTCATATATATAGTGGCAAACTTACCTTTGCTGTGATTGCAATCCCATTATATAATGTCCCTCCTTTGTAAAGCGAAACAGCTCTATGTTAATATATTCTGATTTTACCCCTCCCATCTCTTCCACTACCCCCTCACCTTAATCTCATATATATATAGTGGAAAACTTACTTTTGTTGTGATTGCAATCCCATTATATAATGTTCCTCCCTTTTTAAGTAAAACAGCTCTATGTCAATATATTCTGATTTCACCCCTCCCCATCTCTTCCACTACCCAGTCACCTGAATCCCAGATATATGATGGCAAACTTACTTTTATTGTGATTGCAATCCCATTATATGATGTCCCTCCCTTGTAAAGTAAAACCGCTCTATGTCAATATATTCTGATTTTACCCCTCCCTATCTCTTCCACTACCCAGTCACCTGAATCCCAGATATATGATGGCAAACTTACTTTTATTGTGATTGCAATCCCATTATATGATGTCCCTCCCTTGTAAAGTAAAACCGCTCTATGTCAATATATTCAGATTATACCCCTTGCACCACCCCTCATAAATCCCAGATATATATAGTGGAAAACTTACTTTTGTTGTGATTGTAATCCCATTAAATCTTGTTCTTCCCTTGTGATGCCATACCTCTCTGCAACATTCTCTGATGTTATCCTGATAGATAACAAATGTGTTCATGAGCATACACAATTACACGTAATATGTTATTGTATCACTCATTAAATACCATTTTGTAATGCCTAAAACACATTATACAGTCATACAAATCCATACAACACCACTCTAAACAAGGCGGTTCTCGAACGGCTCGTCTCGCCTGTTCATCAAAAGTGTTTTAGTTAGAAGTATAATAATATGGACTATACATTGTTTGTATGCCACAAATTAAAAACCCCACGTTTTAAAAGCATTTCCTCATCATGCTTGCTCTTTTGACAATCGACTTCTACACAACCAGCACTAGCAGAAACAAACTGATGGCGTATACATTATATTACTCAAATAAATAAATAAAACCATGTTAAGCATCCCTCAACATGTGCTTTTGGGGTCCACTTCAAAAATAAAATTTCAGTCAAACTTTTTGGTTAGGTGTTTCATAGTTTCAAATGTTTGTAAAAAAATCCAACTCCAAGTTGTTTCCGAAATATGGCCCTTCAAAGTTCGGATGGTACCCCCCTCCCCCACTCCCGCCGCCCCTTAAGGTATGTTTAATTTGCGTCATTAAATATTTTGCCTTTTTTGAAATGCCCATTAGAGTACCTTTAAAATATGCAATATGAAGCTTGTTTCTGATATCAATCATGATTTTCGAGGGTCTTAAAATGGAAATGAATTTGATTGACAAACTAACTGACTTGTTTTAGGTTATTTGGGTTAAGGTCTACCAATTCCAGCTGTGTATCTTATTTCAAAGGTCCTCTAATGGGCATTTCAAATTGCAAAATATTCAAAAACTTGAATGGCACTCATCTGAGAGGTGACTGACCCGTACCAATTTTCAGAATTTGGGATTATTTGACACAGAATAGCCCAACAGCATTATTCCTTTCTTACATAATAAAAACACGCATCTTAAACAAGAGAAAAATTACAAATAAATAAAATATATCACCAACATATCATTTTGTCACAGCTTCTTCCTTTATTATGCATTTTAACCCCTCATGAACAAATTGGGCTCAGGAGATTTCTTGTGCAAGTCCAGCATGCTAAGCCAACACTACTCTGGCAATAGAGCTTTTCTTCCAAAACAAACAGTGCCAAACACAGAAATCAGTAGCCATGTGATGAAAGGAAGCATGCTGGTACTACTGCGTGATAAATCTTCTTGGCTAATCAGAACGGGTATCAGTAAGTGAAATGGATCGAAATGGGTTGAAATGGATCGAAATGGGTCGAAATGAGTAAAAAGGAGTCGAAATGAATCGAAACGAATCGAAATACGTTTGCAATGCGCACATGCACCGCTTATTTCTTAAAAGAGAGGTTATAAAAGCCAAAAATATTACAAGAAGTTAGGTTTTTTCCAGACATCCTCAGTCTAGAAAAGGTCAATCACCGGGTTGTGGATGCAGCAAACGCAGAGTTAAGGGAGAGATAACAACAAATTTAAGATTATGCAAAGGTACTTTAACCTGCAGTATAATCTGGATTATATTAGCCTTCCGTAGGGAGAATCAATTGGCGTTAGCCTCCGCTGGGTCACTCTCGATCGAACTCATTTACTCCATGAAACGGAAGTGGCGTGCTTTGGATGTTGTTTGCATCCATGTCATGACTACCGGTCGATGAGCCAATCAGAGGCCGTCTTCCAAGTGCCGCGGTTTTTGGTTCTCTCTTCAGCGCCCATTTAATTTTCATTCGCTTGTCGGTTGTTCTACTGAGAGGAAGTATTTACGAATCGGAGTTGATCATTTTTTGGACTGATGGTTTGCTTGGACATTTAATAGCTTTCTATTACCATCCTTGGATGATCTCTTTCTAATTGACTTTTTCGTGAGTAAGGCCTACTCTTATTAAAACCGGTTTTAACTTTTATCAGTCAAACAGTACCAAGTTTGTCTCTTTGTTTGTTGACATTCAATTCATGATGCCACCAAAAAGAGGCACGACGAGGAAGGCAGGGGACCCAGCCTCTCGCCCAGCCCCTTCCCAACCAAACGTTCAAGTTCGCCAAACAAGGGCACAGGCAAGAGCAATGTCCAACTTAATGTCTGACCCGGGAGCGTCTACATCGCGTTCGGGAACGGAATCTGTGACTGTCAGAGGAAGAGCTAGAGGAAGGGGAAGGGGTGCTAGAGTCAGATCTACCAACCCGCGGATTTAGCGTGTTAATTCTGCACTCTCCGCTACACAATCTACTGCATCGCCAATTGTATCAGTATCACGTAGTACTAGTCACAGCAGACAACTCCGCCGCTGTGATTGACGATATGATTGAGTCTGGGAGACGGGCTGCGAATAACGGAAATTCGCAAAATAATGAAACCCCTAGAAGTGTCAAACGAGGAGCGTTTCGAGCTAGAAAACGTTGACGAGCAGCAAATTGGATCCGGGGAAACAACGAACAACAACAGAACCCACCCGTCATCAAGTGTCGAGCCTGTTTTTTGGACCCCCAGCCGCCGCATCTGTAGCTGCTGCTGCTAGTGATGCTCGCCAATCGATGGACAACAACAGAAGTGGACTATCGCTTCCGGGAGCTAGCCCCAGACGCGGATGTAGTAGGAACAGCTGTCCCAGAATTTGTATGGAGGATTTAGAGGCTGAGACCCGGCGATTGCTTGATGCTTCCATGGCTAAAAGCACACAAGCTACCTATATAAGGGGAGTTACTAACTTTGATATTTTTCGTACAGATTTAAATTTAGATCCAGAATCGTGGTGGTCAAGAGGTCATCTTGTTTACCAGTCTCTTGATTTTTTTCTATGGCTTTGATAAGCGGGATTGAAGCTTTCAGGAAATCTTCCTGTATGGACCAGATAGAATTATCGTCCTTCCAGGCAGACATCCTGCCTTTTTCATATTTTCTCTTACTGATTGTGGAAGGTTAGGCGCTTTGAAATACTTCGCTACCGATGGATCTGGTTTCAGGTCACCCAGAAGTCCTTTTTTTTTGGTTCTACAAGAACGTGGGTACGTTGGTCTCCCACCATGTCAATACCGTCTCGTCAAACAATGCGCCTTTGGGCACTTGGTGTGGATTTATCAACGCTGGTTTCATCGCGGTATTGTTACCAGTTTCTTCCGGTTGTGGCACGTCTCCTGTTTGTGGCGTGCTCATTTCTTTGGCTTTTTCTGCCGTGTCATCCAGATCATGCATGTCACCTGTGTGAACTGACATAGCGTCATCCTTAGAATGGTCGGATTCTTCATTGTGAGTCTTTTTTCTAGCGGGTGAAGGGTTAGACGCATCCCCATCAGAATCTGAGTCACTGGCGGACTCACTTTGGGGCACGGGGACGCTTTCCCGTTGTCCGTATCTGTTGTAGCATGTCGTTGAACTCTCTTAAATCAAAAGATTGAAATGTCCGTCTTTTACAGATTGACTTTTTTTCTCAATCTATTAGATTGGATTTAGACTGAAAACATGATAAAAACTCGTGACAATGAGTAGCTTTGAGTCAATCTGGAAAAAGATTGATACATATCTGTACTCTACACCGTGTTTGTACCGTCAATCTCGACTAAAGTGTCAATCTAGAAAAAGATTGAATTCAACACATGCGCAGTTAGGTAGGTCATATTGGTTTGGTAACACTTTGGATTGTGTATTTATACATTACAACAAATGATTCAATCTGCAACATAAACTATTTCATAATTAAATGGCAAGTTCGAACATTAATTCACAAAAAAACTGTACACATGAACATTTTTTTGGGAGAATGTTTATAAAAAGCCCAATGATATTGTTCTTCCAATTGCCAGTCATTTATTCGTGTGTACGAAAATATCAATCTGTAGGTTTGAAAATATCAATCTTTTACTACAGATTGAAAACTTTCAATCTAATAGATTGAGTAGTTCAATCTAAATTCTGGATTGGAAAATTTTCAATCCAAATTAGATTGAACATATCAATCTAATAGATTGATACCTTCAATCTTTTTCAGATTGAAACCTTCCAATCCAAAAAAGATTGAATGTCAAACTTAAAAGTTTGTTCCCTCACGGTAATCTATGAAAGATTGAAAAGTCAATCTTTTAGATTGAATTTTCAATCTTTGGAATTAAGAGAGTACTGTCCTCATCTCGACTGGTCTCACGTCTCCTTTCGCAAAGGCGTGCAGAGTCTACCTCATCTCTGATTTCACAACGATCACGGCTCCTTTCGGACAGGCGTGACGTTTCAAGAGGCATACGAGAGGTCTTGCCGCTGTCATGATCTCCATCGCGACTCCCTACCGGATGGTGCGATGATTGTACAATCTCATTACTACCTATATACCACCAGCTCAGGCTCAACCGTATCCTGAGATATGAAGACAGGTTGTGGAATTCCACTCCCTTCATTTTCAACTCCAACCGCGTGTGTCGCGAGTGGTTTATCGGTCGTTATATCGTAGCTCTTACCGAGTCCTGAGAAGGACTATTTGGACTTATCACATTCCTATTAATGTTCGACATGTTATTAGTTTATTCTGAAAATTAAACTACGGTTATATATACCTGTTTTACCTTGACCCTACGCAGAAAACTAAATAGGAAGTATATTGGATGATGGGTAGTGAGGAGTATACACTTTTAACTCTGGTAGTGCGCCCCCAGCGGAGGCTAACGCCAATTGATTAGACCGAAGGAAGGCGTAATATAATACCTACTACATAAACTAAACATGATCAAATATATATCGACACTTTACTGCATGAATGAAATATACCTCGGTCAATCAATAATCAATTTGCCCTTAGATGCCACCCCGTAAAACACCAATAAGACAAACACGAGAAAGGAATTTGCAGGACTGGCTGAGACCATTGGAACAGTTTTATTGTAGAACAAACCCAATTTATATGGGTTATGACGACGACATACTCATCAAATATCACCACGACTTTAATATGACATTTACACATTCATTTATAACATTTACTACTATGGACAACAGGATATACGAAGACGAGGTAGACATGACATATACAAGGAACACAACGGTGTACACGACGAACACAAGGTGGACATGACAGAAATAGCTGCCGGAGGGAGCCGGGGCGAAAACACTTCCCATGAGCCCAGCAACGGAAGACTCAGTCACCGCAATCAGTGGTGACGCGGAAAATGCCCCCGCCCCGACTCCGCCCGACCCCCACTTCACGCCTTACAAGGGACCGACTATAAGAGGGACCTCATTGCGGCAAAAGCAGGTAGGGGGTGTGGAAGGATGAAGGACCAAACAGGACCCCCCTCCAACATAGCACACGAGGGATACCTCCCAACTCCCCCCAACCTTACCAGCACCAGGTGCCCAACAGTATACCTGTCTCGAATGCTTCTTTTTAATAAATAAATATTAAAATTTCATGAAATCGACAAGAAGTGTTACGGCTTCCAATTAGATTTTACGATATGATCATTTAAACAGCAACAAAAGTCCCTGACCAGGTGCTTTGAGGTTGGCTAATTCAAAATAGATAATCGGTACCAAAAATCTGAAATATACATTAAATGAGCGAATTTCTTCTCCGCAGTTTGATACCTCATTCAACAAAATCGAATGGATACTTTTAAAGTTATGGTGATTTCAATGACCGCGCATAACAACAGCAAAGTTGCACTAGGTATAGGAAATCATTGATTTGTGTGTGATTACTGTCATAACTCTGTGCTATCTGGATGAATGGGTCTGGAGTGAGCTGTGAAGAATGAAAGTCTTTGCTATCTTTACACACACACCAACAGTGCGTAATCACACACAAATCAATGATTTCCTTTACCTAGTGCAACTTTGCTGTTGTTACGCGCGGTCATTGAAACCGTCATAACTTAAAAAGTATCCATTCGATTTTGTTGAATGAGGTATCAAACTGCGGAGAAGAAATTTGCTAATTTACTGTATATCTCAGATTTTTGGTACCGATTATCTATTTTGAATTAGCCAACCTCAAAGCACCTGGTCAGGGACTTTTGTTGCTAGGTGTACATTGATCACATAGAATAATCCTTACTCTATTGGTACATTGATCACATTAGAATAATCCTTACCCCATGGGTGTTAAGCAATATTTGGCCAATTCGTTCTCAAACACTTTAGGATTCAAATCGTCCCCTTCACTTCCCTGTCGTGAAAGGGACATGGATTCACCTCTAGGTAAAATAATAGAGGCAAGAAGAAAAAATGGTGGTTAACATTTAGATAAAAATTGAATCGGAGCTTACCCCATTGGAAGCAGGCAGTCCTTTGTGACCTGTTGGAGAAAGATCTTGGGATGAAGATCCACTCGATCTGCTCCACGATCATTCATAGACATGGATTCCACCCTGTCAATTGAATTATACCGGGTGAGTTTATAAATTTCTTCTGTTTACTCTACTTGCGCAAAGCTTGATAAAAAGATGATCTGAGTTCAACATATTGAATTGAATCTTGTTTACTGTAAAACAACTTAATTATTATATGCGTTTATTATATGCGTTTATTATATGCGTTTATATGAAAGTGCAGTTTAGGGCTTTGAAAACTTTCATTAGGACTTTGGCAACACAGATAGCTATTGTATAGTTTGTTACAAAATAATTCTACAAGTCTTCTCAATTCAAATATATATAGTATTAGTTTATTCTGCGAAATATTTTCCTGGATATATAACGCTTTAAAAGGGTATTGAAACTTTTGGGACACCCTGTATCTAATCAATTATAATATAAGGGATTTTACAAACTCATAGCAAATACCCACTATCAATTTTAATATCAAAGGTTATATTTTTATATGTTTTTACACTCGCTGTCAAAAACATCATAGGTCCCATATCTGATTTACACTTAGGCCTACCCAATATCTATATCAAATGTCATCAAGCTCTAATTCTGATATCACACAACACTCATCCACTAGCTATTCCAATATCATAGGCTTAATTCTTGATACCTCATAACCCATGTACCCACATTCTGAAATAAAGAACCCTATTTCTGATCACCTGACTGACATTTGCCCACTAGCTATATCTGATTTACACTTAGGTCTACCCAATAACTATACTAAAAATCATAACTACATATATATATATGATATCACACAACATTTATCGACCTACCTATTATTCCAATATCATAAGCTCCATTTCTGATACATCATGACACTTACCCAAAAAATAATCTCATATCAAAGGCTCCATGTCTGATATCACATGACACTTACTCACTAGCTATTGCAATATCAAAGGCTCCATTTCTGATATCACATGACATTTACCCACTAGGTATTCCAATATCAAAGGCCCTATTTCTAATATAAGATGACATACCCACTAGCTATTCTCAATCAAAGGCTCCATGTCTGATATCACATGACACTTAACCACTAGCTATTGCAATATCAAAGGCTCCATTTCTGATATCACATGACATTTACCCACTAGGTATTCCAATATCAAAGGCCCTATTTCTAATATAAGATGACATATACCAACTAGGTATTCTCAATCAAAGGCTCCATTTCTGATATTACATAACATTTACCCACTAACTATTGCAATATCAAAGGCTCCATTTCTGATATCACATGACACTTACCCACTAGCTATTCCAATATCAAAGGCCCTATGTCTGATATCACATGACACTAAACCCACTAGCTATTCCAATATCAAAGGCCCTATTTCTGATATCACATGACACTTACCCACTAGCTATTCCAATATCAAAGGCCCTATTTCTGATATCACATGACACTTACCTACTAGCTATTCCAATATCAAAGGCCCTATTTCTAATATAAGATGACATACCCACTAGCTATTCTCAATCAAAGGCTCCATGTCTGATATCACATGACACTTACTCACTAGCTATTCCAATATCAAAGGCCCTATTTCTGATATCACATGACACTTACCTACTAGCTATTCCAATATCAAAGGCCCTATTTCTAATATAAGATGACATACCCACTAGCTATTCTCAATCAAAGGCTCCATGTCTGATATCACATGACACTTAACCACTAGCTATTGCAATATCAAAGGCTCCATTTCTGATATCACATGACATTTACCCACTAGGTATTCCAATATCAAAGGCCCTATTTCTAATATAAGATGACATTTACCCACTAGGTATTCTCAATCAAAGGCTCCATTTCTGATATTACATAACATTTACCCACTAACTATTGCAATATCAAAGGCTCCATTTCTGATATCACATGACACTTACCCACTAGCTATTCCAATATCAAAGGCCCTATGTCTGATATCACATGACACGTATCCACTAGCTATTCCAATATCAAAGGCCCTATTTCTGATATCACATGACACTTACCTACTAGCTATTCCAATATCAAAGGCCCTATGTCTGATATCACATGACACTTACCCACTAGCTATTCCAATATCAAAGGCCTTATTTCTGATATCACATGACACTTACCCACTAGCTATTCCAATATCAAAGGCCCTATTTCTGATATCACATGACACTTACCCACTAGCTATTCCAATATCAAAGGCCCTATTTCTGATATCACATGACACTTACCCACTAACTATTCCAAATCAAAGGCCCCATTTTTGATATCACATGACACTTACCCACTAGCTATTCTCATATCAAAGGCCTTATTTCTGATATCACATGACACTTTACCTACTAGCTATTCTCATATCAAAGGCCCTATTTCTGATATCACATGACACTTACCTACTAGCTATTCCAATATCAAAGGCCCTATTTCTGATCACATGACACTTACCTACTAGCTATTCTCAATCAAAGGCTCCATTTCTGATATTATATAACATTTACCCACTAACTATTGCAATATCAAAGGCCCTATTTCTGATATCACATGACACTTACCCACAAGCTATTCTCATATCAAAGGCTCCATTTCTGATATCATGTGACACTTACCCACTAGCTATTCCAATATCAAAGGCCCTATTTCTGATATCACATGACACTTACCCACTAGGTATTCCAATATCAAAGGCCCTATTTCTGATCACATGACACTTACCTACTAGCTATTCTCAATCAAAGGCTCCATTTCTGATATTACATAACATTTACCCACTAACTATTGCAATTTCAAAGGCTCCATTTCTGATATCACACGACACTTACCCACTAGCTATTCTTATATCGAAGGCCTTATTTCTGATATCACATGACACTTACCTACTAGCTATTCTCATATCAAAGGCCCCATTTCTGATACCACATGACACTTACCCACTAGCTATTCTCATATCAAAGGCCCTATTTCTGATATCACATGACACTTACCCACTAGCTATTCCAATATCAAAGGCCCTATTTCTGATATCACATGACACTTACCCACTAGCTATTCCAATATCAAAGGCACTATTTCTGATATCTAATAGCACTTACCCACTAGCTATTCTCATATCAAAGGCTCCATTTCTGATATTACATAACATTTACCCACTAACTATTGCAATATCAAAGGCTCCATTTCTGATATCACATGACACTTACCCACTAGCTATTCTCATATCAAAGGCCTTATTTCTGATATCACATGACACTTACCTACTAGCTATTCTCATATCAAAGGTCCCATTTCTGATATCACATGACACTTCCCTACTAGCTATTCTCATATCAAAGGCCCCATTTGTGATATCACATGAAACTTACCTACTAGCTATTCTCATTTCAAAGGCTCCATTTCTGATATCACATGACACTTACCCATAAGCTAGTCTCATATCAAAGGCCCCATTTCTGATATCACATGACATTTACTCACTAGCTATTCTCATATCAAAGGCCCGCTTCTGTTATTACATGACACTTACCCACTAGCTATTCCAATATCAAAGGCCCTATTTCTGATATCACATGACACTTACCTACTAGCTATTCTCATATCAAAGGCCTTATTTCTGATATCACATGACACTAATATACCTACTAGCTATTCTCATATCAAAGCCCCTATTTCTGATATCACATGACACTTACCCACAAGCTATTCTCATATCAAAGGCTCCATTTCTGATATCACATGACACTTACCCACTAGCTATTCGCATATCAAAGGCCCTATTTCTGATATCACATGACACTTACCTACTAGCTATTCCAATATCAAAGGCCCTATGTCTGATATCACATGACACTTACCCACTAGCTATTCCAATATCAAAGGCCTTATTTCTGATATCACATGACACTTACCTACTAGCTATTCCAATATCAAAGGCCCTATGTCTGATATCACATGACACTTACCCACTAGCTATTCCAATATCAAAGGCCTTATTTCTGATATCACATGACACTTACCCACTAGCTATTCCAATATCAAAGGCCTTATTTCTGATATCACATGACACTTACCCACTAGCTATTCCAATATCAAAGGCCTTATTTCTGATATCACATGACACTTACCCACTAGCTATTCCAATATCAAAGGCCCTATTTCTGATATCACATGACACTTACCCACTAGCTATTCCAATATCAAAGGCCTTATTTCTGATATCACATGACACTTACCCACTAGCTATTCCAATATCAAAGGCCTTATTTCTGATATCACATGACACTTACCCACTAGCTATTCCAATATCAAAGGCCCTATTTCTGATATCACATGACACTTACCCACTAGCTATTCCAATATCAAAGGCCCTATTTCTGATATCACATGACACTTACCTACTAGCTATTCCAATATCAAAGGCCCTATGTCTGATATCACATGACACTTACCCACTAGCTATTCCAATATCAAAGGCCTTATTTCTGATATCACATGACACTTACCTACTAGCTATTCCAATATCAAAGGCCCTATGTCTGATATCACATGACACTTACCCACTAGCTATTCCAATATCAAAGGCCTTATTTCTGATATCACATGACACTTACCTACTAGCTATTCCAATATCAAAGGCCCTATGTCTGATATCACATGACACTTACCCACTAGCTATTCCAATATCAAAGGCCTTATTTCTGATATCACATGACACTTACCCACAAGCTATTCTCATATCAAAGGCTCCATTTCTGATATCACATGACACTTACCCACTAGCTATTCGCATATCAAAGGCCCTATTTCTGATATCACATGACACTTACCTACTAGCTATTCCAATATCAAAGGCCCTATGTCTGATATCACATGACACTTACCCACTAGCTATTCCAATATCAAAGGCCTTATTTCTGATATCACATGACACTTACCTACTAGCTATTCCAATATCAAAGGCCCTATGTCTGATATCACATGACACTTACCCACTAGCTATTCCAATATCAAAGGCCTTATTTCTGATATCACATGACACTTACCCACTAGCTATTCCAATATCAAAGGCCTTATTTCTGATATCACATGACACTTACCCACTAGCTATTCCAATATCAAAGGCCTTATTTCTGATATCACATGACACTTACCCACTAGCTATTCCAATATCAAAGGCCCTATTTCTGATATCACATGACACTTACCCACTAGCTATTCCAATATCAAAGGCCCTATTTCTGATATCACATGACACTTACCCACTAGCTATTCCAATATCAAAGGCTCCATTTCTGATATCACATGACACTTACCCACTAGCTAATCCAATATCAAAGGCTCCATTTCTGATGCCTCCTGCCAGATTTGCAAAAGCTTGCAGTCCAGATGAACACTGCCTATTCACCGTGTTGACTGGTACAGTTTCTGGCATACCACTGAAATAATTGATTTAAAAAGTTTCTAAAGATCAATTCACTCATTAGGCTTTTAATATGGGTACCAGTGTTGTATCAAAATAGCCTTTCAGGTCTCGAATGTACCAGGGCATCCACCATAAATAGATCAGTGCAACGATCTTGTCAACACTTAGATTGTATTAACATTACATACACATTTCATTACATGGTGCTCTCAGTTTTCTCCTGCCAGGTAAAGGGGATTTAAAAAGTCAGATTTTGAAGAGGAACAGAGTTGAACCTGAGACCTGTGTTGCAGAGATGACTCGTTTGTATGAATCAATAATTTTATCGTGTTCAGAACTAGATTTGGACAACATCAAGTTGACTTGGTTATGATGATATAATTTGTAAAATTGGACGTCATAAGAGCCGCAGGCTGCGCCCGATGAATATAGCTTAAAGTACCCCCCCCCCCCCCCCCCCCCCCCCTCCCTCTCCACTCCTGCCCTGCAGCTACTAGAGCAGGATTTCATCTGAATACAACCAATCAATTTAACTAATATAGCATGGATACCTACCTAAAAAATTGTGCTATTCTTGCTAGAAATGCCCCTCCCCCTGGAGCCAGCACATTTCCCACCACTACGTCCCCAATAAGATGTGGAGGTATCTTTGTTTCCTCCAAGACTCCCTTGAAAGCTGCAGCCAGCAAATCTTCTGCTCTGGTGTCCTGTAATGATTTGAAAATGTAAGTAACTTTTCGATTTCATGAATATCAATCCTGTATTGACACCTCTTATGTCTTATAGAGACCCACAATATGCATGGCTAGAAATTAGAAAAATACAAGTGGGCTACAAGTATTGGTGGTAAGTATAACTGTCAATGTGTCATAAGCGAGAGTTGATGGCACCTGAAGGAAAGAGACATCGGGTGATCTAAATATCTAAAAAAGAAGGGAAACAATTTAGACATTTTGGGATTCAGCACACAGATCTGATGAATAAACATTTTTTTAGGGGTTATATAAGGGGGGATGTTGTGTTGCCCCTGCTTGAAATGAATAAGTTTGCTTGAATGGATTGCTTTTAAACTATTCATCATCATCATCATCATCCTTGGGCTGCAGAGCAGGCGACCACAAGTTTCTTCCATGCACGACGGTCTTGAGCAAGAGTGACAATCTGTCGATCTTCAATCATGCCTTCATTATCCCCTAGTAAGCGTTGTATATATGTCAAATATGTTGTGCAAGGACGACCAGGTCTCCTTCGGCCATGTGTTGGTGCGTAGGTGGCATACTTTTTAGCAGGCTCTCTACCTTGTAATCGCCATCAGGGTAACGGAGTATATGGCCAAGGAAAGGAATCTCAGCTGGCGGCGCTTTACACGGTGGATAAGAGGCTCTGTCTTGGTCATGTCATAAATTGTGGTGTTTGGGACATGATCCATGCGTTTGATGTTTAGCATTATCCTGTAGCAAGAGGTAGCGAAGGCATTTATTTTGCATACCATATCTTGGGATATCACCCAGGATTCATATCCATACAGATAGCCATACAGGTGGTATTGAATAATTTCATCTTTGTTGTGATACCTATTCGAGGGCTCCGGCCTCCAGAGGCGTTCGAACTTCCAGAATGCGCACCATGTTAATGCCTTGCGTCTTTTAAGATCACTTGCATCGATGCCATCATTAGTGGAATTAGTGGCAATTTTGGCCATTACGTTTACTTGTCGGATACAAGCAAACCATGATGATATATTCTCCTTTAGGTTATGACACGTGATTCTAGAAGGCCGGTGCTCATGTCAGAAGTCATCATAATCCAAGATGGCTGCTCCCGTAAAATGACGTATTGCAAAAGGCAATAAAATGTTGTTAATCACAGTCTAAATACAGGAAGGATGTATTATATCAGTCGAATTATCTTACATGGATATGCTTTATTGGTTATCAAAAGTTAATTGTTGAATCCAACATGGCGGCTAGTCCGGTTACTGTGAAATTATGTATTACTAATACAACGATTTTATACGTGAAGTCCCAAAATAATAACGTACGATATATCATTAGGTGCTTTTTTATGTTTATATTATAAGGCTATGTAACATACAACCAAAAGATGGCCGCTATCCAAAATGGCCGCTGCGATGAAAAACACTAATGCTTTGATGAAATGCGTTTTGAAATACAGTGTGAAACTTTCTATTCTCAACATATTAATATGATAATTAATACGATTCGTTACCTGCTAGCTCAAAGTCATTACTGGACGAGCTGCTCCATGGGAATCATTTGCAGTCACAGGCCCTAACGAAATCACAGTCATGCCTTACGGTTTTCTAATTTTCCCACCAAGACTTAATTTAGAAATATGAGGCCACTCACTACTTAGAACATCCACGCAGGAAACCAGTGACAAATTAGCTCAATCTACCAGACTATGCGAATGTACAGTTGCTCTTAAAGTTCCGTCTGTTGCAGTACCAGAATACCAAATGACAGAATAATACCCAACCAAAACAATTTGGCAGATGTTTTGATTGAAGAACGACGTGAACTAACATCGTATATTTCGTGGACTGCACACATAGATGGCACTTGTGGCGAACAATGAGAGATCCGTTAGATTCATCTGGGTGGACAGAGGGTCTCTTTTTTACTATCCCATTGATAGTCAATGTATGCATTTATTTGTTCCTTGACAATCTGGTTATGTCACTACCTAAGCAATCCCAGATAGATATTGCAGTTAGGCACAGCTTATGGTAAAGCTTATTCTTACCTCACATTCCATGATACAACAGATATGGATAGCGTTCGGTATGGGTAAAGAGGAGAACCGAATTCCAAAGCCCTGTGAATGTTCCACGCATTTACGGATTGTGATACGCCTTCGTCGGTTCAATATGAAGGTTATGAAGGAAAACGTATGTGCTTGGAAAGCATACGACGAGCAACATAGGTAATACTATGTTTATTATTATTACCATATTTTATGAAAAATTCAACATAGGATGGGCTATAAGTAACCGGACGAGACAACACGTACCTACTCCAGGACATTTTGGATGGAAACGGACATACGGTGTTTGGAGTCCGGTTTGGTTAACTATCCCCAAGGTGTCAGATACATGCAAAGAGTTAATAAAATGTGTATGCAGATGAAACTGTTCAATATCCACCCGCAGGTCTTATAAATCATGAATGCACTGGCATTTGTTAATGTAAATATGCCAAATAGTGAGAAATCAAGAATAAGGATGCTGTCATTGTTCTAGCTCGTTGTATTTAAATAGGCAGACATTTCTTAGACCGGATGACTGCCAGTTAATTGATAACTGTTTGCATTTATTGTGCGTATGATTAAGGGGATGAACCATCCCCAGAAATATCGGCACAACATAATGCGATTTTTATAGCAAGTTTTACATCACCGAACAATTATATCTTCGTTGGCAGCCATATTGGATAATTACCATCTTCAAATATAACACATCGACCACAACATTCCTTTTGTCAAGAGTTACTCTTTACATCAAATGTATCATTGATATATACAATAGGTATCAAGCGGCTGCCATTTTAAATTTTGCCGACCATATTGTAATTTTGATCAATATAGTGTATTCGTATTATATTTGTAGCACACTAGTAAACTATTAACACTAATCAAATATTGTTTAATGCATTTAAACATTTAATGTGCAATATATGGACGCCATTTTAAATTTTAGCCGCCATCTTAGGTTCCAATCTTCTGCCAAATAAGCACCCCTTCCAAAATCAATTGTTTTGACCTAATGAAGATTCGTGCAAACGTTGGTGTTTGTATCCGGTCTGTAAACGTAATGTCGTTAAGCGATTCCACTACATAGAGCAAAGATACCTGAAATCTGTCACATGGTTGATAGTATCCCCATAGACCGGAAGTGAGGATTGCAGTTGGCAGTCATGTACTCCGTTTTAGATACGCTAATGAAGAGGCCGAGGTGTTTTGCTGCTGCAGCAGTTTCTGTCAGCTGCGTCTGGGCTCGTGGAATTGTTGTCTCGAGTAAGGCAATGTCATCAGCAAAGTCTAAGTCGTTGAGAACAACGGCAGGATGACGCCTCGAACGACGTGGATGTGTCACAACTCCTGAATCAAGGTCATGTAGGGTCAATAGAGGTCAATCTGTGTACACCCCATGTTACCCATAAGATTATTGTCACCAAGCTGGTTTGTAATGACCTTTGACCCCTTTCTGTCAAAACTTTAAACTATTTATTGCTGTTTTGGTGAATAACGCAAGCTGAGGCAATCTGAGGATCAATCAATGGTGGTCAATCTGAGGATCTTTACAATGGCGATCTGTGGACAGGTAATAAAAAGTGGGAGAAATGTGTGACTTTGCACAGTGTCTTTTTAAAGATGTCTGAAGGGTCACATATCAAAAAAAAGTTTCTGGCTCCTTCACTTCTTGGTGATTTCAAGAACTTTTTGATACCCCCTCGTATATGTATCAAATAAAACACTTTTTATTTGGCAGTTCGCTACCTTAGGTTTCTCGCTTACGCGATCGTCAGGCAAACTAAATCAGGCCGGTGCCACTGTACACAGATTCCCATTGACGACATTGAAGCCTCTAATGTTTAACGCCATCGATTTACAAGGTACATTTATGCTAATGAGTTGACGCAAAAGATACATCGCGCAGACATCGCGCTACATCGCACGTCTCAATGTCCCTTATAAGGACTTTCGTGCTGTCAATCATGGCATTGTCAAGATAGCGCCCTCATTTTGCAAGGTACATTTTGCGAAATCACGCCCATATGCCCAGGCTTCATTTTTACGATTCGAATAGCCTCTCCCATTACTATTAAACTCCCTGACTAAATGTTTTCCTTCCATACAACGAAGTCAGTGAGAAAAATATTCGCAGTACGCTCGCGCAAGGCATGCTGCGTATTCAATTCGCGTAACACTGCTCGCGCACAAAACGCAACGCACTGACATCGCTGAAAAGATAAAGAAAAAGAAAACTGCGTTTAACATGTTTTAACATTATTTTTTTCTCCCATGTTGGCACTTGGAAACTATCTCGCTTCTCTTATTTATCAGATTGTCTTTGTTGTGGTGGAGAATTTCTATTTTCTCGTCGAGGCAGAGGTTACATTGCCCTGATCTCCTTCTGTTTGTGTTGGATTGTCTTACTATCTCCAAGTCTATTGATACATATGTGGCTCTTCTTCTTTTTAGGCCCCAAACGTATTTTGAGAGTTCTGTCTCGTTTATATACCGTTCATGTTTGAAGGATTTCTTATGGTTTTCATACCTTTCTTTGAACGTACCACCTGTGAGGCCTATGTATGATTTCACTTGCCCTGGCACCGAACTTACTATAGCTTTATAGACTATAGCTGAATACAAGCATTTTCCAAGAAGTGGACAGTCTCCTTTAACTCTACAATAATTACAGGTTCTTTTCGGCGGTTTTTTCTTACTCTTTCTGTTGATCTTGGTATTGTGAGACTTGATGATTGCTCTCATGTTTTTCATGATACTGTAGCTCACCTTTACTGTGTTTCGGTTGAATATTTTATGGAGTTGGTGAAAACGTGGAAAATGCTTGTCTATCAACTTAATGAATGTTCCTCCGACATTTGATGACACGTTTATGCTAAATGGAGGATTAAACCAGATAATTTTCCGCTTGCGTGTCTTTGGTTTCTTGTTGTTTATTGTGTTGTGCGCGCACTTGATATATACTCTGTATCCACCTGATTTTAGTGCCTCGTTATATACCGTGGCTGCATTCTTGAAGATATCTACGGTGGATGACAGTGTTGATATTATATCTCCAATAGCAAGGGGGATGTGTTTGATAATGGTGGGGATGGTTGGAGTGGGTGTGTAGTGTGTATGTACACTGGATTGTTATTCGGCTTTCTGTATGGTCTGTGTGTCGCAGTATTAAGATCGAGGGTGACGTCAAGGTAATTTACTAATTTTAGATTAGTTTGGATTGTTATCTTGAGTCCTAAAGATTTAAAGATATTAATTATTTCTTTTCTTATGCGGTCGGAGGTGCTGCCATGAGCAGTTTTTGATTACTGCGAGCCCGTCGTCACGGTAGATAGATAAAAAGAGATACCCAAAACAATTTTGATGTCGCAATGGCCGGGGGCATTTGACGGTGCTGAAATCTGTGATCTCATCGGCCTATATGCTCTTCAATCCTTGAAGGACAATATCAAGATACATAGCATCGGACTCTTCCGGGACGACGGGCTCGCAGTAATCAAAAACTGGTATATACATAGTAATATAGTGTATATAAGTGTATCCACCTACACATATGTGTAAAAACCATGTATACAGGGTGTCCCTAAAAAAAGGGTGCACATGTTTGCGCAACTTGTTGGCCATGAAGTCCTAACGTTTGGTGTAATATGTTTATACACACTGAAAGGGGAAACACTCAGCTTTCAGATGCCGTTTATTTTATCTGATTTGGATTTGTCAATCCTGAGATATACCCAGTTTATCAAAGCTACACACAAACGACGTTGTGCCACTTTTACAGAAAAAATGATTATGAGCATCAAAACGATATTAACATTGGTCTATCTATGGGCATCAATCGGCTTAAAACATCGGGGTGGACATTTGACCAGAATTGTTTAAAAGAGGCTGAGGAACAAAAATGATGTCCTTGGAATAAGTGGTAAGGGATTTCTACGAACAGTTATTCTGGGATCCCTCTGAAGTGCACGCCGCACGTTATCAATGTGTTACTGTGTCCTGCCACTTTTCATATCTTATAGTCTTCCTGAATGTTCTTTATTCATGTGCTTGTACCATCTACCAAGTATTTCCAATACTCTTTTGTAGATGTAATCCTAGATCATGTAGATGGTACGTGAGAGTTTGGGAAATGAATGGCAAACTCTCTGGTGACTTCTGCTGGACGTCTCGTTTCATGATATTTTAAGACCATGAACACCCTCTTCTAATGAAAATTGAGGCCGCACCCAGCCATATGGACGTCTGTCTTGTTTTTAAAATGTAGGCCCAATAAACATTTTGTGAAATCTCGTCAAAAGGACTGGTTCGAATCATGTAACAAACATCTTTATATTCAGTTCTGCTTGGATACACAGGCACTCATTCTATTATTTAAACCTATTCAATCTCAATACAAAAATATTATTTTGCATAACACTGGTAAAGGGCAATAGTACAATTGGAAGTTGTATCTTAGGAGTAAACGTTTGAAACTGTAAAGTGGTACAACATCGATTCTGGGTAGCTCTAGTTAATTGTCCATCTCAGAATTGACAAATCCGAATCAGATGAAATAAGCAGCATCTGAAAGCCAGGTGTTTAGTCTTTCAATATGTGTAAACATCTTACACCAAATGTTAGAACTTCATGGTCAACAAGTTGGGTAAATACGTGCACCCTTTTTTTAGGGACACCCGGTATTCATATATATATACAGGGTGTCCCAAAAGTCTATGCACGACTTTGAAGCTTTGTATTTCACAAAATATAAGTCGTATTGAAAATATGAATACATATTTAGAAAGAGGAAATGTGGGAAATAATTTTGATACCAAACATTGGAGTAACATCTGTTTGTAATGCCACCCTAAGAGTAAAATATTTATTACTGCAAAAATGTAATTTTATACTTCGGAGGAATAAAGTTCATAAATCCATACCTATTGAGATTAACAAAAAGACAGAGTTGATTACACAGAAACTGATCCGTCGATTGTATTATTTGAAATTTTACATTACAGTGATCCCATCATAATAACAAACTATATCACACATAATTTTCGTTTCTATATTATAGTGAGATCTAGTTTAAATGTTTTCCATTTATACAGAGAAGTGCGCTAATGCAAAAACACAGACCTAAACAATTGAATAACGTAACAGAAAAGTGAACGCACACATCACACAGCGAATAGATCTCTTTGGACTTTTGGCTACTGCATGTTTATGACATCAATGTGACTTGTTGATCTACCAGTATTTTTTCTACCACATCGAGACAAATCATGCACAGTTCCTGTGTTTAAAAATGTTTCACCAACTTCAGAATGGATATTCTTCCTGGTGCGCGTTTCACTTTGAAATGTTTTCTGAACTTTTGTTAAGTAAGTTGATCTGAATTTGTTTCAGCGTAGAACCATACACTTTGTATTCGCTTATCTATGCTGTAAACCATCTTGAAGACTTTTGCTGGGCAATGTTGTCTACTACGCCTATTTATGTTGTGAATTGACCGAGTTTGGTAATAACATTAATGTTGCAAGGTAAGCAGTGAACTGTGACTGCGCAACGTTGCTTTCATACCGTTAATTTATGCGCATATCAACTATGTGCGCACTTGGTATGGGTGGGTACGGCCAAAAACTTTCAACCAGTTTTATAATGTTGTGGGTTCACCAATAGGGTTGTGTTTGGTATCAAAATAATTTCCCAAATCTCGTCTATCCAAATATGGTTAAATGTATACCATGTGATTTATATTTTATGAGATATGACTCTTCAAAAACGTGCATAGACTTTTGGGACACCCTGTATATACATATATCTCAATCTGCATACAATACTACTGTTTCGTTCTTGTTAGAACTCATCAGTGCAGCTCAGAGCAGGCGCGGAGCCAGAGGGGCTATGGGGGCGCCCGCCCCCCCCCCCCCCGTAAAAAAACGTTTAAAAAAAAAGGAGAGAGAGCGAAAGAGGGAGGAGGAGGGAGAGAGAAGAGAGGAGGGGAGGGAGGGAGGGGTGACAAGAGAAAAAGAGAGAAGAAAAAAAATCTCACGCGAATTAGTTTCCATGTTAAATTATTCAAGCTTAAACAGGATGGCTACAAAACGGTTTAAAGTAGGCAATTTTTGCGCGCTCCGCGCGATATATTCAATGTTGATTATTCAAGCTTAACAACACGATTAAAGAACGTTTTCTGGACAATTTATTTAGAAAACTATACATTTTTGCGCGCTTTGAGCGGAATAGATTCATTGTTATATTGAGACATTTATATTATGTCTTCAGGAACATTTTTGGACCTCTTTTAGTGTTAAAATAGCAATTTCTTTTTGGCGCTTCGCGCGAATTAGTTACAAGTTTTAATCATGGTTTCAGAAACGTTCTTTTGACCATTTGTTTTACAAATATAGCCCATTTTCAGGAAATTTTTCTAGACATTTATAGTGTTAAAATATCCAATTTCGGAGCGCTATGTGCGAATTAGTTTCGATGTTTTATTATTCAAACGTAAAACAAGATGGCTTCAAGAACGTTTTTCTAGACCTTTTTAGTGTTATAATAGCCATTTTTTTCGCGCTTCGCGCGGTGTCATAGGCTCAAGCTTAACATCATGCTTTCAGGACATTTTCTGGACCATTTTAGTGTTAAAATAGTCTTTTTTTGCCTATATGTCTTCATTTAATTTTTTTTTATAAGCACTTAAAGAAGTTTAGGTCATTTGACTTGAAACATTTATTTTAATGCAATATATCCCAGGAGAGCTTTCCTGAGCCTCTTAGAAAGCCTACAACCCAGGAGCTTCCAAGGTCCTTCGCCCCTGGACCCCACCAGGGCCCTTAAGCGGGCCCCTGGACCCCACGCCGTTAGACGCTCCGCTCGCTCCGTTCGCTGCGCTCTAATTGGTCACTAAATTAAGTCAGCCCCCCGTACATTTTAATCCTGGCTCCGCGCGCGCCTGCAGAGTAAATCCCGAAACTGAACGGCGCGACTGATCCAAGTCAAAAACCAAGCTCAGTCATGTGTCCCATAGCACACTGCCTGTGAATACCAGAGTGCACAAACTCAAAAGAGTGTGCTATGCATAAAGCAATAGCATTAATACGTCTTGATCAAATGTCAAGGCTACACATAAACATAATAATTATATAGTAATGCTAATCATAGAACACAGGAACTACCATATGAAAGGCTGGAATAATACCAGTCATATGAAACAGAATACGACTGATGGTAGCGTTAGTTATATGTATACATTATATAGTTAACATTTTTACTATATTAACAACCCTACATTTGCTTTTAGACCTATTTATTAACAGTACACAGTATTAACTACTATGTTATGATATTTTCGTGATTTACTAGGTTATGTTATTTTCGTGATCCCTTACATGAAGGTAACACCCGATTTCCCGCTGGCCCGTCGTAGAGTCATTTGTTGACAGCCGCCCAGCTACCTTCGAGTTTATAGTACTTGTTTTTTTTCATTGTGGTTTTCGTAATCGAATTTGGTGCCAGAATTATTTTGGCCCAGTCTGGCAAGCTATACGGGTAATTAGCCCTGATTACTCTGGTCCGGGTGCACTACTTTAATCCATAATGTGATTGTCTTTGATGCATTATATGAGGAAGGGGCAGTCTGGGGCATTCATATGGCAAATTTGATTGTGTGTTTTGTTCATTTAGGTATAATTTGCGAGCAATTTAATTACCCGCATGTAATCGGAATATTTAATATTATTAATTAATGAAATGTTATCGTATTTAATTTGTCAAAACAAGTCAATATTATCGTATTGTGTTATTCAAGGAGTTATACTTGTTGCCATTTGTTTATAATACATTTAACAAATATACATTTCCAATTACAATGTATCGGCGCATCTCGTGAGTTTTTGACAATTTATTTCACATAGAAATGTATAAAGCAAAATGTGTATGCACAACTTTCGAATTGGTTATAGTCGGCAATATGATTCAACACATAGGGTACGTAGCAATGTTAAATCCTTTGTAAAGTTAAATAGATAATCGGATTAGGTTATCTCGTTGTTATTCCTTCTCCCTCTACTAATTCCATGGTTGTATTAAACAGTTGCCTTGATTATTTTACCTTAACCTTAACAATGAAGAAATAAAATCACCAAATGAGTTATTGGTCTACAGAAAGAAAAAGCCACCGTTCCTCACTTAACGTTAACACGGCGACAAAGCTATGTAGTACCGTACACAGTTGCTAATGCTACATTAAAACTGTTAAGGAATGGTGGCTTTTACCAAAAGTATAAATTATTGAAGATGATGATTGTACACTTATTGGGATGAGGCATTATTAGGCATGTGTTTGGCTATACTAATGTCAAGGAGTCATTATTACTATAATAACTCCTATAGTATTGTATGTAAATTAAATAAGCGTTTATCAAAATAAGCTTAATTAGAAAGCTTATTTTCCTACCTTAAAGGATCCGCTTTTGGCTTTTCCAATAGGTGTTCTAAGCGCAGAAACTACAACAACATCGTCGGATCGTTCAAGCATTCTTGAAATATGGCACTTTTACACGTATTTCAATGAGAAAGATATTTGGTGTGGTGCGCCCTTGTGCATGGCGATCGTGCTATGCTACATTGACAGCCCGTAGGCCTACACACAAACACACAAATGAACACGTATTGCTGCCGTAAGTTGAATTTTTAATGACGTAGGTTAATTTGTTTCCGCTCATGCGCAGACCATTCTGAAACGGTACTCATTCCAAAACATAACAGCGCCGCCGCCTGGCGCCGCATGCCCCGCTGCTGTAGCGTGTGTTGATATGCTTGTTTTGGGTCCTAGATGACCAACGAGATTCGGTAATCGATGCATGGTTTACCCGGATGTTTTATGAATAAATACGGAATATTTTTAACCTAAAGAGAATGTGAAAGAATTCACAACAGCCTTTACACGGTGCTTTTGTATCTTTTTAATCGTTATCATATCAGTTGATCACATTTTATTTGTACTTATTTGGCGAGTCATAATCTATATAATAATACGCTACTCTCTGTCTGTCTGTTTGTTGGTGTGTCTGTTTGTTTGTCGGTCTGTCTGTCTGTGCGCGCTTTTTCGTCGCCTTCCCAGGGTCGGGCGGCGTTCAAACTCGGTGGGTGGGTGCAGCTCGGTCCCCGCAAGAGCAAGTTCGCATTCGCTAGAGCGTACGAAGTCAAAGGTCATCTAGGGGTCAACTTTTTGAAGTTGGTCGGATCGTGCTCAAACTCGGTGATCGCGATGCTCGATGCGAGGCGAGCGTAGCGAAAATAAAACGGGTTGGCGTTTGTCGGGTCTTCCGGGGTCAAAGGTCGTCTATAGGGCTCGAATTTTCAAAGTTTGTCCGAACGGGCTTAAACTCGGTGACGGGAAGCACGGATACGAGTCGAGCGTGGAAAAAATAAAACGGCTTTGCTTTTCTTGGGTCGTCCGGGGTCAAAGGTCGTCTAAGGGTCGAATTTTCAAAGTTTGTCCGATCGGGCTTAAACTCGGGGACGGGAAGCCCCAATGCGAGTCGAGCGTGGAAAAAATAAAACGCCTTTGCTTTTCTTGGGTCGTCCGGGGTCAAAGGTCATCTAGGGGTCGAATTTTTAAAGTTTGTCCGATCGGGCTTAAACTCGGTGATGAGAAGCCCGAATGCGAGGCGAGCGTGGAAAAAATAAAACGGCTTTGCTTTTCTTGGGTCGTCCGGGGTCAAAGGTCATCTAGGGGACGAATTTTCAAAGTTTGTCCGATCGGGCTTAAACTCGGGGACGGGAAGCCCGAATGCGAGTCGAGCGTGGAAAAAATAGAGCATACGAGGTCAAAGGTCATCTAGGGGTCAACTTTTTGAAGTTGGTCGGATCGTGCTTAAACTCGGTGATCACAATGCTCGATGCGAGGCGAGCGTGGCAAAAATAAAACGGGTTAGCGTTTGTCGGGTCTTCCGGGGTCAAAGGTCGACTAATGTTAGTCCCAGGCTAAACTCATGCACGAAAAAAATAATCGCGAACCGCACTTCACACGCATGTCATAGCGCGTTCCCCACCGCGCCGTAGCTATGGCAGCGCGACAATGCATTCAGCGTTCGATGCGGTATATCAGCTACATTATGTTGATCGTTATTTACCTCATGCCATAATATAGCGACAATGTAATGTGTTGAACTTACTGTTACGGCCGGCAAATGCGAACCCTATACCTGCACCTATGGATAAGTTGGCCCGGTGATGAACAAGCATATACCTTTTCCTCTACAAATGCGATCTAAAATGAATGAACAAATAGACAAAATACCAATGGTTCCAAATGTTCCTCTCTCTTATGATTTCTTTTCATCTACTAGATGGTCGCGTCGTAAAATCGATTTAGGAAATAATAGTGGCTAAAACCCTCATTTACCTGAATATGTGACAATTTTGTAATTTCGCTGTTTAAGACAGCTGTTTTTGTTATATCAATGTAGACACTGCTCTTTGCAACATTTTACTTTCGATATCGACGAAATTGCAAACTGCCCGTGAGAAATAATCTGCTTGTGAATGTCAGAGACTGGTTTCAATGAGTTATCAAGACAGATCCTATTATTAGAAATATTTTAAGACCTTAATCTAAAAACATAAAAACCCCATTAATTTGACCTCAAGATCACTCTTGGAAATGACAGTTCAGATTCCGCGGGAGTTTAACTCGGTTTTAGTACCGGAAGTGCGCTGTTCGACTTTGCGCGGTTCGTTTCGGTAATAATTGACCTTTTAACGGTTATTCAGCTAACCAAAAAGTTCTCGTTCCCGTAATATTCGTTGTTCAGATCAATTCAATGCACGACATTCAATACATACAAGTGTTAAACTGTTCAAAGAATGACCAAACATTTGGCGGGTTATTTAAGGGGACTGTCAAGTGTCAATTTCGCATTTTTCACAAATGTCACCTTTTTTTCTTCATTTTTCAAAACTTCAGAGTGTTTTAAATTGAAAATTTCTTTGCATGTATTGATAGTTAAAACTATCAATACATGCAAAGAAATTTTCAATTTTGAGCTTTTTATTTATTTATTTATTTATTTATTTATTTATTCATGGTATACAAATGCCAGCAAAACAGCACAGCTGATGACACTGGCTTACAAGTTACATATCATACATAGTAAAAATACAGAAATATATATATATGCAGCGATGGAAATACCCACATGACTTTCCACCCGGGGTAGACAGTCCCGGGGTCGACCAACCCTAAGTCGACCAACCCTGGGTGGACTACAATATCGCCCTCACGGAATAAACCATAATACTGTTTAAAAAACACCTTGGAAACTATATTCATTCTAAATTATATGTTAAAAAACTCAGGGGGTTGGCGGTCGGGGAGGTAAATACAAGGATGGATCATTCTAAAACAACCCCGGGACTGTCCAGCCCCGGGACTGTCCACCCAGGGACTAACCCTCATTCTAAAACAACCCCGGGACTGTCCAGCCCCGGGACTGTCCACCCAGGGACTAACCCTCATTCTAAAACAACCCCGGGACTGTCCAGCCCCGGGACTGTCCACCCAGGGACTAACCCTAACCCTAACCCTAACCCTAACCCTAACCCTAACCCTAACCCTAACCCTAACCCTAACCCTAACCCTAACCCTAACCCTAACCCTAACCCTAACCCTAACCCTAACCCTAACCCTAACCCTAACCCTAACCCTAACCCTAACCCTAACCCTAACCCTAACCCTAACCCTAACCCTAACCCTAGTCCACCCAGGGTTGGTCGACTTAGGGTTGGTCTACCCCGGGTGGAAAGTCATGTGGGTATTTCCATTGCTGCATATAGATATACATAATATTATAAACAGCTAACATTGATTTAAAAGACGAATGACATATGGGATAGTTGAGTTGTAATATCTGCCAGTTCTTGTTTTTGGCTCCTGGTATTTTTTCTGGTTCCTGAGGGAATACGTTATTGCGGGTTTTGCAGGGAGCAGATGTTGGTGGCGCTCCGAATTGAGGAACTTCTGGCCGAATTTCAAAACCAGTTGTTCCCGGCGGTCGCTAAGTTTATCAATACCTAATTCGAGGAGGGCAGTGTCATAGTGTGCGTACCTACTGCCAAGCATGAGTCGACAAGATCTTTTTTGCAGCATCTCAATATGCTTACTTTGCTCACGGGTGATGGATGGATGCCACACCGGGCAGGCATACTCGAGGAGCGGTCTAACATAGGTTTGATACACGGCCAGAATGTCCTCAACTGGAGCACCAAATCCTCTAAGGGCATACAACAAAAATAACCTTCTTGATGCTCTGCTGATCATATCAGTCACCTGCTTGTCCCATTTTAAATTTGCCTGTATATGGACACCAAGGAGTTTTAAATTGTCGACAGGGTTAAGTGTTTCACCAGACAACATGTATGATGGATAAACGGAAAGATTTTTTGAAAAGGAAACATTCATTATATGGCATTTGGATGGTTTGGGCAACATATCATTGCGATCGCACCAGGTACTTAATTCATCGAGATGATATTGGAGACGACCGTGCCTTTGTTGTTTAACATTGATTGTCTCACCCAGCGTGAGATCGTCCACAAATTTCCAACGCTTGTTACAAGTATCAGCAGCATCATTGACAACTATTGTGAATATGATTGGCCCACATTTGGTACCCTGTGGTACTCCACATGTTATGGTTGTGGGATCTGATATGTGACCGTTCAGCTTAACACACTGATTGCGGTTTGAAAGAAAGCTGCAGATAGTTGGTATTATGGACGGTCTAACGTTGGACTCAACAATCTTACGAATGGCAACGGTATGATTTATGCTTTTAAAGGCATATTTAGAAAGATTTCAATCCCTTATGCGGGACCTATTAAAATTGGACAAAAGAGTCCAGGGCACCAGCGAAATGTCCATGTGTCGCGTATCTCGTGTACTGCTGTTCACGTAAACGCGGTACGTATCAATCAACATGTCAATGTGCTTACGCCTATAGTCAGTGTAAGCCGCGTCACCCGCGAAGTTTTCGGCGTGTTTGAGGCCTTGGTAATACGCATTGTTATCTCGGGGCCCGGCTCGGCTATATTCAAGCTGGTCATTATGCCGGGGAGGAAGAAGTGAGGAATTCAAACAAAGCTTTCGGGTGTTCTACGAGCAAACGAACCTCTCAGGTAAGGTCGGGTGTTGTTTTTCTGTGTTTTTAATGGGTTTTTACTACCAGTTTTGAGATTGCCGCAGAGTCAGAAATTTGTGAGTGGGGGGGGGGGGGGGGGGGGGGGGGGGTGCAGGATCAAGAAGTTGAGAGCGGAGGGGGCCGAATATTTCAACAACAACAAAAAACAAAAACTTTGTCAAATTAGAAGATAAAAAATGGGTCGGTCAGGCCCGTATCCGCGTAGGACAGAGCTTTTTTAAGAGCCTCACGATAATGATTGAGAACTTATCCAAGATCTGAAACGGAGAAATTATCAAGGTCTACTCTGGGGTTTCATCCATTATAAGCTGCTTTTACTTTGTATATTTATTTGCTACTGTCTGCTGTCCCTTTCTTTTCACAGTTGTCATGTCCAGCAAGTCAAGGTATCGAGAATTACCCAAAAGCTCAGCTCAATTAGGCAGATATTACTTTTTAAAGGAATGTTATGTGATTTTTTCCAGGGAGCACCCTCTATTCATGATTTGTTTTAAAAAGTAGCTTTTCTTGCAGATTTACATTTCAGATCATAAATCATGAATGTATTCCAAGTTACAGAGCGATACGATTCCTAATTACCTAAAAATCATGGTTTTAGAGTGAATTTAGAGTAAAAATAAGTTTTCACTCTAAAACCATGATTTTGAAGTAATTAAGAATCGTATGGCACTGTAACTTGGAATGTATGTATGATTTATGATCAGAAATGTAAATCTGCAAGAAAATCTGCTTTCATTTTTTTCTCGAGGATTGAGGGCGTTCCCTGGAAAAGATCACATAATATACCTTTAAAAACCCTGATATATCCATGTGTGAGGATTATTGTGTGTTTGGTTTAGGCTAGTACGGTATGGGTGGGATACGTCGTTATTATGTTATTAGAAAAAAATAAGTTCCTAGTAGTCGATGGGTGAAGGTAGAGGTACTAAAAACATGGTTTTCATCTACTACAGGGTGACCCAAAAAATGTTAACACTCCGGGCACATAAGATATCTTAAAAGGACAGGAACACACGGGTCTAATCTTGATGTATTATGAAAGCTGAGTAAATAAGCTTTCATTTGCATTTGATTGCGTTCCAATTGGTTATTTAGAACGGGAGATATGCTTCAGCAAACATGAGGAAGCAAAATCGGCTTGGTCCAATCCTCTCAGTATGAAAGTAAAGCTTTTAAAATGCACGAAGCAAGAAGCAACATGATTAAGTCACACACACACCCCCACATCAGTTAATCTCTTCTTTGTTCTTTTCAACGCATTCTTTCGATTCTTTTCAAGCTTAAAAGACATAAATAAATATATTCCACATAAATTATATAGGTATTTTGTCATGAGTTCAAGTTCTATACTATTTTTCCATGCGCAATGGGTAGCTGTCAGTAAAGCAGTCTTTAAAATTGAAATTTAAACATTTCATGTTCTTTGTTGAAATGGTCCATCCAATTGAATAAATTAACTAATATTGCACTGAGATAAAACTAGTATTGCACTGAAATTAACCATAAATCAATTGCACGTAATGAATCCCTCAGGTAAAACAAGAGATTCAATTATATTCAATAATCGATACATTCTAACTTATGATTAAATGTTGTAATGGTATTGTTACTTTTGAATTACTGCACAATAATGTGTTTGGCATTCTTACAAGTTCGTAATCATAGTTGTAATTAATGCAAATTGGACCAAGCCGATTTTGCTTCCTCATGTTTGCTGAAGCATATCTCCCGTTCTAAATAACCAATTTGAACGCAATAAAATGCAAATGAAAGCTTATTTACTCAGCTTTCATAATACATCAAGATTAGAGCCGTGTTTTCCTGTCCTTTTAAGATATCTTATGTGCCCGGAGTGTTAACATTTTTTTGGGTCACCCTGTATTTGATGGAGTCGGGAACATCAGTATTCCGATTCAAAAACTACACGTCGATATACCGATTCCATTTTTGCTGATCGGCGTAGACGAACAGCTTATAATCGCAAATGTGACTGTCTCACTGACTCACTGACTGACTGACTCCCTGACTGACTGACTCCCTGACTGACTGACTCCCTGACTGACTGACTCCCTGACTGACTGACTCCCTGACTGACTGACTGACTCCCTGACTGACTGACTCCCTGACTGACTGACTCCCTGACTGATGACTGACTCCCTGACTGACTGACTCCCTGACTGACTGACTCCCTGACTGACTGACTCCCTGACTGACTGACTCCCTGACTGACTGACTGACTTACGTTCAATGTTGCCTATGGTTCGCGTAATTAGCCCAATGATTATGGCGAACCCCTTCAATGTAATGTTGCCTATGGCGCGCAATTAGCCCAATGATTATGGCAACCCCCCCCCCCCCCCCCCCCCCCCCCCCCCCATGAGGACGGGGGTCGTACAAAATATCGGGACAATTTAGTCTACAAATCACATACAAAATACACAGAATGTGCCCATTTGAAGACCATAATAAGTTGCCTGACTGTTAAATGTAACTAAGGATTACATAAAAAGATGAGGTTATAAAGTTAAATTACGCGATAATCAGTCAACATTGTCAACAACGCCTTGCCTAAAATCATGTTTAATACAAATCTCGGTAACTTTCTTGGTTCATAACAACAACAATATGTAATCAAATGATCCCAAATATTTATATATAATAACACATTCTTGACCATCAGTGAAAGTGTCAACACCGAACTAACTTTTTAATAAGCTTATTTCCCCCTATGCTTTAGTGTGTACAGGCTGACAGGCCTGATTGCACGGGGGGCTCGAATACATGGCGAAAACGGTGTTCCGTTTCATTATATCAGTATTTCGTTTCCTGGTTAAGTCTCCCCAGAGTAAAAATACTGTACTACATGTACTTACTTATAGTCAAAAGAGGCCCATTATGTTTTAAAAACCAAAATGAAATTGTGTACCTTTTCAAACCATGTAACTGTAAGGGAGTGTTCATAAATACCTTAGGGGGATTGGTAAAATGGAGGGGGTAACAGGAAAAAAAGTCCTGAAAAAGGGGGGATCAGAAAAAAAATTGGTACTTAATAGGGTATCAAAAAAAAGTCCAACATTTTTTGGCCGCTTCACGCACACGAAAAAAAGGCAATTTTTTCTTCCGCGCTTCACGCACATAAAACATCTATATTTTCATGCTTCGTGAGCAGTCAAATCTACTATTGTTCGATTAATTGGACATACAGGGGGGATCAACAACAAAATAAATGTAAAAGGGGGGATCAAGTATAAAAATTAACACTGTTTGGGGGATCAAGAAAAAAATATGTCCAAGGCTCAAAAAATTCCAACCTCCTCCACCAAAGTATTTATGAACACTCCCTAAGAATAACATATTTGTTAGTAACTTTGTGTGAACAAATAAAGTCAATCATATTTTCCAGTTTAAAAAAAATAGTACCATAACACCACTTTCCAAATTACATAATCATATTCCTTTTTTTCTTTTTTTCTTCTTTATTAATTCTTCATTCAATGATACATATAACTATACAATAACATCATAATTACAAAATATAGGTAATAATAATATTAATAATGACAAGTGTACAATGTGACAATCGATTTAAAACTCTGAGTTATAAAATTTAAGATTACTTATAGGTCTGAAACATAGCCTATATACTATCGCGACATAATTGATATATATGCATGACATAGTTTTGATTAGAGTGAAATCAGTCTACGAAGACAGAGTTCTTTTTCAAATAAGAATAAAAGATTTGGGTGACTGCCAAAGTTTCCCAACGGCGATGGTGTGGTTAATTAGAGAATAAAGGTATTGTTTTTGGAGGCGGTTTTGACATATGGGAAAACGGCATCTTACCTACGGTTTACATGCTACAATAAATCCCTAATGTTTTACGTACAGGGGGTGAGTCAAAAAAAAATTTACTCAACTTCAGCGGGTTTTTTTAGAAAAAAGTATTCGAATGTTTTCAAACCAATTTACTACAGTATAAAGACAAATCAATTAGCTTTAATATGAATTTGATCTGGTTTAGATTGGTTGAGGGAAACTTATTTTACGCTGTTTTGAATAAAAGTGACCAATTTAACGTACGAACAGTGACAAAGTGACAATTTCTCCATTAGACTGTCAGTCACCAGGTAACAGGTTATGACCAATTTATCTGTGGTAAAATGCCAACGTGATAAACCAGCTCTAAGATGTAACATACTTGATTCCAAAAGCCTTAATGTTTTTACTCGTCAACATTGTCCTGACTTTTTATAGTATTATCAACATTAGTTAGTGATTTCCATTCATGTTATATTGATAAATAAAACTTATGACATAACCACTCTTTTTGTTACCTATATCACACTCTGCTGTCTGTTTCTTTAAATTTATATGACCGCCTCTTTTCCTTTTTAAAGGAATTTTTATTAGACCGTACCCGTGTTATATAAATGCGGACGATAGTATTATTTTAAGTAAAAAATAATACTACCGAACGCATTTATGTCAGACAATATAACACGGGTACGGTCTAAAAAATACCTTTATTCTCATTCTTAAACAATCATACTGAAGACATTTATCAAAGAAATAAGTGCAATTTATTGTCCACATTTTACAACTTTTACCCCTTCTAGGATCGAATAACCCACAAACATTCCATGCGATGAGTACACCATGCGTAATCGTCGCGGCGCCGGCATAAACGCAGGAAAGGCGCCAAAGACGCACTGCAGAAGTGCACGTTATGGAGCAAACCACGCATTGTGAAGGTCGGACGCACTGTTAAAACGTAAGCCCCACCTCCCCGTGTTAAGTTGTCTCATCTAAATGTCGCCGATTTCTCTGAGAACCAATGAGATTGCTTACACTTTCTTAGCTGTTTAAGAATAAATTTTAAATCATTATGGTCATATTCTGCCATATTACAAGACAAAAACATTTTTAACATTCAAATATCCGACCAGCTCTACTAGGCGTGCCTAGTCTTGTTTTTTTAAATTTTGATGGCTAATTGGCCTATCATTCATTTTTAATTTTACTATTGCTATCTTTAGAAGATAGCAAACAAATTGTAAACGGGTCCCAAGTTCATTCTAAAGTCACTCATCATTTACCTCTATGAAAGGGGGTTTTAAAATGTTTCTTTTTTCCTTTGCAAATCCTTTTTATGTAAGGATGGGTGTTGTTTAAAACACCAATAACTCATCCTAACTAAACATCATTGTTTTTAATGATGACATTGATGTAAAAGGCTCGCCTTATGTCCGATGATGGTCGCACATGTTACGCACAGCAAATAATACACGACATGCACGAGCGTCTAAATTACCGTCAACCGATTCAAACCGCCCGCTTCTTCATTTTTTGGCCATCTCAAAACATTCCCCGTGCGTGCGAGTTCATCATTGATGAATGCGTGCGCTTTCCTGCGTTACGCTTCCGGAATTGGCAGGCGCACGTCGAATACGCATAAAAAAGCATGGCTTCTTGTTCACACTCGAATTTACGAAAAAGGGTGTTTTTTGACACAAATTTCGGGTTTGTTTATCAAGAAAAGATTGGTTTGTAATCAAACATTGCCCGAAGATAGACCATCATGTGCCCCTTTCGATGTAAAGATCAGAACTGAAAATACGTGTATTTTCCCATAAACCATGACTCAAACGGCGGTACTTGTAACTTTTCTCCTTCATCGGTCGATTTCTTTGTTTTATTTTTGAGTAAAAAGTACGATTTTCTGCATCGACAACTCAATAAAAACTGCATCTGATGGAAAGCAAGTGACCTTAACGCAAAGATCATGATCGTCGCCAGATTCCGGTTTTTTCTTGGGTTTTTTCTTCTTTTTGGCCTATTTCCGATTTTTCGTATCATTTTGTGGAAATTCACGTTTGTTGAACCCAACTTTGTTACCTTATTTGGTCAATAAATAATAAAAAATGTTTCAGATATCCAAAAACAAACAAAAACAGAACCTGTAGAATTTTCTTAATATTACAAAAATCGTAAAAGGACACATTTTCAGAAAATATTTCTTTTGTTACCTTGACAGAATTTTTTGATGATTTTCTTAGATTTATTGAACCCTTCCCTTCAAGAAAATGTATACTTTTAAACGGGTTATTTGAATACTGAAGAAATTACGGCAGTTTTACGGAGGTTATTCCTGACACTTGACAGCCCCCTTAAACGAGTAACCATTACTGTGTGCTGATCACATGTGGTGTTGGTCTTTTTAAATTCGGAAACAGATTATGTTCCCGCAATGGCCGACACATGGATGGCCTATATTAATAACTACCATTCAACACAAACTTGAGTGATAAATACATTTTTTTCTTTGAAATGTCATATGAATTTACATATATTGAATAATTAGATTATATAAAGCTACGTTTCTAATGTAAAAGTTAAGTTACAGATGTTTCTTGCGTATCATTACAAATAATGGATCAAATTGAAATTTAGAACCCGAGTCAAATTTGGTCTCAATCGCATTGCCCAATCATTGGAATTATTGTTACTCTCTCTTCCCAACAGTTTAATACAATACTCTTAAATTAACTCTACAATTATCTAACCTCTATCTTAAGATGCTTTATACTACTCATTTTAGTCATGTTAGTAGCAATTGATTTTTTTTCAAATTATGCTCAAACCGTATACATCACAATCAGTTTGCTTCATTTAGGTTTTGCTGCATATCATACAAATACTGCTAATTGCATGTATTCCTATCCGACATTTGATTGTGATTATCCCAAACAGCTACCCATTTTACACCTGTGTGGAGAGAGGCAAGTGCGGTAAAGTGTCTTGTCCAAGGACACAGCATGTTGGCCGCAGTGGGACTCGAACTCACATCCTTCCGATTATGAGTGCGGTGCTCATACCACTGGACAGGACTCAACGACTCAACGAGTTTGTGTCCTTGGGCATGGCACTACTTATTCTACGTTGCCTACACTACTAGTGGTTACTTGTCATGCTTGTGGGAATGTTTGTTCATTGTTTGTTCATTGTTTGTTCATTGTTTGTTGGCTCTGAATTAGCTGCTGCCTGGACGTTGCTAATGTAAGCGCTGTATTCTGTGTAGAGCGCTATATAAATGCTTCGATTAAAATTAAAAATATTAATCACGACCTACATATCTTCAAACCCTTTCTACAGGGCGTGTAAAAAGCGAAACATGACTTTTTGACCATGAAAAATATAAAGATTGTATGTGAAATAGTAATAATCATGTTCAGCAACATTTAATGTGTCATAAGAATTTGTTTCTAGCCATTTTGGAGCTTATGTTATCAAATTATGGCAAATCTACTCAGGCATAATAAATTCAGCTTTGGTCACTTTTCATATGCAGAGAACTCTTTTAATCCTCATTCTGTGTGTAATTGAACATAATCAATAATTTCAATACTAATCTACCTTGTTGATAGTTAGTTCAATTTGAGTAGAAAAACATATTTTCATCTATATCATCCACGACAAACCACAACATATTTGTGACTTGACCTGACTTTATTTCAGATGAAAATCCAATTCCTGTTCAAATGTGGTCAAAGTGGGATTTGCACTATTGTTACTGAATTGATCATATCTCGGGAGGTAGGGATTGAAATTTAATGGGATCGAACGTATTTGGTAGAAGACTAATAGGGCTTACAACCAGTTTATTGTTTTGAAAATAAAACACATGGGATGTATTATTAGTTATTTTTGTCGCTCACTTTTTTGACACACCCTGTATGTTGTCCTTTGTCACGATTCGTCGTGTCCGGTACATTTACTATTTCTATGGTATGTCGGATAAATGCCACTTACTAATTCAAATTATATCCTTCATCAATATATTCCTGTTCATTAACCCTAACCTAAGTCACATTTTGAAGATTTCTTTTTTTCAACGACAAAAACGCGGACAAAAAGAGTGGCGCCGCCATCGGGGCACGAACCCACAACCTCTCGGTTGCGAGATGAACGCTCTACCAGTGCGCCACGGGGGCCAATCATACTTGGGCCAGTATATTGGCCCAACTATGTAGCCTGGGGCCATTATTTCATCGAAAAAGTGCCACGCCAGCTGGCACAGACAGACTGGACATTTGTGGCATTGGGACTGGTTAGGGTTAATAAAACCATACGTAGAAAAATTTGAAAAAAGAAGAAGAAAAAAGAGAAGAAAAAAATTCCGTTAACCCTAACCTCCTAAGTCACATTTTGAAGATTTTTTTTTTTCTACGACAAAAACGCGGACAAAAAGAGTGGCGCCGCCACCGGGGCTCGAACCCACATCCTCGAACGCTCTACCAGTGCGCCACGGGGTTAACCATACTTGGGCTAGTATATTCACATTTGTGGCATTGGGACTGGTTAGGGTTAATTGGTTAAAAGTGTGTCACATGATCAAAAATAGTCTCACCATTATGCATGAAGACCAAAAATGCTATTGACGAGGGAGAGAGGTACTATTTGGAGAATGAAATAGTTTACTATTACCCTATGACCTCGATTTACGTGTCAAAGTTCTCTTTATGTTAATATTATAACAGTTGACTTTAGGATTGACAAGCAGAAAGTGTTTGTTGACGCTTTGATTTATTTCGCCAACCGTGGCATGGAAAATCTTCAGCAAATGAAACCGGAAGATTTCATTCTGCATCCATTAGCTAAGAATCACCGTGAGGTTTTTCTCTTCGCGACATGAGTACAAAGAATCACGCAGATGATGATGATGAAAGCCATGGCGGTCGCATGTACAAAATACTAGGTAATGCACGCTGCCCTGTTGATACGCTTAAAAAGTACAAAGAAAAGCTTAACTCTACATGTAGGCCTAGGCTAAAATTTACAAAGCTTAGTCTTAGCCTAGTAAGGCCTAGGCTTAGCTCAGTCTTAAAAGTCTACTTTTAACAAATTAATGAACAATAAATATATTAATGAAGGATATAAAACAAATATTTTCTGCTCTTTATTCGGGATCTGGTGGAATATATTGGCCCCTCGGTGAACTGGAGACCGTGTGGTACCATTTTCCCTCGACCCTCGGTCTCGGGAAAATAGTACCCCACGGTCTCCAGTTCACCTCGGGGCCCAATAGATTCCACCAGATCCCTCAAGAGCAGTAAATATTTGTATACTATTGGTTTGGTCCACCTTGATCATGTTTACTAAAGCAATAATGGTATATGTGGCTTTCCCCGGTGTATATGGTAAACAACCCTATTCTTATTATTTTATATTTTTAAATGTGTGCTAATATTATTGAATTTGTATAATCTTACTGATGAATATAATAACGATACTGGTGGCATTACTTGCGTCAATCTGCGGCACGTAAATATGGGTGTGCCAAAGTACGTGGCGTTTGGGCGTCAATGGTGGCAAAGATCTGTTAGATACTTATGGCATTGGGAATTTCTTTAGGATGTAAGATTGTATATGGTGAACTACGTGAGGCGTTTCGGGCGTCAATGGTGGCACCAATCTTTTGGAGCTCTTCACGAAATCTGGAGAAGTAAAAACAATCAATTAAAATAAGATCATGACAATATTTCAAATTCATGTGATCATGGTTGATATACAGTCCTCAGAACAAGTAATAAGTCGTATCCTATAACCCTTTTAACTGATGGCAGATTATTCAATAAGCGAACTAATCAAACAGAGACGGAGCAATAACAATCTACAGTTTCATTTTCAGTATCTTATATCGTTAAAGGTGGCATTGAGAGATTGCTGAGAAAATTGAAATTTGGACAAAATGAATTGTTTCAATAGAAAGGTACGGAACCCTAAAGTGTAATACTGAATGGGGAAATGGCTGAATGATTGCGCTAGATACAAATTCGGTTGAAGCAATTTATGTGGCGAGTGGTGCTGATGTGATCTACATTGAAATGATTACATTTTGACATTTTACACGATTGACGGCGAATTAGTAAACTGTTTCATATGGTTGTTAGTACATGCCCAGGTATTACGTAGGTGAAAAACCCACCTGATTTCAAGGTAAATTGAGGGCGCACTCCTATATGTATCTCTCTATGACCCTTAATTGCTGCACTTATTATTTATGAATAATAAAGGTAAAACTCTGTTCCGAAATGACACAGATCATGTCAAACCCGTGTTTCAGTCTACTTTCTATGAGCAGATACACAGCCTAAAGAGTAAAGGTCGATCCTGTAATCCCAGGAACGGAGTGCCCATCACTTTCAAAGCGATTGGGCAAGACTCCTTTTTATAATATTTCTGTGTGGGCTCGATCGCTACACGTCCTCCGCAGGGAGTCTGTTACCTTCCCATCAGTACTGAAGAATGTCGGTACCCATTTAAAATACCTGGGTAGAGAGGAGTTATTGCGGTAAAGTGCCTTACTCAAGAGCACAGCATGTTGTCCAAGCAGGACTCGAACCCACAACCTTTGGAGTATGAGTCCAGTGCTCTATTCACTGCGAAACACACGCCTATCAACAAAAGCCTAAACAATAGCATTAGAAGTTGTTTCCAAGCAAATTTGTCTGATTCTCATCCATTGATTCTGTGGATCGCCTCACCGGTTCACAAATAAAAGTCACCATGAGCCCAATTAAGTATTTAAGATTTAAATCTTTTCGCTGCTGGTTTTGTATGCCCCTGCCACCCGATCTGTATTAATATAATGATGTTTGACAGTTCACGCAAACTGTCCTTGATAGAGTGTATACTATGCATAGACTACTGTTCTACATTATAGCTCTGGCGAGCAGTGTTATGTGTTTATTCATGGTTTTTGTTGTGATTCCAGAAAGTGTCAACGTGTTCTTTTTCGCGCTACATTTATTTTTGCGCTTTTCGTGCTAAATCTCAGCAAACACGCAAATAAAGGCGCGCAAATATATTCATTGTGTATGTAGGTCTATGTAAGGAAGCTCAAAATCGCAAAAATAAAAAACGAAATTGTTCAAAATGTGCCAAGCGCGAAAAATGTATACACGCAAAAATGTTCACCCCCTATAGTATTAAACGTGGGTAAATTTACCTTCAAACCATAACATAAGATCCAGGGTAGAGGTAGAAGTTTAAGGAAAAAGAAATTTCTAGATTGGAGTGCAGAAGCGTAGCCAGAGTCACTTATTATCAGGGGGTGGTGGTGGTGGTGGTGGTGGTGGTGGTGGTGGTGGTGGGGGGGGGGGGGGGGGGGCGGCAAAGGGCAAAAGCTCAAATTCGTAAATTGTTCAAAGTGTGCAAATAATCGCGAAAAATTATACACGCGAAAATGTTCACTTTACGGTATTAAACTTTAGTAAATTTACCTCCAAACCATCATATGTACCATAACACGAGTTGGTGCGGGGAAGGGAAACGACATAGATAATGTTTAAAATCACGCATTTTCAAAGGGGTGCGAGTATACTGTTATCATGGTTATGGCGCTATTTCCCATTTAGAGTGCGTTGCACTCTCGCCTATTTCAAAATGTCATGTCTCAAGAGTTGGGAGAAAGAATAGGGATGTTGAATGATGTGCAATTTAAACATTTTCAAAGGGGTGCGGGTGATAAGAATGCGTTGCACATTGCTGTTGTATGTCCAAAAAAATCACATCTCAAAAGTTTGCGAAAGAGAAGCGATGCTGGGAATGTGTAATTGAAACATTTTCAAAGGGGTGCGGGGAAGGGAAACGACATAGATTATGTTTAAATCACGCATTTTCAAAGGGGTGCGAGTACTCTTATGACGCTATTTTTCCATTTAGAGTGCGTTGCATTCTCACCTATTTCAAAATATCATGTCTCAAGAGTTGGGAGAAAGAATAGGGATGTTGAATGATGTGCAATTTAAACATTTTCAAAGGGGTGCGGGTGATAAGAATGCGTTGCACATTGCTGATTTATGTCAAAAAATCACATCTCAAAAGTTTGCGAAAGAGAAGCGATGCTGGGAAGCTGTAATTGAAACATTTTCAAAGGGGTGCGGGGAAGGGAAACGACATAGATTATGTTTAAATCACGCATTTTCAAAGGGGTGCGAGTACTGTTATGGCGCTATTTTCCCATTTAGAGTGCGTTGCATTCTCGCCTATTTCAAAATATCATGTCTCAAGATTGGGAGAAAGAATAGGGATGTTGAATGATGTGTAATTTAAACATTTTCAAAGGGGTGCGGGTGATAAGAATGCGTTGCACATTGCTGCTTTATGTCAAAAAATCACATCTCAAAAGTTTGCGAAAGAGAAGCGACGCTGGGAATGTGTAATTGAAACATTTTCAAAGGGGTGCGGGGAAGGGAAACGACATAGATTATGTTTAAATCACGCATTTTCAAAGGGGTGCGAGTACTGTTATGGCGCTATTTTCCCATTTAGAGTGCGTTTCACTCTCGCCTATTTCAAAATATCATGTCTCAAGAGTTGGGAGAAAGAATAGGGATGTTGAATGGTGTGTAACTTAAACATTTTCAAAGGGGTGCGGGTGATAAGAATGCGTTGCACATTGCTGATTTATGTCAACAAATCACATCTCAAAAGTTTGCGAAAGAGAAGCGATGCTGGGAATGTATAATTGAAACATTTTCAAAGGGGTGCGGGGAAGGGAAACGACATAGATTATGTTTAAATCACGCATTTTCAAAGGGGTGCGAGTATGCTGTTATCATGGTTATGGCGCTATTTCCCATTTAGAGTGCGTTGCACTCTCGCCTATTTCAAAATGGCATGTCTCAAGAGATGGGAGAAAGAATAGGGATGTTGAATGATGTGTAATCTAAAAAAATTCAAAGGTGTGCGGTTGATAAGAATGCGTTGCACATTACTGTTGTATGTCCAAAAAAATCACATCTCAAAAGTTTGCGAAAGAGAAGCGATGCTGGGAATGTGTAATTGAAACATTTTCAAAGGGGTGCGGGGAAGGGAAACGACATAGATTATGTTTAAATCACGCATTTTCAAAGGGGTGCGAGTATGCTGTTATCATGGTTATGGCGCTATTTCCCATTTAGAGTGCGTTGCATTCTCACCTATTTCAAAATATCATGTCTCAAGAGTTGGGAGAAAGAATAGGGATGTTGAATGATGTGCAATTTAAACATTTTCAAAGGGGTGCGGGTGATAAGAATGCGTTGCACATTACTGTTGTATGTCCAAAAAAATCACATCTCAAAAATTTGCGAAAGAGAAGCGATGCTGGGAATGTGTAATTGAAACATTTTCAAAGGGGTGCGGGGAAAGGAAACGACATAGATTATGTTTAAATCACGCATTTTCAAAGGGGTGCGAGTATGCTGTTATCATGGTTATGGCGCTATTTCCCATTTAGAGTGCGTTGCATTCTCACCTATTTCAAAATATCATGTCTCAAGAGTTGGGAGAAAGAATAGGGATGTTGAATGATGTGCAATTTAAACATTTTCAAAGGGGTGCGGGTGATAAGAATGCGTTGCACATTACTGTTGTATGTCCAAAAAAATCACATCTCAAAAGTTTGCGAAAGAGAAGCGATGCTGGGAATGTGTAATTGAAACATTTTCAAAGGGGTGCGGGGAAGGGAAACGACATAGATTATGTTTAAATCACGCATTTTCAAAGGGGTGCGAGTACTGTTATGGCGCTATTTTCCCATTTAGAGTGCGTTGCACTCTCGCCTATTTCAAAATATCATGTCTCAAGAGTTGGGAGAAAGAATAGGGATGTTGAATGATGTGTAATTTAAACATTTTCAAAGGGGTGCGGGTGATAAGAATGCGTTGCACATTGCTGCTTTATGTCAAAAAATCACATCTCAAAAGTTTGCGAAAGAGAAGCGATGCTGGGAATGTGTAATTGAAACATTTTCAAAGGGGTGCGGGGAAGGGAAACGACATAGATTATGTTTAAATCACGCATTTTCAAAGGGGTGCGAGTACTCTTATGACGCTATTTTTCCATTTAGAGTGCGTTGCATTCTCACCTATTTCAAAATATCATGTCTCAAGAGTTAGTTTTGGGAGAAAGAATAGGGATGTTGAATGATGCGCAATTTAAACATTTTCAAAGGGGTGCGGGTGATAAGAATGCGTTGCACATTGCTGATTTATGTCAAAAAATCACATCTCAAAAGTTTGCGAAAGAGAAGCGATGCTGGGAAGGTGTAATTGAAACATTTTCAAAGGGGTGCGGGGAAGGGAAACGACATAGATTATGTTTAAATCACGCATTTTCAAAGGGGTGCGAGTACTGTTATGGCGCTATTTTCCCATTTAGAGTGCGTTGCATTCTCGCCTATTTCAAAATATCATGTCTCAAGATTGGGAGAAAGAATAGGGATGTTGAATGATGTGTAATTTAAACATTTTCAAAGGGGTGCGGGTGATAAGAATGCGTTGCACATTGCTGCTTTATGTCAAAAAATCACATCTCAAAAGTTTGCGAAAGAGAAGCGACGCTGGGAATGTGTAATTGAAACATTTTCAAAGGGGTGCGGGGAAGGGAAACGACATAGATTATGTTTAAATCACGCATTTTCAAAGGGGTGCGAGTACTGTTATGGCGCTATTTTCCCATTTAGAGTGCGTTGCACTCTCGCCTATTTCAAAATATCATGTCTCAAGAGTTGGGAGAAAGAATAGGGATGTTGAATGGTGTGTAACTTAAACATTTTCAAAGGGGTGCGGGTGATAAGAATGCGTTGCACATTGCTGATTTATGTCAACAAATCACATCTCAAAAGTTTGCGAAAGAGAAGCGATGCTGGGAATGTATAATTGAAACATTTTCAAAGGGGTGCGGGGAAGGGAAACGACATAGATTATGTTTAAATCACGCATTTTCAAAGGGGTGCGAGTATGCTGTTATCATGGTTATGGCGCTATTTCCCATTTAGAGTGCGTTGCACTCTCGCCTATTTCAAAATGGCATGTCTCAAGAGATGGGAGAAAGAATAGGGATGTTGAATGATGTGTAATCTAAAAAAATTCAAAGGTGTGCGGTTGATAAGAATGCGTTGCACATTACTGTTGTATGTCCAAAAAAATCACATCTCAAAAGTTTGCGAAAGAGAAGCGATGCTGGGAATGTGTAATTGAAACATTTTCAAAGGGGTGCGGGGAAGGGAAACGACATAGATTATGTTTAAATCACGCATTTTCAAAGGGGTGCGAGTATGCTGTTATCATGGTTATGGCGCTATTTCCCATTTAGAGTGCGTTGCATTCTCACCTATTTCAAAATATCATGTCTCAAGAGTTGGGAGAAAGAATAGGGATGTTGAATGATGTGCAATTTAAACATTTTCAAAGGGGTGCGGGTGATAAGAATGCGTTGCACATTACTGTTGTATGTCCAAAAAAAATCACATCTCAAAAGTTTGCGAAAGAGAAGCGATGCTGGGAATGTGTAATTGAAACATTTTCAAAGGGGTGCGGGGAAAGGAAACGACATAGATTATGTTTAAATCACGCATTTTCAAAGGGGTGCGAGTATGCTGTTATCATGGTTATGGCGCTATTTCCCATTTAGAGTGCGTTGCATTCTCACCTATTTCAAAATATCATGTCTCAAGAGTTGGGAGAAAGAATAGGGATGTTGAATGATGTGCAATTTAAACATTTTCAAAGGGGTGCGGGTGATAAGAATGCGTTGCACATTACTGTTGTATGTCCAAAAAAATCACATCTCAAAAGTTTGCGAAAGAGAAGCGATGCTGGGAATGTGTAATTGAAACATTTTCAAAGGGGTGCGGGGAAGGGAAACGACATAGATTATGTTTAAATCACGCATTTTCAAAGGGGTGCGAGTACTGTTATGGCGCTATTTTCCCATTTAGAGTGCGTTGCACTCTCGCCTATTTCAAAATATCATGTCTCAAGAGTTGGGAGAAAGAATAGGGATGTTGAATGATGTGTAATTTAAACATTTTCAAAGGGGTGCGGGTGATAAGAATGCGTTGCACATTGCTGCTTTATGTCAAAAAATCACATCTCAAAAGTTTGCGAAAGAGAAGCGATGCTGGGAATGTGTAATTGAAACATTTTCAAAGGGGTGCGGGGAAGGGAAACGACATAGATTATGTTTAAATCACGCATTTTCAAAGGGGTGCGAGTACTCTTATGACGCTATTTTTCCATTTAGAGTGCGTTGCATTCTCACCTATTTCAAAATATCATGTCTCAAGAGTTGGGAGAAAGAATAGGGATGTTGAATGATGCGCAATTTAAACATTTTCAAAGGGGTGCGGGTGATAAGAATGCGTTGCACATTGCTGATTTATGTCAAAAAATCACATCTCAAAAGTTTGCGAAAGAGAAGCGATGCTGGGAAGGTGTAATTGAAACATTTTCAAAGGGGTGCGGGGAAGGGAAACGACATAGATTATGTTTAAATCACGCATTTTCAAAGGGGTGCGAGTACTGTTATGGCGCTATTTTCCCATTTAGAGTGCGTTGCATTCTCGCCTATTTCAAAATATCATGTCTCAAGATTGGGAGAAAGAATAGGGATGTTGAATGATGTGTAATTTAAACATTTTCAAAGGGGTGCGGGTGATAAGAATGCGTTGCACATTGCTGCTTTATGTCAAAAAATCACATCTCAAAAGTTTGCGAAAGAGAAGCGACGCTGGGAATGTGTAATTGAAACATTTTCAAAGGGGTGCGGGGAAGGGAAACGACATAGATTATGTTTAAATCACGCATTTTCAAAGGGGTGCGAGTACTGTTATGGCGCTATTTTCCCATTTAGAGTGCGTTGCACTCTCGCCTATTTCAAAATATCATGTCTCAAGAGTTGGGAGAAAGAATAGGGATGTTGAATGGTGTGTAACTTAAACATTTTCAAAGGGGTGCGGGTGATAAGAATGCGTTGCACATTGCTGATTTATGTCAACAAATCACATCTCAAAAGTTTGCGAAAGAGAAGCGATGCTGGGAATGTATAATTGAAACATTTTCAAAGGGGTGCGGGGAAGGGAAACGACATAGATTATGTTTAAATCACGCATTTTCAAAGGGGTGCGAGTATGCTGTTATCATGGTTATGGCGCTATTTCCCATTTAGAGTGCGTTGCACTCTCGCCTATTTCAAAATGGCATGTCTCAAGAGATGGGAGAAAGAATAGGGATGTTGAATGATGTGTAATCTAAAAAATTCAAAGGTGTGCGGTTGATAAGAATGCGTTGCACATTACTGTTGTATGTCCAAAAAAATCACATCTCAAAAGTTTGCGAAAGAGAAGCGATGCTGGGAATGTGTAATTGAAACATTTTCAAAGGGGTGCGGGGAAGGGAAACGACATAGATTATGTTTAAATCACGCATTTTCAAAGGGGTGCGAGTATGCTGTTATCATGGTTATGGCGCTATTTCCCATTTAGAGTGCGTTGCATTCTCACCTATTTCAAAATATCATGTCTCAAGAGTTGGGAGAAAGAATAGGGATGTTGAATGATGTGCAATTTAAACATTTTCAAAGGGGTGCGGGTGATAAGAATGCGTTGCACATTACTGTTGTATGTCCAAAAAAAATCACATCTCAAAAGTTTGCGAAAGAGAAGCGATGCTGGGAATGTGTAATTGAAACATTTTCAAAGGGGTGCGGGGAAAGGAAACGACATAGATTATGTTTAAATCACGCATTTTCAAAGGGGTGCGAGTATGCTGTTATCATGGTTATGGCGCTATTTCCCATTTAGAGTGCGTTGCATTCTCACCTATTTCAAAATATCATGTCTCAAGAGTTGGGAGAAAGAATAGGGATGTTGAATGATGTGCAATTTAAACATTTTCAAAGGGGTGCGGGTGATAAGAATGCGTTGCACATTACTGTTGTATGTCCAAAAAAATCACATCTCAAAAGTTTGCGAAAGAGAAGCGATGCTGGGAATGTGTAATTGAAACATTTTCAAAGGGGTGCGGGGAAGGGAAACGACATAGATTATGTTTAAATCACGCATTTTCAAAGGGGTGCGAGTACTGTTATGGCGCTATTTTCCCATTTAGAGTGCGTTGCACTCTCGCCTATTTCAAAATATCATGTCTCAAGAGTTGGGAGAAAGAATAGGGATGTTGAATGATGTGTAATTTAAACATTTTCAAAGGGGTGCGGGTGATAAGAATGCGTTGCACATTGCTGCTTTATGTCAAAAAATCACATCTCAAAAGTTTGCGAAAGAGAAGCGATGCTGGGAATGTGTAATTGAAACATTTTCAAAGGGGTGCGGGGAAGGGAAACGACATAGATTATGTTTAAATCACGCATTTTCAAAGGGGTGCGAGTACTCTTATGACGCTATTTTTCCATTTAGAGTGCGTTGCATTCTCACCTATTTCAAAATATCATGTCTCAAGAGTTGGGAGAAAGAATAGGGATGTTGAATGATGCGCAATTTAAACATTTTCAAAGGGGTGCGGGTGATAAGAATGCGTTGCACATTGCTGATTTATGTCAAAAAATCACATCTCAAAAGTTTGCGAAAGAGAAGCGATGCTGGGAAGGTGTAATTGAAACATTTTCAAAGGGGTGCGGGGAAGGGAAACGACATAGATTATGTTTAAATCACGCATTTTCAAAGGGGTGCGAGTACTGTTATGGCGCTATTTTCCCATTTAGAGTGCGTTGCATTCTCGCCTATTTCAAAATATCATGTCTCAAGATTGGGAGAAAGAATAGGGATGTTGAATGATGTGTAATTTAAACATTTTCAAAGGGGTGCGGGTGATAAGAATGAGAATGCGTTGCACATTGCTGCTTTATGTCAAAAAATCACATCTCAAAAGTTTGCGAAAGAGAAGCGACGCTGGGAATGTGTAATTGAAACATTTTCAAAGGGGTGCGGGGAAGGGAAACGACATAGATTATGTTTAAATCACGCATTTTCAAAGGGGTGCGAGTACTGTTATGGCGCTATTTTCCCATTTAGAGTGCGTTGCACTCGCGTTGCACTCTCGCCTATTTCAAAATATCATGTCTCAAGAGTTGGGAGAAAGAATAGGGATGTTGAATGGTGTGTAATTTAAACATTTTCAAGGGGTGCGGGTGATAAGAATGCGTTGCACATTGCTGCTTTATGTCAAAAAATCACATCTCAAAAGTTTGCGAAAGAGAAGCGACGCTGGGAATGTGTAATTGAAACATTTTCAAAGGGGTGGCGGGGAAGGGAAACGACATAGATTATGTTTAAATCACGCATTTTCAAAGGGGTGCGAGTACTGTTATGGCGCTATTTTCCCATTTAGAGTGGCGTTGCATTCTCACCTATTTCAAAATATCATGTCTCAAGAGTTGGGAGAAAGAATAGGATGTTGAATGATGTGTAATTTAAACATTTTCAAAGGGGTGCGGGTGATAAGAATGCGTTGCACATTGCTGATTTATGTCAAACAGATCACATCCCAAAAGTTTGCGAAAGAGAAGCGATGCTGGGAATGTGTAATTGAAACATTTTCAAAGGGGTGCGGGGAAGGGAAACGACATAGATTATGTTTAAATCACGCATTTTCAAAGGGGTGCGAGTATACTGTTATCATGGTTATGGCGCTATTTCCCATTTAGAGTGCGTTACGATGTCATTATTGGGGGGGGTGATTTGGTGTGTACTTTGTTTTGTAAATTTCATTTACAGCCGTACTTGATTTCATTTGGGGGGGGGGGGGGGCAAGGGTCCCCCCCCCCCCCCCCCCCCCCCCCCCCCCCCCCCCCCCCCCCCCCCCCCCCCCCGCTGGTTTATGCCACTGTATTAAAGTGGTGCGGTTACTGAGAGCGTGTTTCTGCTGGGACACTGCAAAAAGATTATTGCCGATTATTGCCGGGTTCTGCCTGTTTCAGCTGGGCAAACTTAGAGTTTATTAGCGGTTTCTTCCCCAGCAGAAACACGCTCTGTGTGAGCGTTGCACTTTCGCATAATGTCAATATATCTTACTTCGAAAGTTTGGAACAGAAGGGGATAATTTTTCACTCTCAAGTTCAATCCTAAATATTCAAGTAACTTTAAAATGTAACAATTGATCCATTCATCTTTATAAAATAAGATATTTTGATGGCATTTTATGCTTGATTTAACACCACGACTTTTGTATTCTGAATGGAAACCACCAAATGTATCTAAAGATTCTCAACGTCATCAACTTACCATAGGCCCACCCCACAGTTTTATTCAATTCATTTTAACTTTGGAATAATGTTCACTCTCAAGTTCACTCTAAAATTAACTTCAAAATATCAAAGAGAAAAACTGAAATCACTGAAATATTATTCTAAATGTTTTGCCCTTTACATTAATGTCTCCAGATATCTCAGTTTTTGACTTTAAGAAATGTTCATTAATTGTATAAACCTACTAAAAAGATAAGACAGAATGTTCTAAACGTTAAATTGCTAGTAGTAGTAGTGTACTAGTAGTAGTATATTGTAATTTTTAAAACACTGGCTTTGCATTGACCGCAAACAGTCATGCCAGTACAAGGACACAAACATGTATACACTCTCCTGGGTATTGTCGCGTGTAGGCCTATAATTGAGCCAATAAGTCTGCGTGTCTCTGGCCTGACAAATCATGGTCAAACCAAACAGAATCTGAACTGGATAAAAAGCCTTGGAAACCAACTCCTAATGGCCTAAAACCCGAGCCAGGTCGAAGGTCCAGATCGTCCAGAACAAAGGCAATTGGTATCATGATTTTCAAGTTGTTGTTTTATTCTGAATGATTTACATTTTAGATGGAACGGGAAACTCTCCTTTGTTCACAGTTTGGAAGCGAAATTTAATAAATTTGCTCAATCATCAATATGATAACTCGTGGATCTGTTCTATTCCGTAATAAATGGATCGGAAGATTTGTCGACAGGGCCATTAGGCGGAGGGGTAAAACCCTGTTCTGTCCGATCAAAGCATACTTTTGTAATTGGGGTGTTTTTTTATGATGTCAAAAATGTTAACAAATTATAAATAATAAATATATTATTAATAATAATAATAAGCAGGGTGGTAAAAATGGTGCAAAAATGATAAAAAGTAGTATACAATATATAGCAATATACATATAAAAACAAAACAAAATATAATCTGTGAAAGCCAATACAATAAATCAGTTTCAGTCATAATTGAGATGTCTTTACAAATATGGTAATAGGCATACTTACGATTTGACGGCTATAGAACCAATAGGATCATACTGGTATTCCACTTCAAAATCTCCCAAAATATTGGTGTCTTTATTTCCGAGAAGCTTCGTTAACATAATGATAGTTAGACTTTCATTCTTATTTGGCAAACTGTTCAGAATGAATGCCTCATCCACAGGCGTCTATTAAAAAAGTAGAATAAGGGAATTTATAAGGGGACACAAAAGACTATAAAAGTAGCTATAAATTGGCGAAAAATCTAGTTGCAAAATGCAGATTTCGCTCTTGTCGCTTGTCGGTCGATGACCTTTTCCGTTGATCGAAACATTCACAATACATCTCGCTAGTCAAATGTTTAGTCCTATTAGTGGCACATTTTTGCTTGGACGCAATGGGCCTATCTCTAGTTTCATGGATGGAGTTTATTCCGAACCCGCGGTTGAACCACAAGCCGTGAACAAGACGATTGCACCCTCACCTGCTCGTCCCATGGGGGTGGGGGGGGGGGGGGGGGGGGGTGGGGTGGGGGTGGGGGTGGGGGGTGGGGCTGGTGTCTGTCTCAAGTGGTTCAAATGGACGTTCCGTTGCTATGAAAGGCGTATAACATGGTACATTCTGCGTCAATAATTTGGTATTATTTCAATCCAGCTCATTGTTGTATTTTCTAAAATACCCCCTATTTCATGAATTACACTTATTAAATGAAGAAAAAGGTTGGGTGTGGGACCAAATTGTCTCTATCCCTATCAAGTATACGAATATTGGGGTGTGTTGGGGTGTGGGGGTGTGTGAGGATCTATGGTGATGCTAAGCAGGCAGAGTACAGAATAAGATATCCCTACACTGTAAAAATGGTGTCTTGCAAATAAACACGTCTTGATTTTTACATGTCTTAATTTGGTGTCTTATCACAAGTCATGTCTTATTACATAGTGTCTTATTGCAAGACGTGTCTCATTTTAAAATACATTATTCCAAGACACGACTCATTGTATTTAGACATGTTTTGACAGAAGACACATCGCATGCGACTTGTTAGAGACACGTCTTGGTTCAAGTCATTAGGTGCTGGGTATAGTGTCTTGATTAAGACGCCAATAAGACATATATAAAATAAGACGTCTTTAAAAGACGTGTCTAAAAACCGATGTGTCTTACATGGAGACACAACGTCTCATTACATAGTGTCTTATTGCAGGACGTGTCTCATTTTATAATACATTATTCCAAGTCATGACTCATTGTATTTAGACATGTCTTTTCAAAAGACACATTACACGTGACTTGTTAGAGACACGTCTTGGTTTAAATCATTAGGTGCTGGTTAATGTCTTGATAAGACTCCAATAAGACATGTCAAATATAGGGCCTATTGCATTTTTAAAAGACGTGTCTAAAAGCCCAAATAGGGCCTATATATGTCTCACATGGAGACACAACGTCTCATTTAGTGTCTTAATATGGGCTATTGCAATTAGGCCCTATAAGACATGTAGGCTATAGGCCTAGGGCCTACGTCTCATTTTTTTAAATAATTGGGCCCATAGGCCTATTTCAAGTCATATCTTGTCAAGGCACCGCACATCACATGTGACTTGTTAGCCTCACACGCCTAAAAAAGAGCTAGGCCTAGTCCCGGGCCTAGTTACAAGACATGTCAAATATAAGACGTGTTTAAATCCCGGGTTTAATTAAAAGTTTTGGCAGACAGCAAATCACGTGTTTAAATTACCGCGACCTTAATATTCCGATCGTCTAAAAGCTCCGATATTGATGACCACGACTTTGAGTACTGTGCGCAGCGAATTCTTGGAGCCAGCAAAACTCCGGTGATTCTCCAACATTGGATCATCGAATAACATCAGGACAGACCTTACGCCGGTGAATTTGGTAAGTTAAATCCGTTCGAATCCTCACACATTTTCTGACAAGTAACACTCATTTCTTAACTACTAAAAAATTAGGCTTGTAGGTATAATTTGCCAAAGATTTGGTCAAGATTGTCTTACAACCTTGACAGTAAAGGGTATACATTCGCTTGCATGCTTGATATGGATAACGTCATGACGTGGATAAGCTTAAATACCTTGTGTGTAGTTTATACAGGCCACGATGTCATGACATAAGTCAAACGGGAAGTCAAAGTGTGTAATATTTTCTATGTCATTTGAATGTGATTGGAAGGAGCTTCACGGAACGTATGGCTTCGAAAAATGGGGAAATTGTGGGGTTTTACATGTTTTATGCCCGGGTTTTATGTTCAACTTGAATTTTTAATTTTTAACAAGCAACAGTACGTGCATGCCTGAGTAGCACACACTCACAGCATAAATATGCATGGGTGTATCATATGTGCATGCATGCATTGTTCATGTTGTACATGCAGAGCTGACACAAATGTGCAACCACAGGCATGACAGGCAAATTGACTGAAGGCAGTCACTCATGGCAGTAGAATTCCTAGCCTAAAGTAATAGTTCAGTAGTAAGCAAAGAAAGGCTGATTTTCTCTACCGTGTAGGCTGTAGAGTTCATGATGAGTTCTGTAATGAGGTCTGGCAACTAACTTACGGTACGCGCGGCAGTTGTGCGTGTGTGTGTATATCGAGACACGTCTCGGGGTCGGCCATTTTACGGGTCGGGACAATTTACGCACCCATTTTTCTGCATCCACTTATCATGCTTATGACTTATTATTAATTTTATTTTCCTATAAATAATTATTTTGGAATTAGAAAGACATATTTAAGCTCTGTGGTATATGTTTCTTTTTTATCATGTTGTAAAATGTTGCGATTCCATCCTCTCTCGATTTCAGTAGCAGGAAATTGCCCGCGCTTCAACTGGACCAATTTATGGTCCACATTGATCCAGTTCAGTCAGCGCTGTTTTCCACCAGTGTTGGGCAATATCGATAAAAAGTAGTACCGCAAAATCAGAAATTTATACATCAATCATGTAGGCCCTAATCATGTATTGCATTTTACAAATGCTGCTTGGATTTGCGTTGTATAGACCTACTCACTGCCAATGATGTGCAATAAAACGCTCCCATGTTCATGATGTTGTAAATTGCAGTGCATGTGAAAAATAACGAAACGTACCACAGTGACGGCCATGATTTTTGGCATTTGCATGCATTAATAATTATTACTTTAATTTACTCACATTTGATTTGACCATAGATTTATTATTAAAAGATCTCGGACTAAAATTATCCAATGGCAATGCGAAACGCTATGGTAAATCCGCCATCTTGAATGTCACGTATGGAGCAGCAAATAGAGGACCTTCGACAACTCACGGCAAACGGCTGACTTCGAACGATGTTTTAAATGCGAGCAGCGCGTTTAGCATGTCTGCACGGCTGTTTGTTGCGTGCGTTGCGCGGGGCGCAGTTAGTGCACGTGCGCTGTGAATTAACGCGCGATTATCTCAGATCGCGTTCTGTCTCATGGTCGCCGAATGAATAACGAGCCTTCCGGAGGTCCTCTATTTGCCTCTCCATGAGTGACACAAGATGGCGGCGAAGTCCGAGATCTTTAAATAGAAAATCTTTGGATTTGACGCACTCATTTCGCCACGCACGATCGCCTCACGCATGCGTACTCAATCTCGTGATGAGCGGTGCGCTGTCATGTGCAAGCGAACTTCGTTTAAACGCACAAAAAACTATTAAACCCTACTTCAAAATTTAGGCGACAAATTTCCGTCGATGTGGTTCACTTTTAGGGACAGATTTCCGTCAATTTGGTTCGGTTTAAAGCGACAGGTAGAAAATTGCACAATTTGGCTAATTCCAGCGTGACGGACAGGACACATTTAGGTACATCTTTTTTGTAAACACCGATGCAGAAAATAGCTAGAAAATTTAGTAGAAACCAAAGTTGCTGTGACAGATGGGACAGGCTCGACCACCAATTTTTTCCGATTCCGATTTGCGGAACAAATTTCTGGTTAGCCTGTAGATGTGCGTCCAGTCCGTAACACTTCTCCGCAAATCCGATGTCATCAGTTTCACTTCAATTTAATGTAGCCAAAAATCTATACATCTGACACAAACAAGAGTGTACATTTTCTGAAAGCTTACATTCCAAAGATTCTATATGTATCAAAATCAGGGTGATATACAGTGTGTGTAAGAAAATATACAGGGTGGTAACATGGAAAAATCTTAGATTTCCTTGTCATTAATGTCAATCTTCGGTCCAACATGCAGAACTAATTTCTGGTTAGTCTGTAGATGTACGTCCAGTTCGTAACATTTCCCCGCAAATCCGATGTCATCAGTTTCACTTCAGTGTAATTTAGCTAAAAATCTATACATCTGACACAAACAAGAGTATACATTTTCTGAAAGCATTTAAAAGATTCTACATTTATCAAAATCAGGGTGATATACAGGGTGTGTAAGAAAATATACAGGGCATTATAACTCCTAATAAAATACAATTTTCATTTTTGCCCATCTTGAACAGCCAAAAAAAAATCACTGAAAACTAAACTCAGAGAGTGTTCATAAATACTCTGGTGGGAGGGGGGGGGGGGGGTGACGAATTTGTAGGGGAGGTTGACATTTTTAGTTCCTTGAATTTCTTGTTCAATATTCACCACCGCACACACCTACTGATAAACGGCAGTGAAAACTGGTACTAATGTGGGCAGTCGAGGTTATACAATACACACAACAGATTAATATTACACAAGGACACATGTGCACGAGATCAATCATGATGCTTAATCGCCACCCGAGCAAATACATTTACAAGTAGGTAATCTGGTTATTCATCGTACACATGAACAATTAAACACGGTGAGGAGCAGTTTTTTGATACACGAGGCAACTGAATATAATTTATGAAAGGGGGTAAGCCGTTAACCAACTCACAGGGTTGCAATTAAACAAGACAATATTTACACGAATTCCCTACCAGAAACAACCAAACTGAAAAGGTTTAGTTTTAGGTAAACAATTACAACCTGAAAGACATTGTTGGTTTTTAGAGCAAAAATAATGATATTTAATTAGGAGTGGGTTATAGAGGGTCATAGTTTCAGAACATGCTGGCTTCTTGATTTTTTGATGACTTTATGCGTACTGATCCCATTTTCAGAAGAAAAAAAATGAAAAAAATTGCGAAATCCAGGGTGCCCTGACGCAAAACATGTGAAATCTAAGATGGCCGCCAGCACAGGCAAAAAAGTCTAATTTTGGCCTAATGTGTTACTTTTGTTATGTTTTGTTATAGATTTGGTTTGTTAATTGATATATTTGATGTTAAGGAATCCATTTTTGAAGGTTGCATGACAACTTTGACTATTCGTATTCTTGAAAATGGCTTTTTTCAGGTACGAGGGCGCTTTCCGTGATATCTCGCATTAGCTCCTTCCGTCGAAATTTTACATACCTGGCTATTAATAGCATATGGATTTGTTTGGCTCAAAAAGAACACCTAACAGAGCCTATTAAATACACGCAAATTACTAGCTATTTCCTATTTGCCACTGTGTAAACAAATTATTACGGGCCGTCTGTGGGGATATCGATTAGCTTCACGTAGAATCCTACACGTAAGATTTTTATTTTTCCAAATTCATGAAATGCCCTGATAATATCTCCATTTAACTCCCTTTCCATCACTCTCTGATAACTGATATTTGACAAATAGTATCTTTATATTGTTAATAAACTTCATGTAAAGTCATACTGTTGAAAAATAGATGAAAACAGTGAATTTTGATCAATAGAACGATGAGTATGAACTCACTGCTCGCAATCCGTGTTTGTGTGTATAGTCAATGGGGCTACGCTCGACCGTAAGATTTTGGTACCGATTCCGTGATTCGTCAATTTGGAAAAGTACAAATGACGTGGTTTTTTTTTAACCAATCAAAATGTATTTAACATGGACTAGTGTCGAACACCAAGGGTATGATATGGAGTTTGTATAAATTGTTTAGCTTATTTATTTCCAGAGATACAGCAAGCTGAATACATGCCCCGTAAAAGCCCGTAGACTTGGTGAATTTGACAATCATTTTGAAGTGTGTGGAATCGTGAAATAATAGGATGGCGAAAGTAAAATATTAAATGACGCGGGCATATATTTTTTTAAAAATATACAATGTAGATTTTAAGAAAGAATATTACTTCAGCTTTATGTGGACACTTGTATAAAATTCATACGTTGCACACAGCTCAAGCTAGCTCAGTCGACAGATAGTTGGTTGAGATGCGTCCTATACCAGCGTACAGCATCAACGGGATATATTTGCGTGTGATTTCGCTGTACAAAAAAGTAACCCCATGAATTCAATATGGAGTGGGCTATAGAGGGTTATTTTCAGGTCCTAGTTTCAGAACATGCTGGCTACTTGATTTTTGATTTTTTCTATGGAAATTATCAATGAAAACTCAGTAAATTTTGTCTTCATGAAATAGCAGGAACATTTTTAATTTGTTTTGGTGTGGTATTACCATGGTATGCATTGTACAGTGATCTAAATTTACTCATGATACCTGTACTTTGGTGTGGACAGACTAGGATCATGGGCAAGTTTCACCTTTCAAATGTCATTGAAGTTTTGGAGTGTTCGCTGTCATAGTGCAATGTTAGCAACAATCTAATTAACTGGCTCAAGCCTGCACTCATCTGTTATGAAATGGGTTACAAACTGTAATTATTAATTTGTAGTGATCTATATATAGAAAAGCTCAATATCTCCACCTTTTTCTTTAACAAGCATGGCTACACAGGAATTGACTCCTCCATGTAGGTTAGATGGTATAATGAGAATTTTTAGGCATTACTAATTGCTAACATAGCTATTACATTTTTTGCCATTCCAGTTCAAATATGAACTTCTGAAAATAATTGGAACAACATGGGAACAACTTATCGCCAATGTCAACAGGATGGTGGGAAAATTGGATGATCTCTTCGAGGAGAGTGCCAGTGATGCAGATGAGGAACAGGTAAATTAATAGGGAGTCAGGGACATAAGATTTGTGAAATATCTTGGTGCTCCTCATACACAAAACTGTAGGAGAAATCTAAAGATTCTGGTAAATTCTTATTGCAAGAATCAATTATTAATGGATTAACACACACCTATGATACTGAAATTACACTAATTTCATATGAAACTCAGTTGAAACTGATTTATCAGATTCTTTTAAAACAAGATATTCATTGTAAATGAAATCTTGTTCCTATTCATTCATATGGAATTATTGTGAAGATTGATTAATCATAAATTAGCATTTTACTTCTCAAATCACTATGTTTTTGTTAGTCATTTTGGTGTCCCATAGTGATGCAAAGCTATTTAAATGCTACATAAAAACAGGGACTTGCGACTATTTCCGTCAATATTGTATACTGTTTTATATAATGTGTGTATATTATTTAGGTATCCAAAAATTGTTGAATTGTGAAGTCTGACATAATATGGACACCATACCTCATGTGGTGAACACTGGGACATTAAAAACTTTGATACTCTGTTAAAGCCACATTATAAAATCCCACCAAAATTTAGATTTGCTTAATTTTATTCTCAAAGTGACAAAAAACCAAGTAAAAATTGCCCCAGAACACCTTACGTGGCAAAGGGATACGCTAAAACAAGAAATTTGCAGATTTGCACACACGCTGATTTACGTTGATTTCAATGGGGAATTAGCTGGTCGCCACCCACAAGTTAACAAAAAATGTTGATTTTATTAAATCTACAAAATCCTTGGCTTAACGCTTGTTAGGGTGTGTTAATTTTGCTAATTATTACAGTCACGATAAAACCATTTTTAGCGATTTCAATTTTTTTCATGGTTGGGTGCATCCGGATGTTATAATGTGGCTTTAAGTGTAATCGCAAGTTCAAAATGAATCTGCAGCGTAATTTCATTCAACACTGTGATACTCTTTGTTACATTACAGGTGGAAGATAGCGATGCAAAGCTTCTAGAGTTACTGGAGAAGCTGGACAAGGCCACCAAATGGCGTGCCGTAAACAAGGACAAGAAGCTTGTGGAGTTAGTAAGTAATCATTTGATCAGTAAATCATTTCGGGATCAGATTTGGTACTGTTTTCTCTCAGACCCGGTTCCGGAACTTCCGATATGAGCTAGCATACCGATAAATTTGTTGTTCAGATAACAGCACTGCGGTTCTGTTTTGTTTATTTGTCTCCCCATAACAGGGGTAGTGTATGACAGCATACACACAGCAAGAGTACTGTGCTCGGGAATGCAGTTCCCTTGTTACTCAGTTACTGCAGTGGTACGGTACCTACACATAACTTATAGCCGGGCTTATAGCACTCCTTCAAAGTAGCTCCAGTGCTGTTTTGTACTTATTGCACAGTTACTCGGAAGTACAGGGTGTCCCAAAAGTCACGCCCCTTGTTCATGCTTCATATATTTACCTGGGAGAACTGCATAGTGAAAAAAATAAAATGATTAAATAGAGCGATCCTTTAGAATTATTTTGATATTAAACTTGGCCCCATTGATGACCCCAAACCGTAATTATACAAGTTTATAAATATGGCCGTAAAATACACAAACGCATATATGGGTCTTTCAATATGACGTATGTAAGGTGTGCTCGTTAGGAACAGAAAAACATGCGATGCATTTTATGCTGAACAGAGTGGTATGTGCTACCCCAGTCTGCTATGAACAGTCCTAATTTCTGTTCGTTTACTGCAAATTGGTATTTTATTATCATTTGCCATTTCGGAGCATTGATATAGTCTCATTAAACATTTCGAAAATGTCAACAAGATAAGTTTCACTTGAAAGCAACATATTCAATTCGCTTGGTGCTACGCGGAAACAAATTTAGTTCACTAACCCAAAGTTCAGAAAAGAATTTTATGAATACTTGTACATAACACGAGAAAATTAAAAAAAAACATTGAGATTTATAAACATAGACACAAGATTTTGATACCTGGATCTGTGCCTTTTTAACCCCAAAGTCATTATAAAAGAACGAGACGAACAGCAAGGGAAAAATCCGAGAAGCGCTAGACGATCGGTATGTTTACACTCTAAACGGAAAACAAGGTGCAAAGAATAAAGCGCACCATAATCTGAAAAAACCTGAAACGCCAACTATCAATGACCACAGAAACTGTTTAAGGTCTTTAAAGCACAGAAAGTAATGAATGTTGATTGCACTCCAGCTGTGTTCAAAATCTATCGCACATGTTCTGTTGCTTATGAGCACACCTTACATGCGTCGTATTGAGAGACCTCATTTATACGTTTGTGTGTTTTGCTGTACCACTTGCAAACTCTTGTAACTAGGGTTTGGGGGCACTGGTGGGGTCATGTTTGGTACCAATATAATTATAAAAGATCAGTCTATCTAATCATTGTAATTTCTTTACTATACCATATACATAAGTAGATATACGAAACATTAAAAAGGGGGCGTGACTTTTGGGACACCCTGTACCTCCACCACAGGTACTTCGAGGTATCACTGGGTCTGGAGCTACTTTGAAGGAGCAGTGCTGTAATGTATGTGTAGGTACCAGTGCAGTTAATGAGTAATATAGAACCAGTGCACTGAGTATTGCATTCCAGGCCATAATAATCTTGCTTTAAATCACATCTGTGTTTTGGTTCCCATAACTTTCTCAATTAAATAAAAGGTATTCTTTTTACAGGTGACTGTTGTACCCAAAGGAAAAGCCCTCGATGCCCCACGGTTGGTGATCATCGACCAAGAAGGGAACTACAGCAATGGCTTTGTTTTATATGATCAGGTGGCCATAGACTGCAAGTGTGACACTTTTGCAGAATGTATCCTGATGCTGATAGGGAGTTACTACGTCTTTTACCTTGGCTATCCAGTTGCATACACCGGCATACTTGGATTTTTGCAGACCCATGCCATGAAGGATAAAGAAAGTGAATTCAAAAAAACAAATAAATTTGTTGAATTTTCTAAAAAGTATTCAGACATTTAAAGTAGAAATACAGTTTGCAGTACTCCATTGCACTGTTGCTGTACTGATACTATGCAGAAATAGTCATAGATGCCACTTATCAGGTTTTAACTTGAATTCAGGTTTTTTGCCCTTCTTTTCATGTACAAAAGGATAGGAAAAATTAAAATTCAGGCTTTTTTGCAGCATGTCAGGTTTTTGGACAAAACCTGAGTGGCATCTCTGATTAGCTACATGTAGCTGTGCAGCTACTTGGTTAGCTGATGCTCAGCCAGGATGAAACAGAATGTCACTCAAAAGGAACAGCACAGCTACCTCTGCATAGCGTAAGTGCAGTAACAGTGCAATACTGCATCATGGACCATAAGAATGTGAGTGTACATTGTAGTTATTAAATCAATTGTGTCCTGTTCTGAAATTTGCCTGTGTACTTAAAAGATTTGTAGTAAGTTTTATAAGGTAAACCCAAGTCACACTACAAGCAACCCTATGGATACTGCTATGCCCAACAAGTTCACAACACGCCTTGTGGTCAAGTGAAATGTCAAATTCACAATCTTTACACACTTTCAATTATTATTTCAGTTACTATTTGTAATTGTAATTGAAATACCAGTAGACAAATTTGACTTTGTAGTGTTCGAAGGTTGAGAGGTTAGAACTTTCACTTGGTCACAAACCGTGTTCTTCTATGCGAATGTTATACACTCGTGATGAAACATAACATGGTGCCTGTCCTTGCTCTTACACACTTTTCAATTTGTTATATTGTAATTGAAAAAAAAAAAAAATTGACTTTGTAGTGTTCAAAGACTAGAAAAGAATTTAGAACTTTCCTAGGAAGCAAACAGTCTCACAGTGTTAGCCGGATTACGCTCCTCCCTTGCTCCATCCGTCTGAACGACTACTCAAAATAACGTTCACTGATTGAATACTTCCATATTTGGAAAGTTTCGCACCATAACGAATCATACGGCAACCATGATTGGTTGATATTTTTATGAAAAATCACCTCAGCATACAAGCTGCAAGTTACGTATCTGAGCTGTTTATAATAATGCGTCACATGAAATTTACTGGCGAATCAGCACTAGCACCCAGAATATGGGTGAACGATGAATGCCAATCAGAAACGGCCTGCCAGAGTAGTCGTTCAGGCGGATGGAGCGAGGGGGGAGTGGAATACGGCTGACCAGTGAGGCTAAACACAAACATTGCTCTTACAAAATTCTTGATTTGATATTATTGTAATTGGACTTTGTAGTGTTCGAAAGTTGAACTTTTACTTGGACACAAACCATGTTCTTTGGAAATGATACACTTGTGATTGCGTTATGAAACATGGTGCCTGTCCTTGCTCATACAGAATTTTTAATTGATATTATTGTTATTGCAATTTTGTAATTGATATAGACAAATTGGGACTTTGTAGTGTCCAAAGGTTGAGAATTTTTCATTTTTATTTGGATGCAAACCATGTTCTTTGGGAATGTTAATATGATGTAGAGGTGATAATTGCATACATGTTATGGCGACAGTTTGGTAAAATAGAGGATTTGATCGCTCTAGAGCTTGCCTGTATGAAATAATTAAAAATTTTGGTTTTCATTTTCTTCATAAAAATGCGGTTATTTTCGTATGCGATTCATGCAGATTACCGCTTTCTACCGCTTTTCTACAAAAAAAGGTGTATTTTTTAGGAATTCACAAAAATACACATTTTTTTGAATAAAATCTGTAAAAGAGCCTCAATCTGCATGAATTGCATAACAACCGCATTTTGATGAAGAAAATGAAAACCAAAACTTTCAGTTATTTCATGTTAGCAAACTCTAGAGCCAGGGAATTCTTTATTTTACCAAATTGTTGCCATAACATGTATGCAATTCTGTATTGTTTTGACCACCTATATGATGAAACATAAGATGGTAGCTGTCCTTTTTCTTAATTGATATAATGATATTATTATAATTGCAATTAGACAAAATTTGACTTTGTAGTGTACAAAAGTAGCTTTTAGCCAGAGCACCGGCTATAGTAATCAGTAAAGTCCAAGTGTCGGCTTCGCCTTGGCTTTGACTGCTCACTTCACGGTGAAGCTTTGCTGCTAGGTGCTAAGTCACTGGCAGGGGTCACTGGAAGTGGAATTTCGTGGTCACAGGGTCTTACTTAGAGTAACTTGGATACTGACTGGACTTTATTTGAGTAACTGAGATCAAGAATTTAACAGTCTTGGGATCTTATAAAGATCTAGCACAAAGGTTTCAGATTTTTTACTGGGACACAAACCAAGTTCTTTGGGAATGTTACACAGGTGATGAAAAAAAACATGGTGCCTGTCCTTGCTCTTGCAGAATTTCTAATTGATAATATTGTATCTGCAATTCTAAATTGTTCTAAAATAGACAAAGACTTTGTAGTGTACTAAGGTTGAGAATTTAGAATTTTTACTTGGACAAACCATGTTCTTTTGGAATGTTACATGCGTGATGAAACATAACATTGTTCCCCTTCGAGGATTTCTTAGGACTTTTGCTATAGTGTTCATTGAACCACATAGACTTGTATCAATAAAAAATAAATTCTGTTGCAATTTGTTCCAAGTGAAAATCTACTTTTCTTAGACAATTTGTAGTGTACAAAGGTTGTGAATTTAGCAATTTATACTTGGACAAACCATGTTCTTTGGAAATGTTAACATGCATGATGAAACAACATGGTGCCTGTCCTTGCTCTTATAGAATTTTTCATTGATATTATATTGTTGTACAATGTAATTACAATTGTTCATTCTTACTAATCTTAGAAAATACCTAATGGGATCATCCTCTGTGTGTGTTAGGGGGAGGGAGGGGTGCATCAATATTTTACTAGTTACTACACACTTTTATTTTGTGCAATTTTTTTGCCATGCAAATAGTGATTGCAACAAAACTCGGGTCAGAGAACCACTGGCCCAAGACGGTAAGATCTAGATACATGCGAGTGTATTTTAGTTGAGTTTCGAGGTTATCTACGGGTGAATGTGTCATTTTATGGCCAGGTTTAGACTCTGATAATGATGAAACGTGGTGTCTGATAAAGGAGTGGGTGTTCAAAAAATTGTGTATGTAGCTAAAATCACCTTCTGCACTGCTTAGCCACAATATGCTTTGCTGTGATGCATTTTGGAAATGCCAGTCCTCCTGTACTGCATTGTAGATATTGATGTATACTGCATTGTAGATATTGATACCTTGGTACAATGCAGTATGGGAGACTGGCATTTCATATTATTGCAGATTCTGCAATGCAGAATGGGCGAACTACCTTTCAAGCTCATGGAGCCAGGCCTTGTCTTTTGAGGAGTGTGATTTGGTAGCTACGCCTAGAAGCTCACCTTAAATTATTCAGGAATGTGATTTATAGCTCACCTTAAATTCTTAAAATAATGACTGATTGCCATACAAAACAGTAAAATGCACTCCTGAAAGCTCACCTAAAATTCTTGAGGAGTGTGATTAGTAGCTCGACTGGGATTTTTAAAAGACAAGGCCTGTGGAGCCATAATTGAAATAGACAAATTTAACTCTGTAGTGTAGAAAGGTTCAGAATTTAGAATTTTTACCTGGTCACAAGTAACCGATCAGCAAGGTATTCCACTATAAAAATTATAATTTGTGATCATTATGGGCATGCAATTTATGTGATGGGTAGTATATTGCAATCACATGATTGCATCCCAATTTTTTAACTATGGAGCTCCATTTTTTCCTGATTAACCAAGGATTTATCCTTATAAATTGTTTCACTCCTAGTAAAATTCAGTTTATAAAGAGGAAGGACAAAAACGTTTACAAATATCTAGAACATACCAAAATTTTGGTCTATCCCCAAAATAAATTCTTATTCGGTGGGTGTGGTCTACAGGGTGTCTCACAAAAAAGTGTACTGTCAAAGCACCCTAATTTTGGAGATTTTATTGAAAGTTAATGAAAATTAGGAGATATGCGCTATATCTCCTAAATATTTGGCAATTGTATTCTAAAATTTGCATATTTTAGGGACTTTGCATGCATTTGATGAAAACATGAAAAATAGGTTTGTTCCTCTAATTTCTTTGAGTAGTGCATTTAACAATAATTTTCATTAACTTTCAATAAAATTTCCAAAATGAGGGCGCCTTGACGGAACGGTTTTTTGTGGAACACCCTGTATATGATTTGATTGGTTTTCAACTATCCATTATAGGAGTCCACAAGATGGGTCCACAATATTGTATACGTTGAGCGTTTGACGCTTGCACTCCACGTGTATACAGTGTGTGTAAATAAGTGCACATTACGGTGCAATCCACTAAAGGGTAAACAAGGTTTGTTTATTTTAGGGGAGTTACCATTTACTGTTTCTTTTTTAATGTCTGAAAATGGAATTTAAATGTGGTCAAAATTCATTGTAAGGCTAAACAAAAAAACATGTTTGTTTCATGTAGCGTGCGCATTTATTTTTTTGGCTGATTGTGGACATTTAAAAATGTGTTCATTAGGAAAAAATAAGTTTAAAAAATTGAAAATGTTAAGCAAAAAAAAACTGGCACAGAAATTTACATGTTTGGTTCCTGTACCAGGCTGCAAAAGTTAAATGCGAAATGCATTTTTTTTTAAGACCATGTCTTGAACAAAGAAATGCATTGTGTGCTGATTTTGAGTGTTTAAAGTCAGTTTCATGTGTTTGTGGATCACTCAGTGTAATTTACTAGTATTGTGCAGTTTTAACAACTTTGGAATTAACATTGGTCTATTTGACTGGAAAAAAAAATACTCGGGACTTGAATGCAAGTAACACATTTCTGCGCCTAATTTTTAAATTTTTACTTAATATTTTGCATTTAAAAAAAAAAATCTAAGGCTAAAAATTAATAAAATATGTGCACAATCAGCCAAAAAAATTAAATGTGCGGGAAACATTTTGTTTTGCTTTCAGCCTAACATTGACCAACTGGATATAAAATGATGCACAAATGCTAGGTAACAACTTGTAAGCAATAATTTTCATGTTTCAGTAAGTTTACTGATTTGGCATTTTGTGGTATGTTGAGGTTGAAAAATTAAAAAAAAAGTTTTATTGCAATTGAAATCATATCATCTAATACTTCTCATCTTTATTTTGTCTTTTTTTGTGCAGATTTACCCCCAAAGTATACTACTTGATTTGGAACCAAACAGTTTTCTGAAAGATGGCTTACTATGTTGAAGCAGTTTCGAGACATGTCTTAAAGTGGCATATCAGCTCAGGGACCCGTGTCATTTTGGAAGACGGGTCGTATGCAAAACATGTCTTACCATGCACAACTCATCATGAAGATGCACTTGTGTGATTTAAGACATGTCTCAAAACTGGCTTCACAAAATGCATCTTACAGAAAGACGTGACTTGACCAACACGCGTCTTTAAATATACACGTCTCCCAGTTGATGACATCAGACATGTCTTGATTATAAACATGTCATAATACAATACATGTCTTAAAAAATACACGTCTCCCAGTTGATGACATCAGACATGTCTTGAGTATAAACATGTCTTAATACAATACATGTCTTTAAAAATACTTGTCGCCCACTTGAGTATAAACATGTCTTAATACAAAACATGTCTTTAAAAATACACGTCTCCCAGTTGATGACATCAGACGTGTCTTACAATGTGTCTTCTGCCAAGACACCATTTTTACAGTGTACCCTTAAAAGGTGTCATAGCAGTGATTAGTATACCCCTACAACTAAACATCACACAAAATTGATATATTACCATATATTAAGCATCATATAATGACAAGTATTCGACAATATTATTTATGGATATTTTTAGCTGATATGCATAGTTAATTAGTGATAAGCTGAAATTTTCAAAAAAAACTGTAGCTCATCAACCGATTATCACACAAGGTTGAATGACGTGTCACATTATAACTCTTGCAAAGGTCTTGTAATTGGACCGCCACTAACTTATTAGGGGGTGTTAGATTACACACACAAGGATAACATTGAAAAGTACACACCCACCCTCCTCAATAAATCCCCAGACCCCCCCCCCCAAAAAAAAACACTTCTGTGCTAATGAATTTAGGTCTATAAACAAGATTAAGGCATATTCCGGCCATGTTTCAAGCCAATAGTGGGTATAGTTTTGATTCCACATTTTTTGAAATCCGAAAACTGGTTAAAACGTGAAATGTGAAAAAAGACATTTAAAAAACTTGTCTAAAACATAGGAATAATTGATGACATCATGTTATTAATTAATTAATTAATACACATAAATATAGTTATTTTTTCATTTTAGTTCTTTTCCATCTCAAAGTATACACATCACATGAAAATGAAAAATTGTAGGAAAACAAATATTTTAGGGGTCTAGACACTGCTATAACACCTTTTTTGTGTTGTTAAACTAGATTTGCAAAGTATGCATAAATCCTAAAAGGACTTGACAGTAAGAACAATTATTGTGTTAATGCCTTTTTTTAATTAAATATGATTAATGGGACATCACCTCCATGCTCACTGACTATAAAATGTGAATATCATTTAGGTAAATTTGAGAGATCTTTCAATTTTGTGTTTTATAGAAACAGGGCAAATACGGTGCCATTTCCAAGTCTCTTCAGGGCGGTCGTTTGGAAAGTCAAGCAGGCTATAATACCAATTGTCTGCACTTTTTGGTGAGAAAAAGCGATCAACTTTATGGACAATTCACTCTACAAGGTCCCATTTCAATAGGTAGTGGTTTTGTTTGTTTATTTGTTTGTTTGTTTGTTTAAACGGTCGGTCCGTACGGACACACGCTTGGGTCCTGAAGGGACCAGGCTCAAGCATAATGCTTGGGCCAGGCGTAAAAGTCTATATTAAAACAGAGTTTTATATCAGTATTTGTGTACATATCCTATGGGCTTCTATTTTAAGTAGTTTGCACCGTGCTATGCCAGTCTCAAATGACAGACACGAACTGCTGAGTTCGTAGTCATGTAGGGTTCCCATTGTACTACCCTCACATAAAAGGAAATAAAGTTCATGACATACTACACAATCGCGCGACGCGATTTGCCGCTTACGCTCCTTTTAAAGAGTGCTATTTACCAAATAAGGAGCGTCAGCGGCAAATCGCTCCGAGCGATTGGGTAGTATGTCATAGACTTAACACTCATCCATATCACATTGCAAAAAACAAACAATTAGCAGATCATGATTAAAGGCCGGTTTTTAATTGTAAATTTTAGTCCAATATTAATTTTTAAAGTTTTTTTTGTTTGAATGTTAACATTTTCCTTTGAATTTTTGATTTTTTTTGTGTGTGGAAATGTTTCAAGTTGTTTTTGAAATGTTGGTGTTTTTAATGATTTTTTTGTGTGTCTTATTTTGAAATGTTTGGACAATTTCGTAAATTCATCAAAATGTCCCCATTTTTTATGTGGACAAAACCAAACAAAAACCCAACAGTTTGGGGTCCGTTTGCATGTCGAAAATGTTTTTTATAGCCTTACGCCGTTGTTGCGAATTTCGGTATTATACAGCTAGCAGAAACGATTTATTTATTAGTTTCGAGATTTATTAATGGTACATTCACTTTGGAACAGTATGCGATAATGTATAAATAAATTTTAAAAAACGGTACAAATTACAATTGTACATATAACAGGGACTCCCCTCTTATGTGTACATGAATGTAACACTAAGAGACTCCCCTCTTAAATGCATATTATGTGATTTTTTTTCAGGGGAAGAGATCTATTATTAGCTCTCTATGATTCTTTTTGCCATTTATAATTTTGTAAATTGTTTGTATATAATTTTACCTCTGTTTTTCATATTGTATTGTATGGAAGCATTCGCCAAGTTGGCGGATGCCACTGTTCTGAAAGTGTATGTCCGAATAAATAAATAAATAAATAAATATCCTTGATTTTAGCTAGCAGGACAATTTATTTTCACTCTTTTAACTATGACAATTTATATTCACTCTTTAAACTATGATTTTGAAGTAATTAGGAACCGTATCACCGTGTTACTCAGACAATTTTTATGATTTATGATTAGAAAAGTAAATCTGCAAGAAAATCTTCTTTAAAACATTCAAAGATATAGAGGGCGTCCCATGGAAAAAAATCGCATAATATGCATTTCATATACAAGAGTTGTACGAATAACAGGGATTCCCCAGGGGGAGTCCCCTCTTATTGCACTAGTGGACAGTTGTACGGATAACAAGGACTCCCCTCTAATTTTTACAACAGTTAATTGAACCCTAAGGGACTCCCCTCAATAGTTTAACGAATAACAGGGACCGTCAGTTTAACTACAGAAACACTATAAAGGGACTCCCTCTTATTAAATGTTCAATAGTTGTACGAATAACAGGGACTCCCCTGAGGACTCCTCTCTTAATACAATAGTTGTACGAATATTTATTCCAGGCACCCCTCTTATTTGTGCAATAGTTGTACGAATAATAGCAACACCTCCCTTATTTGTACAACTGTTGTACGAATAGACTCAGCAGTAACATACCTTGTCTGTGGGAGGAGTTCCATGCATAAGAGCTGGATAATTGGGCGGGAAAGCGTACTGGTCGTACTGCGGGAAGTTGACTGCGGCGTGCCCAGCACTACTCATGAATATGAATGAGGTGATAGTGTCGATCAGTTGCTGACGAGTGCTGAATTTGCCGTTTTCGGGAATTCCCTGTATAGAGAGTATATGATGATTATCGTTATGTAAGTTAAAAGTTTAACGGGTTCGCCGCCGGACAAGTTTTAATCTGTCAAGCTTTCGTCAGGATTAGCTCTGACTTCTTCAGGACCAAATTATTATAATATTAAACAAAACATAGAGATTGCCACTTCTCTTGTTATCATCATTTGGGCTGCCCCTTGCCCGATGCTTTGAGAGTAGGTGCCCTTTCCTATTTTGTGAAAGAATTGGTGGCTCTGCAAAGAGCCGTTCAGATGGATTGCCGCTTCCAATGAACAGAGATGGGGGCTCTGAAAAGAGCTCTACATGTAGGTTGCCACTGGCCTACTATATATAAATTTGGTTCTAATAGAACCTCCAAAGGACTGCCCCTTGACCAATGGAAATAACGTAGTGACTGCCCCTTATACTACAGACTACACAAATCTAATGCACAGTAGTGCGGTCACTGATCTGTAAAGATCGTTTGTCAAACGTAAAAGCCTATCTCACAATTATCGTTATGGTTTATTTTATAGTATATTTTTCCATCACGAGACAGTGACTTAACTGCGTTATTCACTAATTGCAGCATATAAAATCGCGCCTATGTTGAAGCGCTGGCGTACACACTCACGCGTAGCCTACATGTAGAAAGGCAAAAGACAATGACACGCGTGCGCCCATGTTGCGCCTAAAACATATGTTACTAGAATTCGCTGTCCGTGGGTTGGGCGATTCTCGGGTTGGCATGGTTGGGGTTCATGGGATCGGCCCGTGTACTCTTAAAATCCAGTTATCACAGGTACCCTTAATATTCCAGATACCCCACATTACATTGTAGGCTACCCCATGTACATACTAATCCATGTAATTCAATACATGTATTATGGCCTCAAAGTTGTGATCAACTGGACGAAACCCAAGGTGTTACGCTGTTTAATTTGGGATAATTATACCTTAATCATGGAAGTTTCGAATTCGACCGCCAGCAATCAAACTGGTTGGGATAAATTCCAATACATTAACAAACATGTTTTACAATTTTTGTCATAGGACTTTAGTAAGTTGTTGTTTCTCAGCGGCTTAGAGACATTAAAATATCACAATGATAGGCCGAATTACAAGCAAGACGCGTTGGTTAGGCTTTAGGATGATTATTACACTGCAAAAACGCCGTTGTTAAAAGTGACACCAAGGGTGTTCATTTTAGGGTCTATATTATACCAATCAGATAAAACAGTTAAATTCTGCTAAACAGAAGATACAAAAAAAATATAAATATTAAAAAAAGTTTTGCAAATCTTACTGAGGTTTATAATAGTATACAATTTCAATTATTAAACTACCATGTGTGATGTATCCTTTGATGTCTGTTTAGGTCGTGATTTAAAAAGAAAAAAACACTCAAAACACATGAAACACTCAAAAATACAAGAAAACCACGAGGAATATCACCTGCTTAGGGATGGCATCCAGATTCGTCGTACGGATTGAAAACCGTAGATCGGAGAGGGTAAACGCACTGGCTGACCGTTCACGGGAGTTGTTCAATGCGTTCGCTAAGCATGGCTAAACACGTATTGGTTGGTCATTATTTAACCGCGTAACCTACCGTTTTCGTTTATCTACACAAAACTGTCCGTTTATCCCAGTGCGTTTACCCTCTCCGATCTACGGTTTTCTGGATGCCATCCCTTACCCTATATGGGGTAATCCCTCACCGTACATCTATTATTTGTTCTTATTTGTACTGATAGCCTACTTATGTTGACCCCCAAACAGACACGTTATATTTACATGTTAAAGGGGCACTAAGAGATCCTTCATGGAGGGAGCCCTGAATTTTTTCAGAAGTTGGGTTTTTCATATATACGTAATGCTTATACGTACCAACTACCACCCAAAATTATAGAGCTTAATTGCAGTATTTCATGTGAAATTCATGGATTTGATAGCGTTTTGAGCACATCGAAAGTCGAAACTACCCAAATTCATCTAAAAGGCCACAGATGGCTTCTTACTTATTTGTTTCATTTTTATTCAAGATAACCTTGAAGACCACACATGACTTGTAACATGATGCATAGTCATGACCACCTTGATTCAATAGGTGGTGACTTTTATCCAAAATTAAAAAAGAGTGAAAAGCACTAATATACCTTCGGAAATGCTGAGAAAATGTCTTTATTTTTCATTTTTACCATTTTTGTTGTTGAAGAAACCTTACATGAGAGGGTTTCTTTGTATGTCATCTATCTAAACAAGGTGAAAATATTGAATTGCATTTTTTGAGAAATCTCTCTGTGCCCCTTTAAGTCATCTAAATGATTTACTTGTACAACCCACCCCTGTTCATCGTTACATTATTTCCTATGCTTTAAAAGGTAATTACGGGGCTTAGGCTGGTTTTTGCTATTTTTGGAGAAGAGACACGTCTCTCGACCCTGATGTACACCTAGCACATAAAGTCCCTGACCAGGTGCTTTGAGGTTGGGTAATTCAAAATATATAATCGGTACCAAAAATCCGAGATATACATTAATTGAGGAAATTTCTTCTCCGCAGTTTGATACCTCATCCAACAAAATCGAATGGATACTTTTAAAGTTATGGCGATTTCAATGACCGCGCATAACAACAACAAAGTTGCACTAGTTATTCATTGAATTGTGTGTGATTACTGTCATAACTGTCACACAAATCAATGATTTCCTATACCTAGTGCAACTTTGCTGTTGTTATGCACGGTCAATGAAATCGCTATAACTTTAAAAGTATCCATTCGATTTTGTTGAATGAGGTATCAAACTGCGGAGAAGAAATTTCCTCAATTAATGTATATCTCGGATTTTTGGTACCGATTATATATTTTGAATTAGCCAACCTCAAAGCACCTGGTCAGGGACTTTATGTGCTAGGTGTATAACGCCTAAATGTATTTTCACCGCAGTTTAGCATCATAGCGCCCCGTCTCTGGTTAGATAGAACAGATGCGTTCGGAATTACCCCTGTAGAATTCATAGCCACCAAACATAATTATAGAATTAATAAGGATTCACGTAGATACAATCTACATTAATCTAATTTGTATCCAGCAGTAGATTATTTACTTTCTGGCGCATGCGCATGTGCATTGTTTATGGTTCCTATGGCTCTGACCACACAGAATCCATTTCCGGCTAGCCCGCGAATTTTTGCTTTGTACTTGTGTACTGACGCTCATCTAGGTTTTTTCTTGATCAGTGGGCTTTTTCCCACTCAGTCATTATGCTTTTTGCTGGCATAGCAAGTTCATCTTTATTTTAAAAGCTCATCGGTTTGGATTCAGCGACGGCAGAGGTTTTGTTTTGGTTATTTCAACCTTCTTTTCTTGGTTATTTCAACCAAGGAGTTATCATTCAACCTTCCGGATTTTAATAATTTGACATCTGCTTCACTCGTTTTCCATCTTCCGTTTAGCTGCTTGTATTTGATTCACGAATTGTAAGTTGAGTTGCTGTAATATACTTTAAAATGCCTCCAAAATCTGTGAAACGGAAGGCTCCCGTTCAAACGGGTCCAGCTCGGCGTCAAATTCGCCAAACTCGTTCGCAAGCTAGGGCAATGTCAGTCCTTTTAAATCCTGCTTCGGTCGCCGGTAGTTCTACCGCACAAGGAGTGGGAAGAGGTGCTCAAGCTGCTACAAATGCAGGTATTAATCGTCCCGCTGGTCGTGGTGTTCGTGGCCGTAATGTTCCGGGTCGGGGAAGACCATCCATCCCGGCAGTTGTTGGTCGCGGCCGTGGCCAGCTAAATCAGCGTAACAACACTGCTGCATCGCCATCAGTCGGAATTGCCAGAAATCAACCAGTTGCATCTGTTGGTCGGGGCCGTGGATTTCAATCTGGGCAGAATATCCCCGAGAATCTCGCAGTTCCATCATCATCAGGTTTGTCAAATATCCAACCAGAAGAACCTCAACAAGTGCTCGGTATTTTGGATTGGGATCGCGCTGGTGATGAGGCGGCGATATTTGGCATCAACAACAGCGGAGTTTCCCACGGGGATTCCCCTCACGATGAGTCATCATCTTCAGCTACGTCATCCGGGGCTCGCCAGAGACCAGCCGGAAATGGAGGTCAACAGAGGTCGTCGAATTCGGCACCAGTAGCGGAGAATTCTGCAGTTTCTAGCGTTGCAAGTCATCAACAACAAGTTCAGAATCAGAGACCAGTTCATCAGGCTGATCTAGGACCGATATTTGGTAGAAGGGCACCCGAAGTTAACGTGCAAGGTATGGAGAGTGATATTTCTAATAATGTCAATAACCTGATTAATTTTGGTAGGGCTATGACGGGAGGTAATTCTTTCCAAAATACTGTCAATAATAACAGTAACGCTCCTTCTACTAGTACCGGTGGTGCTAGTAGCAGTTTTTCAGGAGTTTCTGCTAGTTGTTTTACCTCTCGTCACGCCTTATCGTCTGTTTGTAGCCCCTTAGGTGTCAATGTTCCTCAGTCTTTAAAGGAAAAAATCATTAAAGGTGATTTTATTGATTTTGGCCTACTTTTGGAGAGAGCTGATTCCAACAGTTTTGTCAATGATAATCCCACTGATTTTTCGCTGGGTTTAAACGCTGATGGTCAATTGTGCATGAAGAATTCTAGCCCCAAACATATGATCAAATCAATTCATGCTTGGACAAGTGCTTTTTTTGTTTACACCTCAATTTTCATCGGGGTACACAATGCTCGGGCTCAGGAACTCCTGAAATATGGCCAAATTATCCGCACTGCTGCTTCTAGGTTTCCAGGGGGGGCATGGGCTGATTATGATATTCAGTTTAGGTTACGTCAGGCCAGTCATCCTCAGGATTCTTGGGCGGTGATTGATGGTGAATTATGGGCTTTCTATATAGCCTCTCCTTCTCCCTTCAATTCAAACTTTCGGAACGCGCCATCATACGGTGGTAAACGCGGGAGGGGGGCAGGTAGAGGTGCAGGGGGGGTCAAAGGGGGCGGAGTGTGCTTCAAATTTAATAGAAGCCCGGATCAGTGCATTAAAGGGGCCCAGTGCAAATACCAACATGTCTGTCAAAAGTGTAGATCGCCAGGGCATGGCGCATCCTCATGCAAAAAGGGCGGTTACTAAGAACATTAGTGTCCCTACTCAGTCAAGGTGTTCAAACACAAATTGTTTATGTTGCATTTATCCTACCCCAGTGTTGCTGTCTAAATTGATTCCACTTTTAGATTTATATCCAGTTTTATCATCGGCAACTAGGCTCAGGGAGGGTTTTTCTAACGGTTTTAGACTGGGTTATCATGGTGTTCGTAGTCCAAGGGTGTCAAAAAATTTGGTTTCTGCTTCACAAGATTCTACCGCTGTGTTTAAGAAACTAGAAAAAGAGATTAGTTTTGGAAGAATGGCAGGCCCTTTCAGTGTTTCACCACTCCCAAATTTGATTATTTCACCTGTAGGTCTTGTGCCTAAGGCTGAGGCTGGTAAATTTAGATTAATCCATCATCTCTCATATCCTGAAGGGGGTTCAATAAATGATGGTATAGACAGGGATATTTGTGCTGTACACTACGCTAGTTTTGATGACGCTGTTAAATTGGTAGTGGGCGCTGGAAAAGGCGCTTTGATGGCTAAAGCCGACATCGAGTCAGCTTTCAGACTTCTTCCCATTCATCCTCATGATTTTGAACTTCTAGGTATTAAGATATGTGATAAAATCTTTGTTGATAAAGCGCTCCCGATGGGCGCTTCTTGCTCTCCCGCACATTTTGAAATTTTTTCGACTTTTTTGGATTGGGCTGCAAAAAGGGCAACAGGGTCTGATAACATAGTCCACTTCGTAGACGATTTCTTTTTTGCAGCGCCCTCTTGTGATACTAATGGGCCCTCTTGTGACCGTATTGTTGAAGGTTTTACAATGCTGTGCAAAGAGCTGGGGGTTCCTTTAGCCGCTGATAAGTCCATAGGCCCTACAACCAGGATTGTTTTTCTGGGTTTAGAAATTGACTCAGTTCGTCAGATTATTTCAATCCCGGACGCTAAACTCGTGACAATTGTTGCTAAAATTAAGTCTGCCCTCAACTCCACTAAATTAACTCTTAAAGAGCTCCAGTCTCTAATAGGCTCTCTTTCCTTTGTTTGCAAAGTGGTCGCTCCTGGTCGGGCTTTCTTACGGCGCCTCATTGACCTGACCTGTGGCGTGAAAAAAGCGTGGCATAAAATACGGCTTTCCAAGGGCGCCATCTGCGATTTAAATATGTGGTCTGTGTTTCTAGACAAATTCAATGGCAGCGCAATATTTCCTGATCAATATTGGTGTTCTGACAGCGACTTACAATTTTTCACCGATGCTAGTGGCGAAATTGGTTTCGGGGGATTTTTTCAAGGTAAATGGTTCCAAGGGCTTTGGCCAGTAGAGTTGAAAGCTGCTAAGCACTCTATTGCATGGCTCGAATTTTTTCCAATTGTTGTTGCAGTCACGGTGTGGGGGATTTTATTCAAAGGCAAGCGTGTCATCATTAGGTCAGATAATACTGCGGTTGTAGCGATAATTAACAAACAAACATCAAAGTGTCCATTGATTATGCGCCTTGTTAGATTTTTCGTTTTACAATGCCTGAAATGCAATGTGTCTTTTACAGCAAGGCATATCCCTGGCAAGGCTAATATTATCGCTGATGCTTTGTCTCGTTTCCAGATGCCGCGTTTTCGGGAAGCAGCTCCGTACTCGGATGCAATAGCAGTGTCCGTCCCTCAGTTCTTATGGCATCTTTAGAAACCGAAGCCCTGCGTATATTAGGCAATTCTTTGGCAAAGAGCTCGCAGGCTTCATACTCTGCAGGAGTTATGAAATTCAATAATTTTAGGGCTGATTTAGGTTTAATTACAAAATGGCCATCACCTATTGGTCATTTAGTGGCGTTCATTGCTTTTCTGTCTTTAGAAGGCAAGTCCTCATCCACCATCTGTTCATATTTATCGTCAATTTCCTTTGTCCATAAGATTAACGGCTGGCTTGACCCGTCAGATAATTTTTTAATTAAGAAATTGAGAGAGGGTTGCAGAAGGCAAGGCCAGTCGGTGGATGCGAGATGCCCCATTACCCTTTCAATCCTTGATCAACTTTGTAGAGTGGTTCATAACATTTGCTCTTCTTCTTACGAGTCATGTCTGTTCAGGACTTCCTTTATTTTGGCGTTTTTTGGTTTCCTCAGGGTAGGCGAGTTTACGTCAGTTTCAAGCAAAGGGGAGGGTGTGCACAATTTGCAATTAGGTGACATTCGCGTCAATGGGCAATTCATGTCTCTGATTATAAGGTCTTCGAAAACTGATCAAAGGGGGAGTGCAGTGACCCTGCATTTTGAGAGAAGCGTAAATTCAGCTCTTTGTCCTGTCAGTGCTATAGAAGCTTACCTGAACATCAGGTCGGCAGTTGGGGGTCCATTATTTATACATTTCAATGGTGAACCTCTGACTAGATACCAGTTCAACAGTATCTTGAAACGCGGGTTGTCAGCATTAGGGTTTAATTCCGACCTTTTCAGTCCTCATAGTTTCAGGATTGGCGCAGCTACTTCAGCTGCCATGAGAGGGGTTTCTGTTGAGGCAATAAAGCGCATGGGTCGCTGGCAATCCGCTGCTGTCAACTTATATATTCGGCCACATCTTCTGATACATTCAAATCTATGGGGTTAATATTTTTATCACCTTATTTTTTGAGCCAGTTTGGTTAATTTTGTTTAACTAGTTAATTTTGGTTGTTGTTAATAGTTTTTTGCATTAATAGCTCTGTTCCTTTCATTCTATCACCCAGTTAATTAATTTTATGTTGCTTGCTATTTTTTGCTATTATATGTTGAGTTTTCAATTTTATTACTGTTACTCATATAGTTCTTCTTCTTTTTTCTTTTTTTGCTTTTGTTTTGTTTTGGTTTTGCTTCTGTTTGTTTTTCTTTTTCTTTTATTTTTGCTCAGACAGTCTACGTACACTGATCGTCGGCGATTCTTTAATCAAATGGGCTGGCCAATCCAACCCTCAACTTGCTGGTGGCGGGAGGACTGTGTGGAAAGGGCTAGGAGGGGCTCGGATTGCAGGAGTAGTTGAGCGCATCCGTGGATATATTCTCAGGAAACCGTATCCTACTACTTTGATTCTTCACTTGGGTACAAATGACATCTTTACCTCGTCAGTCGGCGAAACTAGGGCTCGCATTGTTGAAACTCTGTCCGCTTTACGCCTCTTACTGCCCCTGACAAAGATCCTTTGGTCAGACGTTCTTCCTCGCCTATTCTATTATGGAGAAGTCTCGAGAGGTGGCGGTAAGAGGTGTAAAGCCAATATAAACAGATGTGCCTATAGCGTAATCTCTGGTTTATCCAATGCTGGGGTAATCCACCACAACTTCCTCAATGATCACACGCTTTTCCGTCATGATGGCTTACACTTATCCCAATCTGGTAACGTTGCCTTTAGGAAGTCACTCGAGTCCGCCCTGCTGTACTTCAATGAGCACCCTCATGCTGCCTATTTCCATCCTATTCTTGCTTAATTCCCGTCTTTCAGTTTAGGCTTTTTTCTAATTTTTCTACTTAATTTGGGGGGGGGGGGGGGGGGGGGGTTTGGCAAGTCCTCTATTGGCGTCCTTGTTTGGCGCTGTATAGAAAATCAAGGAGTTAAAAATTATAAAAATTTGAATAAGGCCCAATTAAATTTAATTACAAATTAGTGTGTATTTGAATTAGTGGAATTAATGTACGGCTTCCCAAATTCTGGGGAGCTGGGACATTGCTGTTCCTCTTGTCCCGTTCTTGTAAATTCCATTCCAATGTTTGTATAAGCGTACATACATTTGATACACAATATATAACAGTTTTATTCCAAAATTTCATCTAAGGATGAATTACAATTTATAGCCTTCTTGCCTTGAAGGTTTGTCCAATAAAGGTCTATGATGAAGTGTATTATGCATTACAATAGACCATTTAAATTTATGCTAAGAACAATTAATGGTTGACTATTTAAGGTCTCTGAACTGTTTAATTCTGCATTTGACATTACGCCAAGAACATTTAATGGCTGACCATTGAAGGTCAATGAACTGTACAATATAACAATGCAGTAATTAGTGATGAAGTTCATAATATGTTGTATTTGAAGGATTTTGAATCCCTTACCATCCAACAGTTCAATTAATTGTTTATAATAAATTCGCTATGCCAGCGATTTGCATGCTACTGCAAATTTACTTGTATTGGTATTTATTCTACGGTCTGGAGACAATAAGGATTCACGTAGATACAATCTACATTAATCTAATTTGTATCCAGCAGTAGATTATTTACTTTCTGGCGCATGCGCATGTGCATTGTTTATGGTTCCTATGGCTCTGACCACACAGAATCCATTTCCGGCTAGCCCGCGAATTTTTGCTTTGTACTTGTGTACTGACGCTCATCTAGGTTTTTTCTTGATCAGTGGGCTTTTTCCCACTCAGTCATTATGCTTTTTGCTGGCATAGCAAGTTCATCTTTATTTTAAACCCACCCATCCTCTCCCTTTCTGTTTGTTTTGTTTTGCGTTTTGTATTTTCGTGTTCCCTCTGATTTCAGCTAGATAGCCCCGTGTCTGTGAGTTATGGTATTGAAATAGCGTTACATGATTAGCGCTTTTTAATATAAAATCTTCCTAATTTTCTGGGTAGTGGGGCATTGCTGTTCCTCTTGCCCAATCATATGATTTCCAGTATATATTTTAAATCTTTTCAAATTTTGGGAAGTGGAGCGATGTTTTTCCTCTTTGCTCAGTTTATATATTCGGAATGTGTCTCGCGGTGTGGCTATAAGTTGGGCGCTGTATAGAAAATCAAGGAGTTAAAAATTATAAAAATTTGAATAAGGCCCAATTAAATTTAATTACAAATTAGTGTGTATTTGAATTAGTGGAATTAATGTACGGCTTCCCAAATTCTGGGGAGCTGGGACATTGCTGTTCCTCTTGTCCCGTTCTTGTAAATTCCATTCCAATGTTTGTATAAGCGTACATACATTTGATACACAATATATAACAGTTTTATTCCAAAATTTCATCTAAGGATGAATTACAATTTATAGCCTTCTTGCCTTGAAGGTTTGTCCAATAAAGGTCTATGATGAAGTGTATTATGCATTACAATAGACCATTTAAATTTATGCTAAGAACAATTAATGGTTGACTATTTAAGGTCTCTGAACTGTTTAATTCTGCATTTGACATTACGCCAAGAACATTTAATGGCTGACCATTGAAGGTCAATGAACTGTACAATATAACAATGCAGTAATTAGTGATGAAGTTCATAATATGTTGTATTTGAAGGATTTTGAATCCCTTACCATCCAACAGTTCAATTAATTGTTTATAATAAATTCGCTATGCCAGCGATTTGCATGCTACTGCAAATTTACTTGTATTGGTATTTATTCTACGGTCTGGAGACAACTTACTTTAACTCCAGCTGTACAAGCTAAGCATCTTGCCCATTCTTGAATCTCATAATCTTTTTCAACTTTGTCAACACAGTCTGCAAAACAAAGTCAACATATTTTTGAAGCGTTTGTTTGTAACGGATTTAGCATTAATGCAGTCTTGTGTAAATAATGCTATTGGGAATTTCAGTATTTGTAATGCGCGACATATCCACTATTTAAAGCAGCTGCTGCCATGCATAGGCGCATGGCTCGACAGAGAAACAATTTCCAAAAACATATCGTCAGCCAACTACGATAATTGCCTAACTAATTTTTTCTAGTTTTGAGAAAACAACAAAAATAGGAAAAGTGAGTTAGGCAGTTATCGAAGCAGGCTGACAATATGTTGAATAGTACAGATGAATTCCAACAGGAGCAGTACCTGTTGGATACAATAAGGCTGACGATATGTTGAATAGCACCATGAATTAGTACAGGTGAATTCCAACAGGAGCAGTACATGTTGGATATAATTAGATTGGGGATATACCTTTAAATGAAATGCGGCTTGTTATAGGCCTAATACAAGTTAATATGACCCATTTTAAACATTTTACATAATTATTACAATCTGCCTAACTCACAATGCTGACTTAGACAGAATTGCAATTGTGCATTTATCACTTTTGATTTGTCAATGACTTAGATATTCTTACAGCATGTGCATAATGTAATGAAGTCATGATTTATGCAAAAAAAACCTAAATTTCGCTGAAAAGTGAGTTCGGCAATTATCGAAAAGCAGGCTGACGATATTTATGACTAGAAGCTCGATTTTAGATGCAGAATGAACCCCCTGCCGGGAATCGAACCATGCAGGGACCTCATTGGTCAACGGCGAGCAAAGGTACACTTGCACCGTTGGCTTAAGGCATAGGCCTAGTAGGATTTCTGCTTGCTGAATTCTTCGCAAGCCGTGGTGTAAACAAACAAACAACATTGAACAAATCTGATGACCATAACAATATCATTTTCACGGAAAACAATAGTGTCATTAAGGTGGCTTAGGTTTTAACCCTTGGTCTGACAATTGTGGGACTGAAAATTGTATTGCAATCGGACATTCGATTGCCAAAATATGTTAGGTCAACGGGGCTAAAACCAACATCTTTGGCAATAACTTTCTTTTTATTTGTTTTGAATTCCAATTGCCAGGTAATTTCCTAATTATGTCTAATTATGTATGCATAAAATATGCAAAGTAAAGTATGTAGATAGATGGTGATGTACTGATGTGACTCGGTACATTGGTAGTACACTTGGAGAGATAAAAACGTACGTTGGCTTTTGGCTAATTTCCATTTTCATAATTAAGTAGGCCCTAATTAAAAAATGTTTAAAAAGGCCTAATTATCATTTTTATTATTATTTTGTCTTACACAACAAAATTAAAGGGTCCGAGTGGTTGGGGATATTTCCATTCCATTCCAGATATCTAATGTTATGATTATGCTATAGGAGGAAAATTACAATTTTGAAATTATACTAAATCATAATCATCCTGATCAACATTAATCCATGAATATCAACAAGATTTTATGGTTAGACTAACTTTTGAATAGAGTGCTCAATGCCAAACCGGAAGAGCGTTATACAAATCCTGTCGTCTGACGATTGCCTTATTGGCATCTCAGAGTAACGATTTTTCCGAAAAGTCTAAACTTTGAATCTTTGAATCTTTGAATATCGGAATCTCGGAATCGAACCGAAACAGGAACCGGAACCGGAATCGGAATCGGAATCGGAATCGGAATCGGAATCGGAATCGGAATTACGTATTAGTGTTTTACTGCTACCAGTACTATTAGTTCAGGCATTACATTATAACAATGTAGGCCTAGTGCAGTATGAAATTTAAAAATCAAATGCGGAAACTCAAACACCATTACGTCGTAAACTACTACTTAGAAAGATTTAAGTTTTTTTGTATGTAGTGCCAGGATCACCATCATAAAAAACCCATTGCACAATTCTTGACCTACCATAGTGACCTTCTACAATATCTGACACGTATCGCTTGATGGCATCCCATAACAGTAATGCGTCATCCCGGTAGTGATAATTTGGTAGTGCTTCCGGGTCAGCCACTCCTCTATCTTCCAGGTCATTCGGTAAGTTTCCTTGTACGTCCAGTCGCCATTGTTTCCAAGATCGTTTGACTATATCGATTATTCCCATTCTTCCAGTGCCCAAACTTTTGTCTGCAAAACCTCCCTCCGAAATGAGTTCGGCGATACCTTTTCTAATTGAGGAAAACGATTAAAAAATGTAAATTATGATGTTTACTATCAAGCGCGTGCCCATGGAATGGCTTTGGGGCTCAACCCCCCCCCCCCCCCCCACCCCACCGAGTCCACAGAGGGGGAAAAGAGAGGGGAAATAGGGGAGAAGAGGATGATGGGAGGAGAAAGGAGGGGAGTGAAAGAGAGAGGGAGCTTTTATTAGTGTCTCTCTCTTTATCTCTACGTCTCTGAACCATGTCAGTGTTTTATAACAAATGTAAATATTGATAGCAAGGAGAGTGTCAAGTCACCCAGGCAAGTTAAAACCCAACAGTTCGGCCCTCTGAATCCCCGCCCACGGCATTCCCCCACCACCAATGGTGTAACCAGGGGCTCCAGTAGCCCCTCCCCTCCCCCTTTGACCAAAGAGGTATTACGAGCATAGACATATGCTGGTTCCCTGCACCCTGGATCCCCAGTAGACTGGGTCCCCGCGTCCCTCTATATGGCCGCCATCTTTAAAAATGACTAGTTGTCATTCTAGATTTTTTATAATCTTAATAAAATTCCCTTTTTTTGTTTTGAATATCTGATTTATTTTTTGAATTATTGACCAAAACATGATTTGTTTACCTCCAAAATCATGAAAATCAACATTGTTGTCACTTTTTGCAACAATATTTTGCGAGAATTGTTTCTATTTTTGTAACAATATTTTCTAATTTCGCGAGATTTGTTTCTATTTTTGCACCTTCGTTCCTCTAACCGGACGACCGAAAACGTTCCGGAAAAGGGGTAGGGTATAGACTACCAAGTACCAAATACGGTGTCAATGTCGGTATCGGTATCAATGTCGATGTCGGTGTTAATGTCGGTGTTGGTTTCAATGTCGGTGTCAATGACACCGACAAATCATTCAAAAGGAACTATCAAAAGGCCGCGGAATCTCAAGCGCTGTCATGAAATAACTCCTCAACAGTAATACATAACTCGACATTCTCATTCCCAGAAACTAGTACCGATTTGAAAAGATGAACTGATTGTCACAAGTGCTCGTGGGTTCGAGTTGAGGTCTAACAAAACATGGAGTGAAACAATTGTATTAAATACTTTTTAAATATTGTCACTAAATCGCGTCGGTGATTTCATGCAATATTTAGTTGTTCAAAATGATTTGAATTTCCACCGACGCGGGGTTTTTTCTAAAGATAGTTTATTACATCATAACATAGTATGAGAGACAATTTGTTTTCGCAACAGACTACTAATACCAGTATTGAATACCGGGCTTTTTAAACCTGAGAGTCATACAGGTCAGGGTGATGTAACACCCTATCTGCCCATTGTTGAGATTTTGTTTCACAGTATAGCGCACTCTATAAGTTCATATCTGGAAGTTAAGCGTAAACTGTCAATCATTCGTTGTGAATGAATATTCATTCATGACTAATCATAACCTCACACGATGTGATCGTCGCGATCCAGCATCCTTCCCAACTGATCTGATTACAATATTCATAAAATGCAAATAACGCCACGTCCCTCCTCTGTCACTGTCAGACGAAGCCATCCACAATTTGAAATTCGTATTTTGTTCCACGTGAAAATTAATTTCAAATAACCAATTCTGAATGTTTCGTGTCATATAAGAACTAAATTCTGCTATCATCAAAGCAAATAAGTTTTACTCTAAATCACAATCAGCTTTTTTTGACCATTGATGTACTATTTCTGTGTCACAAATCATGTTTTGAGCCGATAAAATCCACCGTGTCTTAGGTCGTCTGGTTTGTTACGACCATGATAGTGCGCCCCCTTTAAGATCATCATTCGTTAATGTAAGCATAGTAAACGGGGGACTTTACCTCCGAGATACTTGTCCCATAGTTATAGGGTCTCTGTACAGGTGCGAGCGAGACAGACACAGCACACGTTTTTACAAAATGTCAATAGAGACGATCATCCCTACTTTTCATCGTCTCTGCCCTAACCCACTAACCTTTAGTACTTGGTACTCCTAACCCCTTAACCGAACCCCAGACCGATCCACTAACCTCTTACCCTCACCCTAACCCACTAACCCTAACCATTGGTACTTGGTTCTCCTAACCCCTAACCACATCACGGCACATGCTGGCACATGCTTTACGATCTTCGCGAACATTGTCTTTAATTGGAAAGGGAAATTATTCCATAAGTTTATAAATTAATGTTTTAAAGGGCACATGAAATGCAAATACAAGTGGTGTGATTTGAGTCAAGTCTACGAGGAGGGACCAGAAAGCATTCAATATATGTGCTAGTTGATTATGACATCAATTGTGGAACCATTGATAGCTCAGTGAGTATTATGAAAATAAAATTCCAGGTGACTGGTTTGAATCTATTCATGATACTCACTGATAATCAATATACCACAAATGATGTCATTTGTGGTGTGTTCATTTTTCTGGCCCTGTTTATTGTAATGGAATGTCCCACGCAGACTTGTAGCAGGATTATCATCCCTTTTCCTGTGTCCTTTAAGTTGGAACCATATTTTAAGAGGTATAAGTGTATTTATTACCTGATAAGTTATTTGACATCACTACTCACGTGTTAACGGCCAAGAGAAACCAGAAGTGTGGCGCAATTAGTCGAAATATAGGATGAGAAGGAGACAAAGAACGATGCGTAGACAAGGCAACTGTTTCCATGGCAAAATGAGTGAGCCCTAAATGGGAAGCGGAGTTGTGGTAGGAGGAATCTGCATTATTGAACCACATTTTAGCGAGTAACCATGTATTTACCGGATCAGTTGGTAGGAAGATCTAGATGAATGAAGGAAATAATTATGAATATAATTACACAGAATCAAAGTATAATTGAGTTTCGGGCTGTTAGTTGGTTTCGAAAATGTTTAAAATATAACGATACATTGACATTTTAACTGCTATTTAACCTACCGGATTATTTTCAGCTGGGTCAGGGTAGAGTTGTATGGCTACGGGCATTAAATCCTGGTCTTTGTTGACGAAAAACAGCGCCAAAGGGGCACATATCTATAATAAAAATAATAATAATAATGTCACTCACTCTTGAGGTTTTTTTTATTATTGTGCATGCACCACTGGACCCCCACCCACAAGAGCTACCAGCTGAGATTCATTCGATAATTAGTTGGGTAAGAACAGGGGGTTCACGTGCACCCCCGCCCCCGTGTACTCAACCAACCCAACTATTTGGGTGTCTTTTAGGGTCCTTAACACATTTTAACAGTGAAAAAAAATCCCGATGCTCTCCAGATTTCCAAGATGGTGTCCAAAATGGCCGCCCAAACTGGTCAAATCTCATAAAATGACATATAGCAATCAAATTGTATGGTGAAAGTATAGTTTTAATAGTGGGATGTATGTATTAGATCACTAGACACTCATATCCAGAACTTTTGCTTAGATAACACACCTAAATCCAGGATTGCCGTCAAAATGGCCGCCAAAAATGGTACAATTCCATATATTGGCATATATAAACCAACATGTATGATCAGAGTATAGTTTTAACAATGGGATGTATGTGTTAGACTAGTAGAAACTCATATCTAGTATTTTACTTTGTTAACATACTTTAAAACCAAAATGACGCCAAATTAAATGACCAAAAGTGGTCAAAATTACATAAATAGCATAATATCAACCGAAATTTATGATGCAAATATATTTTAACGATAAGATGTATGTATTAGACCACTAGTTACTCATATCCAGTATTTTTGCTTTGTTAACATAGTTTAAAATCCAAAATGGCTGCCAAAATGGCCCCTCAAAATTGGATAATATCAACCTAAATGTATGATGAAAATATAGTTTTAATGATGTACGAGGGGGTATCATAAAGTTTTAGAAAACACCCAGAAGTGAAGGAGCCAGAAACTTTATTTTGATATGTGATCCTTCAGACATCTTTACTAAGTCCCTGTGCAAAGTTACACATTTTTCCTACTATTTATTACCTGTCCACAGACCGCCATTGTAGAGATCCTCAGATTGACCACCATTGATAGAATTCTCAGATTACCTCAGATTGTGTTATTCCCAAAACAGCAATAAATAGTTTAAAGTTTTGACAGAAAGGGGTCAAAGGTCATTACAAACAAGCTTGGTGACAATAAACTTATGGATAATATGGGGTATACACAGATTGACCTCTAATGACCCCTACATGACCTTTGACCCTTTCTGTCAATACTTTAAGCTATTTACTGCTGTTTTGGGAATAACACAATCTGAGGCAATCTGAGAATCTATCAATGGCGGTCAATCTGAGGACCTCTACAATGGCGGTCTGTGGACAGGTAATAAATAGTAGGAAAAATGTGTAACTTTGCACAGGGACTTAGTAAAGATGTCTGAAGGATCACGTAACAAAATGAAGTTTCTGGCTCCTTCACTTCTGGGTGTTTTCTAAAACTTTATGATACCCCCTCGTATAACACCACTAATAACTCATATCTAGTACCTTTGCTTTGTTAACATACTTAGAAATCCAAATTGGCCCCAAAAAGGAGTCCAAAATGACTGGAAAAATTGTTGTTATTCCATAAAAGGGATAATATCAACTAAAATATATGATGATATTATGATATGATGATATGATGATATGATGATATGGAAATATAGTTTAACATTGGGTGGTATGTTATAGACAACTGGTAACTCATATCCCGTATATTTGCATACTAGTTGTCTAAATTACATACCCCCATTATTAAAACTATACTTTCTTCATACATTTTGGTTGATATTATCCCTTTTTATGGAATTACAACAATTTGTTCAGTCATTTTGGGGGCCATTTTGGATTTTAAAGTATTTTAACAAAGCAAAAATACTAGATATGAGTTATTAGTGGTGTTATACATACATTCCATCATTAAAACTAATTACAATGTTAATACTCGTAATTTGTGTATTTATCTTGGTGCTATGGTTGTCTGATTATCTCTAAGGCCTAGCAGCGCTGGTTTGCGTGGGAGGAGATTCCCTCCCATTAGGGGAGCAGATTCCCTCCCGTGCGCGGGCGTGCTTTGGGAGGAGCTTCATGCTACGCGTCGCGTGATAATCAACCAATCAAACGCTATTAGAATCTAGCAAGTTTGTTATTGTTTTGGGGAATGAAAGAAGTCGAGGAATTCTTGACAAACCATCAAGGAGGACAGACGTGCCAATAATTCTGTCCGCCGAGACCAGGAAGCCGTGTAGGCTTCAGGCCTACACGGTCGCCAAGTACGGAATAGAACTTTGTAAATGATTATTTGTAAACGAAACCTAAAGGTGATGATTCAAATAAAAGATGATTATCAATGATTGTAAATGTTACAACTGAGAGTCGTGTCGTGACTTCTAATTAGTCTAAGGGCCAAAGTTTTCCGCGTTGCGGAACCGCGGAATTGAGGTTAAACGCGGAAAACGACAATTTTATGAAAAGAAGGGGGAAAATGCACAAAAAACGTCCAAAACACAACATTTATAAATAGTCTTGAATAAAACAATATAAATATTAAAAAAACGATAGGCCTACGTAATAAAACCTAAAAATGATGTGTTTTTCTGTAAAGTATGTTTATTTTGGTTTTAAAGATCGTAAATTTTAAGCTTTCTTGGGGAAAATTACATCACAGAAAAATGGCAAAATTTACAAAGCGGAAAAACGCGGAATTCGACAATTACAAAGCGGTAAACTTAGGCCCTTAAATTAGTCTAGTCCTTTGAACGTTGAGGTATGACAGAAACACATCCAACCGATTTCACGGAAATCGACGGTGTTGCAGCTGAGTAGCGCTGTTAACCACTCGATACCGTTTGATTTATTAACCCTAACCCATTGGGACACTTTTTTCAGATTTTCAGATCTTTTTCTGCGCGGAGAAAAGTTACCCCAAAAGTCACCGGGTGGAACAGAGATTGGCTCGTTGGATTCTGTTGGATTTGGCAGGGTAGGGTTATGGAACAAAAATTGCAGAAAGAAAGAAAGAATATAAGACAAAAAATGCTTATGAACCCTAAGGGGGCTGGCATTTTCTTCGGAAGGGGGGGGGGGGGGGGTCCCAAATATACTGGGGGGGGGGGGGTCATAGTTTTTTTGACATGAAAACAGGGGGGGTCATAAAATTATTTCATTGAAAATGGGGGGGGTCACAAATTTATCAAAGCATGCTTTCTGAAATGTGTGTTGGGGGGGGTCACAAAATAATGGACTGTATTGGTAGGGGGGGGGGGGGGGTCATAAAAATATGCAGCTCTTGGATAGGGGGGGTCATGAAAAAATTGTCTGGGTCTATCCACATTTTTGGGACCCCCCCCCCCCCCCTTCCGAAGAAAATGCCAGCCCCCTAACCCATTCGGTCACTTTTTTCAGATTTTTTTTCTGCGCGGAAAAAAGTTACCCTAAAACGATTTGAACCACAGACCTCCAGCACCAGAGGCGAACGATTCCCCACTACACCACGGGTGGGTGTCAAAGCTACATGGTCGAGTATATTCGGCCGCGTATATTATAGCCTGGGTCCATTTTAAACTCGAAAAATGTGCACGCCGGGTGGAACATAGAGATTGGCTCGTTGGATTCTGTTGGATTTGGCAGGGTTAGGGTTAAATGTGTTAAATAAATTATATTTGTTATGTGCAATATTAAACAATAAATAGGGGTCTATATATTTTATTAGTCAAATGAGTTGTAACACCACAAGAACATACGTTACTGATTGGATTGATACACACATTTTGTTACGATTTGAACTATTTCTTCTAGGGTCAATGTTTGAACAAGCGTTTTTATATTTTTATAAACTAAGCTTTGGGAAATTTAAAAGAAAATACTGAATGTTGCTACTATACTTCGCTATTCATATTAACAGAAATTCGGATGAGCAGACTTTTTACGGTTCATATTAGGCTCCGTCAAAAGTTACAAGTTTTAGTGGTGAGCTGGGCTGAACAGTTTTCGACATACCTTTCCTTAAATGCGTATAATTTGAAAACCGATTAACCAATCTTAATTATCATTTCACCAAATAGCCTCCTAATGTTTCCTGATAGAATCCATTGCTCAAAAGTCAAACCAGACTGTCAGTGGCAGGTTTTCTAGGACACCCTGTATACTACATGCCAACATATATCATACTTGACATATTCAATGTATACTTAGAGAATAATGACTGCGTACAACTGTTTTGTAACCTGCGCTCAGCGTGCGCGTTCTAATCTAACGATTAATTTGATTGGAACGCACTTGGTACGCAGCTAACGCGATTATTCATGAAGTCATGAATAGGGGATGATGAAGGCATGATTCAAGAATGACAGATTGTCCGTTTTGTAAAGACCGCAGCTCATGGAGAAATCGTATGGCCGCCTGCTCTGCAGCCAAAGGATGATGATGATGTTTGCCCTGCTTCTCGCAAGATATTTGACATATTATATACTTGCCCCCATCCAATAAAACATAACGTACCTTGATACCGGGCGAGCACAGTATATCTTGAAGGATTGCGTAATCCACCAGGTACAATTTTTTCTTCTCGATCGCTTCTTCGATTGTTTTTCCATCCATAATGGGTTCCAGCATTTCATCCGTGATTGGAAAGCTGTTGAATAAATATAAAAACTAATCTATAATAATGATACGGAGTCGCCAAATTTTGTCCTGAGATGTTCTCCCCTTCCCCCGCACCTTTGATGGACTTCAAATTCGCTGTGCAAGTACATAATAGATCGTACAAGCTACGTCGAACCAATTTATATTTGATTTTCTTAATTTAGGTTAGATTTCGTGGAAATTTTTTGGGGGCCGTTGCTACGTTGTTGTTCCGCGCTTGCGCATACGCTTGGCACGCATATCGTGGTAACGCGTCGCGTGCATAATTGCGCAAAGACGCTGAGATGTTCTTCCCATTCCGCACCTTTGATTGACCTCAAATTCGCTGTGCAAGTCCATATGGATCCTACGCGTCGACGAAACAGTTTATGTTTGATTTTCTTAATTTGGTTTAGATTTCGTGGAATTTGGGTTTTTGAGCCCGTTGTTACGTACGTTGTTGTTCCGCGATTGAGTATACGCTTGGCACGCATACCGTGGTAACGCGTCGCATGCATGTTTGTGCAAGGGGCGCTGCCGCGGCACTATACGCACATACCACACACACACGGCGGCGCCGTGCGGGCAAATGCATATAAGTCACGCGGAAAAAGGTTTAGGATAGGCCTAGGGTTTTATAGTGATATGGAATATAAGTACCATCGGGTGGGGTTAAACTGCGGGAAATTGTTTAGGATAGGCCTACATGTAGGATTATTAATATTAAAGTGATGTGGTATAAGTACCGTCGGGTGGGGGTTAAACCACGGGAAATGGTTTAGGATAGGAGGCCTATGGGTTATGTGATGTGGAATAAAGTACCGTTATGTGGGGGTTAATAGAGCAACCTGATTTTGTTGGGTGTGGTAGAGGGTTAATATGGTAAACCACGGGAAATGGTTTAGGATAGGCCTATGGTTATAATTATTATAAGGATGTGGTATAATAAGTACCGTTAGGTGGGGTTAATACAGTATCCTGACTGGGGAGTAATGTGGTTTGAAAGGCAGGGGGTTAAAAAAAAGTAATGTGTCATAACCTTAGATTTAAAAATATAAATCCAGGGGTGGCAATGGGCGAAATTAAGCGGGGAAAACTGGTTTTTTTTTCAGACGACTGGAGTCGACCCCGAGTCCTCCAGCATGGATCCAGTCTAAGTCCACTCGGCCAGGAGGTCACACACCCGCAATTAACAGTTCCGTACTCATTTATCACCCGCCGTGAGCCCGGCGAGATGAGGCGACACGTGCTGCCAGCATCATTTTCAAGTGGGATTTCATAGGGTTTAGGAGTGTACAGTAAGGGTTATGGTAATGCGAGAATAAAATCTATATTAATACACTCTGGTAACTTCAAGTTTAGTTTATAGTTTATAGTTTATAGTTTATTGTCACCAAATCGCAGCTAAAAGCTGAATTACATGGTTATTACATACGGTATAAAAACATCAAATTACACATAGAAATGTATACAAAGATAACAACAAAATTGAAAATTAAAAATGCTAAAAGAGATTAAAAGGTATTCAAAAATACATGACTCGCATAATTTTGCCCATTTTGGCGCGTTTTTCGTATGCAAGGAAGTATGCGTAGCGGAGTCATTGACAATGCATGAACATAAATTTTACAGCAATTGACAACTCATGAATTCAAGGTACAACTCATGATCTCATTTTCTCACCTCAGTGGCGTAGCTAGGTTATTCATATTGGGGGCGAGAAATGAAAATGAACTGACAAGATTTTTATGAGTTCAGAAATGCGCGCGTAGAGCGCGAAAATGTTTGAAATTACATCTATTATGTGCATGATTGAGCTACATTTTGACTCTAAACAAAGAATGTTGCATTTTGGGGAGACATATGCGCGCGTAGCGCGCGAAAATCCTTCATATGTGTACTTTTGACCATCATAATTCCATGATACCTTTGGTCAAATGAACCTACAGCGCCAATCTCAACCGACAAGACGTCAATATTGGGGGGGGGGGGGGCGGTCGCTCCCCCACGCCCCCCCCCCCCCCCCCCCCCCCCCTGGCTACTCCACTTGCTCACCTAACGGAATCCGAGCTTAGCGATGGTACCACGCTTGTATTTAATAATAGTTATTATTTACTAAATGTATTTCGGCCGCTTGAAATTCGCAACAAAGACTTTGTATACATTAGCGCTCCAGTAGAGTATCTCCCGGAGGGTCAGGTGGGGGGGGGGGGGGGGGGGGGGGGGGGGGAGGGTGCCCCGGAAAGGCCAGCTTAAACTACGGGGCTAAAAAAAATCGAAAAGAAGGGAAGAAGAGAGGGAAGAGAGAAAGAGAAATGGGGAAAGGAAAGGAAAAAAGGAAGGAAAGGGAAAGAAAGGAAAGAGAGGAAGAGAAAGAGAGATGAAAAAGCGAAAGGAAATAAAGGAAAGAGAGAAGAGGAAGATAAAAGAGAAAAGGAAAAAGATAATCTAAGGAATTTACTTAATTTCCATATAAATGACAACTTTGCCGCTTGCGCGGTTTGATGATGGGCAATTTAGTATAAAAATGGCAATTTTCTTGCGCTCGCGCGCATTTGTCCAGGAATATCATTACATTATAGAAGCCCATTTGAAAGAAAAATGTACATTATTATGATGGCCAGATTCGTGTTGATATGTTGTTAAAATTTCGCGCGCTGAGCGAGAAATGAATTTAGAATGCAACGTCATTCGCTGGAATAAACAACCAAGTCGCGCAATTTTTTTACTTAATAGTATCGAACTGGTGTTCACCGGGGGGAAAGACCCCAGATACGCCACTTTTTTATCGCTCGTTCATCTGGACGGTGCCCATGTAAACACAACCTCTGTGTTCTAGTTGGTAATCCTTCGATAGCGAATTAGGACGAACAGGTTCGAGACCATGTTTTTTAAGGTCTTTGTTAATTTAATGTAAAATCTTTACGCCCATTTTCGGCGGCATTTTTACCCACTACAAATAAGCGTTGGTAGCATTATTCGCAATTTTTCATAAATCAAATCACTAGCGCATTAATAATAATAATAATAATAATAAAACCATACTTATTGAGCGCATAACACAATTAAGTCCCTATGCGCTATCACAAACAAACAAACAAACAAACAAAACACACAGTAACATGAGTAACAAAAGACAAAACAAAAATAAATTAAACATTAACATTAAATAGGTAAGTTTTTAGCAATGATTTGAACTGTTCAAGAGTTTTGGCGGATTTAACATGATATGGTAAATTGTTCCAAAGTTCAGCAGAAGCATCTTGAAAAGAACGGCGACCATATGAAGTAGAAGGTGAAGACACATGCGCAAGAAGATATTTTGAGCCAGAACGAAGATTGCGAGTGGGCTCGTATTGTTGAATAAGATCTTGCAGATACATAGGAGCAAGAGCTCGAGTACATTTAAAAGTTATCAGAAGAATCTTGTAGATAATGCGAGATCTGATCGGTAGCCAATGTAAGTCACGAAGGACAGGGGAAATGTGACAGCGAATCTTAGACAGCGTAACAAGTCGAGCAGCAGAGTTTTGAATCCGTTGAAGTTTTGAGATTTGCGTATCAGGGAGAGCATAAAGTAAACTATTGCAGTTATCGAGTCGGCAAGTCACAAAAGCATGAATAAGTCTTTCCGTTGTTGGCTGATCGAGATAACGCCGGATTTGACCTATTTTATAAAGAGCATGAGAAGCCGCACGACAAATGTTGTTAACATGAACATCCATCATAAGATCGTTTTGAAGGATAATGCCAAGGTTGCGGGCACTGGAAGCTGGCTCAATGTGAGAATCATTGATTTTTACTGATGAAATCGTAGAATTTTTCCTAAAGCGGGATGTAATATGGAGAACTTCAGTCTTGTCATCATTCAATTTAAGGTCATTAGCTGTGGACCAGGTTTTGATATCTGTCACACAAGCTTCCAGTCGCGAGATTGCACCTACTCTGTCATCATCATTTTTCAATACAATATATATCTGAGTGTCATCTGCATAAGTCATTTTGGAGATGCCATGAGAATCGATGATATCTTCTAATGGAGATGAATACATTGTGAAGCCTAAAGGGCCAAGTACTGACCCCTGAGGAACACCCTCATGCGGAACATGAACCGATGACTCGCGACCATTTATAATGACAGATTGTGAACGGTTGGTGAAATACGATTTAATCCATGAAAGTGCAGAACCTGTGAATCCATATTTATTTGAGAATCGCTCTAACAGTACTTGGTGATTTATGGTGTCAAAAGCAGCCGAGTAGTCCAATAGAATGAGAATGGCTTCATGACCCTTGTCAGCAGCGAGAAGTAGGTTATTATAGACACAAAGAAGCGCTGTTTCTGTGCTATGGTTACACCTATAGGCACTCTGCATTTTTCCATATAGGTTGTTCTCTGATAAATAATCTTGTATTTGGCCAGTACATGCACGCTCAACAGTCTTGGCAAGAAACTTAAGATTAGCAACAGGCCTGTAGTTTTTTAGAATTTCACGATCCAATTTAGGTTTCTTGATGAGCGGTGTGATGTGAGCATGTTTCAGTGCATCAGGGAAATGGCCTGCTTCTAACGAAGAGTTGATGATTCTAGTGATGATGGGAATGAGTTCTGGTAGACATTGTTTCAGAAGCCAAGTTGGTATTGGATCCAATCCACATGATGTAGATGGCGATTTCATGATGATTTTTGTGACTGATTCTTCTGAAAGCGTGGAAAATTTGGACAACACAGCACTGGTGGATTCAGAAAATTGCACAGAGAGATGATCTTTAGGAGAGTTGTGGAGCTCATCCGTAATACGTTTAATCTTGTCGGCAAAGAAACTAGAGAAGCGTTCAACAAGTGGGATGTCAGATTCAGATGGTAAAACTTTAGAAGATTTTGGTGAGGTAAGTTTATTCACTTTTTGGAAAAGTTGTCGTGAATTACAGCCATCAAATTGCTTCTTATGGTAGTCACATTTAGCCTCTTTAATTAATTGGTTATAGATGTGCGCTTGCTCCAAGAAGATAAGTTTGTGAATTTCAAGTCTTGAGGCGCACCATTTACGCTCACACCGACGGACCTCTTGCTTAACTTTGCGAATATCCTCCGTAAACCAAGGGGCATGGGGTCTACATGTAATTGTTCGCGTTGTAAGAGGAGCATGCTTGTCAAGTAATGTTGACAAGACAGATTCATACTTGGAGATCAACAAACCAATATCAGAGAAAGAAGCCAAAGATGCACACAAAGGAGAATTAGATATATCATCACGAAAAGCGTTGACATCAAGTTCACGAAATGAGCGTGTTTTTATTTCCATTTTGACCGGATCTGGTCGTCCAATGTACAGCGAACATTTGATGGCAGCGTGATCAGATGGCAAATAACTGGTCTTAGTAATATTTGACACTAAGTTGTCAGATGCGCGGGTAAGAATCAGATCAAGGGTGTGACCATCACGATGAGTTGGACCTACTACATGCTGTTTCATGTTAGCAGAATCAATGATGTCACGAAATATTGATGCCTCACGATCAGATATAATCTCCACATGAAAATTAAAATCACCGGCAATCATCACATTCTCTGGTGTACAAGAGATACATTCAAGAAATTGGGAGAATTCACGAAAAAACATTGGTGCAGTAGATTGTTTGTGTTTTGTTCTCTGTGGACGATAGATAATTATCAGGCGTAATGGACTTTGTGATCTTGCTGATATGGATAAGTCAATATATTCAAAAGAGTCATATGTTGTGGAGCAATTTTAATTGGCCACCATTTACGTGTAAAGCGCCAAGAAGCCTATGGAGCATGTGAAGAGCGAACACTCCCTTAAAGGTCACTATCAGTAGAGATCAACTGTCACAGAGAGGTAAATTGCAACACGTTTGACCCCGTATAACCTTTGACCTCTGATAGGAGCCATATGTTTTACAATTGATAAGTCTAGCATGCCAAAGCAAAAATATAAGAAGTAAAAGTAAAGTAGAAGTAAAGGAACAAGTTTGTACCAGATTTTGTTTTGTATTTTGTTTATTTTTGTGTGTGTTTTAATTTTGGGATTGTTTGGTTGAGTTAGCAACAATACTTTTTAATTTAAAAAAAAAAAAATCAATTTCCCCCATAAAATATTTATAAAATTCAAAATTCAAAATGTCTATTTTTTTATTTATTAGAATGGGTCGGGCGGGCCCGTAGAACAGGGTGTTTTTATCTCTTAACATGCTTAATTAGCATTTTTTCATGTTCTGCTGACTCGCTTTAAAACCAATCTGCCTAATTGCCGTACTTACTTGTGTGGTATTTCTGTGCAAAGTCTTAGCATAGCAGGATTGCATCCGGTCAATCGTTGTGCACCAAATTCCCGGTCCTGTTTCCAGGTCGCCATTCCCTGATAATGAAATAATATTTGGAGCATGAAGTACAGAGGGAGTGAGGTAAAACCGACAGAGGTATCTAAAACCGATTTTTCTGAAACCTTCCCAACTTTCAAAGTCTTATCTCAAGAATTACTGAACCAATACTAGGCATGTCAGTACTTAGTTCAATGGATTTCTCATGGTGAATCAAAATATGGTGATGAAATTCAATAATTTCGACATTTTGGAAATATTTTGTGAACAGTTGGAACTGTCGTCTGCAAACGACTGCAGCGTGGAAAGTGTTAACATTGTCGCTTATTATGGTCATCGGTTTCCATTCTTCTATTATATTACCCTCATTCAATTTATCAGTAAACAACCTACACCAAAGAAATGAGCTTCATTCTGCAATTTGAATTCAATTTAATTTTGTTAATCGATTTAAAAAGATTTTATAAGTGACTGAGTGATGTTGCTTTTACTCACCGATGGAACTGGTAGTGTTTCATTATAAACATTGCCAAGATCCTCTAGTGTCCTCCACCTACCGCTTGTAATGTTGACTATTCCAACCTTGAGCGCAAGTATCGACATGTTTTTAACAATTTGCCACTGTTGAAGGGATTAAGAGTAAGAAGAATTATGCAAATATGTATAATAAACTAAGGGAGGACTTTTAATCAAATGCATATAAAAGTATTCATTTTTGGAAATGAAATGGATCAGAGAATCCAAATGATGCGTCAATTTTGACCAAAATCACAGAAAATCATTTTTTACCCAAAAAAGTTCAACAAAGCTAACAAAATAATTTTGAGCAAAAAATTCCCAAATTGTTAGATTATGATGTAAAGACACTATTAACTCAGGGACGATTTTTGTGTTAACCTAATTTGATATTTTTTGACATTTTGACCAAAGAGCGCAAAAAATGATCTTTCATTTCTTCATAATTGTAATTGTATTGCAACTAAACCAAGTGCCACTTTTTCTGAAAACATCATTTTGAGGAAATGTGACTGTTTTGGGAAAAGTAAACATGATATCGAAAATGGAAAACTTTCTATTGGTAGCCAAGCGTTTTCTCTTTTCATAATCGTTTCAATTTTTCAAAACGTCTAATTGTGTGTGAAGTTATGTAAACAAAAGTAATATAATTTTAGAGGGGACTCACTTTTTTTGACCCCTTTATAGTCCATAGCTATCCAGAGATCGCGGAAAATATACGCGGAAAAAATATACGCGGAAAAAATATACGCGGAAAAACGAATTTAGCCGCCAGGTTGTAAACTCACGATCGAAAGGCGTTAAATTCGAATAATTTTATAACAATTTTTGATAGAATTTAGTTTTAAAATTGCTTTTTGCATATATCCAATTTTCGGAACCGATAATTGTTTTTGAATTCACTAAACCAAAGTACACCTGATCAGGAATTGTTTCTGTTAGATGTATAATAAGGGAGCTTTCGATTTGGACGACGGACGCTTCTACGCCCGACGGTAAGATGACACCTCGAGTCATGTGCGCATGCGTCGACTTAGCAATCCGTCGGTCGTCCAATTTCTGGGACCTGTCTTCAGCTTTCGATTTGCTCGACAGACGCTTTTACGACGGTAAACCCGGCGTTGCCGTCGTCGCCACGGCGGTTGTTAATCCCTTTACCATGTTTACGTGTTGTAGCATTTAGAGGACCAACGTATGACAAAACTGACGCATGTGCACATGAATTAAAGTGTCATTCAACCGTCCTATAGATGAGGTGACCGTTGTTTACATCCAATGTTTATCAACAAACGCAACGGTCGAAGGGACTGGACTGTCGATACACGCTTGAGGGAACAGCATATGACCACAACACTGTCCGCTATGCCGTATTGCCCTTTATAATGCTTTGGCGCGAGTTTTAAAAGCACGGGTCCTAAACAAAACAGGATGCGTGCGCAAACTGTCGGGCAAAGAACAATGGCAACTAGCCATTTTGCCCGGTGTGACGTCACCTGTCACCCCATCTATATTCATCCGTCGTGCAAATCGAAAGCTCCCTAAGACAGGTCGAAGACAGGTCCCAGACATTGGACGACCGACGGATTGCTAAGTCGACGCATGCGCACATGACTCGAGATGTCATCTTACCGTCGTAGAAACGTCCGTCGTCCAAATCGAAAGCTCTCTATTATCAACTATACCTGGTAATCAGATGGAAAATTTTCATCTTCTGGAAGCTTCTTGACTAGAGGTATCATTCCGCCCTCTTCTATTTTGAATTCGTACTCGGATCTCTTTCTTTCCAGTTCGAGTTGTCGTAACTCGACCTCCTCGTCATCTTGGGGTAGTTGAGCATCAAATTTCTTCAGTTTCATCTATTGATTAAAATTGAAAGTGACATAGGCAATATTAAGCCCGATAATCCAATAGAGGTGTTATTGACGACTGCGTTAGTCCCTTTCCCTTTTACTTATCACTCTATGAACAACACTCTCATTTGTTACCGCTCTACCCTGTTTTACTCCTTGGTCGCACAACATTAAATCACTCCTCGGTTGTAAACGTTCCGGCAAAAACAAAAAGTTATTTTTGTGATAATATAGGGTCCTTTGGGAATAAGTTCGGCGTGAGGGTAGCATGAAAACAAATGAAATCAAATGAAATCAAATGAAATCAAATGAAATCAAATGAAAGAGAATCTCTTGTACTTTGCTCATTACACCGTATTGCATAATGTTGATAGTCGATGTTACAAAAAAATGTATCACGTGGCTTAAGGGGAAAGTAGGGGTTGAGAGCACATTTTACTAAAACTTATTTTTCTCCAATATTAAAGGTACTATGACCGTGAATTGGGTATGTACTTAAACCTTGTGGGTAGTAGGTTAAAAAAATATCGCTACTTGGTGGGTCATGTGACCCGTTGCCACGGAAACGACGGCCATCTTGGATCATCAATTTTACTACGAGGACACCTTGCGCGCAAGATATTTCAAAAAATATTTATCCTAGAGCATTGGGAGAATCAGCAAATGAAACCTGGTTGATGAGGCTATATAATAAACTAAGATAAAGGCAATTGGACACTATTAACTAGGGTAATTATTTGATTTTGTGTTCACCAGAATTTTTTTAATATTTTGTTTACGGAGATGTAAAAAAATAAGTTCTCTTAGGATTAGAGTCTCCATTCTAGTTCATTTTAAAGCTGATCTTATTAACGATATTCTGACCAAATGTGAAGGTCCTTGCCCCTTTAGTTTTTTATATATCCGCAAAATGGCCGAAATGAATTTCGGAAATATCGTCAGTTGAAGGTCGGATCATTAGTAAATATGAATAATTAATACTCATTTAAGGTAATTAATCGTCATTTTTTGTATTAATTTAACTAAATTTATAGTTTAATATAGTTTATTAGATTGGATGGAGGGTGTATCGTGCGCCTTTGAAAATAAGGAATCAAAGGGACACTTTTTAAAAAAAGAAACTAACAGCCACTTAATTATCAAAACAATAACTAGCAAAAGCAAATGGTGAACGAGAAAATGTAAAGCTCAAGCAATTGCTTTAAATGTCTAATATTTTGCTTGATTAAATATCCTTTGCTTAAATTGATTGGTAATTGCTCGTCGGAGAAGGTATGTATTATTATACACCTAACACAACAAATCCCTGACCAGGTGCTTTGATGTTGGCTGATCCAGAGTCAATAATCGGTACCAAAATTTTGAGATATACATTAAATTAGCAATTTCTCTTCGTAGTTTGATACCTCATTAGAAAAAGCACTTTAACCATATGTGTCTCTAAAGGTAAAGAGCTAATTTAGGCAATGATCTCAAATTGGTAAAAAATTATATTCTATTAAGCTGACGATATTGTTTAAACAGATTAGCTTTATTCCGTTAAAATAATTGAAATTCCAATCGCTGTCAGCCAACCCCTCGTTGTATAATGGCTAGGAAACAGGGCCCATGAACAAAAGGTTACTGGTTTAAATCCCGGTGTCGTATCCCGGTGTCATATCTGATGAAAACAGGGACACTAATTTCGCAAGTAAGAAAAAGGGCACCTGCTCTCAAGTGCAAGGGGCAGCCCAAATGATGATCAAGTGCCAGTCTCTATTGCAATTCCGAATAAATTAAGTATAGTATGTGTATTGAGTCTTTGTGATAGGCCTAGTGTCATGCTAATATTGCCGATTTGTGTAGGAATATATAATAAGCGCCTACTGAAAATGATAAAAGAATAAAATAAACACGAGTGATTATCCTTGATGCTCGCTTATAAATACTTCAAATCGAAGGATTTCTTGTCCACTTCATCAAAAGAAGATTAAATAGTTTTAATAAGCATTCAGTCAGGGATTGATTTATAATTCATGATCATTATATTTTAAATATATTTAATTTTGTTTTGAGGGGGGAGATACCTCTTCCATAATTATACGGGAAGATACCTCTTCCATAATTATAGGGGGAGATACCTTAATTATATGGGGAGATACCTCTTCCATAATTATAGGGGGGATACCTTAATTATATGGGGAGATACCTCTTCCATAATTATAGGGGGAGATACCTTAATTATATGGGGAGATACCTCTTCCATAATTATAGGGGGGATACCTTAATTATATGGGGAGATACCTCTTCCATAATTATAGGGGGAGATACCTTAATTATATGGGGAGATACCTCTTCAATAATTATAGGGGGAGATACCTTAATTATATGGGGAGATACCTCTTCCATAATTATAGGGGGAGATACCTCTTCCATAATTATAGACTCACTGGTTGGTATCTATTGAGGCGTAGCAATAGAGGATCAGAAATAAGGTCTGCCCCGTTCTCCTTCCCACCCCTTTGTTGCCGAGTAGACATTGATTCTTTGCTTGGATTACAATACAGTTTTATGCGAACCGAATAAAATTGCAAATTGCCACCATCTAAATAATAATCATGGTCAAAACTGTACCTTCTTTCCTGGTTTGATCCATCGATGTACAGGAAATGGTATCGTTTCCTTGGTAACAGCATCCTCCACACTAATCACCTCCACAAACCAGTCACCTCCTCCATCTGTCCACACCTCCAACTTATCCACACTCCCAAAATTAGGCAGATTGTCGATGGGAAAACGAGTTATCGTTCCTGCACCAAATCCATTCTTCCGGCACAAGTGACTTTTACCGCTTTTGAGTTTGATATCACCAGAACGCTTACCATCTGTATTGTAAAGAGCTACGTATACTTTGGCACTTCTTCCGGCTGCCTTTCTGTCTCCAGTTTTCACCGTAACGATAAAATCTGCGGATGCAAAAGTGCTTTCTTTTTCGCTGGAATTTCCCATTATTAAGTGGGTTTTCGATTCGAAAACAAATATTGAATGAAAAAACTCCACAGCACTATTTTGTTAAAAACTCCGCTCAGTGGCTTGCAACACTGTATGAGTGTGTGTGTATTGTAACCCAAACACTTTGATCCATCAAAATCAGAACCGTAACGAGAAAATATTCATAATGCAGGCGACCATTATAATGGACAGTAAATACTTGTATCTATATCGGGTTTACATGATGAATGAGCACGGCCATCGAGTGGTAGTGTATTAGAATATTTCATTTACGCACCATAAAAATCTAATTTGCATATTTAATAATCTTCTAAACCAGGTTTACTTTTGAATAATACGTTGTCCTTCACGGATGATTTAGTTAAAGCTGAATTGAGCCACTTATTATTACAATTATCAATACTGGTATTACTAAAATTATTGATCCAAATCGGCTGTTATGAAGATTGTCTTTAAATAAACTGCGTCAATAAAGTATCTAAACATTTACAAATGGTCAGATTTATCGGAACCTGAAATATATAGTATGCAAACAAATAATTAATTAATTCGATTCACAGTTATCTTCTGCGCATTGTGACACCTCTTTTGTTGCGCTACGATGTTGTTTGGCGGATTTATGGGCACTTGATTGAGTGGCTTAAGGTCAAATTCAACAGTGGCAAAAGCCCCTATTCAAGCAAGAGCGTTATATTGTGACGAATAAGATCAGCATTATTTTTGTCCCCCTTTTATAAATGATTTGTTTATCGCGTGTTGGATAAATCGATTGCAATGAACATCAGCATTGATTGTCAATAACAAAACAAAAAGGTCAGAGATGGGAGGCATAAATCAATAATTTTTAATTAATAACACTGGTGCCTTTTGTCTTGGTTTTGTCTGTGTGTGATGCTTGTGTGGGTTCCCTTCTGGAATTGGGGTGAATGGGAACTTTTGCAACTTTTGAATTCGACCTAAGGCCACTCAAGCTCAAGTGCCAATAAATCCGCCAAACAACATCGTAGCGCAACAAAAGAGGTGTCAAAATGCGCAGAAGATAACTGTGAGTCGTATTAATTAATTATTTTTTTGCATACTATTTCAGGTTCCGATAAATCTGACCATTTGTAAGTGTTTAGATACTGTATTGGCGCAGTTTACATGTACATGCATACATACCATAATTTACTGTAGCATTTTCAATGTACAAACCACTTCTATCTTAGATGTTTAAAATTTTCCTCATTTACATAAAAGTATCATGACCTCGATCTATTCATTCATAATCAATTTGAAAGTGATTACAGCTAATACGCTAATGATTGTAAGGGTTTGAATGCACACCTGATGTTTTAAGTTCGCATGGTCATTCAATTGTTCAGCAAGGCATGACGATGGGTAAGGGCTAACATTGTGGTTTTACTGTGCAACTTGCCATAAACGCCTTTTATTTCAATTTGTTACGAATGGTTGCATGCCTTACATAGAGAAAAAACCCGATTTTCATAGAGTCTTCTATGGAAATAGAAAAATAAATACGATATATACAATCATGTGATATATTTGGGAGCACTTGGACAGAGAGCACGTTTGGTCTAGTGGATAGCATGCAGGGTTCACGATACAGAGATTGTGAGTTCTAGCCCCGCTATAGCCAACATTATTGTATCCTTGGGCAAGGTACGCACCATTTGATATGGAAGTTGGGATCGGGTGGAACCTTTTTTTTTTCGCCGCCAAAGTGGGGTTTTTTGCAGCCAAAGGCGTCAATTGTTTTTGGTTTTTTGGCAAAGGCGGCAAAGGTGTTTTTTTTAGGTTTTAATGTTTTTCTTTACATTGAGTTGGGGTGAGTCAGATTTTTGTTTTTACTCAGCAGTGGGTCAATATTTTTTAAATTCTAGTAAGAGTTTTGGTTGTCCGCCGGGCACTGCAAAAGTGCATTTTGGTTGTCCATTGCTCATTTTGGTTGTCTCGGGCAACCGGACAACCACTTAATTTGAACGATGATGTGGGGCCCTTTGGGACACTCTGGGGCCCCATACAGGCAAACGTTGCTGTCATTGGTGTTTTCGGATATCCTAACATGTTATACTTTCTATTCAAAAAGATTCGTATGGCTGCATAAATCAGTTGGTACATGTGGGGGCCCCCTACTGCCTGGGGCCCCGTACAGGCAAAAGTTGCTGTCATTGGTATTTGTGTAAATCCTAACATATAATAGTTCCAATGCAACAAGATTCATCCATGTACCTCTTCGGCTGAATAAAATCGTTGGGGCACTTGAGGCCCTTTGGGACTACTGTCTGGGGCTCCGTACAGGCAAAAGGTGCTGTAATTTGTATTCCAAATCAAAAAGATTCAATCCATGTACCTTTTCGGCTGAATATATCAACTGGGACGTGGGGCTACTGTCTGGGGCCCAGTACAGGCAAAAGTTGCCGTCATTGGTATTTTTGTATACCCTAATGTGTAATACACCTATCAAAATATGTAAGTTCCCCCCTAGCATATACTAGAATATTTCCAAACATATTTGATGAATTTAAATAATTGTCAGCTAGAAAGATGCACCCAATTGTTAGGCACATTTTGATACCAAATTTGTTGGCCTTGAGACAATGCAACGATAAGAAATTGTGCCATTTACCAATTTTTATACAGAAACAAAAGTGGCACTAAATCGCACCGGCTATGGCTAGATTGTCCATACATCAATAAGCAGATCATAATCAATAAGCAGATCATAATCTTGTTTGTTAATTTTATGGACAAAACCAGCCATAGCCAGTGAGATTTAGTGCCACTTTTTTTCTGTATAAAAATTGGTAAATGGCACAATTTCTTATCGTTGCATTGTCTCAAGGCCAACAAATTTGGTATCAAAATGTGCCTAACAATTGGGTGCATCTTTCTAGTTGACAATTATTAAAATCCATCAAATATTTTTGGAAATATTCTAGTATATGCTAGGGGGGAACTTACATATTTTGATGGGTGTAGTTCTAGTGCAGGATGCGACCCGGCAGCAACACACATTATTGACTTTTGGCCCATAACTGACTTACTCAGACACTATTAATCAAACCTTTTGTACCTTCTCAGCTGATTAAACCTTCTGGGCATAAATTTCACAACAGCTTTATAATTTAATATTTTTAGGTAGGATATATATTTTTAGAGTTAAAATCCCATTTATTACCTGGGACCCAGCCTATTATAAAATCCGCCGAATTTAAGAAAATAATTATGTGCCTATACAGTCATCACAAAAAGTAACTATACAGGTATTCAATGGGATTTTAACTCTAAAAATATATATCCTACCTAACAATATTAAATTATAAAGCTGTTGTGAAATTTATCTTCTTTAATATCAGATATTACACGCTAGGATTGGGTGATTATTAAGGTAGTGACACTCCAAAATGTAAGGTAAAGTCTGGTTGTCATTTTCACATTTTTCTTTTCTACACGCGGACCCAGCTACGGATGCATAATCGATCACACTTCACAAATGTTTGTCAATGGACGCCACAACCAATATTATGAAAACACGCATTTTTAAAGCCTAAACCTCTTGGAACTCAACAAGCGTATTGAGCTTATCTTCTTATAAATTTCATAAAATTGTAGAAAATAATACGCTCACTTCAAATCCCCATTCATTTTTTTTTTATGGAACTCAACAAAGCGAATTGAGCTTATCTGCGTTTAAATTCCATACAATTGGAGAAAATACTGTACCTACTTCAAATCCCAATACTATTTTGTTTGGGAACTCAATAAAGCGTATCTAGATATCAAATAAAGCAGTTTAACACCACGGTGTTTATAATTTAAACAATAACAATATTACCGGTGAATGTCCCAACGAAAAATAAGCAAGGACATGCAACGGCGAGGACTTATTAAGCTTATCTGCTTATAAATGTAAAGCAAAAATAAAACGACGACAGCAATAACAGCATTAGGCTATATCTTGCTAGACGTCCCGTACGGAATAAACCGTGTACAACTACTACGCATTTTAATTGGTTTGAGCATGCGCACATGAGTTACGGGACGTCTAGCAAGACATTGCCCAACATTAACAACAAGAAAAATAACACAAAAAACACAAAACAACAACAACAACAAGGACACCAACAACAACACAACACACAGACGAACCACACGAATGGGGAGGGCACCCTTTGGCATTACGATGAAATCATACTAGTGGGAGAATCTTACATCAGGGATACTATTAATTTTGGGATAGGAAAGTCGTATACTAACGTACGTAGCGAAAACGGTCCTTTTGAATATTTGAATAAATTATGATAATCGTCTGGAATGCGTCGGTGACCGGCGTGTTAGTCAGCATATAATTGGTGGTGCTGTGCACGCGGTAGATTTACACACAGCTTGCTTAGGGGGTGGGGGGGGGGGGGGGGGGGGGGGGGGGGTACCGCGCCATTTTGTCCCGAAGCAATTGGGGTCAACCGGGTTTGTAAAAACAAGTATAACTCAAAAACTGTTTAACCAATATCGAAGACAATTTGTGTATGATTTTGAAATCATATTTGGTTTATGAATAGCTCAAAATATTGAAACAAAATGATCATATTAAAATTCAAAGTTACTGTTCTAACCACAATGGGATTTTTTATTTTCAAATTTGGTGTTGTTATATTTAATTATTCATGAAGCAACGACATTTTTAAACTCATGTCGAAAGTGTCATTGCCATTGAATAAATAGTTTTCGAGTTATGCCAATTGTTCTAACCCTAACCCTAACCCTAATCTAACCCTAACCCTAATCAAACCCTAACCCTAACTTAACCTTAAATCTAAGCTTGATTTTTAAACACTAAACGATGTAGCCTTTTTAAGCCTTTACTATCGTCTGAAGATAGCAAATGTTAGATGCTATCTTCAGAAGATAGCAACCCATAAACACCTCCTTCAGGAGAAAGCAATGGATTCAGAAGACAGCATGCGTCGTAACTGTACACAACGACGCGTTTGAAAGTCGCGTATTTGTACGCTTAAGCCGTCAGCTGCTATCTTCTGAAGATAGTGATTGTACACCAAACGTCCCTAAATGTTGGTGAAACTTTCAGGATATCGTCAGCAGAGACAATGCAATGTAATGGAATGAAAAAAAGAAATTATTAATATTTAATGAAATGACAACATTGACATTGTTAAATCATACACCCTTTAAGACGACAACATCGAAAATTGAAGGTTTTCGGGCGTCGTCGGATCAATGTTGGGGTCAACCGGGTTTGTAAAAACAAGTATAACTCAAAAACTGTTTAACCAATATCGAAGACAATTTGTGTATGATTTTGAAATAATATTTGGTTTATGAATAACTCAAAATATTGAAACAAAATGATCATATTAAAATTCAAAGTTACTGTTCTAAGGTAGCACACCTCTAAATAGTTCCAGGCGAAAACTTGCAACTCTTATTGCGCAATACTTCTTATCAATACGCGTGATTAAAATAGTGATTTCTCGGGAACTACAGTGATTCAGCAGACGAGGTTGGTATCAAATTAAAGCTAACAATATGAATTTTAATGATAGATCATTCACAAATAATATTAACTATTTTTTGTTAATAAATAGTAGTTCTACTTTCACGGTGCACGGCCGTAAGTCTTGCGAAAAATCAACTTGAAAAATGACCGTAGAGGGCTTAGATGCTCGATTGCTTAAAATCTAACGGTTATCCATGTATATTTTACAATTTTAATCATAAGCTTGCTAAAATAGCTAGAGTTTACTACCAAATTGAATGACTTTCTATGTGTAAATTTAAAAATAACCTTGCCAGAACATGGTTTAAATCTTCGGAAAATCTAATAGTACGTTGGCCTGCGTGTATAATGCGTCATAGTTTGGGGGCATAAATAGAAATTTATACATAGAAATTCTTTCAATTTGGTATTAAACTCTAGCTATTTGAGCAAGCTTTCGATTAAAATTGTAAAATATACATGGATAACCGTTAGATTTTAAGCAATCGAGCATATAAGCGCATCGGCCGTAATTCAAAAACTTGTCTTTTGCTAATGTCGGGTTTCTAGCATAGTCGTAGGCCTAACATTTTCCTAACTTTAAATCGTTAAAATCGATCTATCGTTATAAACATATTATAAGCATTGTCTTGGGCTTAAATTTGATACCAAAATCAATTCCTAAATCACAATGGTCATTGAGATATCATCTTTTGAAGCGTCGCGCATCGATCAAAATAAGGTGCAAAATGGTCGTCTAATTTCGACTTCCTATTATTTAGAGGTGTGCCATCGTGCAGTTACAGTCCACGTAAATTGCCTCGCAACCTTTTGCAGTTAAAACTAGATTAAATAGTGTTAAACCAGCATCTCTCTGGTTAAACCAGTTATAAAAACTTGTGCCAGAAAAAACGGCACGGCTTCGAGTATCGTAAATTTATTTTGAGATCACATTTTAACACTGCCCTTGTGGAAAACAAGAATAATATGTAGAGAAAATAATTGTAGATTCAGAAAAAGTATATTCTCTGCTTGATGATCATCTGAATTTCATACTTTTATGTATTATTTTAGAGATAAACTTATCGATATTAAAGCCTTGTTGCAAGAAAAAACTCTTGATAAATGTTGCGTGTAGCAATTTTCGGGAGAGATACATTGTTATTTAAATAACACCTTTTGTACTTGATGGTTACAGTCAATAAGTTAACAATAGAATACCAATTAACACCTAGAAAAATTCTATATAGATGCTTTTGGAAAGAATTAAGGGGTACTCCAAAAAGGGATCCTTTATTATCTCTTAAACTTCCTGATTCGGATAAAGTAGTTTTTGATAAGAAGGTTATGAAAGAATCAATTATGCATTATTGGAACACGCTTGGTAAAATGGACATGGCTTTGAATGCCAGTACTAATCATGATAATGAAGTTGATAAATTGGTTTATGACATCAAAAACAATACTGGCATTGATCAGAATTTACCCAGCCTGGTTATGCATGACTTTGTTATAATGCCACAGGACGTGGACGATGCTATTAAGAATTCTAAAAATAATAAATCCCCCGGTTTGGACCTAATTACAAACTAGAGCGGTTCTCGGCTTTCGCGGTTCTCGGTTTTTGCGGTTCTCGGGGTTTGTGGTTTGAGATTTTGAACAACACCTGACTGGGCCCTGTTAGTTAATAGAGTTGTATATTTGTAAGGGGAACAGTCTTTATCAGATTTCAGACGAACTGATATAATGAGATGAGTGATAATGTCCCCATTGAAATATTAAGGTTACCGTGGGGTATGCTGTTTTACTGAATTTGGTGCATAAACATGGTTATTAAAACATTGAATTGATGGATATGACATATTTACAAAGCTAATATTATTTTCAATTTTTGTAGATGTATTTTTAATTGGCGCATTTACGTGGATGTGGGTTATGTAAAGTGAAAGTGGGACAATATTTGTAGGATATAAACAAAGTGTATGCTATTTGTTTGCCGAACAATGTTTATTATGCACACATACAATATCTTTACTATAAAAACATTTGTAGTTTGTTCATTAAAAACGAAATTTCTAGGATATATTCCTTCTGCGATTATTGTTGAGTGCTATAGTTTACTTAGTTCCAAATTGGCGAAAACTGTTTACATATGATTGAATTTGGAAGAGTAGGCAATTCAAATACTTGCATTTTTGTTGTTTTGTTTGCAAAAATCGTTCTTATAGGCTTGGATAAATTTTGTGCGCGGATTGATAATGAGCTGAATATATCTTGCTATGATGGAGCTAATTAAACTATAGCTTATAACTATATTCTAAATCTGTTTACAAGAACAATATTGCAATTAAGGAATTTGTGTGTGCTACAAGTAAAACAAATGTTAATATTTTTGTCTAATTGTCATGATGGACCACAGTAATATGCATAACACCGTTTGAAAGGTAAGTACTGTTTAGATCGAATGTTGGTTTGTATTTGTAAATGGTCATGTTTTATTACTTCAGTTTCCATAAAGGTGGTTTGTTACATTGTTATTACATGCCAGAACCGGTAGTTAACCACGTGGAATTGACACTAATGATCTTTACTAAATAGTTCAGGTTGAATTAAGTTCTGCATACTTCAGCCCCACATCCCCTCTCGGTATGGCACGGGGTCTATACTGTTCTAAAATGTCATTAGTAAAGATGCATCTTCACGTGGATCGAATTGATACAATGTCCTTTTTAAACATTTTGTGAACTTTTGGAATGTCGTCTACAGACGCATGCCGCGTAGAAAGTGTTAATGACACTAATGATCTTTACTAAATATTTAACGTTGAATTAAGTTCTGCATACTTCCGCCCCCCCCCCCCCTTCTCGGTACGGCACGGGGTCTACAATGTTCTAAAATGTCATTAGTATAGATACATCTCCACGTGGAATTGATACAATATGTCATTTTTAGACATTTTGTGAACTTTTGGAATGTCGTCTACAGACGCATGCCGCGTAGAAAGTGTTAATGACACTAATGATCTTTACTAAATATTCAACGTTGAATTAAGTTCTGCATACTTCCGCACCCCTTCTCGGTACGGCATGGGGTCTACAATGTTCTAAAATGTCATTAGTAAAGATACATCTCCACGTGGAATTGATACAATATGTCATTTTTAGACATTTTGTGAACTTTTGGAATGTCGTCTAGACGCATGCCGCGTGGAAAAGTGTTGACACTGTACTAATGATCTTTACTAAATATTTACATGATTTAAGGTTGAATTAATTCTGCATACTTCCGCCCCCCCCCCCCCCCCCCCCCTCTCAATAAGGCACTTGGGGTCTCCAATGTTCTAAAATGTCATTAGTAAAGATACATCTCCACGTGGAAAAGTGATACAATATGTTATTTTTTAGACATTTTTTAAAACTTTTGGAATGTCGTCTACAGACGCATGCCGCGTGGAAAGTGTTAAACGGACACTAATGATCTTTAAGGTTGAATTTAGTTCTGCATACTTCCGCCCCCCCCCCCCCTCTCTCTCTCGGTAGGCACGGGGTCTAAAGTGTTCTAATGTCACTATTAAAGATACATCTCCGGTTCTATAAACCACGTGGAATTGACACTAACGATCTTTACCAAAAAGTTAAGGTAGAATTCAGTTCTGCATACTCCCATACTCCCATCTGCAACACAATTGAGCTCTGGTTAAAAAATATGACCATATACAGCTGAATAGACAGCAAAATTTGAATTGGATTTTGTTCTCAAAATTAAGTGATAACAACTAATTCAATGATTCAATGATAGCGCGCCTTCTTATCTTAAAGGTAGATGTTCCGATTTTCAACTTGAAACGGTTTTCTATTCTACATGAAAGGTCATCCTTATAAAGTTTGAGTTGCATAGCTCTAATGGTTAGTCTTATTTTAGACGCACAAGATGCTGTGAACTATACCCATAACTGTTAGGCCTTGACAACAATGAATGACTGGATTGAGGAGGAAAAAAACCCAGTTCTTGAGACCTATATATTTTTTTCTTGAGAAAAACAGCCTTTAACCTATTTTTTGCCATTCAATTGGGACTGGTTTCGTATATTGTTTTTTTTTTTGCCAATCAATAAAAAATACCAGCTAAGTTCCGAATTTCTAAGACTATTCTTATAGACCTTCAAATATTTGCTGTGCTAACATATAAGCCTTCGTAGATACGGCATATGAGTGCCCCACCCCCGGCAAGAATGGCTGTAGCTTCCCGTGCGCGATGACAATCTAGTCATTAATCAAGTACCCCCCCCCCCCCCCGGGCCAAAATGGTGATAGCTTCTCGCGCGTGACAATGTTCATAATCATGATAATTGTAAGTACTTTACAAATAGATACATTCAGTGTTGCTTTATCCATGCGCCCAACTGTACGCCAACTTGGCGATTTCAGCCGATAAAATATTTACAATTATGAAAAATAAAAGTAAAATAATATAAAATCATAAAATATGGAAACAATATACAGAAGTATACAGAAATATAAACATTAATAACAATCATAAAGATAGAAATTAATGTGGGCGCGTTTTGTGTATGAGTCAATTTCGTCGGCTCGAGTATCAATAAAAAAAACCAGTTAAGTTTATTTCAGAATTTCTAAGACTATTATTCTTATACCAGGGAGGTGTAATAATAAAAATTAGTATAAATAACATCTCTCTGCTTATACTATAGGCCTTCAAATTATTAATTGCTGTGCTACATTGTAACATAATAGGCCTATACTACGTAGATACGGCATATGAGTGCACCCCCCCCCCCCCCCCCCGGCAAGAATGGCTGTACCTTCCCGTGCGCGATGACAATAGTCATTAATTTCAAGTGCCCCCCCCCCCCCCCCCCCCGGGCCAAAATGGTGATAGCTTCATAATTTTTAAAGTAATTACAAATTTAATGAAAAGCTGAATGCAAACTGCTTATCCTGAGCCAGCCTCATCCACTGTCATTAACTTATCATCTTCCACCCTGTCTGATGCAGAACTCACACTTCTCTCTAGGGGCCTTAAATTCTGCCCCACTCCTCCTGATGTCAATCAAGTTGAGCTTAGCGAGGATCTCACTCAATATTATCGCAGGATACGTCTCAAAGAATTCTTTCTTGATGCCCCACCATCTGTACCTGAGCCGTTCTACAAGAAGAGTACTTGGGTCCCTCCCAAGAACAGAGTCACTGCCCTTGAGACTTATGTCCAAGTAGTTAGCACCCAGGTTAACACTTCTGATCATCTTTCCCGCAGATCTCATGATAATATCTCCAGGGAGGAACGGCAAGCGCTGAATTCCATCAGGTTGCGGACAGACATCATCATCAAGCCAGCAGACAAAGGGTCCGCAGTAGTTGTCATGGACCGACAGAAATATATCGATGAAGCCATGCGTCAACTTGACAACAGTACTAATTATACTGTTCTTGACTCAGATCCTACCACCACATTCTCTCAACAGATTCAGCATACTGTGGACGATATGCATCATCGTCATGAGCTCTCCGACAAGGCCCATAAGTTTCTTTCTCCCATAGATTGCAGAGCTGCTCGCTTCTACTTACTTCCTAAGATCCACAAGCCTGATAATCCTGGTAGACCCATCATCTCTGGCAACGGCTCTCCAACTGAGAATATATCCCTCTATGTTGATAACTTCATTAAGCCTCTTGTTCCACAGGTTTCCTCCTACATCCATGACACCCCGGACTTTCTCAGGAAACTCGAAGTGATCAAGAACCAAGTTCCGAGCACTGCACTTGTTGGCACTTTCGATGTCAAATCCCTCTACACTAACATTCCCCACCAGGAAGGCATTGATGCCTGTTGTGCAGCTCTGGCCAAGGCTGGTCACTCCAGTCCACCCATATCAGACATTGAATGCCTCATGACCCATGTCCTAACCAAGAACAATTTCACTTTTATGGACAGGGACTATCTACAGATACATGGCACAGCTATGGGCACCAGGATGGCTCCTTCCTGGGCCTGTCTTTTCATGTCTAGGTTGGAAGAGCAATTACTAGCATCAGCTCCTTGTCGACCTTGGATTTGGTGGCGGTACATTGATGATGTATTCTTCATCTGGACCGGTGGCGAAAGCAGTCTACTCACATTCATTGATCATATGAACTCATTTCATAACACCATCAAGTTCACCTCTGATTACTCTCACCAACAGGCACACTTTCTTGATGTTACAATCGAGAAAGCTGAGAATGGTATATTGAGCACAGACCTCTTCACCAAGCCCACGGATACGCACCAGTATCTCCATGCGTCAAGCTGCCACCCCCGCCATTGTAAGACTGGTATAGCATATAGTCAGGCTCTTCGTATCCGTCGTATTTGTTCTAACAACTCAAGATTCTCATATCATTCACAGAATTTGAAGAGCATCTGGTTGCTAGGGGCCACAGCTCTACCAAAGTTCAACAAGCTATCCAGAAAGTCCAATCTCTTCCGAGAGCCTCAGTCCTTGAGGAGAGGTCCAGAAACCAAGACGCCACCCCCAGGATCCCCCTTGTCACCACCTTTCATCCTAACCTCCCTCCCCTACGTAACATTACTAACACCAACCATCACATCCTTCACACTTCAGACCGTCTTCGTCGTGCCGTCCCTGATAAACCCATCATGGCCTACAGACGTCCTCGCAACCTCCGAGATATTTTAGTACGTGCCACCATTCCCCCTCTGACTGATAATTCTGTCCCCGTTCAGCATGGCACCTCTAAGTGCGAGTCGACCAGCAGATGCGTGGTTTGCAGGGAGCACATCAGAGAAGGTGATTCCTTCACAAGTCACTCGACCCATGACACCTACAAGACCAAGGGTCACATCACTTGCACTACCTCTAACGTTATCTATCTTTTGTCATGTAGAGTGTGTGGAGTCCAGTATGTTGGGGAAACAAAAAACTCACTGAAGAAGCGCTTCTATGGCCACAGATCGACGGTTAACACCAACAAGCCTCCTGTCGGACAGCATTTTAATCTTCCCAACCACACCATGGCTGATATGATTTTACAGGGCATCGAGTCTTTAGGTAGCCGTTCAGAGGTTGTTCGCCTCAGCAGAGAGAAGCTATGGATGAAGCGTCTTCTCACTATCCAGCCCCACGGCCTAAACGTTCAGGAAGGAAACGACTAGACTCTACCCCTCCTCACCACTTCTCATTTTTACTACTTTTGTATAAATTGATTTTTTTTGATTTTTTTTTTTTGATTTTTTTTCCCCACTGATCACATTTTCACTTCATTTTTCACCTCATTACTTGTTATATGTTTTCATCTTTGCATTGTCTCCTATGCACAGTAATTTCCATTACTTGTTCCAGTGCATTTCCATCTTTTCTCCTTCTAGACCCACTAGCCCACTCTCTATTTGTTTTCCCATTTATTTTTATTTTCTCCTTCTAGACCCACTAGCCTACACTCCATTTGTTTTCCCATTTATTTATTTATTTTCATTATTTCCCTTCCCCTTCCATATTTTTGTCTTTTACATGTTACATTCATTTAAATTTGTCCCCATTTTCCTACTCTTTACATTATGGGCTTCACTGACCATTGTCTTGTCTCACATCCTGTTGCCCCTTTTATCCAATCACCCATTGTCTATGTCATCCTTTGTTACATTACCCACTCCATCAATCAGTTGTCTGTCTACATATCCCTTCTCCTATTCATCCATCTGTCACATCACCCTCTATTGTGTTTCATTTTTACCTGTTACTTCCTGCCCATTGTCTCCCTGTCTATATATAAGTTGTGTTTGTTGTATTTTGTCATATTGCCTTCGATAAAGATTCTGTTAGGATCGAAACGTCAGGCCCTCTTATAATTACAAATTGATACAATCAGTGTTGCTATACCCATGCGCCCAACTGTACGCCAACTTGGCAAATACGGCAGATAAAATATTAAATACTTATGAAAAACGTAAAATAATATAACATCATAAAATACGGAAACAATACACAGAAGTATGCAGAGTTGTAAATGTTAATAACAATCATAAAGATCGAAATTACTGTTTCAAGAACGCATGCAAACCGTTTTTCCTCTATGTTGGGCGCGTTTTACCCGTCAATTGATTAGCCACAATAAAACCGCTCAAGTGCATATTTCGCCGACGATAATGACCGCACTTGGTCAATATTCTCACGTAACTATGAATGGGCTAACATGCCGCTATTGTCTTCAACTTCAAGTGTTTATTTGCTTTATGGCTTTTAACATTCCATGTAATTTATTTGTAAAGCTGAATATTCCATTACACTTTAAGGGGGTGGTGGTTGTAGAATAAAATACCAGCAAAAAACTTCGCATAAATACCGATAAAAAACACCCCCAAACTTTGCCCACCCAACCCAAAAGATATACCATGGCAGGTAGTAAGCTCGCAATTCTTACTACATGTACAACCTGCCATGGAATGGACCGGGGAATGGATATTAGACTCGCCTTGAGGCTAATAAAAATTCCACCTGAACCCAACATGAACATCCAACAGTCCCACAACTTAGAATAATGGTGAATCCCTAATATAGTGTATACCGGGGTCTGGTACCGAGGTTAATATAGGTCACACCCCCTGTGTTTAGAGTTATTGGACTACGCAAATTCTCAGCTTCAAGGTCGATGCCTGTTTTATGATGACCTCGAAACTAACAGCCAAAGTTCACCTTCGGCATACCTTAACGCACACACAGCGACGTGTAATAGAGGAGATTACAATATTATTGGACTGCGCAAATTCTCAGCTTCAAGGTCGATGCCTGTTTTATGATGACCTCGAAACTAACAGCCAAAGTTCACCTTCGGCATACCTTAACGCACGCACAGCGACGTGTAATAGAGGAGATGACAATATTTTCCCGGCATTTCTTGATTAAAGTCCCAACGATACGAACTTATATACGGATTACAGCTTTGTCATAATCGCGTCTGTTTAATAAAGTTCTCTATCGGTCAACCATAGCACACTTGACAGTGCAGTGATAGTGACCTTAGTCAAATGAACGAGTATGTTGGGACATTTTTTCCGGCATGAGCTGATCAGGCGAATTCAATACTGGGGCCCAGTAATGAGATTCTTAAGAACGGAGGGGACGGCTTGGTGAATTCACTTACCAAACTTTTCAATCGATTTCTTGACTTAGAAGATACACCTAAAGATTGGAATAAGGGTATTATTATTCCCATTTTCAAGAAGGGGAGTAAAAATGATCTGAATAATTACAGGGGCATCACTCTCACATCGTGTGTCTCAAAGATTTTCAATCGTATTATTGCTAACAACATCTCTATGTACATTGACGATAATAATATTCTTTCGGAGGTGCAGGGAGGTTTCCGCAAAGATCATAGGTGTGAAGATCACATTGTGTCTCTGAAAGGTATTGCTGCTGCAAGACTTGCTGAGAAAAAAAACACCTACATGGCATTCCTGGACTTCCGAAAGGCTTTTGATACTGTTTGGAGAAATGGTCTTTTAACAGTTGCTTGGAAACTAGGTATTAGAGGGAAAATTTGGAAAATACTGAATGGTTTATATGAAAATGTTCAATGTAATGTCAAATTTGGTGACATTGTAACAGATTTTTTCGATGTAGATGAAGGTGTAAAGCAAGGTTGTGTGTTGAGTCCGATCCTGTTTTGTTTATATATTCAGGAATTATCTAAAATGCTTGACGAACACTCTAACGCAGGGATTCACATGATGGGTGTCAACATTAAATGTCTGTTTTGGGCTGATGATGTCGTTTTGATTGCTAATAATGAACACGATTTACAAAACATGCTTAATATTGCCGCTAACTTCTCGCATAAATGGCGTCTTGGCTTTAACCATAGCAAGTCTAATGTTCTAATCGTTGGCAAGCGCACTAATAAGCATCGACTTTGGCAATTAGGCGATAACTATCTTTCTGAGGTAGATACTTACAAGTATCTAGGTGTGCACATTAGCAGAAATCTTTCTGACCATCATCACATTTCTGAAGTGATTAAAAAGGGTAACAGAATAAATGGTTACATCAAATCCATTATTGACAATCAAGATGACTTCAACCGCGTATACTACGGCGATATTCTTTGGAAATCATTAGCACTTCCCATGATCAACTACGCGTGCGCTGTTTCATCATTAAGCGATTGTGATTATAAAAGGCTTGATAAATTGCAACTTCAAATGGCAAGAGTTATTTTAAAAGCACCAAGAAATACTCCCGCGTCTATGGGCGGCCAAAGGGGTCAAAATGGTCTAAAATGGAGAAAGGTCTCAGTAATTTAGAGAAAGGTGTCTAGAATGTAGAAAGGTCTCTGTAATTTAGAGAAAGGTGTCTAGAATCGAGAAAGGTCTCTGTAATTTAGAGAACGGTGTCTAGAATGGAGAAAGGTCTCAGTAATTTCGAGAAAGGTGACTAGAAAATGGAGAAAGGTCTCAGTTATTCAGAGAAAGGTGTCTAGAATGTAGAAAGGTGTCTAGAATCGAGAAAGGTCTCTGTAATTTAGAGAACGGTGTCTAGAATGGAGAAAGGTCTCAGTAATTTTGAGAAAGGTGACTAGAATGTAGAAAGGTCTCTGTAATTTAGAGAAAGGTGTCTAGAATGTAGAAAGGTCTCTGTAATTTAGAGAAAGGTGTCTAGAATCGAGAAAGGTCTCTGTAATTTAGAGAACGGTGTCTAGAATGGAGAAAGGTCTCAGTAATTTCGAGAAAGGTGACTAGAAAATGGAGAAAGGTCTCAGTAATTCAGAGAAAGGTGTCTAGAATGTAGAAAGGTGTCTAGAATCGAGAAAGGTCTCTGTAATTTAGAGAACGGTGTCTAGAATGGAGAAAGGTCTCAGTAATTTAGAGAAAGGTGACTAGAAAATGGAGAAAGGTCTCAGTAATTTAGAGAAAGGTGACTAGAAAATGGAGAAAGGTCTCAGTAATTCAGAGAAAGGTGTCTAGAATGTAGAAAGGTCTCTGTAATTTAGAGAAAGGTGTCTAGAATCGAGAAAGGTCTCTGTAATTTAGAGAACGGTGTCTAGAATGGAGAAAGGTCTCAGTAATTTAAAGAAAGGTGACTAGAAAATGGAGAAAGGTCTCAGTAATTCAGAGAAAGGTGTCTAGAATGTAGAAAGGTCTCTGTAATTTAGAGAAAGGTGTCTAGAATCAAGAAAGGTCTCTGTAATTTAGAGAACGGTGTCTAGAATGGAGAAAGGTCTCAGTAATTTAGAGAAAGGTGACTAGAAAATGGAGAAAGGTCTCAGTAATTTAGAGAAAGGTGACTAGAAAATGGAGAAAGGTCTCAGTAATTTAGAGAAAGGTGACTAGAAAATGGAGAAAGGTCTCAGTAATTCAGAGAAAGGTGTCTAGAATGTAGAAAGGTCTCTGTAATTTAGAGAAAGGTGTCTAGAATCGAGAAAGGTCTCTGTAATTTAGAGAACGGTGTCTAGAATGGAGAAAGGTCTCAGTAATTTAGAGAAAGGTGACTAGAAAATGGAGAAAGGTCTCAGTAATTTAGAGAAAGGTGACTAGAAAATGGAGAAAGGTCTCAGTAATTCAGAGAAAGGTGTCTAGAATGTAGAAAGGTCTCCGTGATTTAGAGAAAGGTGTCTAGAATCGAGAAAGGTCTCTGTAATTTAGAGAACGGTGTCTAGAATGGAGAAAGGTCTCAGTAATTTTGAGGAAGTTGTCTAGAATCGAGAAAGGTCTCAGTAATTTAGAGAAAGGTGACTAGAAAATGGAGAAAGGTCTGTGTAATAGTCTTGGAAAGGTCAAATGTTGAAAACGGTCTGGGTGTAAAGCAGACCGGGAAAGCAGAGAACGGTCTGTAAAGTAGAGAACGGTCTCAGTGTAAAGCAGAGAACGGTCTGTAAAGCAGAGAACGGTCTGTATCTTCTATTTCTACTCAGTGTAAAGCAGAGAACGGTCTGTATCTTCTATTTCTACTCTCTCTTTCTCTCCCCGGTAGTCGGTCAACGCTACGGGAGACGGGCTTTATGTAAATCAGTGAGATAGTGGAGCACCACACCAAATATCTTTCTCATTGAAATACGTGTAAAGTGCCATATTTCAAGAAACCTTTTCTATCCTGCGGTTACATTTATGGCATACTTGTCACCTATGACCATTTTTTCAGTAACATCTCAACTTTAATTTAAGCCTTGTTTCATGAGGGGTTATTAACCTAAATTTTCCGCTACGGACCTGCACACAGCGCCCTCACTTTTCACGTTTGCTGGCATGCCTGTTCACCATTTAGGCAGGTGCTTACGCCCTGGGCACTTTTTAGGTCGATAAATTAAAAATATCGTATTTTATCATTGTAGGTGCAACGGATAAGGTCCCATTTGTTCATTTAAGGGACCGTTCATTATTTATGGTGGAGGGGGGGGGGGGGGGGGGGGTCGAGACTCGTATGTTAAAATTACCTTACCCCCCCCCCCCCCCCACACTACAGTTTAAGGGTATAACAGAATTACTCCAATTACATAACCCTCTGCTAACCAGTAGCTTTTTACACAACCCCCCCCCCCCCCCCCCCCTCCCTCCACCAAAAAAATAAACTTGTCACATACTTAACTTGAATTTTGTTCATGGATACGTTGGCAAATTTTGTTTGTGCCCTATCTGAACAGCCAATAATTTTATGATGCCCCTTCTTTTTATTGTGTGAAATTAGTAATGGCGAGCGTAGCGAGTTGGAATTTTTTTTCTTCATATTTATACATTTTGGGTGGTTTTGTGAGTCTTTATAACCTGAACAAGTTAGAACATTCTGAGCAGAAATCAGTGGCGTACCCAGCTTTTGGAAACTGGGGGGTGGGTGGGGGTGGGCCTGACGATAGTTGTACCGACGAGAGGCATGATGTACCGACAATTTTTCCCCGTCTGCAGCTCAAATCTTGATAAGTGGGGGGGGGGGGGGGGGGGGGGGGGTAACATTATACACCCTGTGATGATTATATAGGCATAGATGTTTTTCCACCATACCGTCGATTTGCTGTCCAGAATTCATCTCATAGTAAAAGTTTTTGAAGTCGATAGGTTTTAATAAATATGCGCGAAGCGCAGAAAAAAATGGCATTTACACTCCAAAAATAGCCTCTAAAATCACGCCAATCACCACCATCTTTTTAGTTTAAACAAATTTACACAACCCCAGGGCTGTCAACTTTTGGAATTTGCTGGGAGGGAGAGTAAAAAAAAAAATTACGCACGGTAAAAAAAAATCGCACAGTCCAAAAGGTAGGCCTACAGCCAGGGGCTCAAGGGATCAAGGTTAAAAAACTAAAAATTGAGTAACTATTGTGAGTAACCAAAGGTGTGCGAAGCACCGCCCTCCGCGGTAACGCGGACAGGGGGGAGTCTGAGGGGGGATGTGCCGCCTTCATAATTTGAAGAAAATAAATAAATTCTCGAACCCATTTGGTGTGTACTTTTGACCGATTTTCTATTGAAATGCCATCACTTCATTTCCAATTTGGCTTTTTATCTAAGTTAGACAGCTATTTCCTTATATGCGAGAAAAAATAAGTTGTGCATATTTCCTGATGATTTATCATTGCTTCCTAACCTCTATGGCCTACAACCTAATCAGACATATTTGGTCAGAACCGTGAGCCCAAAACAGAATTGCGAAAAAATCAGCCCGATTGATTAAAACTGAAACTGTTTAGTAATATGAAGCGAGCGTAGCGAGCAGAATTTTTTGCATATTTGAACGTTTCTTTTGGGGTTTTCTAAGCGTTTTTAGAACGAAATATTAAAATGGTTCCCCAAAAAGCTATATTTATTACCCCTCTCTTTAAATTCGTTATTTATTTATTTTCCGACCATGATTTTTCATACTATTTTAGACGAATTAGGTTTCGATTTCCCCGATTGACGCGTTGAAAGAATAATTTACTAAAAAACCCTTAATTTCCTCCGAATAAGTATAATCCCAACCCCACCCAAATGAATTTAGTCCCGGGTTACCTGTTTCCTGAAAACATGCGCGCGGAGCGCACAAATTTTATACTCAGTTCTGGCTACAATTAATGTATATTTTGGTTTGAAATGGGCTTTTAGAATGATATTTCTGGACATATGCACGCATAGCACACGACTATAAATGTTCAGTACTTGAATACTCATTCATACTATTTGTAAAGAATTTGGTTTCGATTCTCTCGACTAAAGCCTTGAAATTTGATAGAATTAAATATATGAACCCTTTAATTCCCTCGAACGCGGGGTGCATGGCCCCTTCTATGGACACGCCACTGCTCATGCCATGTCTATCTGTCCATTTCTAAGGGGTGCCCCTCCAAGCTGGATTAGATCAGCCACTCCCCGCCCCACCCCAAATTTGGACACGCCACTGATATCCCATGTGGGGGTGCAACTAGGCCTTTTCAATATACCGATTGCCATTTGTTTTCCTTTCCTCTCTTCTTTCCCTTTTCTTTTCTTTCCCTTTTCTTTTCTTTCCCTTTTCTTTTCTTTCCATTTTCTTTTCTTTCCCTTTTCTTTTCTTTCCCTTTTCTTTTCTTTCCCTTTTCTTTTCTTTCCCTTTTCTTTTCTTTCCCTTTTCTTTTCCTTTTCTTTTCTTTCCCTTTTCTTTTCTTTCCCTTTTCTTTTCTTTCCCTTTTCTTTTCTTTCCCTTTTCTTTTCTTTCCCTTTTCTTTTCTTTCCCTTTTCTTTTCTTTCCCTTTATTTATTTTTGATGCGGGAGTTTATATATGCTAGGCGGGAGTGCGGGAGAAAGAGTGTCTAGGCGGGAGACTCCCGCCTAATGCGGGAGAGTTGACAGCCCTGCACAACCCCCCCCCCTGTTCAAGAATAAAAAGTTACATAACCCCCCTATTTCAACATATGAAAGTTACATGACCCCCCTATAGTTTACCCCCCCCCCCCTCCACCATAAATAATGAACGGTCCCTAAATACAAATATACCATCCCCGGAGAAACAAATTGCCCGAAAACCTCACATTTACAAGCCTAGTCTTCGTGCTTTTCCGGAACTACTACAGGATTACACGAATTGCGCATTGATTTGGTGTGGTGCTCTCTTGACCGAGAAAGAGAGAGTAGAAATAGAAGATACACACCGTTCTCTACATTACACTTACGGGGAGAGAAAGAGAGAGTAGAAATAGAAGATACACACCGTTCTCTACATAACACTTACGGGGAGAGAAAGAGAGAGTAGAAATAGAAGATACACACCTTTCTGTACATTACACTTACAGACCGTTCTCTGCTTTACAGACCGTTCTCTGCTTTACAGACCGTTCTCTGCTTTCTAGTCACCTTTCTCTAAATTACTGAGACCTTTCTCCATTTTCTAGTCACCTTTCTCTAAATTACGGAGACCTCTCTCCATTTTCTAGTCACCTTTCTTTAAATTACTGAGACTTTTCTCCATTCTAGACACCGTTCTCTAAATTACAGAGACCTTTCTCGATTCTAGACACCTTTCCCTAAATTACAGAGACCTTTCTACATTCTAGACACCTTTCTCTGAATTACAGAGACCTTTCTCCATTTTCTAGTCACCTTTCTCTAAATTACTGGGACCGTTCTCCATTTTCTAGTCACCTTTCTCTAAATTACTGAGACCTTTCTCCATTCTAGACACCGTTCTCTAAATTACAGAGACCTTTCTCGATTCTTGACACCTTTCTCTACAATTCAGAGACCTTTCTACATTCTAGACACCTTTCTCTGAATTACAGAGACCTTTCTCCATTTTCTAGTCACCTTTCTCTAAATTACGGAGACCTCTCTCCATTTTCTAGTCACCTTTCTTTAAATTACTGAGACCTTTCTCCATTCTAGACACCGTTCTCTAAATTACAGAGACCTTTCTCGATTCTAGACACCTTTCCCTAAATTACAGAGACCTTTCTACATTCTAGACACCTTTTCTCTGAATTACAGAGACCTTTCTCCATTTTCTAGTCACCTTTCTCTAAATTACGGAGACCTCTCTCCATTTTCTAGTCACCTTTCTTTAAATTACTGAGACCTTTCTCCACTCTAGACACCGTTCTCTAAATTACAGAGACCTTTCTCGATTCTAGACACCTTTCCCTAAATTACAGAGACCTTTCTACATTCTAGACACCTTTCTCTGAATTACAGAGACCTTTCTCCATTTTCTAGTCACCTTTCTCTAAATTACTGAGACCTTTCTCCATTTTCTAGTCACCTTTCTCTAAATTACTGAGACCTTTCTCCATTCTAGACACCGTTCTCTAAATTACAGAGACCTTTCTCGATTCTTGACACCTTTCTCTACAATTCAGAGACCTTTCTACATTCTAGACACCTTTCTCTGAATTACAGAGACCTTTCTCCATTTTCTAGTCACCTTTCTCTAAATTACTGAGACCGTTCTCCATTTTCTAGTCACCTTTCTCTAAATTACTGAGACCTTTCTCCATTTTAGACCATTTTGACCCCTTTGGCCGCCCATACGCGTCGGCCCTTCTTGGTGATCTGGGTTGGAGCAACTTCAAAAGTATGCATGATTTGATCAAAGTCAAGTACTTCTCTAGACTTATCGATATGGATCTGTATAGGTGGCCTAAACTTGTTTTCAATGCACTTTACAGAATTAACGATACTGGTAGTCTGAAGTGGAAGTGGTTACAATCGATTAAGAATACTCTCTGTGATAATGATGTAGGCTACATGTTTAAAAGGCACGTAGATAATAATTATGATATAGTAGGTAATTTCAAACAAATTCATTCTCTAAATGTTGATGTGTTGTGGTATGACAATGCTTGTCAAAAATCATCACTAAGTGATTATGTCAAATTTAAAAGTACACCTTTTCTTGAAGATTATCTTCTTGATAAACTTGATTTTTATGGGGCAAGTTTAAAATTCAAAGCCCGTTCCAATACTTTGGCATTAGACAAGAAGATCAGTATTTGGGATATTAATATTTCTGGTACATGCTCTCTTTGCAATGACGGAATGGAAGATGTCAATCACCTTTTGTTTCAATGTAAGTCTTATAATGACATTCGCAACACTGAAATGAATAACCTCAAAATTTCTCTTTTTGAAGCAGGTTATGTTTTTGTTTGGGATTTTTTCATTGGCAGTGATCTGTCTATCCAAAAATGTTTTGTTCTTGGTAGCAATGTTCATCAATTTCTGCCTACTTTTCTATCCAATTTGTATTCCAACATTGATAACATTTTTGACAAGTATTGTAAATCATATCTTAAAAAGGCTTGGACACATAGGTCAGGCCTAAAGAATTCTCAGTCCACAGTTCATTGAATTGTGTTTATGCTTTCAATTCATGCTCTGAAGTCCTCGTTTTACTTTTAATTTATTAGTAATTTTATATGTATGTTTATATTTTTGACTCTCTATTTTTATCCCACATCTGTATATAGCCTTGGTGTTCATGGGTAAAATTGAAGGTCTCATTTTTGTACATCTTTTTAAAATTTGTATGTATATTGTTATTTTTGTTAAGAACGCACCGTTTTTAAAGACGTGTGCCGCTGTTGTAAAAGCGTATGTTCTAATAAATAAACTAAACTAACTAAACCTATCGAACGCCCGTAGTTCACGCACACAAGTCGGCTTCACTCGGGCGTAAATTTTGGAAAATGGAAGTTTTTACTTTCGATAGCGATATATTTGGGCTCTGTCATAGCATTTACATATTAATTTGACCGCTAAATGTCCTTCGTCTTATCGGATTCCCTTTTGACATGCTTATAATTGAGGGTCTTGGCAAGACTTTAAAAAGAGTTAGTCTATAGAACAAGCCGTTTTTAAACCACGCCCTCATGAATATAGCGGTCTTGATATTGTCAATTTTGCCATTGGCTATACATGGACAGAAGTTGGCCCGCTACTCCTTACAAAAATGGATAACCGCTATGGTTCCGGGCAACTTTTCTTTTATAAAATTGGATACAAGGAAGAAAACTAAATACTCCCTCAGATGGCGAGGGTTTTGGTAAATTTGAGTAAATAGTTTGGCTAAAACGAAAATAACTAGCAATCCTCGTATACCTGTTAGTACATAGCGTTAAGGCGAGGTCACGCACCAATTACGAGCTCCTGATCCTCGTGTATGCAGTATAGTAAAACGGACAATAACTGCACGATGCTACCTTTAGACGGTTTTAGACAGTGCTGAGCGCAAATCATATCTAGAGAGAGGGCGTTTTAAAAAAAAAAAAAGCCAGGGATAGCGATGGTTTAGGGATGGTATTTCAACATATTTCAACATTGTTTTAATCAAGTTTTGCTGTGTTTTTGTGAGTAGAAACAACATTAATGGCAATTTTTAATGTTCATCTTGCATACTGAAGTAAATTAATAAAAAATAAAAAAATGTCAACACCACTCAGTGTCCCTTTAATATTAAAAAAGGTCGAAGAATTCGGGATGAGGGCGTTCGAAGTTACAATTGCGTGCATCAGGGAGAGAAGGACCATCTTCTTAAATCTTCCATTGATTGCGCTGTGAAACAGGGCAACTATTGGTAAAAAAAAACCCATTTTCATAAGATGTAAAAGGCTTAAAGCTTTATTTTAAAACAAGGTCGAATCTCGTACACAGGTTAAAAAGTTACGATTTTTAACCATGAAAATCGTATGGTTTTGACCATAATTTATCAAAAAGGCTATGCATAGTCATGTTTGCGCTAAAGTTGCCACATGAAACTCATATGATTATTAGTAGGCCTACAACAAAGTTATGACCCTGGCCCCATCACCACCTAAAAGTTATGCCCCCCCCCTTCAGCATACAAACAAAATTATGCCCTCCCCCCCCCTTCCCCCCCCCCCCCCCCCCGCCCCCCCCCCCTCCCCCTCCCCCTCCCCCTCGCTCGCCCGCCCGCGTTTTTGTTACCGTAAACAACATTTGATACCTAACGGAGTAAAGCGCATAGCACATGTACATTCAATACATTTATACAGTGAGTGTGTACGGTTAATAAATTCGCCCCCCCCCCCCCCATATATTTTACTGGTCTTCTTCGTATACCGTGTATAATTTCACTGTCACCTAATCGAACAACACCCTCTGTTCGCCTTGCCGAAAACCGCTCCCATCCGAGAACCGACAGAAGTATCAGAGGGTGTTGTTCCATGGACTTAATAAGTCCATGGTTGTTCGATTGTGTAGTGACAGTGAATATATATACAAGGTATAAAAAGTTGACTAATATTCTACCGGCCCCCACCACCGGTAGAAATAATGAACGGTCCCTGATAACAAACGCAACTGTATCGTGATTATTGATGATTTTTCGTGACCGCCATCGTCTGTAAACGGTTAGCCTAATTACTTTTTGCCTGCCCTCTATCTCTATTGTCAGTACTATTATAACAGGCTCACGGGTCACGGCTAGAGTTTACGCGTATAAACAACAGTAGTGCAGGATCTAAACAAAACATGGCGGATTTTGCCACGAAAATGGGTAGTGGTGCGAAGGATTTACGAGAAAAACTTGGACATTGGGAGATAAAAGGAGACCCTAAAGCACCATTGAATGAAAGACAGAGAAATAGTTTCATGGAATTAGCGACACATGCTGCAAATAGGCCACTGCCGATCGAGGTAAATGTATTGATAAAGACGGTTGCATAATTTTGCAGTCATGACGTGACTCAGTGAGTCAGTCAAATAGTGTAGTCAGTACGAGTAGTAAAGTACATGAAGTAGGAGTAGCTAGTACTACTACTAGAGCCAAATTTTCCCCCGAGATCGAACCGTTGCGGAACCCCTGTGTTGTGTGGTGGCATATAAAACAAGACGTTCAAACCTGACTTTACGTCCCATTGATATTACAATAGATACAATAGCCACCAATCATCTTTTGTGCAACGTCTTTGAAATGCAATCTAATCCGCTGTCGTTAAACTTCCACTTCAACCTAGCATCAATCATAGTATTATTACAGCTATCGATGCTATCGATTACCAATCGATGAGTGTCGCCGTCGGTGTTAATGCATGACGTCATTTCCAACTCATATCAGCGAGGGCTGGACTCGCCGTTGTTTGTCCACTGCATTATTTCACTTAATAGAATATTTATTGTCTAATGAAATATACAGGATTTTTTTCAAATATCAGGAACTAGTTTTATAACCAATTTGAGTTCGTTATTAGATAATTTAATACGATACGCGAATATTTATTAACCAGACTAGAAGTCGGACTATTTAATATCGTAAGGATTTTCCTATAATTGTTATAAAATGATAACAGATAGAGAAGTCATTTGTGGCTTTAGTACAAATTAATAATAAATAATACCATGCACCATGGCCTAATGTTAGCCACCACCTTTGATACGAAGATGTTTACCTAGGCATATTGAGCTTTAGGCCAAATAAAAAAAACCATATGTTTCTCGTCCCCGCCCGCTTCCTTTTTTGGGGCCGCCTCCTTTTATCTTTTATTTATTATTCCAAAAAAACACAAAAATACAACAACAAAAAACAAAACAAAAATTACAATTTTTTTTTTAGAAGTCCAAAAGTATATAAAACATGACCTTAGATGACCTAAATTTGACCCGAAATAATTCACTTAATACCCCATGACCCACACCATAGCTATGGTAATTTATAACTTACTTACCTTATAAAGTACATTGGTATTTCATAATATTCTGATTAAAAGTATGACTTTTGAGAACCGTTTTCAGTGTAAAAAATACCATTATTGTATTATTGTAACAACATCTAACTAAATTTAGTAAACTACATGTATACATATGTACATTTTGCTTGTTATGGCAATAGAAGTGTTGCCTGTAACATGATGCAGCATTAAAAAGATTTATAATGTTTGAATAAATTATTTCAATTTTGTTTAAATTAATTTTTAATTTGAAGTCAAAAAAAGTATAACTTTATTTCTTATGCATGTGATCTGAGTATTTCCACAGTAATGATACCTTTTCTTGTTTGTGGCTCTAAATCTTGTTTCAAATTGATTTTCTAGCTCATATTTGGCCAACACTACTGTAGAGTAGCAGGGAGATAGCGAGCAAAATTTCAGAATCCTAGCTTAATTTTGATTTTTTTTTGTACACAAACCCTATGGTAACGGTTGTAACATTTTTTTGACATACATATGTTACAACCGTTAACTTTTCAAGTTTGACATACAAAATATAAAAGGCTAAATCTTGAAAAGTTGACCATGTATGTGGGTTGTGCTTATTTCTTCAGTTGACAGACATCAATTACTTGAAACAAAACCAACTGGGGGTAATTTTGATAAATATCAGGGTCTGGAGAACCGTCCGAATGCGTAACGGGTGTAACGTATGTCAATGTTACAACCGTTATAAAATTGGTCATGAAATGTCATAAAATGTCATGAAACTTGAAACAATGACAATATTTCAAAGTCCTTTCCCATTATTCAGGTAGCCTTAATGTGTTGAATTACAAAAATCAAGGAAAGCCCTCCTAACAATTAATATGTGCCTCAGTAGGCCATTTAGTAATGTTTGACATACAGAAATGTCACATTTCTGTATGTCAAACATTAAAAATGACATACTGAATGGCCTCCTGAAGCAGATATTAATTGTTAGGAGGGCTTTCCTTGTTTTTTGTAATTCAACACATTGGGGCTACCTGAATAATGTGAAAGGACTTTGAAATATTGTCATTTTTTCGAATTTCATGACATTTTATGACATTTTTGTGACTGTTTTTATAACGGTTGTAACATTGACATACGTTACAACCGTTACGCATTCGGAGAGTTCTCCAGACCCTGATATTGATCAAAATTACCCCCAGTTTGTTTTGTTTCAAGTAATTGATGTCCGTCAACTGAAGAAATAAGCACAACCCACATACATGGTCAACTTTTCAAGATTTAGCCTTTTATATTTTGTATGTCAAACTTGAAAAGTTAACGGTTGTAACATATGTATGTCAAAAAAATGTTACAACCGTTACCATAGGGTTTGTGTACAAAAAAAAATCAACATTAAGCTAGGATTCTGAAATTTTGCTCGCTATCTCCCTGCTACTTTACAGTAGTGTTGGCCAAATATGAGCTAGAAAATCAATTTGAAACAACATTTAGAGCCACAAACAAAAAAAGGTAACATTACTGTGGAAACACCCACCTGGTAAAAAAAGATGTTTCATGTATGTATGATGGAAATAATAACACATATGTTTTGAATGCATTTTAATATCTTTAATACACAGATTTACCATTTTGCATTACCACATCACATGTATAAGAACCACAAAAATAATATGTCTGACTTCAATTTGCAAATATATTTTAATCATTATTTTATTGTTATATCATGTAACATGCAACACTTCTCTTCCCATATTAAATGAAAATATACTAAATTTAGGTATTTTTCAAATGTTAAATAATTCGCTATGTACATGTAGACTTTTAAGTCTACATGTACAACCTCTACCGATAGCCCCCTACCTTGGGGCTATCGGACGTCGGAACTCTGTCCATTTTTTATAGGAAGGCTGTATTTTAAAGAGTACTACCATATATATGGATTTTAAAGAGTACTACCATATGGACCATGTAGTTTCTTCGTACGATGCTTTGTTAAGAAGTTACAGGCAACACTTCTCTTCCCAAGAAGTTACAAGCAACACTTCTCTTCCCAAGAAGTTACAAGCAACACTTCTCTTCCCATATTAAATGTTATTTTACTGAATTTATATATTTTTAGAATGTGTCGTGTGGTATAAGATTAAATGTGCCTTTTCGTTTCGTATACCTCTGAAATTCCCGAGAAATCTTGACTTTGGCGGATATAAAACCAAAAATGTTGGCGGATAACCTGATTTTATATCATGGTTATCCGCCGGATAACCTGATTTTTCCCCTTAATTCGAAACACTATTAAAACAATGTAAATATGTATTAACATGGTGCTAACACTAAAAACAATGTAAATATGTTAAGTTCTTGTTTGTCTAACAATTGTCTCTTTCTCAATTGTCATTTCATTTAATAGGGAAAACACTATAGATAGCCAGAAATCTCAAACGGCGGCCATTTTGAAAAATAATAAATAATAAATAAAAAGCCCCTCATCCTCCTTTTTTTGAAAAACCTGGACGAGAAACATTTCTTTTTTTTTACTTGGCCTTATAACCATTATGGTTTTATAATGTCATCCATATCTGTTTGATTTTTGCTAATTTGATTTTCGTTTATTTATTTTAAGTGACTTATTATGAAATTCATTTTTGAGAACTAAGCCCTGAAAGTAGACAATTGTATTATTCGGCTTATTCTAAGACAAGAACAAGAAATTGTAGCACAAAATGTTCATTTGAGATTTTTAGAAAAGAGTAAAAAAAGCAAAATCCATAGAATTTCGGATAAAAGTTTCAATTCTGGCGGAATAAAACTAATATATATTCCATGACAATATGATTGATTTTGACAAGTTCCCCACCCGTGAAAGTTTTGGCCGGTTGAAGCCTATTCTATTCATTTATTTAATTTATCAAAATAAATGTTTTCTGTTTTAGCATTCGTTAATCGGTGATTTAAAAGAGCATTTTACATTTTAGTGAGTCCAAAAGCTTGATAACTTCCCGCCCTTTGTAATATTGGCTAAAACGCTGTGTAAAAATAAAATTAAAAATAAATAAATAACAAGCCCCTCCTATTTTTTTCAAAAACCCAAACGAGAATCATGGTTTTTTAAATTTGACTTGGCCTTATGCTAGATTTTTCTGATAAAATTATCTCTGTAAATGATGATTTTCCGTTATAAACTGCAAACAATTGATGGTCTAATTCAAATTCTCATTCCTATTCAAGTCTAAACCTAACTCGATATTGATATCAATATAATAAAAGATAAGTGCCTCAACTCTGCTCATTGAAAACCAGATTATAAAGTTGTTATTAGCAATTTTGAATAGAGGGCGGCACGCTTTGACAATAAATGGGTCCTGTCACTCCTGAGATCTAACGGTGATGACTAATATCGATCACGCTAGTACTATGTATAGACTGACTGTATCGATAAACCATAACCATCACGTGATCACTCCCCAGAGGTTGATCACCGTGTCGTGTGTCAAGTAGCTAAGTAGCAGCGGATTAGATTGCATTTCAAAGACGTCGCACAAAAGATGATTGGTGGCTATTGTATCTATTGTAATATCAATGAGACGTAAAGTCAGGTTTGAACGTCTTGTTTTATAAACCCAATTTTCAGTGGTATGCACCTACCTACCATGCTACCCCCGGGGGGGGGGGGGCACTCAACCTTTTTTTTTGGTAGGGGTGTGCCGCCGAATTCAGGTCGTTTCATCCCACCGCGTTTCATCCCAGAACGGTTTCGACCCTTTACCATTTCATCCCACGGTCGTTTCGACCCAAAACCACTTCATCCCATAGCCGTTTCATCCCCGTGTAATATTCATACCAGTACAAACCATTGATTCGCTCGATATATAGCACACATCACAGCGGATAACGCGGGGATCGATTACAGAGCAATACACCCTGAACTAATAGGCCTATGCACGTCTCTCCGTATCTATTTACTAAAATATGGGGCCGCGCCAGTGAATCGCTCACGGAACGGCTCAGCGAGCATAGCGGCAATCGATTACAGGGCAATTATTACACCGTGAACTTATGCACGCCGCCGCCTCTCCGTATCTACTTCTTTACGGAATTCTTTACTACGATCACGGGGAATCGCTCACGGACGGCTAAGCAAGCGTAGCGGGGATCGATTACAGGGCAATACACCGTGAACTTACGCACGCCGTCTTTACTACTTTACGCGGAATCGCTCACGTAACGGCTCAGCGGACATAGCGGGAATCGACTAGGGCAATACACCCTGAACGGGAAGTGTCAACCCTTTTATTTTGATGATCAACTTTTGTTTCTAAGTTCGAGAATATTAGATATAAGTACATACAAGTATACATTTATAGAAAGGAAATTTGATAAGGAATCCAATGGTGATATCAATGTGATACCAAATAAACTGCATTTTGAGAAATTAACCAAAAAGCTATTTTGTAATCCACATTTTTTAGACAACATAAATAAAAAACAAAATTTGGCCACGGTACTTTTTTGGAAATGGATGCATATATCTCGAGTTTAAAATCCATAATTGAAAAAATGAGAAATGGTAGTAAAAGTCCGTAAAAGCATACCTGATAGTTTGATATATTTTTAGTTATGTTGTCTGAAAATTCGTAAAACTTCCTTCAAATTTGAACTTCTAGAAAACATCGATTTAGTAAAAATATTGACATTTTCTACCATTTTCTACCAAATGTTCACGGAATACACGGGCGTGTGACCTACACATGCTAAAAGGCGAGTATAAGCCTTAATACTATTATGAACAATCAAATAGACTATCAGATTCAATGTGAAGAAATTGGAAGAAAACTGAAATTTAAATGATCGTAAGATTGGCCTTTGTTTACATAGACATTGTTTTGCGCTCTCTTGTTTTTCGGTCTACGTCGCGAATATTCTACGTCGCGGCTATCACAACAACAACAAAAATGGAACCCGGGCAATTTTCTTGAGATTACAAAAGTTGTAAAAGGACAGATTTTCAGAAAATATATTTTTGGTTACCTTGTCCGAATTGAAGACTGGTCAAAATTCTCGTTTTTTATGATTTTCTCCAAAACGGTCCTTTTTTAGAGCAATTTCATGTTTATGGTTAGATTTATTGAACCCTTTCCTTCAAGAAAATGTATACTTTTATAATTCGCCCCCAATCCGGCAGCAGCAGCACCCCACGCAAATTGCCTCTCCCGATCCCGCCTAACTAACTCCGAGTCCCCGACGCCCAGCTATCCCCGGGATTAGCTGGCCTTGATCCCCGGGTACATCCCCCGGCATGATACTGTAACACGCTAAAAATGTACACGGCATGAATATTGGGGAATTTGCAAACTTACTTATAACACCTTTTAGTTTCAACATCAATTTCACTCATTTGAATGAGCGATGTTTAACATGTTTATTAACCTGAATTAGCATACCACACATACCGCCCGACATACCGTAAAATAAACGATATCTTTACAGGCCTATTAAATAAAATAAAATGTATCAAAACGAATCAACAAAAAAGAAAAGAATAAAGAACAAACAGAAGCAATAAGGGTTCGCAAGATGGAATTTAATTTTCCAAATTCATCTAGTAATTAAAAATCAACTAAACTAAGAATATAGGCCAATATACATGTAGGCTACTTTAAAAAAAAATGAAGGCCGTCTTCATTTAAACAATTAGTTTATTTAAAGTGCGCTCGATTGGGGTGCCTTCGTCTCAGTCTTAAGTTGACAACACGAGCTAAGTACAATTTAAACTGAGATTAAAATACCTAAAAATTAAAATCAGTTGCGTCCGTTTTTAATTGTAACATGTCATATTATGGAAATTCCATATTATCATGTACGCTACCAGTGGTGTAATTGGAAAGTATAAAAGATTGAAATCTGGGACTAAAATACTAATAAATTCCAGATTTTATGGAATAGGCCTATGCGGTATTTTAGTCTCAGCTTTTAAATGTATTTATCTCTCATTACTTGAAGATCTTTTTTGTTTATTCAGTTAGTATACGTGACTGGATAACGAGATGAAGAAACGCCCAACGACGAAAGCTGGGGTTTCACGGGGAAAGTTACCATACAATTTGGGCGTGGTCGCGTTTGATCTCAATCACTTCATTAAATCCCACCGACTGTTTTTGACGCGCGCAGCTTAAAGTTAATCTGTTCGGTATTAAAAACCGACAAATTCGATTTTTTTTATAAAGAGATAATCTTTTACTATCTGATTCAATACTTATTATTATCACCTTATTGTCTCTAATATTGAATTGGCATACCACACATTCCGTAAAATAAACGATATTTCAATCTAATAACTCAAATTGTACTTTTTAAAACGGAATATTCTTTAAAACAATGACTAAAATGAAGCCGTCTTCATATAATCAAGTTGATTTAAAAAAAATTAAAAAAAGTTGATAGCTAAAGTACATAAACTGAGATTAAAATACCTAAAAATTCAAATCTGTTGGAAAGTATAGATTGTCAAATCAGTTGGAAAGTATAGATTGAGATGGTTATTTTATAGAATATGCGTGTAGGTATTTAGAAGCAATATTACTACGAGTTTTACGCCGTTACAACTAATTTTGAAACAATATTCAATGTGTAGCAAATATTGTAAAATAGTTACCACAGCAAAGGCATACGTGGAGGTGAAGTTGGCTACATATTAAATATATTTTGGACTACGTAATTAAAAAGGTAAACCTGGTTTAGAACTTAAAAACCTAACGGTCCCGGGTGTCGGCGTGCAATTAACATGTTACGTCTTATTCTATTTTCTATTTTCTATAACGACAAACAATGGTCATCGAGCACCAACTAATTATCTTGCTCACTCAGTGATATCCCCTGTGATCCTCTGTGATCGTGTTCTTCTAATGGGCACATTTCGTTGATAACTTTCTATATTCTTATGTTTAGTGTAATACCAAAGTGTAAAATTTATTTACGGCAGCCCATCCATTTGGCAGCGCATGACACCATTAACATTCCCGGCGCGCCGACGGCTGTGCACGGGTCGCTATCCCCAGGCTCACACCGTCATGGACAACCGAACAAACGCCCCGTGCAAGTGCCGCCTTGCTACTCTCCCCGAGATGAGCCCGAGAAACCACTCCCCCAATAGCTGCGCATTTGAGTTCCTCTCCCCGGAACCAACAAGTCAATATAACTATCCTCATTTTAATTTCTCTAATTTGAATGTGCTACTGCTATTAATGTCAACCCGTATCTATAAAATGATCCTATAGACCTATAGCCACATTTTAAATTCAAGTGATGGAGGTTTTATGAATTTCAGCGAAATTAAATTCTTATTTATAGGGCTCCCCCTAGCCTCGTTTGTAAGAAGGAATAGCAAAATAATATTCAATTATTTTGTTCCAAATTACCTTACACGAAGGGTTTCATTTATTAGCTTGGCATTTGTAAATCATTTTTTGTTACTTGGTGTTTCAGCCCAATGTATGTTTGAAGTTGTTAACATTTGAAATGTAAATGAATAGGCCTTGAATATAATATTCTTGTATTTATATGCATCGCGAAGTCGATCCATTTGGCAGCGCATGACACCATTAACATTCCCGGCGCGCCGACGGCTGTGCACGGGTCGCTATCCCCAGGCTCACACCGCCATGGACAACCGAACAAACGCCCCGTGCAAGTGCCGCCTTGCTATTAACCCCGAGATGAGCCCGAGAAACCACTCCCCCAATAGCTGCGCATTTGAGTTCCTCTCCCCGGAACCAACAAGTCAATATAACTATCCTCATTTTAATTTCTCTAATTTGAATGTGCTACTGCTATTAATGTCAACCCGTATCTATAAAATGATCCTATAGACCTATAGCCGCATTTTAAATTCAAGTGATGGAGGTTTTATGAATTTCAGCGAAATTAAATTCTTATTTATATCGTTTGTAAGAAGGAATAGCAAAATAATATTCAATTATTTTGTTCCAAATTACCTTACACGAAGGGTTTCATTTATTAGCTTGGCATTTGTAAATCATTTTTTGTTACTTGGTGTTTCAGCCCAATGTATGTTTGAAGTTGTTAACATTTGAAATGTAAATGAATAGGCCTTGAATATAATATTCTTGTATTTATATGCATCGCGAAGTCGCATCCATTTAGCAGCGCATGACACCATTAACATTCTCGGCGCGCCGACGGCTGTGCACGGGTCGCTATCCCCAGGCTCACACCGCCATGGACAACCGAACAAACGCCCCGTGCAAGTGCCGCTTGCTATTCACCCCGAGATGAGCCCAAGAAACCACTCCCCAATAGCTGCGCATTTGAGTTCCTCTCCCCGGAACCAACAAATCAATATTTCAATTGGGATAAAACCGTAACGGGATGAAACCGTAACGGGATGAAACGGCTTCGGGATGAACCGGTATTGAGATGAAACGGTAGCCGAAATTATTGGGATGAAACCGTTTTGGGATGAAACGACGTGTTTCCGTGCCGCCCAGGGTCTCAAAAAGGGGGGCTAAAGAACTGAACTGAGTGGATTTTATGACGAAAAATAGGGTCTTAGGAACTGATTTTTTTCCCAAAAAATAGGTCTTGAGAACTGGCCTATAGTTCAATTTTCGATTTATTTTGGTTTAAGAACGCAAAATTGGGGATTTGGAACACAAAATTGGTGCTTTGGAACGCAAAATTTCGCGATTTTTGAATTTTCAATAAAAATAGGGTCTTAAGAACTGATGCAGGCACAAAAGGGGGGTCATAAGAACTAGCAGCAGAGGGTGAAAAAGGGGGTCTTCAGCGCGGCACATACCTATACCCTTTTCAAATGTCAGTGCCCAACCCCCCCCCCCCGGATGCTACCGTCCAGGCTACATTTGCCGTCAATGTCACTCACTACACTTGCCACTTTAGTTGGCCCTGGGCTTGATTGATTAGCAAATACTTCAGTTTTCAGAGTAAGACTAGAGTTACAGATATAATTCAAACATGAAAATCGGTGGAATACATCGTCGTCAAATTGTATTTGAAGAAAATGGTGTGGTCAGAATAAAACATGATTCGGCGGCATTGTTTTGAGAACGTCACGAGGTCAGCCTGGTCAGGCAACTTCTGATCGCTTCCGAACACGACCAGGGCAGGGAGAGTATATATAATGTGAGGGGAAATTCGAATCGCAAAACAAGAACCTCCCATATATGGGCATATGGGTGTGGGTACGTGCTATGTGACTCATAAATCGAGGGCGACGCTATGATTGACATTACGAAAATCCTTATAAGGCAAATGAGACGCGCGATGTGACTCGCAAATCGAGGGCGCTATCACATTCACATTAGACTAGGCTTCAATCTCGGCAATTGGAAACTGTGTACAGTGGCACCGGCCTGATACGACGCATTGCCTTTAGCTGCGGCAGTCGCCCTTCTGTCAGTTTACTGCGCATGCGGACAAACTCGTACAATCTTGCAGAACCAATAATCAGACCCGGGAATTCGAGCCTACATTTTCTTTTTTGTGAGGATGTCAACCTCGTGTAAGTAACTTATGGTTTAGCACGTGCGTGGTATTTTCCATTCGCTGGATATGCCGTAGATTTCCCGTAATTTTTCGCCATATAAATAATTTTAACAAATCACTTTATAAAGTTCTTGTATGTATTTATATGAATTCTGTTTTATCGCTTGCATAGTTTTATATGGTTTTGTTGTATTTCTGAAACCTTGATGAGGTCTAATGAGATAAATTAAAAAAAAAACACTATAAAATTGAACACTGTATTGCTACTCTCAAGAACTCAATCCAGTTTGTTGTGATATCGTCCACCACCATCCACTGTGAATGGACTGAAAACATATGAATTTCTTAATGATTTTGAAGTCTTTCTCGAGGAATTGTCCATTGGTCCTAGAAATGTGCTTATGGGCGATTACAATATCCATGTTGACGAACCTCACAAATTTGAGACAAAAAAGTTCAACGACATTTTAGCTAACAATGGTTTTTGTCAATCAATCAGCCTACTCACAAGAAGGGCCACACTCTCGATCTATTGATAATCAATGAGAACGAACCTATTATCCACAAACATCAAGTTCTTCCACCATTCTACTCTGATCATCGCTTTATAACATGTTCTGTAAACCACGTAAAACTGCCTCGGGTGAATATGGTTATTAGTTCTCGTCAATTTGGCAAAATGAAACTGGAACAGTTTACTGATCTGCTGCGTGAGCGCATGTCCGACTTCCCTTATGACTCTGAAGATCCTAATATCCTTTCTGATGCTTATGAATCGATAACCAAGTCTGTGCTTGAAAAAGTATGCCCTATCACCACCAGGAAGCATATCATAAGGTCCCGTCTACCTTGGTACAACGATGACATCCATATGTCGCGCCGCATCAGAAGACGACTGGAAAACAAATGGAGCAAGAGTTGATCAGAGAAGGATCATGAAGAATGGATTGTTCAGAAAAATTGTGTGATCAAACTTATTACTGACTCTAAAATTGAGTACTTTTCTAAGAAGTTTTCTGAATCAAATGCCAAAGATACGTATGCCACTATAAATGTTCTGCTTAACAAATCTCCAAAAGTGTTACCGGCTCTTGACTGCTCTGATAAAGCACTTGCTAATGAATCTCTATCCTTTTTTGTTGAAAAAGTTGAAAAGATCAGGGCTAATGTTAGTGTTATTGGTTCTACTATCCTTGAGGATGATGAAGGTAGATGCACAAATAATGTTAACATGAACGCATTTTCATCTCTCACTGAATCCCAGGTCAGTAAGATAATAACAAGGTTTCCCAGTAAAACATGTTACTTAGACACTCTTCCCACATGGCTTGTGAAAGACAATCTTCAAATCCTTTTGCCAATTTTCACTAGAGTTGTAAATAGTTCATTGATGTCTGGGGTGTTTCCAAACACATTTAAACAGTCTATTATTACTCCAGTGATTAAGAAGTCTAATCTTGATAACAACATCTTAAAGAATTATAGACCTGTGGCCAACATGAAATTCATGTCCAAAGTAATTGAAAAGGCTGCCCTTCTGAAGGTGAAGAACAATATCAACCAGTTCGTGGATCATGGTAAAGTTGTTTTCTTGGTGTTGCTTGACATGTCAGCGGCCTTTGATACAGTTGATCATTCCATTTTGTTGCATAGACTTAAATTACATTTTGGTATCGATGGCTCTGTTCCTTATGCGCCAACTTCATGGTTGCATTACGCTAAGATAAGGATAGGGAAAATAATCAAAAGCGCAAAAGCACCAAAAAAGCACCTTTTGCCCAAAATAGCACTTTTTGCGCAAAAAAGCACTTTTTCATCACACAGCATTTTTTTCTTCAAAATTGTCTAAATATTTAACAAATAATGTCCATACCTAAAAATCAACAAGTTACACACTTAGTTTAGTTTGAATGTAGTTTTGAATGAAAAATGATGGTTTTGACAACAAAAAAAGAAATTTGTCAACATGGAAACATGGAATATAATCGCTTTTGGATTTATTTTTAACGCAGATGGCATAATTTTGGTGAATAAAAGCACCTTTTACTAAAAAAAAAGCACCTTTCACCTAAAAAAGCACCTTTTGCTCCAAAAAGCCCTTTTTCCAAAATCAAGCAGCACTTTTAGTGAGCACTTTTGTTTGGGAGTAGACAGGATGTACCCATTGGAAGTGATGCATCACTATCACAGTGTATGTATATATGGTTTACCCCCGACCCCCTCGTAGGGCCACTATTTCAAAACCAAGCCTATCCAGGGAGGACTATAATATTGTTTTAAAGTTCTTTGCCCCCCTCATAGCTTTCCCAGGTGTGTTTGCATGGATTACATTCTAACAAACTTCTTTGTTGATTTGTTCTACTTGTAGTTGCCATTGGACGAGCCTGGTAGCTTTTCTCAGCGTTTAGGTTTACCCACCCTGCAGGCCAATAACGGAGGTGATGGTGACGTGATAGCGCAGGGGTTTGCCAGGCTTGGCATGGAAGAGGAGAAGATTCAAAATGCACAGCAGGTAGTGATTCATGTAGTTTTATGATTGATTTCTTAAAGATTTGCTGTGAGTGACGTACTGGTTTCAATGATGTCATGGTTATTGGTGCTCAAATTTGCACACTTCCATTGTATAACTATGACGTCATTGAAACCGGCACTTTTGATCACCGCGAATGTTTAAAAATGGCATGTTGAGAGATGGCAGTTTTTATTTGTTTTTATGAAAAGTGTTATGTTTTTTTCTTCAAATTAACTACACCATTTGGCTCAATGATTATTTATATAATGCACAATTATGTGCTGGCTGAACTACTCCTTTTACACTTTTCACGCGGCTTGTTAGTTTCACCATACAAAACTGAATTTTCAGAAACCTTTCCCAAATTTTAGGGTCTATCTCAAGGATTACTGGACCAATACTATGCATGTTTGTACTTATTTTAATGCATTTCTCATGGTAATTCTAAATATGTTAAGGATATTCAACAATTTTGAGATTTTTGAAACATTTAATGAAATTTCTGCAGACGCCTGCCGCATGAAAAGTGTTAAGAATTAAGATGTTTTAGTTACACTGTTATCCTGTTTGTTCCTAGTTCTTTGCCTGGTTCAACAAAGTTGAGAGCCAGATGGAGCAGGACGAAGAGATATCGTACAGCTCATACTGCGATCAGCTCAAGCAATACCGGGAACAGTGCGATAACGTGCTGGATGAGGTGTCCACCGCCCTCACTCACCTCGAGGAGTTGCAGAAGCAGTACGTGTTTGTGTCAACGAAGACAAGTGCTTTGCACGAGGCGTGCGAGGAATCATTGCAGGATCAGGTGAATATTTTATAGTTTAATCAGATCCAAATTGGTGAGAAATATTCAGTTTTTATATCTCCGTGCGTAATTATGGCCATAGGCACACGGTTTTGGACGCACACACGCGTCATGCATATGATGCACAGTGCGATTATTGCCTTCAGCTCGCCAGCGTCCTTCATTTGCTGCTGTAAGGAGGCTTCACCAATTTGGAACTAATCAAACTATAATAACTATGTAATTAGGTGAAACTTATACCAACTGAAAGTGGGGGATGAAAAAGGGGGGGGGGGGGGGGGAGAATTGGAGAATAACAATGTTTTGACTGGATATACCAGTCTTTATCAAGTTTAGGTAGAGCAAGACAAAAGTATATGCCGATGGATGAGCAAAATACAAGTCAAGCTCAAAAATTCAGTGTGCATACAGATATGCAAAACATACCAGGGCAGTTGTTCCCTTGAGATAGAGAGACATACTGCAAAGAATAAAATAGTGGTAATAAGTAAGAAGAAGGCCAAGAGGATTACAAATTATGCATGATAAAGAAATAAGTTTATGAACTGTAAAGAAAGTTAGCAGATTATTAAAAAAAACATAAACAGATCATTTCAAGTGGATCTTCAAAAGATTTTGATATGCTTAGATGCCACTGCTTGACTGATTAACAATAGCAGTGAGGAAATGACCTGAAGTAAAGTTGTTTGAGGTCAAAAGAGCAGGCTGAATTATAAATCAAGTAAGAAATGCTGAAAAAGCAAACAAGAAATGTTGTAAAAAGAGAGGGTATGTGGAATTTAAAAATTTGAATAAATCAATAATGAAAAATGATTTCAAAAAATAACATTTAAAAATAAAAATAAAACCTGAGAAAAGGAGACCACTGACTGCCAACTAGAACACTCCCGGGACCAAGTCCAACCTAGGTGGGACAGCCACACAGAGCGATCAATCTGTTGTTTTGTTCGCCCTGCCCCCAGACAAGTGAAACGGTGTGAATGGTATGGCATAGTATATAAATTGTGCTTATTAGTGTTTGCATGGGCCAGAGGTAGTCTCTTTATAGGGCTTATAGCTGCATGACAAATTAAACCCTATCCAGTGTTCGAAAAGAACTAATGTAAGGGACGCACCATTAGATTTTCAGGGGGGGGGGAGGAGTAGGAAGTTGGGTTCGGGGGGATTTTCTTTTTTTTGCCGCTGTAAGGGAGGATTTTTTTATATTAATGTAATCATTCATATTGAGTTGGGTGGGGTAGAGGTTTTATTTTTAACTCATCGGGGGGGGGGGGGGGGGGATTTTGCTTTTTTGGCCTGCAGAGAGGGAATTTTTTTCTTCCAAAAACTACCTACCCCCACCTGAAATTCTAATGGTACGTCCCTAAATAAGTATCCTGAAAGAACTAAATTTGAAGAAGCAGCTGATAAAGGGATACGCAATAGTGTTGAAGAATAACTTGCTTATGGATTGTTAAACACATTGACACACATGTGACCTTTTTACCATAAATCATGGTCAAAGATCAATTAAACGCCTAAGTTGGGAAGGATGTAATTCTACCAACTTCAATGAATATTTTGGTATATAACTCTCTGTGCCAGCACACCGGGATCGGAAAACCCCTAAAATGGACCCATGCTCCCCAGCTATTCGTGTTAAATTTGTTTATAATAGGAAAGAATATTTGAAAAAATGTACAAATCCCAGTTTTATCAACATTGAGAGCGCAGCCTCCAACTCATTAGTGAAGGCTTAAAGGAGGCGTCCTGCAAGCATAACATTATGCATTATATGTTAGACAAATAATTATCAAGCCCAAATCGCATAGTTATATAGAACAAAACAGCATACTTATGACAAAAACGAATAATAACTGCCATCTCTCAACATGCAAAATTTGCGTCAATCAAAAGTTCCGTTGTTGATAACGTCAAGTGTATACAATGCACATGGGTAAATATGAGCACCAATAAACATGACGTAGCGACACCAGGATTTCCGATTGCCGCAAATTTTAAAAATTGCATGTTGAGAGATGACAGTTATTATTCATTTTTGTCATAAGTATGTTTTGTTCCATATATACACTGTAACTACGCGATAATCATTCATCTATGCTTGCGGGACCCCTCCTTGAGCTTGCTGGCACTTTGTCAGTGGGGGAGGGGGCATCAGCGAGTCAAATATCATCATGTATGTAAAACAAAGTATGTGTGACCAAAGAGTTGGATGTTTTCTTATCAATTTGACCCCTAAATGATTAAAATAGCGATATGAATTTGAAAAAGTACCCTTTTTCTTTTTTAAAAAAGGTTGATTTTAGAGGTTTTTAGATCCGTTAATGTATGGCAGCCAATTGTCACAACTGCAAGAGGCCCAATGAAGGATGGTGAGGCAAAGTGATTGAAATTGATATAATTCTTTTTTTATTCGTAGACCAAACTAGTGAACAAGGCTGAATCAATCAGTGGCAAGCTTTCTTATTTCAACGAGTTGGAGAGAATCAACCAGGTAAGTTGGATGCTTTGCCGTATTGGGGGCAAGGCTCAAGATAAGCGGGTGCTGGGCGATTTTTACCCCTCGGTCCTCCTGCCATAGCGCCCGGTAATGCTAAAAAATTAACAACCGAGCGCTGATATTTTGCCCAAACCAGCGCCCGTTGACGATCGGGAAGCTTGCCCAAGACATCAAATTTTGAATTGCCAATGTTGCCACGCTGGATATTTTGTTTAAAATCTGAGTCGAATATGTTATTTGGAAGTCTCCACATTTCATAACAGCCAATCAGCACAAAAATACTCATTTTACTGAACAAAAGATGTGTGCCCTTATAAAAGTTAATTTGATTTAATAAAAAAGTTAACTCCTGGTAGACTGAAAGTAGCTCCTGGTTTTCAATAAATCCCATGATCCGGGCGCTACTTTTGGGAAAAAAAGTAGCTCCCGGTAAAAAAACTGTTATCTTGAGCCTTGATTGGGGGAATACTATTATCGAACCATTTCTATTGACAGAATTCCTATAATTGGTTTCAGCCTAAGAAGATTTTAAAGACACCACCGCAATGCATTGCGTTTTTGCAAAATGCCCTTAATCTGGCCTCCAATTTGTCTCAGTTCCCATAGACATGCATACAATCATGGCATTCAAAGTACATTCATCGTTGGAGGTCTTAGATTCTAGTTTACATCAATTAATAAATTAGTTCTCAGTGTTCCTTTTTCTTATTTCTACAACTTAAGAGCTCCACAAATGCATCATGTGAAAAAAGCCTTAGTGGGCTGTTGCTCCCACAATGCATTGTGGGATATCCTTAAAATCTTCTTTGGGTTTCAGCACAAGTTGGGAGGTGACGTCAGGGTGTAATTCTTGTGAAGGCATCATGATATTGCGCACATAACTCCCATGCTACAACCTTTGAATGTTGGCTGTGGCGCCCAAGTGTGGCGCCTGTCACGAGATTATGCACTGACATCACTACCCAAGCTGACACAGAGTACCGTACTGACGCGTGTATAGTCCCATACTCGTTTAAAGTCCCACCTCCTAATTCAGCTTATATCTCAGACTAGGATGGGCACCCGTCTTAAGTCCCAGGGGTAAAAAGTAGTGTACAACAAGTCTTAGAAAAATAACTTTCAGTAACTCAGCTGGACACAAACATCATTGAACTTTATTAAAAGTAGGCATGAGTTATCCCCGTGCAATGTCTCTTACGTGACACGGATCATTCGATAAGTGCGTATAACGGGTATCCGTATCATCCCGCACTCCATGAGGTTCTGGGAGTAGAAATCCCCGCAATAACCTGCAGAGTGCATAAAACCAAGTGTAGCGTTCAATTTTAACTGCTGTTGTAGCATCTCGAAATGCAACAAACTTTTGAAGATTTGCGATACTATTGAACAAACGTGTAGCAAAAAGTGACGCAAAAAGATTCCCTATTTTATATTTGATCACATACCATCAAAGCCAAACTAACAAAGATTGAGATTCATCTTCAAATAACTGAAAAAAGTATGATAAATCCTCAAGTATCGGCAGTTCATATTTTGTTTTTCGTCCGAGTAAACAGCCCCATTGCTTTACACGTATTGCGCAGAAGTGTTACTGTCGGTTTAAAATTAAGAAAAATTGCGGTTTCTGGGCACATCGGAGCAATGTTATAATCATGACGTCACTTTTGATGCTAGTCTTCTTCCCATGCCGCCGAGTGTTACGAAAAGGCGCCAACCAAAATGACTTGGAATAAAACTAGTGGTGCACCACGGACTCAAGAAATCATAACAAAATGGCGCGCGATCGTAAGAAGATGTAAACAATTATGAAAACCATCGTGACTCGTGAGGGAAATAATGCCTGTATTTCCATGTGTTTTGTTACTAAAATGTGTTAGTTCAAATTGTAAAATCTAGATCTTAATTTTCATGCACACATGGGCACCCGATTTAAGTCCCACCCTCTAATTTACGTATATTTTGGGGTTAAAGAAGGGTGGGACTATACACGCGTCAGTACGGTATAAGGGTATATTACTATTAGGCCTCTTAAAAAGATTGATGCATTTCTCGTAGCCCTCTCTTCTCACTTTCTGGGATAAGGTCAACTTTTTCTGATTTTCATTTTTTCAAAAATTATTCAGTTTCTAATACTGAAATTGTAATGGTTGATAGGTATTAGGCCAAATTAAATTAATTGTTTGTCTCAAAGCTCCTCTCCTGTTGTAAAACTAATGCGGAATGCGGGTTTTTTTTCAAGTTTTTTTTTAAATTTTTTTTAATTTAAAATATTGAAATCCTTGTAAAAGTGAACTTTTGTATTTAAGATGATCTGATCAATGAAAATCTGAAAAATCTGTGAAATTTTGGGATTTTTTTTTTTTAAAAAGAAGAAAAAAAAGAAGTTTTTTCAGATTTTTGTTTTTCTAATGCGCACCAATAAACTAACGCGCGCGGGAGCTTTGAGACAAACAATTAATTTAATTTGGCCTTATGCTCTTAATCAACTACAGTCACTTTCATTTTTTTATTACAGAACTCAGGGTTCTAACCCTCATAAACTTGAACTACGGAAATATGCTGGGAATACAGATTTTGCATGAAAACAGCCATATAGCAAGTGTCAATTTAATAAAAATAAAAACCACCCTCCCTCTTCACTTCTTGAAGGCCAGTGCTATAGATAAACTAATAATTAATTTTAAGTGGCCTAAAAAGGTATTGAATTGAACATATTTAGGGGCCAAATGACCAACGCTTTTTCTCTCACTAATTCAGCAAGAATCAATCATCAGTAGATAACAATGAATACTGTAAAACGCTATAATTTCGCGAATACTTTATTTTCACGATTTGAAAATTACTGCTATTTAAGCGGGCATTTAATTTTGCGAATCTGGGAATTTTACTGTTACTTTAAATGCTAAATTGTCAGTTTGGTGGGTATTTAATTTCGCAAATTCACATCCCTTGCCAAATTTCGCGAAATTTATTCCCTCGCGGAATTTAGTGGTTTACAGTATATCATTGTCAGCACTTGGTGAAAATAAATCTTCAGGAAATTTCTGTGTTCATGAATAAAAGGGTTCTACCTAGTCCGAGCATAAATTGGTCGGAATATCGCATTGCAATGACTTTAATTGTATGAGTTATGCAGATTCATTCTGTAATACACATTGACTATCATGGGCTACCCTACCTCTTTTGTAGGATTAAAATTGCCACTTTGGTACCGAAAGCCTAGCTGGTCTAGTGGTATAACATTTGCTTTGGGACCAGAAGGTCCTGGGTTCAAATCCCAGTATCATCAGAATTTATGTAAAACCTTTTGTTTCAATCCATTTTTCTCAAAATGGGACAGAGTTTGTGAGTCGGAATACTTGCACAAATATAGTTCAATCAGTTCCAAATTGACAAGAAATATGCATTTTTGTGCAAAATTAATCCAAGTGTATGCCCGCAACTGGCCATACACATGTGACTTTGGCCATACACACGCGACTTTGGCCACACGCACGCGACTTCGGCCACACGCACGCGTCACACATTTGATGCACAACTTGGAGCTTATCAAACAATAGGTTAATTCATGATAGCTTACTCATAACACCATAAAAAGAATCTAGAAATGAAGTTAAGAAAAAATGGTAATCATTCCAAAATATGCATCATTTGACTTTAAATTTGACTTTGAATGAGTAAAAATGATAACCCACACCATATCTTGTAATCCTGTACTGGACTTTCATGAAGGTACAGAAATTGATGAGAAGGACCCATTTAATTATGACAATATCACTTGGATGTTTTATTTACAGAAACTGAGTTCCCCAGCATTCTCTGTATCGAGTGAGTCATTTGTCCCTCTTCTTGGGAAGCTGGATGAGTGTATAGCGTACATCACCTCTAATGTAAGTATGCTGCAGAGGCTATTTATCTAAATGTATACATATTCAATTATTCATAGCTTACTTCTATTTCTTCCATTTATCTTGAAATTCCAGAGACTTAATTTACTTTAAAGTTCATATTTTTTCGACTTATGACTAATTGTGTTCGATAAGATTTGATTTTCAAAACCAAACTTAATTTTAAACTAATACCTCTTTCTTGTAAGGCAAAAAAAGTTTGTTTCCAGTAGCAAGCCTGAAAAGTCAAATGCAAAATGCAGTTTTAGGTGATTTTTACTTCCCGACTTGAAATAAGAATAAATACATTTTATTTCCTGCTAATTATGAATGGGTATCAAGGGTAGGAGCGAATCCCACAAATTCAAGTCCCGCCCGAAAATGTTGAGTTCCGGGAACAAAAATCACCATCCCGATACCCGAAAATAGACGATCGACAAAATAATAATAAGCTTACTAAAAAAAGACTTATCAGCTAAATTAATCTTATTTATGCAATTTTTGGCAAACAGGCAGTATCTCAAAATCCAAAAGAAGATATAAATAACATTTACTTTGTTTTTAATTATATACGATATGAATTTAGATGGAAAGCAGTATGAAGTCTGGTCTAGGTCCTCAGGTGAGGTATAGCCAGTTGCCTGAACCTAGCATCATATATCACCCTTGACCCTTAACCCCATGACCCCTGACCTTATATGACTAACAGTTGTTCTTTAACATTGTCTGTATGACTGCTATTCCTTGCTATGATAAATACTTTCCCTTATGACTAAACATGTCAATGCTTGACTAACCGTTTACAGCTCTGTAGGATCCACACCACTAAACAAATCCCCTATACCTACTGTGTAAAATGGACCCTAATTAAACACAATTTTCTTGCATAGTTAGTTGCTTCAACCTTACATTTTTTATGGTCTTGGCAATAAAAAAAATAAGGTCAAGGCAAATTTTTTCGAGATATGTGCCATCGAAGATACTCATATTGTAGAGCACCCCAGGCCTATCCTATGTCTAAGCAATTCTGATCAATTATTGAAGTCTCTAAAATGACACAAAAATCATACAAGATTGGTCAAAAGAAGAAAATTTGCATTGATATTGTTTGGTAATCTTCATTTAATAATCATCTGAACAGAATTTCAATCAAAGAAACAACTTTTGGAGCCTTTTTATATACACTGAGCCAAAAAAGAAACTTATAAAATTTGAACAGATCACCAAATAAAATTCTGTGCATGAAAATGTACCAAATTTGGATACAATATTACTGCAATGTATTGCTTCAAATGGCAGTCAATAACCAATTGTTTGCTTCAATGACACAAGAGAAATCTGCACAGACTCGGACAACGTCTTGCATCACAGGTCACAGCAAACAATTTCAGCAACATAAAGTTAAAACATTTCATAGAGTCAAAACAAACTCATATCCAAACAAACAATGAAGTCATTAATATCGGGTATGTCCACCTCCAGCTTGAAGTTACTGCATTGTCTGGGATGAGCTTGGACGACGTGTATCAAGAAGAGACAATCCACCTGTCAATAGACAAACACTTATTGCAGCACTACAGGAAGAATGGAACAATGTTCCCCAGGCTACTATCAGGAACTTGATTGGAAGCATGAGAAGGAGATGCGCAGCTTGCCTGCAAGCTGGAGGTGGACATACCCGTTATTAATGACATCATTGTTTGTTTGGATATGAGTTTGGATATGAGTTTGTTTGTTTTGACTCTATGAAATGTTTTTAACTTTATGTTGCTGAAACTGTTTGCTTTGACCTGTGATGCAAGATGTTGTCTGAGTCAGTGAGGATTTCTCTTGTGTCATTGTAGCAAACAATTGGTTATTGACTGCCATTTGAAGCAATACATTGCAGTAATATTGTATCCAAATTTGGTACATTTTCATGCGCAGAATTTTATTTGGTGATCTTTTAAAATTTTATAAGTTTCTTTTTTGGCTCAGTGTAGTTCACTTTTAAAGAGGAGTGCCATCTCACCCAATTCAACAAGTCTTGTGGGCTGCTCCATTATTTATTTAGGGGTGTGGACTCTGAAGCTAGGATTTCATGTGAGTTATAGCCCATTGTGTATGCCAAGGTCAAAACGATTGATCTTAACCCTAACCAGATTGCTCCTACATGACTTACTAAGCTGCATGGCTTATTAACCTTGATTACTAATGGATCTTTGAATGGCTAAATGACTAACATATCTCTAAATGACTAACATATCTCTAAATTACTAACTTGTCTGTAAATGACTAAATGACTAACACACCTGTATACAAGTAACTTCCTTGTATTACTAATTAACCATGGCATGACTAAATTGATGCACCTCCATAGCAGTGTCTTGCCTCATAATTTAGTCCTGCAATATTAGATGGGAGAGTCAACAGCCTAAAGATGCAGATGTTGTTCAATCACTGTAACCCTAACCCCCTAAATGCTGACAAATACTACTTCTAAGCCTATCTCCAAGCGCATGTGCGGACGGTTTTCGATGACGTAATCAACCAAGCCTTATAGTGAGTGCGGTATACTGCGCCAACGAGTAGGTGAGGGTCGTGGTGTAATGGGTGGGACAACGGGCCGACATGCGGAGGGTCACCGGATCGATTCCCGGCCGGTCCTCTGCGATTCAGTTGGTGTTTTCTCTTCCAATATTGTGATCCCGGTTATACCCGGTCAGGGGGTTAGGGTTATTGTAAATGCTAAAACCGGCCAATCACAGACAAATATCTAGTTAGCGCTAACAATCACACCTGCATCAAGTCTCTCGGCATCCCTCCATGAGAGTGTGTAAACTGTAAATACCCTTGTTTGCATTGCACAGGCAATTCAAAAAATCTGGATTTTTGGAAGAAATGGGAAAACAAAGATTTGAAAATAAATAATGGTGTTTTTTTTTTGGCATTTCGCTGTGCCTATTCTCCAGACACCCCCCATAAAAGGTTGATGCCGCGCACAAACACTCAGGCCGTCTGGCCAAGCTCGTATAAAAAGTTCAAGAAATTTATCAGTTCCCTGATTACAAAGCTGCACCACGACCCAAAGGAGCTCCAAACACCATCAGCCTGACCCAACAGAAAATATTATATTTTTACCCTAATCACAACCCGATTATGGACACTTCAACAAACTTTCAAAAACTTCATTGAATAAATATTCACTAAACCCTGCCTAGGTTATGCATAACCTGATAAAGTGTACTTTGGGTCCCAGGCATGCATCAATTGCACGGTAGAATAACTTGCCTTGTTATAACTAAATGGTGCATTTTATTCCATCAAAGACTTGGTGTATGGCTGGGACCTAAATACACTATATTTCTGTATGGCGAATAAAGTTGTCCTAGTATGCGATGATTGTTTTTAAACAGCTAATTAAAATTTTGATAAGCTGTATCACTTATCTTATAGGTAAACAGTTACTCATCATTATCTAATTTTGATGTTTTGAATAATTTTAGGATAAAAAAAATTAGAACCTTTGAAAATTATAGAAAATTCACCAACATTTTTATGATTTTTTTGAATAACAAAAAACAAAACAAACGGACCGATGCTACCTGAGAGATCTGTTTGCCCTAGAACAGGGTTCCCCCCCCTGTCACCTGTGTGCCCACGTTCTTCTGTATTAATTTGCTGCATTATTTTCTTGCCTATTTTATAGCCTCAGTATAAAGAATCCGAGCTTTACCAAGCCCGCTTCAAGCAGTGCCTTGGCAAAGCACTTACCCTGGTGAAGTATAACGTGTTTGGCATACTGCAAAATGCAACTCTACAAGTTCAACCCAAAAAGGTAAGGTCAACAATTTGCCTTACATATTATATTATATTATATTATTAACACTTGAAATGTAGCAGGCATGGAGGAAGAAAATCTTCATGTTAGGCCAAAACAAAGAAGATTGTCTGTCTCAGAAGCCCTTCTGCATCGGTATGTGAAATGAGCTACGGTGTGTATGTCTACAAAAAGTTTTGTTTTGTTTTTGACTTTTTTGATTTGATTTTTTTTGATTTGATTTTTTTGATTTTCTTTTTTTGATTTTTTACAAAATATTTTTACAAAAAGGTCTCTGTAAGCTTGGATTAGCAACAAAAAAAATTGCATACCTCATAGCCTTTTTTCTAAAAAAATAAAAAATTGCACAGCACTTTGCTTTTTTGCCAAATGTTTCTGAGACAGACCTTCTTCTTTGTTTGGCCTTAACTGTCACAAAACTATAGTTTATTCAGTTCCAAATTGTTGAGAAATATGTTTGTTTTTATCTCTCCGCGCGTAAAAGTAATCCAAGCCTACGCGTGTTATTTTAGCATATGCAAGTATCATGCATACGATACACACTGTGCCATGTGGCACCATTCAAGCGTTTTGCGCGCCCACGCTCTTCTGAATTCATTCGCTGCTGTAAACAGCTTCGCCAATTAGGAACTGACTGAACTATTATAGTCTTAATTAGCATGTTCAACCCAAAAAGGTAAGGTCGGCAATTTTGCCTTGCATATTATATTATTAACGCTTGAAAGCTGAAGTACTATTCCTTAAACATAGCAGGCATGGAGGAAGAAAATGGTTCTATCTTCATGTTAGCTCTCACAAACTATAGTTTAATCAGTTCCAAATTGTCGAGAAATTGTGTTTTTATCTCTCTGTGCGTAAAAAGTAATCCAAGCCTACGCACGCTATTTGTGCACGTGCAAGCACCATGCATACGATTCACACTGCGCCATGTTGCACCATGCGAGCGTTTTGCACGCCCACGCTCTTCTTAATTCATTCTCTGCTGTAAGCAGGTTCGCCAATTTAGAATTGACTGAACTATAGCCTTAGCATGACAACTTCATTCACGGATTATAAGCTTTATTCCGTATAATCCCTCAACGAAGTCTTTACCCTAGACAAATTTTGGCTCTCTGACATATGAAGATAACACCAGAAAAAAGGGGGAATCAGAGAAGCTCCATCCCAGGAAATTTGGAGGGACATTTTAAATTATGGGGGGGGGGGGCGGGGGGGGGGGGGGGGGGGGGGGGGTGGGGGAGTACATTTAGCTATTATGTAAACAGGCCTTTTGTGGCAATGTTTGTAGTGCATAGCGTTATTCCATGTGTTAAATACTGTGTTGTGCAAATACGATGTGCGTATGTGGCATCAAACGAGCCTATTGCGTAACTACTGTGCTGTGCAAATACGCTATGCATATGTGGCATCACAGGAGCTTGTTGCGTAACTACTGTGCTGTGCAAATACACTATGCGTATGTGGCATCACGCGAGCTTGTTTTCTCGACTGGATGTTTACGCAGTACTTTTTCTCTGTTAGTAACCGGCACTTATTTGTGTGTAGCAGACTAGCAGTTAAGGATGGCATTTAATCACTGTCCGGACAGGGGTCAGACCCCCACCCTTTTTATTTTTGCCCCACCCTTTTTACAGAGCCACCCTTTTTAGTTGGGAATGTTCAACTCCCACCCTTTATACCGAAAAGGGGACATTTTTTATCATTTTGTGCATTCTAATTTGAAAAGGCACTCATTGGAAGAAAGGACAAAGTGACAGAAACATCTCAGGATCCGTTTTGTTTTTCGGGCGGGTCCCGGGATTCCCAAAATTATTCATCAACAAAAATAATTGAAAAAAATAAATACTTGTCGGCTAAATCACGATTATTTAATGCAAATTTATAGAGGAGATTCATTTGAAATGGATTTATTTCATCAAATCAGTGCTTTTTTGGTACTCTTATGCTCACTAAAATGTGATATTACGCCGCGTACGACACTTTCGTAGCTCCCGGCGAGTTTCCATTTTGAAAAAATGTCACGATTTCAACAACTGATGGCGCTATACAACAACAATTTAAAGAAGGTGACTTTTTAATTTTGAAGTATATCGGACCCGATATCGGATACATATTTTTATGATATAACTAGCGCCAGCGAGCCGACAAGGTCGGTATTTTGATTATTTTGATGATTGCTGAGAAACCCCCACCCTTTTTATTTTATCTCCACGCTTTATACAACTACACCCTTTATATCAGAAATATTCTGACCCCCACCCTTTTGTTGATTTTTTATTTCTGAAGTCCCACCCTTTGTAAAGCGTGCCGTCCGGACTATGTTAATTGGAATGCACATATCACATATTCATGAGGTTTTGAATAAACCATTATGTTCTGCATAATTCTATGGTCACCGTAAAAGTGGAAATCTTCGCGCTACATTTATTTTCAGTTTTCACGGTCGATACAGCTACCGCGAAAAATTAGAACACACAAATATATTTCTTTTGCGTATTATAGTTCTATGTGATGAAGCTACAAAACGTGAATTTAAAAACATGCATGTCAAAATCGTCAAACCACGAAAAATTAATCACGCAAAAATTACCAATTTTACATAGCCCACAGAAAAGTTTGAGAGACAAAAACACCGATCTGGTATTGGTAGCATTTTGGCTGCCTACCACAACTCTTTCATCATTTAATTATATCATTCCGTATAAACTCTTTGATCATTCATATCTATCATTCAGTATCATATTTAAATTTGCATACAATGATGCACCATTGTGATGAGAAGAACAGTGATTGCAATGCCAACCTACCATTAAGTAAGGATGGACTTTAGCATATAAATGACGGAAATTGTTGTTGGACACCAAGATTTAACCTTGTCACTGAACTTTTATAAATTGATCATGAATTGCCATACTTTAATACTTCAACCTACCATTAAGTAAGGCTGGACTTTAGCATATAACTGACAGAAATTTTTGGACACCAAGATTTAACGTTGTCACTGAACTTTTTTAAATTAATCATGAAAACCTGTATCATGAATTGCCATACTTTAATACTTCAACCTACCATTAAGTAAGGATGGACTTTAGCATATAAATGACAGAAATTTTTGGACACCAAGATTTAACCTTGTCACTGAACTTTTTTAAATTGATCATGAAAACATGTATCATGAATTGCCATACTTTAATACTTTAATTTATAACCCAAATTTATTCTTGTTATTGAGCCAGCCTAACATAGACAAAGGCCGGACGGCGATTACATATAAATGACGACGCCCATTTTAATTAATTTGAATTAGTCTTCATTTTCATAACACTTCTCCTAGGACTTTCACTCCTGCCACTTTATGTTGTCCCCTGTATGGGATTTTTCTTGAAAATGCTAATTTAATTAGACAAAAGTAATAATTTTAGACAATTATTTTTCCACGGAAACGAAAACTACCCAACCTGCGTTGCGAAATCGCACCATTACAACCAACCTTAGTTTTTTCATTCATTTTGATAGTCCTCACTCCACGTCATTTACAACTGAGGGTCACACCCGACCCTACGTCTTCAAAGAGAACTGAGGGTACCTCCCGCCTTAATTTAATAGGGTGGTGGATGGGTTTTTACAACCAAACCTCCATTCAACCAAAGTTTTCCACAACTTTGATAGTCCTGACCACACATCATATATGTGCACCGAGGGGCACACCCGACCCTACGTCTCAAAGGAACTGAGGGTACCTCCCACCTCGAGGGTGGTGGGTGGGTTTTTACTAACCGGACAATTATGATAGTCCTGACCCCCCATCCTTTATTAATTGAGGGTTACACCCGACCCCACGTCTCTATAACGGACTGAGGGACCTCCCGCCTTATAATAATAAGCCGGTGGTGGGTTTTTACAACCAAACCTCCCATTTCCTATCCAACAACATACCTTATTTTCTATCAATTTTAATAGACCCGACCTGAGGGTACACACATTCCCCATGTCTTAAAACGGAACTGCAACTAATAGGGTGGTGGGTGGGTTTTTTCTCCACCGGACCTCCGTTGTTGAAGGCAGCCAAAAAAGCGAATGAAAAGAAAAGCGGACAGATCGAGATCGGCCGATCGAAAACGCGGGAAAAAACCGGAAATAGAAAGCAACAACCCGCGAAAAAGATTAAAGACCCAATCCAGCAAGGATGAAACTTTCAGCTGGCAACACTGTTCTCCTTCGCATGCACATCGGAAAACTTAAGTATATTAAATACACAAAAATATGAAATGTGTCTTTATGATCTCTTTGATGCAGGACACAGTGAACCCATCAGAGAATGCCTTTACCATGTTCTATGGGAAGTTCAGAAGTAATGCACCCAAAGTGAAAGCTATGATGGAACAAATTGAACAGAGATTGGATAAAAGCCCAGAGTAAGTATTTTCTACCACCTTACACATATCCAGTGGCGTAGCCAAATGGGTGTTCCCCCTGAAAAAAAAATCATTACAGGCCCGTCAGATGGGGGGGGGGGGGGGGGGGGGGGGGGGGCGACGGTTGCGATCGCCCCCCCCCCCCCCCCCCCCCCAGGTAAAAATTGCGTTTTTCTTAGTTTCAAATATCAATGATAGTAAAACTACTCATAAAACATTGACTACAGTGCTTTTTGGACTGCGAAATTTTGTGTCCGTGCGAAATTTTTTGACTTCTAACTTCTACCCCCCCCCCCCCCCCCACTTACGTGAAATTCACGAGGTGACTGACTTGGAAAAAATTTGGGGCAACCTTTTACGAAAATTTTAGGTGAAAACGCCCCCCCCCCTTGGGCAAAAGTGTCTTATGGGGATGCATTACGCCAAAAAAGGTACACTGAAGGTTGTCGGTACATTGAGGCCATAAGAATAAGAGAAGGGAGGGAGGGGACATTTACTGAATTTTTCTTAAAATGTATAAGGAAAATATGTTTTTGGGAGCCTTAAAACTGCTTAGAAATACCCTCAGATAGCATTTAAATTCCAAATTTCTTGAACCCCACGCCGTTTATATATTGTCGGTACATCATGCATTTCGTTGATACAACCGCATGTTGTGCCCCTCGTTTGAAAACGCTGACTATGCCACTGCACATGACAGCCGTTGAAGATGGATCCTTTTGACTCCACACCCCTTGTACGAGATTAGACAAGAGCCCATACTAAATAGTCCACATACAACCCCTTTGATCTGTATGACCATAGTAGATGTTTTATTTTACCGAACTGAAGTAGTAAACTAATCCCCAATCTGATAATTTTGAATGTCTTGGCAGAATATTCTCATAGTGTTAACAATTCTCCAACCTATTAACAACAAGTAGTGATCTCAGTAATGATTTACAGAAATTCAATAATTATGCACCAAAAATGAAACCTATATGTTGACACTAATTTGTACAGAGATTCAAAAAATATTACCTATGCTTAGATCCTAATGTATATTCAGCTGGGCTGACTTCTTTCTTTTTGAGAAAGATATCAAGGTGAATTCACGCCACCTCATTTCTAATTTCTAATTACAGATATAAGTTAACACTAGATGAGTGCCACCAGTGTTATCTAACACAAAGGCAACAGTTACTGGCACCCAGTATCACTGATGCTGTCAGAGAATTGGCCAGCAAACATTCCCGGGATCACTGTGCATTGGTAAGTTGTGAAAAAAAGTTGCTGTTATGATGATGCAGCAGATTGGGAATCCGTGTATTTCTAGCCCGAATGTGCACCAGTCATGTGTCTCAAAAAATTAAAAAAGTCCAACTTACAATCTTGAAAAAAAAAAGACTTTAACCGTAACTCCCCGGACATGTTTTGTGAATTAAAGTATCAGGGGAGAAAAACGGGTCAAATTTCAGGGGAAAATCAATCTCTGCACTCGCAGCTATTGGAACCCGGGCCCTGTGCGTGCAAGTCTGATGCTCTACCAACTGAGCTACACGGGGGAGACTTAAGTTGAGCGCCTGCTTGGCTGTCTGCAGTCTAGTAGGGAGGTCATAGGTCTGTGTGCCCCAACATGGACCTTGGGCCAATGAAAATTAATTGTTTGATTGTCCATAGATCACTTTCAAAAGTTGGGTCGGTCGGTCGGAAAAAGTTTTTTCTTCTTCTAATTGCGCCTTTTTCAGGTACCAAAAGTAAAATGAGATGTACTTGTTGTGGTAAACAAAACGGAAACAAAATTCTGTAATATTTTGACCAGCATTTTTATTTTCTAAACCAAAAATTGAAAGGAATAAATTTGTGATTTTCGCCTTAAATGTGTAAAAAAATTGGAAATATTTGAGAGAAAAAACAGAAAAAGAAAAAGAGTGGATTATGGTTGTGAAGGATCTTGATCGTTGGTGGACGAGGACAATATAAAAAAGGCCTTATACTGCAGTGTGTTGTGATGGACAGAGCTCCGTATTTATATATGTCTTGTACTCATGCCTAATCTGTTACAAGGAGGAGTTATTTCATGTCTTTTCCAGAAATACCCACATCCCGTTTATCAAAATTGTATCATGTTTATTGATAGACTCGGTTGTGATTATTTGTATATGTACAGGTACGTAGCGGCTGTTCGTTCATGGTCCATGTGTGTGAAGACGAATACCAATTGTTCTTTCATTTCTTCTCAAAACCGACGGATAAATTAGAGTAAGTTTCTATGTTCTGAGTATTCTGACTACATTGTGTATAGGTCTGGGAAAATCATCTAAGATGCAACAGCTCTATAGAATGCACGTTCTAAACTTTGATCAAAATTGTTCACCACAGTCAGGTTGAAAAAGAAGGTCCTAAGGGGGGAGGGGTACTTAGTGGTTATGGGGATGTGCCGCTAAATAGGGTCCCATTTTTCACCCTCTGATAAATGGATGACCTCTTTTCAAAGCCATTTATGGGTCTAAAAATCCTGAATGTTGCTGGTTTTTGCCAACATTTTTAGCAAAATCTGTCAAATATATAGGAAATTATTGGTTTCTGGTAAATGTTTGGGTCAATTTTCATTCATGCTGGCGGCACATCCCTACTTAAAAAAATATCCCCCAGGTTTTTTGTATTATTTTCATTTTTAAAATTTAATTTGTAAAATGTATCTTGTAAATAATTTTGCCACAAGATGCCCCCTTACAATCTAATCTCTTCTTGAAAATATTTAGTTTGATAATATCACCAATATGCAACAAATAACCATAAGAAGGTTTTTCTCCAGCCATTTTGTCCAGAATGTTTGACCATTAATGGGGCATACTTATATCCATATTTGGCAATGTGATATCCATATTTGGCAATGTGATATCCATATTTGGCAATGTCATATCCATATTGTGTCATGAGCTATCCATGTTTTGTCATAGTATAGGGAGTTATAATGCAGGAACTATGTTTCAAGCCTGAATGGCATTCGAGACTGGAGTCAGTTAATCCTTTCTCTTAACCAAAAGGCTGACAGTAAACTGTTTGTCCAACAAGAATCGCCAAGTTATGGTGCTTTTTAATGGAAACATATGTGAACACTGGCTTTTTAATGTCAGGTTTGTTAGCACGCTTGACCTTGGAGGGCCAGGGTTCCTTGCAAACATACAAAGGGCTTGCTCATTGACTCGTGGAGGTTGTAGCATTAGTGAGGATCATTCCCTTGTGTCGGACAGGATAGGTCAATGTAAGCCTTCCTGAATGAAGGCCCTAAGTTTTCAATCTGAGGTGCTCCTTTCACACAGGAGCTGATGTAATGGTCTGATACACCGATGATGATGTAAAGGCGAATAATATCCCTTATTTGGTCTTGCTATGTCCATATTTGGTCATTGTCTATCCATAATAAGAGAAGTGATTATGAATAACTATAACGTCTGAGGTGTAACTGCTATTCATTGTTCTAAGCATTTGTGACACAAACTAATGGCACACCTACCAGTGATATCTTTGATAATTGATTCAAATGTTGCTTAGTAGAATGATGAGAGTCTACACAATGTGCTAAGACTACTCATTATGCGTATTAATCATCTTGAAATACAGAGTGTTCCAAAAGTTTTGATACCTTTTTAAAGCTTCATATCTCCAGAATAATAATTTGCAGTATAAAACAGAAAATATATTTGGATATAAGAGAAAATGTTAATACCAAAATTACAATAACAGCTATCTGTGTTGCCAAAGTACAGATGAAAGTGTTCTGAACAGTGAAACTGCACTTTCATATAAATGCATGAAGTGAAGGGAGGGAGAAAAGGTGAGAGGTAGTGAAGAAAAAAAAAAAGTTTTCAACTGTGATTCTTTTCAGATTCTAATAAACCGTATTTTCACCAATATTGTGCACAAAATGTAATAATTCAAAAAAACCTTTTTGCAAAAATCGACATGAATGGAATATGAGGAACATGCAGCACATGATTACAGCAATGTACACCTTGCGTTCTGCCAGTTGAACAATTGTATTGAATTTCGAGTTATATGACCACACTTTTCAGCATGTTTTATATTGAGGGGTAACAGAAAAGGCGTCAAGTTTGGTATCAAAATAACTCTAAAGGTTTCCCTATCCAAATATATTTTCAGTTTGGTGGATTGTTATCAACATTTTTGGGACACCCTGTACTATTCTATTACCTGTATTCTAACCTTTTACCACACACCACCTCTTCTTTCCCAATACAGTACAATGTTAGAGTGGCTGTGTATGAGTCTGTACGATGTGCTAAGACCTCTCATCATCCATGTAAATCATCTAGAAACACTTTCAGAGTTGTGCAGTATCCTGAAAGTAGAAATGCTGCAAGATCACGTGCAAAATAATCGTAAGTTAATGCCGCTACTTTTAGGGTGGATAAACAACAACTTTCTCTATCCTGACTATGGTCCAGAAGAAGATACAAATCTATGTAACGGGACTTGAAATTGTAAGACCCGCTCCGTTTTTTCACCAACAACTCACTTGACTGCATTATCATTTCCCCAAGACAGGATTTTGAAGGTAGATGTTCTGATTGCTGCCCTGATTTTCAACTTGATGTTTTCTATTTTACATGAAAGGTCATCCTTAAAATTGTAGCATTCCACAAAGTTTGAGTAACATATCTCCAATGGTTCTTATTTTAGAAACACATATGGTCACAAGAAATTTGCCCATTGGCTGGCTGGTTGTTAACCACCTTTGGCAGTAATTCACCACATTTTAGCCTATGATTTCTAAATGGAACATTTCTGGCCCCTAAGATTTTACAGACATAATAAGAAATTTGTGGGGATTTTGTTGATATCAACATATCTTGATGTGAAAAAGAAATCATAGCCAAAACAAAGTGATCAGAACATACACCTTTAATATTTTTGTTTGCTTCGAGACCCCAACATTTTGGGATTTACAGAATCAAGAGGGGTTTTGCCACTGAGAACCCTTTTCCAATCATTTTGTCCATAGATAAAGTTATTATAAATTTCAGACATTAAATTTTGTTGAATAGATTTCTCTTGATCTATAGCAATAATGATGTATGAAGGTTCTTATGAACTGATCCAAAAAGGTATACTCACTGTGTATGTTTTTTTCGGCAAACGCTGTTGCCTTTCTCAACACACATATGGTTTTACTTTTAAAGAATCGATTAAAGAAGCAGGCGAGATAAGACAGAAAGGGAGCCACCAACATGAACCGAGACGAGGGGCAGTATCCCCTTTTACATGTTTTTGACAAACTTTTACTGTGTGGAGTTAAAACCATCTGGCAACTCCAAAACCACCGCTGGGAAAACTCCCTCTAGTGTTAGTGACATTGCTCACCACAACCAAACATGTGTTGAGAAAGACAACAGCATTTGCTGAAACATGCACAGTAATTATCTATTAGTCTACAAAAATAGGGATATTCTTGTGCGCCGCCATCCTCAGCATTCTCTATTACTTTTCCCGTCGAACAATAATAGCCTTATGTCACTTTAATTTTACCTTGACAAAGCCCGGATAGGCGAAACGTTAGATAATAAAATATTTGATACATCGTATAAACTCATTTTTTAAAATTTTATTTGCTTCTTCACAGTAAGTTTACCTTTTTGGATCAGTTCATAAGAACCTTCATACATCATAAAACTTTGTTCTCAGACCTGATCACCTGATCATGTGATTCATATTTTTTTATTTAGCGGAAGAGTTGAAAGCTTTTGATATGGTCACACGGCAGATGTTAGAGGATGTCCAGGAGAGACTGGTATACAGAGCTAGTATATATGTCAGGACGGATATTCTGAGTTACAATCCGGCACCTGGCGATCTGGCTTATCCTGAAAAGCTTGAAATGATGCAGGTAGGTCTACAAAACTGTAGTGAAATGTAGAGAATTTGGTTCAGAATGTAACATATGTTGCATCTGATATTATTTATAACATAAATAACCTACAATCTAAGAAATAACTGTTGCCACACTTTGAAGACTTTGTTGAAATCAATCCCCCAGTCCCCCCCCCCCCCCCCCCCCCCCCTCATTCAATGTTGTTCGGAACCGTGTCATCACCACGGCCGATGGGACCCCCAACTAAGGCTGTGAATGCACGGGTAGTTTCGTACCCGGGTACCCGACCCGTTTTTCGGGCGGGTACCCGGGTACCCGAAAATAGAAACTTTTTTTAAAATTTTTTTTATAAGTACGATACAAATTTGTCCCCCCCAAATGACACGTGGTAGGGTCAATAGAGGTCATTTGGGGACACATTTGTACTTTAAAAAAAAATTGTAAAAAAAATGTGTAAAAAAAATTATTATTATTATTATTATTATTTTTTACATTTCGGGTATTCGGGTACCCAATTTGGTACCCGGGTACCCGGAATAGCGGGCGGGTACCCGGGTTCCCGGGTATAAGTCACAGCCTTACCCCCAACATTGATTGGGGTGGGGGGGGGTATGAGTTAGTAGATAGTTCAAGCTGTACAGTCATACAAGTTTGTTGCAAAATCAGCGCTTGAAAATGGGCCCTTAATCTGGGATATTAGTGAGAAATTAACTCAGTGTTCCAACACCCAATTTGCCCGAATTGTAGCCCAGGGTAATCTTGCGTTTCCAGAAAAATTTGAAATGAAGTAGGTAGTACATATACAGAGATGTGTCAATAGATCTAGTTTATATGTTAGGATGGTATTCTTCGTTAGGCCAACAACAACAACAAAGTTGTGTTGCCTCATCCGGCCGGGTTAAAATTACGAAAATTGTGGGCCGGGTTTTTTTTTTTAAGATTTTTTTTATTAGTTTTTAAGATTTTTTTTATATTTCAACACTATTTTTACCTATCTTCCGGTTGGTGTGTAAAAGCCAACGAAATCCAGAAAACCAAACAACAAGCTCGGGTTTGTACTCCACGTACAAGAAAGAAAATGCAACTAGTATATTGTTTTTATTTAGTCTCATTCTCTCCATCGTTGCCTTTAATTCAGTATACAATATAATATGTGGATATTCCATACTTTCATGCAGTTTCTGTTATTGAATCAAGGGTGAATATTTTTTCATGGATGTGTACTTCAAGAAAATATGCACCATTGGGTAGAAAATACAGTCAGTATGCATTTTCCTTCACACATGTTGACTGAAATAATAGGTATAAAATGGTTGATTTGGTATACTAAAAAAAAAAGAATAAAACAATCCGGCCGGCCGACCTTCCCGATTTTAGGCTAGTGAGGGCAACACAAATTTTTTTTGGCCTTATAACCTGGCACTAAGCGATCTGGCTTATCCTCAAAATCTTGAAATGATGCAGGTATGTTTTTAGAGAATTATGCACAGAGCTTGATATATGCATTACAAATCATATTTTGAGTTCTGACCCAGCATCGGGATTATAGTTTGTCCTAAAAATTGGATTCATTTCTATCGGACAAAAAAAACGCCAGCAAAATGCCAGTCAGCACACATATTGGTTTTACTACGTTTAGGCTTATTGATAGGATTGTGTAAGAAGGGTTAGCTAATAGCTTCTATCTTTGTGTGATGGTATCAGTTTACCAAAACAGGATAAATGTCTTAACCCTTTCCACGCGGCTATTATTTTTACCATACACAAAACAGATTTTTCTGAAACTTTCACAATTTTCAAAGTCTATCTCAAGGATTACTGACCCAATAATAAGCATGTTTGTACTTATGTCAATGCATTTCTCATGGTGATTCTAAATATGTTAATGAAATTCAATAATGTTGACATTTTTTAAACATTTTGAGAAATTTTGGAATGTCGTCCTTTGGCCCTTGAACATGTTTCGAGCAAACTGCCCAAAGGGTATACATATGAAGTACTACTTCATACATGCTTAAGGGCCAGATGGAGATACAAGGTTTTGACAGAACAGCGATGATATATTGATAATTATAATTTTAAAACTTAAAAAATTGAACTTTATTCCAAACGTCCTATGTCCTTACCAATTCTGTCTCAATATCTATCCCCCTCTACAGAGCATAGCAGAGAGCCTTAAAGAGAAGGAGGCATCGCCTTCAAGAAAGAGTTCCCTAGATTCTGTAGGGTCAAGCACCAGTCATGAGGTGGCTACCATCAATGCTGCAGCATCATCAGTGCAGGATGGTACTGCTTCCCACAATGCATCAGCAGGTGTTATAAATGGGGCTAGAACACTTAGTAAGTCAACCTGTTTGTACTGTTGTGAATGGTAAAGAGGTCAATGAGTTTACCGTTGGACAAGTTTGAAACTGTCAAGCATTTATCAGGCTTAGTTGTAACTTCTTCAGGACTTACTTATGATATGAAAACATTTTTTCATTCAATAAGTTCACAATTCTTCAGCTGTGACAACTCCTTTCATGAAATGATATTAGCATATGGCAATGTTCCTTTATTTCTGTACATGTCCCTCATTCGTATCATCACGTTATATGGTATCAAACAGTCAGCAAAACCCTCGCGTTCACCTTCCGACCTACATGGTATTCGACAGTCGGTATAACCCTAGTCTTCCTATCTAAACTCTTAACCCCTTATTGATATAATTATGTTGTATATCAGATCACAGCACTAGTAGAGTGAGTATTAGCTCCTCACTTTCACCCGCCGACTTATATGGTATGTGGTATCCGACGGTCCGCAGAACCCTAGTCTGCCTATCTAAACTCTTAACCCCTTATTGATATCATTATGTTGTATATCAGATCACAGCACTAGTAGAGTGAGTATTAGCTCCTCACTTTCACCTGCCGACTTACATGGTATGTGGTATCCGACGGTCCGCAGAACCCTAGTCTGCCTTTCCAAACTCTACAGATGTATTGATGTAAGTATTCACTAAAGTATTTGGCCAACAACAAGATTACATCTTTTTTTGCCTATCAACATATCAACATTTTAGGGTTAAAATATTTGTTAAAATTCTCAGGACCAGTTGAAAAATGCAGGTCTAGAACTAGAAATAACATTGATTTCTATCAAGTCTTTAAATCTTCTAACCAGAGTTTGTAAATTTACCCAAGGAACCAGAGGCGATTGCCTGCAGTGCCCATGAAAATGCCGGCAATTGTTTCTTATGTTTATTGTTTAACATTATCAACATCCTAAGCTCACCAAAAAAATCAACTTATTTTGTTTTCTTAATTTCAATTTAAGCATGGAACTAAGTCAGAGGTATGGTAGTCAATACAAGCTTTGAAGACAAATAGAAACCCGCATTCCGTTACCCAAAAGTAGCATAAAATGTACTCCCCTCCCCTATTTAATCATCCAAGTACTGATAGATACCGTTGATTATTCTTAACTAGCTCAGTCTCCTTGCATATTCATGGCAGCCTATGTACACAAACATAAAAAAATGTTTTCTGGAGCATGAATGGACATGATATTGCAATGTATGGCTTCAACTTGGATATATAGCTAAATGTTAGATTCTTGGCCCTGATGAAACTTCTGTTGGACCACCTTTTCCTCTTGATAGAAATACATGTATTTTTGGTTACAACACCTAGGCAAGAACAGAAGCTGAGTGGGTCCTACTTGACATAGATAATCTGTTCATATATTGCAATGAGCGCATTAGAGATCCTGAATTTACCCCAGGTGATCCAGGGGGTAATCCATGATCTCAATCTCTCCAGGCTTTAAATCTGTATTGTCATGTAATGCGCTTATTGCAATATGAAACATTTTCTACGTCAGTTATATGCTGGTTCCCTGCACGATGGATCCCCGCGCCCACTCATCCATAGGAGTAGGTATAGGCCAATCGTGTACCTGCATATATGGATGAGTTGTGTGGAGCCCATTGATGCAGGGAACCAGCATACGTCAGGTAGGACCCACTTCTGGTCTTACTGGAGTGTTGTAACCCAAAATGTGTGTATTCCCCTCCCCCAACCCCACCCCTTTGGTGATTGGGTTATAAAGGAATTTGGTGGTTGGTTTGTCAATTAGATTTCAATGAGAAAGTAGGCATTAGGTGTGTGACTCCTAGTAAAACAAATATGGGGAAATCCTGGAATAGTACTACTCCTTATGTCGTATAATACATACTTTGTGTTATAAAGTGTTCTGTATTCCCTTAACACTTTCCACGCGGCAGGCGTCTGCAGACGACATTCCAAATTTCTCAATTTTTTTAAAAATTGTCAAAAATGATTAAATTCCATCAACATATTCAAAATCACCATAAGAAATAGTACAAACATGCCTAGTATCGGTTCAGTAATTCATGAGATAAACATTAAAAGTTGGGAAAGGTTTCTGAAAAATCTGTTTTGTATAATTATGGTAAAACTAATAGCCGCGTGGAAAGTGTTAAATATGCAGCGCGAAGGAGAGGACAAAATGGAGGGGTTTTCAGAATTATTAGAACACTTTTAATGAGTAAATTGACATAATTTAAAATGTTTATGCAGTTCTCCTTTGCCATACTAATTTTATCCAAATCTAATATTGTAATTTTATGTAAGTATCTTTTAAAAAACATTTTTTAAGTTTTAAAAGTTCGCAATAACGGATTATCATCGAAAACAGTATTGTGGTCCCAGCTGCATAACCATGACCCCTCTTTCTCGTATTGGTAAATTGTGATTTGAATAGAGCTATTAGTTAACTGCATTTCTTGGTAGTTACATAATTATGAGCGGCGATGAATAAGTAATTTGTCTTCCTACTTATTATTATTTTCAGAGAACCATATTCCAAGGTCTTTCCCAGGAAACTCTGCAATCCTGTATTCAGTCACTCCTGGTGGCCAGTCAAGGAATAGAAAAAAGACAAGTTAGTATATAATTAGGGAGTGACTATATACACAACTATCTTGTACATTTTGTAAAAACTGTATACACGACAGCACATGCGGGATTTTTGTTCTGAGAGGACAATGATTCTTGTTGTTAATTTTGGGATGGGGGAGGGGGCAGAGGATGAAACAATTTAAAGTGAAGCTAACATGTCCTATCATTAATCTAACTTATTCCACTTTCAGAAATTGCACGTAGTTAACATTTAATTTGTGCCCAAAATTAAATGGGGTACACAATCAAACTGCATGTATGTAGGCCTATAAAATTAGTTATTACCTAGCAGTGACTCGAGTGATATCAATTTCTTTTGTAAAAACGGAAATATGTTGAAGTTTATTGAAGTAATCGATAAATAATCGTGAAGAAGGTTAAATTCATATTCGACACATGAGACCAGGCAGCGATTTTTCATTTTAGATTCCCCATAGTTAAAATTTGAATAGGGTACGGAAATGCGTAGTCGGCTTTATTCCGTGGTAAAGTACTTCTCTCATCTTCTCTGGGTAAAGCTAGCTTGGCCTTTTTGCCATCCTCCACCGACCCATAGGCGGCGGAAAAGGGGGAGGGGTAGTGACCACACCCCTCTGCGATCCCCCAGAAAAATGTCCCTGTCTCTCATAGACCATGTGTATTAAATATGTCTGTCCCCCCCTCCCAATCGTCATCAACCCCTGTAAATTGTGATGCCTCCGCCTCTTCCTATCAAATGCCAACTACAACCAGGCACAGCAGTAGTACATGAGCCAAATTTCACTGCACGACTTTCTGTCATCATGTATCACTCAATTTGTTTCTGGGCATGCGTCGGCTTGACGACCGTCTAGATATAGTCTGTGCAATTTCGCTACGCGACAGTCTTTATACTCGATTTGCTTCTGCGCATTCATTAACGGCTGTCGTGTATATAGTCTGTGCAATTTGGCTACACAACAGTCTTTATACTTGATTTGGTTCTGCGCATGCTTTAACGACTGGTGTGTGTATAGTCTGTGCAATTTTGCTGCACTTGAATTCATGGAAATGAGAGTAAAACCAATGTTCCTCTTCAGCTTTCATTTGAAACCATACTGTCTGTAATTGACACCTGTCCATTTTACATTCCTCTTTACAGACGCCTCTGGATGCCATGCTGTTCCTTATCAAGCATCTGTTGATATTACGAGAGCAGATAGCACCGTTTCAGGTGGAATTCTCCATCAAGGAAACTGGATTGGATTTCAGCACAATGAAAGGTACAATATAATATAATAATAACCGTGGCTATTAGGCAAAACAAATGTTGTGTTGGCTTAACCTGTCCGTCCCCCTATCCTAAGAAATTATTTTTAAGGGGTAAAAAAAAAGGTAAAAAAGGGTTAAAAAACCCAAATTGTCACATTTTCAGGTTTCTCCAATGAACTTGTTTTCTCATGGCTGTATATATATATTTTTAAAGAAAATAATATTGACTCTCTTGTAGTTATTATGCTTTCGAAACACCTGCGCTGAAAAGACTTCATTATCTGACGCGCTTGGAATAGTCATGGTAATCGCTACATAATATTATTCCACTCAAAACACATTTTAAAGGAGGTGTCCCGCAAGCATAAAACTATTCATTATATGTTAGAAAAATAACTATCAAGCCCAACTTTTGTAATTATATTGAACAAAACACCACAATTATTACAAAACAAATAATAACCGCCATCTCTCAACATGCAATTTTTAAAATTCGCGGCGATCCAAAGTCCCGGTGTTGATGAAGTCATAGTTATACAATGCACATGCTCAAATTTGAGCACCGATACCTGTGACGTCATCGACACCGGGACTTTCGATCGCCGCGAAATTTAAAAATTGCATGTTGAGTGATGGCAGTTTTTATTCATTTTTGTGACTAGTTTGATGTTTTGTTCTATATAATTATGTAATTTCGGCTCGATAATTATTTTTCTAACAAATAATGCTCAATGTTGTGCTTGCGGGACCATTCCTTTAAAGATCGCCCAAAATGTGCTCAGATGAACATTTCATGTTCATTCACTGAGGCAATGTCATATGAATCATATTAATTATTTAAAAATCAACAGTCATTTAGGCTAAACAAAGAAGAAGGTCTGTCTCAAAAACATTTGGCAAAAAAGCTAAGTGCTGTGCGATTTTTTAAATATTTTTTTTAGAAAAAAGACTATAAGGTATGCAATTTTTTTTGCTAATCCAAGCTTACAGAGACTTTTTAAAAAAGAAAAATTTTGTAAAAATATTTTAAAAAATCAACAAAAAAAATCAACAAAAAAAATCAACAAAAAAAATCCAACATTTTGTTTAGGCCTCAGCGCATAGACCTACATGCCGTAGCTCATTTCACATATCAATGCGGGCGGGCTTCTGAGACAGATTATCTTCTTTGTTTGGCCTTACACAATTCATCATAATTCATATCTCTTTGATTAAGACCTCTGCCATGCATACTATGCAAATCACTTTAAAGGGTGCCTATCTATTTTGTGAAGTGACCCGATCTCATTCTGTTTTGTTTCACAGTTGCTGCATACAGTTTGATAAGCAAAAGAGGGAAAAGTATGTTTACATTGACCAGCAATAATGCTTTCTTAGAGTTCTTATTTGAGGTGAGCAATCAGGAATGGTTCATTATATTCATAGTTTATGAAATATTATAGTTTAATCAGTTCCAAATTTGCGAGAAATATTCGGTTTGATCTCTCCGCGCGCAAAAGTAATCCAAGAGAATGTACACGAGTATGTCCACATGCACACGGTATTGGTCGCACATATACGCATCACACATATGATGTACAGTACGCTTGTTGCCTTCATGCACACCCACATCCTTCGGTATTCATTCGCTGCCGTAAGGAGGCTTGGCCAATTTGGAACTGATCAAACTATAGGAAATGAGAATGAATAAAACCGCACTCACATTTTCAATGATCTTTTATCATCTGGTCAAAAATCTCCAAGTTGGGGTTCAAAAAACTCCAAGACTCCAAAATGTCTTGTGAGTCGTCAAGATCACCACTTCCAAACCTGTCGACAATGATGCAGCAAATCCGAAACCTATATGTGAGTTCTTTATACTGGATCAGTATAATGAATTTTCCATACAAGATTCTAAATAACGATCCTTATGTACCTATTTGGTATTAGGAGTATGTAGAAACCCAACAGATTACAATGTCATGTCAGATTTTGTTGAATAGCATGTCAAATATGTTGATTTGATGTACCTGATTGTATGAATTCTTATCTCTTTTTTTAAACCTTTTTCCCCAACCATGCTGGTTACATACAACTTTGACATGCGACGCATCGACCCTAGTGTCTTTCCTATTAAATTCAAATTCATTTTTCCCAATCAAAATGTAGAGTTTGGTAGATGAAAGTCCATATTATTTTTCATCACCTTTCTTGCAAAGATTTTATCTTTCATGAAAACCACTGAACCCATTTAACCCAAAGTCTACCTCACATAAATATGTTAATCCCCATCAAGAGAAGAAACCGGTAGCTTCCCACTCTCACTCTAAGAGTCGCACATATATGTTATAAACACTTAATCTAATATTCAATGCCATTTAAACTGTAAAAAAGAAAAATATGAAAAGAAAAAAAAAAATCTGGAAAAAAAATTCTGGGAAAAAAAAAAAAATCGGAGCGGCCCTAAATCTGACGAGCGGGCGGTCCAGGACAACATTACAATTTTTGTTGTTGCCTTATCCCCATCCACCAGAGTACAAATACTTAACTAGTAACTCTTCCTCAAAATGCAATGATCTATACACACCTCCTCCTTGTATTCACCCAACGTGATTGGAACATTTTATATGTGCCAGTATCGTCCGATACTGATGGAACACTAACTTTGTATGTGTATCGAACGATACTGGGTGTTCTAGTATCGGACGATACTAGTACAGTTCACTGGTGTCAGATTATGCGGAACATGTTGAGGATTATTAGTGTCACAAGGTCCTATCCCTAATACCTGTCAGTTGTTATATATGGGTACATATGCAGAGCAATTGGTATAGATTAAATGTAACTCAAGCAACAACAAAAAAAAAAGAAATATGACTGTATTCATTTTGGGTTCCAAAGATGCAATTGCATGATATCAACTAAATGGTACCCACTTTTCTCTATTTAATTTGGGAGTTACTGGGTCCTTAGACTCCTTATAGACTCATGATTGTTTTGCCAAAGAGACTGTAACATCAGGCTATAATCAAGACTGCCTTTCGTTTATTTGCTACTGTGAATAAAGAAACAATTTTATTATCCTCCCAGGGTGCCCCACAAGTGACAGAAAACTACTTGGACTCCAAGAAGGACGTCGACAAAGAGTTGAAAAAGACATGTGAGATGTACATCAAGCATGTGTCACTGTTACTTGTACGAGAACTCACAGAGTTTATTTCAAAGGTAAGTGAGGGTACTGCCTGAACTGACGGACATATTTTTGGTTTAGAGTCACAACAGTGTAAATGATTTTCCCGCATCGTTTAGCATTTCGGCCTGTAAGGCGACAAAAAACACAACCCTGTTTTTACGGCCCCGACCGACACACTTTTCTTTTTCTTTTTTAGATAAATTGTTCTCAAATCATGTAAAATTAGCCCGTTTTTTTGCTGAAAATGTGTCAACAAATATTTTCACAAATTTTTAAAAAATTGCCAGATTTTGGTGACATTTTAGGTTTAAAGAATCCCACCCGCCCGACCGACCCTGCTTGACAGGTCCGTCCGCCCGTAAAACAGGGGTTTTGTTTCGTCGCCTAACCATTCTTAAACATGGGACCACGTACAACTTCAATTCTCAGTCATAGGGCACATAATAGTGAAGCGATGGGCCCACGTCACATGAGGTTGAGCTCGCGTAAAGTACGCCTGCTCAACCTCACCCCAAAACGGTGCAATGGTTATCCGTTGTGCGCACTACGTCATCTCGACCTCAAGGCTCTGATTGGTTGGTGCTCAAACGTGAGAACTGAAAAAAACTCATGAGCTTTTCCACGCACCATCACGCCCCACTGCGTCGGTGGTTATGGCGCAGCGGGAACACTGCGTTGGTGGATACGGCGCAGCGTGACGATCGTTAAAAAGGCTTCAGTTTAAATTTGACCAATCAGGTGCTTTGGTGTTGTTGGTTGGCAGTATTTTGTGAGTTCAAGCATGCGTGCGCAGCCTGATCGAAGTGCGCCCACGTATGTCGAACTGTGGCCAGGAGATTATGTGCCGTAGGTCCATTAGTGATTGAACAGCGCCCATAAGAAGCTGGTGTCCTTTAAAATGCTTATTGCTCCATTATTTTAATTTTGAAAGAAGAATAGGGATCAACAAAACGTAAGAAATGTGATGCTTGAATTAACTCCATACTTAATACATCTTTAACAATGATTTTGCCGAATCAGTTAATCTAGCATAGTGGCCACACGCTCTAGGGCTCCTCCTACATAGGAATCCCGGGTTCAATTCCTCAACCAATCTATATCATTATAGGCCTCTATTACTGTTTTTTTGTAATATACTCATTCTGGTAGCGTTCATAGTTCACCTCGCCGGATGTGAACAAAAGAAAATCCCTATGTATTATAAATATTTGTAGTATTAGCCTAATTAAAAAAATCATTTGTCTCAAAGCTCCCGCGCGTGTTAGTTAATTGATGCGCATTAGAAAAACAAAAATCTTAAAAAATGAAATTTAAAAAATAAATAATTTTTTTTCAAAACAAAACAAAACAAAAGCCCAAAATTTCACCGATTTTTCAGATTTTCATTGATCAAATCGTTTTAAATACAAAAGGTCACTTTTACAAGGATTTCAATATTTTATATTAAAAATAAAAAATATATAAAAAACGCATTCCGCATTAGGTTTTGAACAACTGAAGAGCTTTGAGACAAAAGATTTTTTTAAATTTAGCCTTATGGGATAAACGCTTAGACTGGTGTAGTTTGGAGTTATTACATCTGTGGAATTTACCTAATCTGTCAAGGTGTAATCCTCAATACCATATTGTTATAATCAAAACAAATAATTGTCGATCAGAGCTTTCATACGAGTCAAGCTCACATTCATCTGAATATTAAACGCAGTGTGATGACGCACACTTCCAACAATGCGACCTTGTCCTACGCGGAGGAATACGCTATGATTGACAATTATTTGTTTTGATTATAGTAAGAAGGCTCTACTTTAATAAATACCCTTATTTCAGTTGATAATCCATTTTAATGTATGCTCCATGAAAATGAAGGGTTACCGTATCTTTAAATGGATGGTCAGGGCATAAAATCCATTGAAATCCAATACAAATCCAGGTTAGTTGATACTAAGGCTGTGAATGCACCGGTAGTTTCGTACCCGGGTACCCGAAAATGGACACTAAATTATTTTTTATTTATTTTTTTAATTTTTATTCAAGTACAAATTTGTCCCCAAAATGACACATAATGGAGTCAATAGAGGTCATTTGGGGAAAAAAAATTAATTTTTTTTCTTCTTTTCATTTCGGGTATTCGGGTACCAAATTTGGTACCCGGGTACCCGGAATGGCGGGCGGGTACCCGGTTTCCCGGGTATAAGTCACAGCCTTAGTTGATACCTCCCATATTGCATTAAAGAATCCCAATTATGATTATTGATATTCCACATTTCCAAATTTATTTTACTGTTAACACTTTCCACACGGCTATTATGCTACCATATACAAAACAGATTTTTCAGAAACCTTTCCCAACTTTCAAAGTCTATCTCAAGATTTACTGAACCAATTCTAGGCATATTTGTATTTATTTCTATGCATTTCACATGGTGATTCCAAATATTCTAAATATGGTAATGAAATTCAACAATTTTGACATTTTTGAAACATTTTGTGAACTTTTAGAATGTCGTCTGCAGACGCCTGCCGCGTGGAAAGTGTTAAATTCAGATACGGGCAACCAATAAAGGAAGGATGCTTGTTTTCAGTAACAGCTACTTACAGGGGTGTGAGAGTTCCTCTTTTTAGCTGATTTCCTCTTTTTTCTTCTTTTTCTCATGCCAAAATTTCAGCCTTTTCTTTTCTTTTCAGCCCATATTTGACAATTTTATGCTGTTTTTCCTCTTTTTGTCCTGTTTTCCTCTTTTTTTATTTGAGGCCTCTCACACCCCTGTACTTAATGTTTTCATTTCTATCTTTGTGATCAAATTATACCTCATTTAATTAATTATATATCAACTAAACAAAATGATAAAGTTCTAGTTGTAATATTTGTGTATGTTTGCCCTTTAACCTTTGACCTTTGACAGGCTGAGGTGATAGTGAACATGAACAAGGAGGATGATGCCCCAGAAGTGTCTCTCAAGAAACAACCGTTTGCAACACCAGGTAGGTACTGTAGACCAGAATATTTTGTTGGCTTCAAAGATTTGCCATTTAAGAAAGAAAAAAACCTATTTTTTTTTCTCCAAGCAAGAGTTTTATTTATTAACAATCCTCACTTCTCTTTACAGCATCATGTACATTCACACAATTTCATACATATATGCAGGGTTGTCTCCAGGGCAATTTGAGTGCCGGCTAATTTTACTGATGGCGAGCGGAGTGAGGCAGTTTAATGATTTTATCCATGTAGAATAAGAAAAAAAAGATTTTTTATTTTTTTATTTTTTTATTTTTTTATTTTTTTATTTTTTTTAGTGCCGGTCGGCCAGCGTGAGTGCCGGCTACACCCGACCGGCATGGAGACAACCCTGCATATATGTTATACAGTTGTTACATTTTAATGTAATATTTTGAAATAAAATATTTACCCTTCCTGACCATGCTGCATAAGAAGAAAAACCAATTACGTGGTCATACTATAATAATTATCTCGAGAAAGATATTAACCAACTGCTGATCTCTCAGAGATGCGTCTCACTTTGAATACTTGGTTTGGGTAGGCAGGAAAAGATCTATGATTATTTCATAGACAACAACATTTTGCTGCATGAAATTAATGTTTCTTTTAAAACAGATATGATTTCATGAAAAGGTTATTAATAATGATAAATAAATGTCCTATAGTTTGATCAGTTGCGTGTAAAGACAACAAGCTCACTGTGCAACATATGCGTGCATGCGACTAAAACCATGTGCGTGTGACCATAATCATGCACGGTGTGCTTGGATTACTTCTGCGCGTGGAGAGATAAAAACCAAATATTTCTCACCAATTTGGAACTGATAAACCATAGATTCAATTATTTACACAATAATCTTTGAACTGGAAGGAAACAAAATATAAGAAGGAATTACAAAATTTAGAAATTAAAATAAAATTGTGTAGCATGAACATTTGAGACCTGTGTATACCACTTAAGTCGCCAGTGTGTATTAGAAGATATGGTCCAATAAACATCCCAAAAATCAATAGAAAACAGAGAAATGTTGCAACTTCAAATTTACGGGGAAAACATTGAGCAATTATGACATGTTGCATATCATTTTAAAGCTTGTTTTCTGAGCATTTTGAATCTGGACAAACCTGAAAATAAAATTGTCCGACTTAACTCTCATGAGTCATGTAATGTGTGACATTTATATACACATTGAAATTGTGCAATTTTGCATTGCAGTAAATTGATAAAATGTCCTAAAGTTTAAATGTAAGCACTACATTTATTTTAATTCCTTTTCATACACCTAGCAATGTGTGCAAAATAAAAATGTATGACTCCATTCCGTAAGCTTTTAGATCCGTGTGTAATGAAACACTAAAGTGGAAATTTATCTTTAGGCGAGGGAAAAAAGAAGCCCTGTCGTATGGGCAAACGGACCTCTCAAGACGTGTCGGTAGGTCAGGATTCCCCCTCCCCCCCCCCACATTTTTCTTATTTCCCCTTGAAAATGACCGGTAGAAATCCTTAAAAATCCCCCACAATCTGTAAACATTTTGCCGTTTTTTTGACCAGCAAAAAAAAAAAAAATTGGGTCGGTATTCATTTGCACGATTTCTAAAAAGGGGTCGGTTAGACCCGTACAACAGGGTTTCTTTTTTTCATAACCCTATGCTTAATCAATTAAGATAAACAGCATGATCTAATGAAATTAAGTGGCATAAAATAATCTGTTATTTTATTAGAGATATCGAGGGCTCAGAAACACAAGGCCTTATCTCCATTTTGACCATTTTGAGAAAAAGACTATTGAAGATTTTTAAACACATTGGGGAGATGTAGATGAGGCCTTGTGATACTGGCTATAACTTTGAAAGGGGTTTTGTTATGGAGATAAGGATGTGTGTTACTGGGAAGAGAATTTCTTTCTGAAAATGTTGATACCAAGATGGAGATGAGGCCTTATGTTTATTGAAAAAGAAGTTGTCCCTAAACTAACAAAACTGCTTATCTGTATGTTTATTTGCTTTAAGATTGATAGGTGTGCATGTGCATAGTTTGAAATGTCCCTTGTAATTCATAACCTGGTAAAAGACTCAAATCTCCCAAAATGGGCTTTTTGGAATTGTTTCATGGCATCATTGGGAAATCAGAATCGGAATTTGTTTTTAAAATTATTGTTTTTAATTCTTGCAGAGAAAGTTCATGAAGTCATTGGTGCCACATACAAGATGATCAAATCAGCCCTGCCGAAGGTCTTCAAGAAGATGGCCCTCTACTTAGCCAACAAGGACACAGAGTATATTCTGTTTCGGCCAATCAAGGTGGGTTATTTATTTTATTTTTGTTGATGCCGGCGCACCAACTATTTATTTGCATTTGTCATACAGGAAACAATAATATATATTAACATTTAGTTTTAATATTCTCTATATAATAAAGTACAGTATTTAATTATTGTCTTTCCACCTTTTATATAAACCCATTTTTATTGTGTTTATATAATCTTCCCTTTCCAATGGCAATATGATTTTCAACTTGGAACATAAAATGAACTAAGCCCTTAAACACTTGAAAAATCGGCCGTAAACCTGCACATCTTTTTCTGTATACGTACAGTTTCCCCAATAATATAATATAATTTAGTAAAGGGTCCGGATCAAAAATATTGTATCCAAACATTATTGAAAATTTTGTTAAACTGAGATCAATTCCAAAAATGATATTTAAAAAGATCTCAACACTAGTCCAAAAACGTACTCGTAAAACAGATGAATTAAACTTTCAACATTCCCATTACAAAACGTACAATTTGGTGAATCAATTAAACCAATTCTATGAACGAATTTATTCGTGGGTTATTATATGATATTGAATGGCTTTGCATGCGATACAAGAATATATTGCACGAGCTAGAAAAATATTTTACAATTCAAAGATGAGAATAAGCAATTCAATATTATTATTATTAAATACAACAGATTGTTTTGATAAAATATATATTCATTAGTTCGAACTGACCACAATCGCAGTGAAATTGAAACGCCAACCTCAAAAATGTACTTGTGTGCATCATCTGCGCATACATACTCACATGCACATCTTCTGTGCTGCACAATATTGTTAAAATATTGGTCGCATTTGGGAACTTCTGGTGCACACTATTCAATACACACTATTATTGTACCGTTTGGGAGGCTCATCTTAATAATAATAGTCAATTCAACAACAAAAATATTGAAAAACATGGATATTTAAACAAATGTTACATATCCACCAAAATACAATCTTTTGAGGTTTGGCAACAGCGCTTGTAATATCCACCAAAATACAATCTTTTGAGGTTTGGCAACAGCGCTTGTAATATCCACCAAAATACAATCTTTTGAGGTTTGGCAACAGCGCTTGTAATATCCACCAAAATACAATCTTTTGAGGTTTGGCAACAGCGCTTGTGAATTTTATGCCTACACACGTTGATATTTGTCATCGTATATATTGGTGCATGCGTTAATGAAAATGTTAATTGAAGCCAAAGATTTCCAAAATTGAGTTTGGATAAAGATCCCTGAGCCCTGGTTTGACGGTGTCTTGGTAGTGGAGCCCTGGTTTGATGGTGTCTTGGTAGTGGAGCCCTGGTTTGATGGTGTCTTGGTAGTGGAGCCCTGGTTTGATGGTGTCTTGGTAGTGGAGCCCTGGTTTGATGGTGCCTTGGTAGTGGAGCCCTGGTTTGATGGTGTCTTGGTAGTGGAGCCCTGGTTTGATGGTGTCTTGGTAGTGGAGCCCTGGTTTGATGGTGTCTTGGTAGTGGAGCCCTGGTTTGATGGTGTCTTGGTAGTGGAGCCCTGGTTTGATGGTGTCTTGGTAGTGGAGCCCTGGTTTGATGGTGTCTTGGTAGTGGAGCCCTGGTTTGATGGTGTCTTGGTAGTGGAGCCCTGGTTTGATGGTGTCTTGGTAGTGGAGCCCTGGTTTGTTGGTGTCTTGGTAGTGGAGCCCTGGTTTGATGGTGTCTTGGTAGTGGAGCCCTGGTTTGATGGTGTCTTGGTAGTGGAGCCCTGGTTTGATGGTGTCTTGGTAGTGGAGCCCTGGTTTGTTGGTGTCTTGGTAGTGGAGCCCTGGTTTGATGGTGTCTTGGTAGTGGAGCCCTGGTTTGATGGTGTCTTGGTAGTGGAGCCCTGGTTTGATGGTGTCTTGGTAGTGGAGCCCTGGTTTGATGGTGTCTTGGTAGTGGAGCCCTGGTTTGATGGTGTCTTGGTAGTGGAGCCCTGGTTTGATGGTGTCTTGGTAGTGGAGCCCTGGTTTGATGGTGTCTTGGTAGTGGAGCCCTGGTTTGTTGGTGTCTTGGTAGTGGAGCCCTGGTTTGATGGTGTCTTGGTAGTGGAGCCCTGGTTTGATGGTGTCTTGGTAGTGGAGCCCTGGTTTGATGGTGTCTTGGTAGTGGAGCCCTGGTTTGATGGTGTCTTGGTAGTGGTCAGTGGTCTGACTCTCGGAAATTGCCAACTGCATTGGTGTGCAGTTGTTAGTCCTATGTTTTGCCTGTCTTTCATGAGTCAACCCTCCTCAGTTTTTGATTGTTTGTTCGATATTTCGGTTATCAAAAACTTCCTTGACCCAATGGTATTTGGGGAGCTGCATTAAAAAATGGTGGATATTACAATCTAAGTGCGGATAGGGTTTGCGCTACGTGCTGCACCCTAGTTGATGCGATCTGATTCTGATGATTCACCAGCAGCGAAATTACAGCGCTTTGTATCCTTTGGCAAAGGCGTTATATAAATGCTGTGTTATTATTATTATTATTATTATTATCATTATTATTTGTTATTATTATTATTATTTGTCCCTATTCCAAATGGATTACTCATTCTCATAATCTTTTCTAAATAAAATGTGACCAGTCACATTAAAAAAAGAGGGGGTGACTTTTGTCAGCACTATGCATATGGAGACTTTAATGAAGAACTTTAATTGTGTGCAACATACTTCTTAATTATTTAATTATATTGTTTTGCTATTTATGTTTGATTCATGTAACTATATATGTGTAAATATTTGAACATTTCTTTGTAAATACTATAATATTTTTTGTATGATGAGGGCCTGCTTGGAAAGCAGTGCTTGACACTGAAGCTGTTTATCCTCAATAAAGAAAGATTAAATAAATAAATAAATAAATATTGATGAAGTAGAGTATGAATAAACAAAAGAAATAACAAGGAATTTCCACCCAATATTACAAATAAAACTTGAATACATTGACCAATTGTAGTAAACAGTGTGTCATGTTTAAGCTTATTACAAAATACACTTTTGCATGAAAATAAAATCCCAATTTTCATTTTGAACGAACTTGGCACTTACATATTATATGGTCTCAGTTTATTTTGTGTTTAACATTGAATAAAAGCAGATAAGTCAAACTACTTTTGTCCAATTTACCCCCACCCCCACACACAGAGCAAATGTGCAACATTCTTGGTCACTCACATACATCGTCTCAGTTTATTTTGTGTTTAACATTGAATCGTAGCGAATGAGTCAACATATTTTTGTCCAATTGACCGCCCCTCCCCCCACACACCAGAGCAATATGCAATATTCTTGGTCACTCACATACATGGTCTCAGTTTATTTTGTGTTAAACATTGAAAAGCAGATAAGTCAAAATATTGTGTCCAATTAACCCCCCCCCCCCCCCCCCCCCCACACACATAAAGCAATGTGCTCTTGGTCACTCAAATACATGGTCTCAGTTTAAAATGTTTAACATTGAATCATAGCGAATAAGTCAAACTATGTTTTGTACAATTTATCCCCCACACACAGAGCAATGTGCAACATTCTTATCAGCAATTGGAGACAATTGTCAAAGGCAACTACACTGAGGATGACCAGCAAATCATAGCATGTCCTACTATAGAACAGGTGAGTAATGAATGAACTTTCTTTTTTGCCGGGTTTCATTTGTTTATGAATGGGTAAGATTTTCTGTTTTCGTGTTGTGGATATAATTAAAATAATTTGGAATGAGATTACAAATCATATGCGTAAGAAATACTGTACCCTGTGGTAATTTTTCGCAATTTATTTTTCATTATATTGTACTTGCATTTTAAAAAGAAAGTAAACTAGTTGAAGCTGAAACGGTTAAGTCAAGAAGCAAAATTTCCCGCAAAAGTTAAGCATATAACAGATACCAAAAAACATTTTCATGTGTAGATTTATTTGTGGGTGTCTCTCCGGTGTCCATAAATACAAAATCAACAAATATATAAACTCTGCAAAAATATCAAATCTTACAGTATTGTCTTCACAGATCTTAGGCTATATTAAAAAAATATTTTGTCTCAAAGCTCTTCAGTTTTTCAAAACCTAATGCGGAACGCGATTTTTTTTAAAGGTTTTTTTTTTTTTTTTTGATAAATATAAAATATTGAAATCCTAGTAAAAGTGTAGTTTTGTATTTAAAATGATGAGATCAATGAAAAATCTGTGAAATGTTGGGATTTTTTTGTATTTGGACAATGAAAATCTGAAAAATCTGTGAATTTCTTTTGGGTTTTTTTTGTTTTGAAAAAAAAAAAAATTATATATTTTTTTTCATAATTTATTTTTCTTCTAACGCGCGGGAGCTTTGAGACAAATGATTTTTTAATATAGCCTTATCAGATCATTGATACAAGTGAAAGCTTTGTGTTACAGTGCACCATGGTGTAAAACCTGACCAAAAGTTCAGAGGTCGACAGAGAGGTTTTGGGACTATGATACAGCATATTTGAAAATGACAGGTTTGGATACAGTAGGTGGCCTGAAAACCTAACTGTAATTGTGGACACTTTTTAATCTTTGGCACTATGATAAACAGCAGACCGTTGAATGCTCCAAACCTGCCAAAGGTCATCATATAACCTGTTTAATAGCAGACTGTTGAAAGCATCCAAACCTGCCTAAGCGAAGAATACTAGATAGTAACTGGACGTCAGCTCGTAGATATCCTATCAAAGCTCATCATAGAATCTGTGTTTAATATTGAGCACTATGGTAGACAGCAGACCATTGAATGCCTCCAAACTTGCAAAAGCAAAGAACACTAGATAGTAACTGGACGTCAGCTCGTAGATATCCTATCAAAGGTCATCATAGAATCTGTGTTTAATATTGAGCACTATGGTAGACAGCAGACCATTGAATGCCTCCAAACTTGCAAAAAGCAAAGAACACTAGATAGTAACTGGACGTCAGATCGTAGATATCCTATCAAAGCTCATCATAGAATCTGTGTTTAATATTGAGCACTATGGAAGACAGCAGACCGTTGAATTGCCTCCAAACTTGCAAAAGCAAAGAACACTAGATAGTAACTGGACGTCAGCTTGTAGATATCCTATCAAAGCTCATCATAGAATCGTTGTTTAATCTTTGGCACTATGATAAACAGCAGACCATTGAATGCCTCCAAACCTGCCATAACAAAGAATGCTAGATAGTAACTTGATGTCAGGTCGTAGATTAAACCTGTGGAAAAAATATGAAAGAATGCAGTTGTTATCTATTGATTACATAATTCCAAAATTATAGCCCCAGTATAAAAATATTAGATTGTAACATTTTGAAGAAATGTCTTCTCTTTAATTTGAGATAGTGCAGGTGAAGATTGACTGAATATTCTGTTCTGTCAAAACCTCCATCTGACCCTTCAGCATGTATAAAGTAATACTTTCTATGCATAACCTTTGGGCAGTCTGCTCTAAACATGGTCAAGGGCCAGGATTATAGCTACGCTGGCTGGTCGGCACTTTAAAAAAAAAGGGAAACAAATATTTTTTTAAATATTTTTAAAAATTTTGTGGATAGAATAAATAAACTGCCTCATAAAACAAGAAATTATGTGGCAGGAACCCTCAAAGTACATTAAAAAAACTAAAAAACACATTAAGAAGGCCTCTGGACCCCATGCCATGATCCACTGCACTTGGTTCTCTACACTTACTCCGTTCGCCGTCGGTAAAATTAGCCGGCACTCAATCTGGCCTAGCTATAACCCTGTCAAGGGCCAAAGAATGCATCTATTTAAACCTTGTAAGTGCTATTGCCCCTGAATATAAGCAACACTTCCTATGCATAACCGTTGAGCAGTTTTACTACATACTTTCAAAAGTGCTGGACAAACATACAAGGTTTTGACAGAACAGCGACAAAAGCAAAGTACAATTTTTATTTTGCATTTGGTGTTGCAACTTTCACCCTTGGTGTACAGGGTGTCCCAGAATGATTTATACCAGGAAAGGTGCATTTGTTTAGCTATGAATGGAATTGTTATTGGTCAAAGTACTAATGATTCTAATATATCCACATAAATTTAACATTTTCAGGAATTTTGAATCTTAACTCTTTTGTAAACGTGGTAGATTCCAAGTTTAACCAACATTTAAACTCTTTAAAATCATTGACCAATCGACCAAGTTTGGCACAAAGCTCAATCTAAATGATATTCAGGGAATAATTTGATGTGTCCTCTTTTGATTTCCACTATAAAATTAGTAGATACCAACTGTTGAAGATGTGATATGAATGAGCTCAAATGAAAGACAAAAACTGCCCTTCTCAAAAGTCAAAAAAAGTTTATCAAATCTGCAGGTCAGTAACAACTCACTGTGCTAAGCTCTGAATCACTAACGGGATTAATTACATGGCTGAATGTTCATGAATTGGTAACACATTAGAGTAATGTTCACTTGGTGGGTATTTTTAACTGCACTCAACCACAGGTGTTGTTCCTTTGGCTGAATGTTCATGAATTGGTAACACATTAGAGTAATGTTCACTTGGTGGGTATTTTTAACTGCACTCAACCACAGGTGTTGTTCCTTTAGTAAGAAGCCATTTATAAACTGGTGTGACTTTTGAGAAGGGCAGTTTTTGTCCTCCATTTGAGCTCATTCAGCCATGAAGTCATGGACATCTTTCATTTTCAAACAACACTTAGGACACGTTCATAGGATTATTTCTAACGGAGTTTTATTGGAAAATGGAACTGTTGAGAGGGGGGCTTATTTTTGGTGATATGTTTATATTCATTCAGAACAGCTATTGCAGATGGCAAAGGCTACGTACACTTTTGGCTTTAAGGAGGCTATATGCACTGATGCAGTGTACATTAGGCTATAGTATGCTATGTGCACTGCCACAGTGTACATAAGGCTATAGTAGGCTATGTGCACTGCCAATATGTGACAAAGATTACTTTTATGTTATTGTCAACACCATTGTCCTACTAACTCACGAAACCATCTCAGATCTTTTTATGTTAAAACATGGAAACTAAAACACATGAAACCTTATAAGATGTTGTTCTTATAGTGCTGATAGGGTCTACAAATATTAGTCGATTTTATTTTTTTCAACACTGATCTAAAGAATGAAAAAGGAAAACGTATCCTTAACACTTTCCACACAGCTATTTGTTTTACCAATCCAAAAAAGATTTTAGAAACCAATTCAAACTTTTAAGGTCTATCCAAAGGATTACTGAATCAATACTAGACATGTCTGTACTTTTTTCAATGCATTTCACATGGTGATTCCGAATATGATAATGAAATTCAACAGTTTTGGCATTTTGAAACATTGAATGCAATTTTGGAATGTCGTCTGCAGTCGCCTGCCGCGTGTAAAGTCATCATACTAACTGTGACTGACCTGTCAGTGGTGTTCCGATAGCCACTCCAAAGCCTTGAAAGAAAAAACTCCATCCTATCGCCGACTTAAAAGATGTCTTATCTTTGACGTTCTCTTTCATCACGATTATCGCCACGCTGTACCTTGTACCAAGCCCAACCCCAGTGATTACAGAGAGCACGCCTAAACCAACAAAACTATGCACAACAGTGTGGAGAGATAAAGTCACAGCGCATGTTAACGCTAGCAGCGACCACATCCCCGCACCGGTTAAGATCTTGTGATCGATGATGGGTCCGTGTACGATTCTCCCGACCAGGGTCCCGATTCCGCCGAGAGATGATAGCAGAGCGGCCTCTATAGGCGTGAGACCTTTATTTAGTGCGTACGACACGAGAAACAGCGCCCAGCTGCTGAATGAGACCCTGTATATCATGAAACCTATTAGGTACAGAAGAAGATATTTTTGTTTGTGAAGAAGATGAAATCCAAAAGAAACCATTAATGCCTGCCAGAAATGCTGCATCTTACTTGAGGGTGCCATTGAATTGTTATTCTTTGCTGGTGCAGCTGTTGCCTTGGGAACTGTTTCAATGCTGGGTATTCTCTGATATCCTGCAGTTATATTTGATTCCAACACTTGCTCATGATTTTTATCGCTAGTTGGTATCGTAGCCACCGGAGCTGTTTCATCGCCAGGTTTAATTTGATGTTCATGGTATGTCTTCAACTCACCACTATTTATTTGTTGCATGTTTTCTACCTTGTCATATTCAATTGATGATATGGCATTCTCTTCTTTGCATGGGAACAAAGGTTTGTCAAGGGTCAAAAGCTCGTCAGGGGTCAAAGCTCGTCTTCTCTCAACACTTTTCTGATCAGTTTCTATGGTAGATAAATCAGCACTAAGTATCCTCTGGTGTTTAAGATTCATCTGTTTGTCACAGTTTTCCGATGCTCTCACAGAGCCATCTGATAATGTCTGCAATGTTGCCTCAAGGTTAGTTTCATGTTGAGCTGACATATCTTTGTCTAGTTCCTTCATATTGCTTTCGTCTGATCGCTGTATATCAGGTTGTTGCTTTCTTGGTTTTAAAAGAGCGCCAGCAACGACCATGTTGAAAGTGAGGGCACCAAACACCAGGAAGGCACCCTGCCAGCCGTACCTGTAAATTAAAGATATAAGACATTTGTGAGTGTTGCATGAAATACATTTGAAAGGCAAAGGTACAGAGTGGGTTTGTATTTGATAATTTGAATATTTAAGACATTTTTAGGGTATGTAATGCAATTTTGATAATTTGAATATTTAAGACATTTTTAGGGCATGAAATGCAATTAAAAAGCAAAAATATAGAGTGTATTTGCCAAATAGGTAATAAAGCCCTATTTTCTGAATTATTCGTATACTTTAAGGGCACATGGTACCCTAAATTTGAGTTCAATTAAAGGTGTAAAAGATCACTTTTTTGGGGCTACGAAAAAATTTTAACATCAAGAATCCCCATATTTTTCTCATTATGTCTGTAAGGGGAATCATCACCAATGCATAAGGTGACAAAAGAAACCTATTTTCATGGGAGGATTAATGTCTCATGTAGTTTCCGTCTGTCACTGTCAGGCTTGTTTTATTGTGTGGTGTGGATTTTTTTCTTCAAAATATTCTTGAAATTTCGGTTAATTTTTGTTGATCAAAGATTTTCAAAAAAATTGTAAGTTGTAACGGAAATTAATTTTTCACAACATTTCCAAAAGTTTTGAAATTTATTTGAAAATCTTATATGAAAAGAAATGGGTCGGTCAGGTTTTCTCCAAAGCTGCTTGAGAGTATGGACTAGGCATATTGCTAGTTATTATTATTATTTTCATTAATGTCTTAGCTTACTTCTCAATAAACACCTCTGCGAGTGGTGAAAGTGTCACCATACCAATTGCTCCTCCCAAGCTGCTTATGCCGTTGGCGAGTGCAAATCTTTTGTCAAAATAATCATTGAACGCCACGACACTAGGAATAGAACCTAAGCAGTTGCCTGCTCCTGCAAGTTAAACAAAAAGTGTATATCAGGTGACAAAAAAACAACAATAATATTTCAGTTGTGTATGATTCTGTGTCCCAGTATTACACTCATCATCAGTACCTGATTATGCTAGTATCGATGATATAGGTTTTTTAACATTAGTCAATTTCTGTGTAGTTCGCTGATTGGTTGCCATTATACTAGAAGTGGTAATTTTGGGGGTTGTAAAGGGGTGGCACATTTCCGGGAATCTTTGAAACTTTCCCGGAATTTTGAAGAGCCTGGGCATATCGGGAATGTTATATTTGGGCATTTATTAAATTTCAAAACATTTTTAAATATTTCATTAACCCCTTCGCATACCTAACAAGAACATGCAGAACGTCAAGTAACTTGCGCCCTCTGCCCGACTGGCAAGTATGAGTGCACAACCTGACATCACACCACCTGTCATCGATACAACTCTGTAATTGACGACGCTAAGCAAAGCGGTTGTGACCGGGCCTGTAATAAGAAAAAAAATGAAAATGATGATTTGAATTTTGTAATTATTAGATAAATTACAGTAAACATTCCTGTTTAAAAGTAACTTCTCTTACATGTATATGTTGTGTGATTCCTATTTAATGAATATAACAAACAAAATCACCTCTAAAGTGTCTACAATTGGACAAAACGTCTATAATTTGTGGTGCTCAGTGAATGGGGAATTAGCTTTTGTTTGTACACTCAATTATAGACATTTTTTAGACAAGCTACTTAAATGTTTGACTAAGTGAGGCCACGAAAAATAAACCCTGTTCTACAGGCAAAGGTACCTCACAGGTTGGATAGGGCGGGTTTTTTTTCCTTTTTCTCTTTCCTTTTTTGTCTCGCCTGATGTAATCAGAAAGAGACTATGTTATCACTCTTTCTGTCCGGCGTATGGCGTATGGCGTATGGCGTCCGCCGTCTGCCGTGTGCTAAGAAATACCTTTGTGACGCGATATCTGGAGAGCCGTAGGGCCTATCTTGATGGGACTTGGTGGAGGGAAGGGGGTGGTGCGTTCTGTTGCTGATTGATTTTTCAAGGTCATCGGAGGTCATTCAAGGTCATCGGGTCAAATATGCTTAAAACTTTTGTGACGCGTTGTGACGCGATATCTAGAGATCCGTAAGGCCTATCTTGATGGGACTTGATGTCAGGGAAGGGGGGTGGGGTGTTCTTTTGCTGATTAGATTTTCAAGGTCATTGGAGGTCATTCAAGGTCATCGGGGTCAAATATGGGGTCAAATAAGATCTGTAAGGCCGATCTTGATGGGATTTGGTGGAGGGAAGGGGGTGGAGTGTTCTTTTTGCTGATTAAATTTTCAAGGTCATCGGAGGTCATTCAAGGTCATCGGGGGTCAAATATGGGGTCAAATAGATCAGTAAGGCCTATCTTGATGGGATTTGGTGGAGGGAAGGGGGGTGGTGTGTTCTTTTTGCTGATTAAATTTTCAAGGTCACCAGAGGTCATCGGGGTCAAATATGGGGTCAAATAGATCAGTAAGGCCTATATTGATGAGATTTGGTGGAGGGAAGGGGAGTGGTGTGTTCTTTTTGCTGAATAAATTTTCAAGGTCATCAGAGGTAATTCAAGGGAGCACAGCACAAAGACGCTCTCCATAGACTTTACTGTTAGGAAAGGCTTTCTTAAATGGCTCTAGTTTCTATATTAGTGCGTTTGGTTCAATGAAATTTTGATATGTTTTACTCACAAGGGTATTCTACAACATATCTGAATATGAAGTAGACATCACCGTGCACTTTTTTTGATATAAGCCGCCGCATAACAACGTAGTGATATGCCTACCTAAATTCGGTCTCCGGTCTGGATATTACCGCATGTGTGTAAATCGGTCCGTGAAATTGAAATTGACCTCAAATCACCTAGATGAAATGTCAGAACATCAACTACACATTTCAAACACAACATATTAGTGAAAAATTATATCATAAACCGTCAAAAAATAACTCTCTTTCCCGCCAAATAGGAACTATTGTCGTACTCAACTTTGATTGATCGCGACGATAGCGTGTCGCGATACCTATTTAGGTATGTGCTCCCTTATAGAGCACAAATTTGCTCAAAATCATTCAAAATTGATATCAACTTTTTCAGCGTGAAATTTTGAACAAACTAGCCAAATAAAATTACAATTGAACAATCCGTTTTTGAAATATGATCTGATCACGGAGGCCGCATCTTCCGTAAAATCACTATTATTTTCCGTTTTTTGACTCTAGACGCGGCACGCTTTGACTTGTTAGGCCTACACTCACGAAATTCAAACTTTTTGACTCAAATCCAACTGATTTTGATTTCGATCAGTCTCTGATTATGTCGACCTTACCCACCTATAACACATCAACTGAAATAACGCCGTGTTTTTGTTTAAAAAAGAGCAACCACACGCCCCCCCCCCCCTGTTTTTTAAGCGGACAAAGTTGGCCTATGCCATAAATACACTGCCCAGTAGATATCAAAACGCATAGATTTGGGTGAAACCCGACTTTTATTTATTGCATTGTGTAATACACCTACACTGGATCGGAGCACGCAGGAGATGGGAACCTGGTGCTATAAGGGAGCACAGCACAAAGACGCTCTCCATAGACTTTACTGTTAGGAAAGGCTTTCTTAAATGGCTCTAGTTTCTATATTAGTGCGTTTGGTTCAATGAAATTTTGATATGTTTTACTCACAAGGGTATTCTACAACATATCTGAATATGAAGTAGACATCACCGTGCACTTTTTTTGATATAAGCCGCCGCATAACAACGTAGTGATATGCCTACCTAAATTCGGTCTCCGGTCTGGATATTACCGCATGTGTAAATCGGTCCGTGAAATTGAAATTGACCTCAAATCACCTAGATGAAATGTCAGAACATCAACTACACATTTCAAACACAACATATTAGTGAAAAATTATATCATAAACCGTCAAAAAATAACTCTCTTTCCCGCCAAATAGGAACTATTGTCGTACTCAACTTTGATTGATCGCGACGATAGCGTGTCGCGATACCTATTTAGGTATGTGCTCCCTCAAGGTCATCGGGGGTCAAATAAGATCCGTAAGGCCTATCTTGATTGGATTTGGTGGAGGGAAGGGGGTGGTGTATTCTTTTTGCTGATTAAATTTTCAAGGTCATTGGAGGTCATTCAAGGTCATCTGGGGTCAAATAAAATCCGTAAGGCCTATCTTGATGGGATTTGGTGGACGGAAGAGGGATGGTGTGTTCTTTTTGTTGATTAATTTTTTGGGGTCATCGGGGGTCAAATATGGGGTCAAATAGATCAGTAAGGCCTATCTTGATGGGATTTGGTGGAGGGAAGGGGGGTGGTGTGTTCTTTTTCCTGATTAAATTTTCAAGGTCATCAGAGGTCATTCAAGGTCATTGGGGTCAAATATGGGGTCATATAGATCAGTAAGGCCTATATTGATGAGATTTGGTGGAGGGAAGGGGAGTGGTGTGTTCTTTTTGCTGAATAAATTTTCAAGGTCATCAGAGGTCATTCAAGGTCATCGAGGGTCAAATAAGATCCGTAAGGCCAATATTGATGGGATTTGGTGGACGGAAGAGGGATGGTGTGTTCTTTTTGTTGATTAATTTTTCGAGGTCATCGGAGGTCATCTGGGGTCAAATAAGATCCGTAAGGCCTATCTTGATGTGATTTGGTGGAGGGAAGGGGGTTGGGGTGTTCTTTTTGCTGATTAAATTTTCAAGGTCATCAGAGGTCATCTGGGGTCAAATAAGATCCGCAAGGCCTATCTTGATGGGATTTGGTGGACGGAAGAGGGATGGTGTGTTTTTTTTGCTGATTAATTTTTTAAGGTCATCTGAGGTCATCTGGGGTCAAATAAGATCCGTAAGGCCTATCTTGATGTGATTTGGTGTAGGGAAGGGCGTTGGTGTGTTCTTTTTGCTGATTAAATTTTTCAAGGTCATCAGAGGTCATTCAAGGTCAAATAAGATCCGTAAGGCCTCTCTTGACGGGATTTGGTGGAAGGAAGCTGGATGGTGTGTTCTTTTTGCTGATTAATTTTTCGAGGTCATTCAAGGTCATCTGGGGTCAAATAAGATCCGTAAGGCCTATCTTGATTATATTTGGTGGAGAGAAGGGGTGTGGTGTGTTATTTTTTGCTGATTAATTTTTCAAGGTCATTCAAGGTCATCTGGGGTCAAATAAGATCCGTAAGGCCTATCTTGATGGGATTTGGTGGGGGGAAGGGGATGGTGTGTTCTTTTTGCTGATTAAATTATCAAGGTCATGAGAGGTCATTCAAGGTCAAATATGGTGTCAAATAGATCAGTAGGGCCTATCTTGATGCGACTTGGTGGAGGGAAAGGGGGGGGGGTGTATTCTTTTTGTTGATTAAATTTTCAAGGTCATTGGAGGTCATTCAAGATCGTCTGGGGTCCCCCTAAAATGTCTTGCCTCCTTTTGCCCCCCCTCCCCAATTATGATGCTGGCGCCGCCACTGCATAGTCCAAAGGGGGTGGGGTACCATCTAAACTTTGAAGGGCCATAAAGCGGAAACGATTCGTTTGTGTTCCGCACAATTTGTAGTACTGGGTAACATTTGAGCATCCCTTAAGGTATTACATCCCTTGCATTAACTACAATGCATACCTCTGTGACAGTGCTACATTGTATCATATGTTTCATCATCATTTCTTTCAAGTCACTTTTGATGAACAGGCGAGACGCGCCGTTCGAGAACCGCCTTGTTTCTTTTTTCACCTAGAAATGAACGTACAAAATTAATAAAATCTCGAAAAATGTCGCCGTAATTTGACATGCCAACAAATCTTTTTTTGGGTCGGTATTCATTTGCACATAAAAATTGTTTACCGATTTTTTTAAAAATGGGTCGGTCAGCAGACCCGTTGAACAGGGTTTATTTTTTTTGTTGCCTTATGTAAAAATTTCGACCCATCATTTTATCATAAAGTAACAATATCTTCTCTCTTCCCCTCTTCATTTTAAGATATTTGTCCAAAATAATGTGTTCCCTTTTGTCTGCTAAGATGCCTTCAGAGTGCATACAATTTCAAGATTTTAGAATAAAGCTACCATGCAAAGAAGATTTTAAAGACACCACCTCAATGCATTGCATTTTTGTAAAATGCCCTCATTCTGGTCTCCAATTTGTCTCGGTTCCCATAGAGATAATATGCACACAATCATGGCTTCATAGCGTTTTCATAGTTGGAGCTCTTAGGTTCTAGTTTACATTAATGAATTAATTATTTATCAGTGTTCCTTTTTCTTATTACTAAAACTTAAGAGCTCGACAAATGCATTGAGTGAAAAAACTTTAGTTGGCTGACGTTCGTGCAATGCATTGTGGGAAGACCTTAAAATCTGCTTTGGCTACCAGGGGAGAAAAACAGGTCAAATTAGGGGGATGGGAAGTCTGGCTGCGCCGGTGCCAGGAATCAAAACCTGGGTGGCTTGCATGGAACTCACGCCCCTACTTGATTGTGCCAGGGAATCAGCTTCGAAATTGTAATATTTTCTTCAGCATATGATAGGGTGGGGGCACTCAACTTACGCATGGGGTGAATGTTTGGGAATAAAGCTATCGCGGGTGAAAAACGGATCAAATCAGGGGAGGTTTGGCTGCGCTTCACGTGGGCCATAATTGTCTTAAAGTGTGCCAAAAGTCTCAACATAACATTGTAAAACAAGATAAGATTGCAATTGTAGGGGATTCTGCACCTCCCGATTTCAATTAAGGTATTTTTGAAAATCTATGACATCACGAATATGCTGAATTTTGATTGGTCAGTTGAATTATCAATACCAACTGAGGCAGCCTTCTATTTTTAAAGTCAAAATTACTTTAATATTAAAGGGGTTTATAGATAATTAGAATTCAATGAAGCCATTTTTGACAATGTATGACGTCTACTAAATACTGCCCGATTATGCCCGAATAATATCGCGATATTTGTTAAGACTTAGAAAATGGTATTGATGGGTCAGATTTCTTGCAGATTATACAATTTTTTCGGCAATCAGTAGTAGTGAACTACACAATCGCAGCAATTTTTCATTCACAATATTTTTTTTAATTTCCTTAAGCACGAGAAAATTACGTCATGCTAGTAATTCAATACCACATGTTTTGACTCAAGATTTTCCGAGATCTTGCGCGGTTCAAAACAGGTGCATAAAGCATTTGATCGCCGAAATTGCAGTCTCTTAAAGCGAGGTTCTTTTTTTTATGAATGAAAAGCCATGAGCGGCATCATTTTGTTTATTAAATAATAACTGAAGGGAATTAAACTTAGAAGGAATATGGTGGGTACATCTTAGTGTTTCATTTTATTTACAAAGGTAAAAACTGACTACAAACTTATGGATATTATTGACAAATTGGTGACTTTACTAGGCGTTCTTGTGGGCATGATTGCCCAATTGAAAGCATGTCCTTGGGTTCAACTAGCCTGAAAAAAATCTTGTTGCCCCGGGCTATCGAACAGGCGAATTGTCGGCGCCTGGACTTAAGTCCCCACATGAATATAAAATTAGAAACACTCATTTTGACTGAAAAAGTTGTGCGTTTCATCCAAGGGCGGATATCCCGGGGGGGATGGGGGGGATTTATCCCCCCCACTTTTTGACCTGGGGGGGATGGTCAATGTAATCATCCCCCCCCCCTGATTTTTCACATCTACCAACAAAAAAAGGAAAAAGGGGGGGGGAAGGAAAAAAGAAAGAAAAAAAGGGGAAAAAGGAGAAAAAAAAGGAAAAAGAGAGGGAGGGAGGGACATAAGAACGTTTGGAGTTTATTGTACGTTGGTTAGGATACATACGCGTATGTACGTTAAGAATCCATCTTTTGGAGGTAACTAATTAACTTCTTTCTGGTATAGGCCTATCTGCCTATTTAAAAAGCCAATATTGATCAGAAATAAAGTGATTGCTTTTCAATAAAATATTGGTCAAAAGTATACCAGATCGCACGAAATGAGTTTGAAAATTGAAAAAAATTCTACTTCTCAGGGGGGCATATCCCCCCACCCTCAGACGCCCCCCTGTTGGAGCTTTTAAACCAAACTAAACATACTAAAATCAAGAAAAAATCAGTATAAAAAATGCTCAACTTCTTTTGTTCATTGATAAAAAACAAAATATTTATTGAAAATGAAGCGATGGCTTTTCAATACAATATTGGTCAAAAGTATACACCAGATCGCACCAAATGAGTTTGAAAATTGAATTTTTTTCTACTTCTGAGGGGGGCACATCCCCCCTCAGACTCCCCCCTGTTGGAGCTTTTAAACCATCTATACTAAAATCAAGAATATATCAGTATAAAAAATGCTCAAATTCTTTTGTTCATTGATAAAAAACAAAATATTTATTAAAAAATGAAGCGATGGCTTTTCAATACAATATTCGTCAAAAGTATACACCAGATCGCACCAAATGAGTTTGAAAATTGAAATTTTTTCTACTTCTGAGGGGGGCACATCCCCCCTCAGACTCCCCCCTGTGCGGTGCTGCGCACCGCCTGGATGGTACCAGCTAAATTTAATTTTTTAGGGGCAAAACTTATCATCCCCCCCACACCTAACAAGAAATATCCGCCCCTGGTTTCATCGTATGTTTTATACATATACTTACCTAAAGCAAACGTGATGACCGCGCTGAAGCCCAGACTGAATCCCACAGTGCTTGCAGACAGCTGTAGATCATTTTGTAGCACGGGTAGAAACACCCCCAATGCTTTAAACCCACCCGCGATTAAAAGACTATGAATAAACCTAGCTAAAACCACCATCCAGGCCCGCAAACCACTATCTGTTGGACCAGCCATTTTGCCTGATACAAACTCATTGGGGCAACGCGAATCCATTTGTTATGCTTGTACCTAGCTAAAACCACCATCCAGGCCCGCAAACCACCGTCTGTTGGACCAGATATTTTGCCTGATACAAACTTATTGGGGCAACGCAAATCCATTTGTTATGCTTGTACATGTGTATTATCAGTGGTTATGAAAGCATGGTACATGCACGTTAGTTTTATGTGTGAATGAGGCCTAACAAAAAAAGGTTTGTTTGCCCAAACGCGACCGACCCATAAAATCTCAAAACCCCATGCCTTTTTTCTTTTTCTTTTTTGAGATTTCATTTTCTTTTTAAATAATGTTTTATGTTGAAAAATATATGTATAAAATTATATTTTCATCTTAATTTGCCAAACTAATCAACAAAACTGCCCTGTTATTTACTTATTCCCACATATCCACCCTTTATAACACTAAGGCAATGCAAATCCAAGATCCTACCACTATGTAGTGAAAATAAAAGGTTTGTACTACATTGTACAGGCTGCACTATTAAACCAAAATACACGTATTAGCCCATACCAGCCAGGCTACGTTTTACGGTGTGTAAACCGGGGGAGGGGGACAAAGTATGATTTTTTAACCAAATAATTGCCGCGAAACCCTTGGATTTGACCCCCGGCCCCTCCGATCACCGAGCCGCGTGCCTAATCACTCGGCTAACCTGACAACGCTCACCCGGGCAGCGATTTGATACACACATATCAGCTTGGTTGATGACGTCATTGAATGAAATGCTATAGCATGAGCTTGGACATAGTGAATCGCAGTGTAGGAAGGTTTTAAAGCAGACAGCCAGCCAGTAATAAAAAATATGCTCATAAAAAATCTCAACAGCATTTTTTGTTAGAGCAATTCCAACCATGTGTAATAAAATCACCAGGAAGTACCTCATATGGTATGGGGTGTTGGCAAATTCCAGATTGAAGTTAAAGGGGCACTAAGAGATGTGTTGGAGGCTGCGCCCTCAATTATGATAAAAACTGGAATTAGTATATTTTAATAATTGTATTACATGTATGAACTTACACCTATAAGGATTAAGAAAAATCAGCCCTCTTTGTACAAGAAAACGTCGATTCAAAAATGCTCGTACAGCCGGGACGAGCATTTTACATAACGCGAACCATATTTGCATAGAGGGCGTTTTTCAATAAATAGCGATGATATTGTTTGAATCAAGTTTTGCTGTGTTTTTGTTAGTAGAAACAACAATAATAGCAATTTTTGATGTTCATCTTGAATTCTGAAGTAAATTTTTAAACATTTAAAATTTTCAACACCACTTAATGTCCCTTTAAGTGTGTAATTTTGCCCAAAAACCGTGATTTTTACACGTTTTCGACCAAATTATTGCTTTTAAAAATATCTCCATTATTAAAGGTCTGATTCCGTCATGACTGGTGTCAAATGAAAGGTGACAATATCAGCTTTTATATGATATCAGTATAAGCGAATATAAATCAAGAATAATAAAACAACGAGTGAAAAAACATAAATATTTAGCATTTTTAGACTAAAATTCAAAAAATGTAATTGGTTAAATTGTTATTTTGAGATTAAAAATAAAACCACAAGTTTCCCATATTTATTACAAAACTGCTCCTAATATACATGAATAATTTAAAGAAGAAACAGAGTTGCTTGTTTATCCAAATTTATCGCTATGGCAATTTTTTCCCTAAACAGTTATGTTATAATTTAAATATAAAACAAATAGTCGTTTCAAATTTAAACACTTGCGATATGATGGTGGAAATGTATCCTACTTATTCTGTTAATTTGATTGAGATATCTCTTTTTGTTCCGCTGTGGCAATACATAATCGAAAATTAATTAAAAACTTATTTTCATATTTTGGCTCACATAATTCATCTTTACAGCTATTCTCCCTAGCACTACCAGCATTTCAAACAATGAACCCACACCTTATAGGAAAGGAAGGTTAAAACCACTCAAGCTTAACAAATCCTGCCCTATTCAATCAAAGCTTTGTTTCTATATGCACACAACAATCGAATGTTATCAAAAAG